>SKCR01038325.1:0-718970 GCA_019454045.1 Zanthoxylum bungeanum | reverse complement strand
GTTATTTTGTACAATAATACAATATCATTTACAAACAGTGACACTATGGGAATAATGTCTAACAATCCAATGGTAGTCACTTTAGGATATGTCAATTATCCTTTTCAATATTTCAGGAACCTTAGGCCAAGCCTTGGGTTTTTAGAATATCGAAACAATGTGCACCTCGTGCTACAAGCCCAATTGCAAACTTTGACTTTATCTCCTCTAGAATAGTCAATTAATTCTCCAAGAATTATAAATTGCAATTCTAATACTTCTTAAATCTAAAATTAGATTTAATGACAAGTATATTAAATTAAGCATTAAAGTCATCATCACATAAATCTTCCAAAGATTTATGCTCTACTTATTTTGCTTAATTTTGGCTTAAAGGTAATATAGTTTTTTATCAAATAAAGTAACCTATTATTTATTCCTAATATGAAATTAAATCATTTAAAATATTTAATCCAGATTATATTTTAAATATCCAACTTTTCAATTCTTTCTTGATTTCAATAGTCCAACTATTTAATCAATGATTAGTGGTACTATATATTATAATGATTATAATAGTCCAACTATATAATCAAATATAATCCAAATTAATTAACCTCAATTACATTGATTACTATAATCCAATATAAAATCAACTGTAAACTGAAATTAATTAATTCAAATATATGATTAATATAATCCAATTATATATAATCAACTATAATACAGTCCAACTGTTTATTAAAACAACATTAAATATTAGTCTAACTAATACTTTTAATATATGACGAGTGATATTTGTTTGAGCGCGTATGGCGAGTAATTGAACGAATATTGCAAATTCAATTCTTGCCTCCCACTATTTTTCGTCGAGCCTCTAACCCTCTGTCGAGTACTCGGGAAACCGTTATTTCCTAGTGGGCTAGGATCCCGTTAAATATCGCACAATCTTGACTTTGGCCAACAAATTGTATGATAATTAACTAGGTAGATCTCTAAGATCAATTGGATCTAATCCAATCCTAGATCCAGTAGGTGGACATCCAGTCCGAAACATATCTTATATATGCCTATATATCGAATATATAGCCTAACCTTTTTCCTCTGAATCAACTAGGCCTTGGCTTTGGCACAACAAACCTGATGATCCCAGTCAAGCGCGGACCCATTGACCATGGAAGCTTCATAATCAATGTCGTTGGACAAGAAGTGGTCTTGACTTTGGCCAACTATCCACAACTTGGACAAGACACCAATATGGAACAAAGCCTCGTGATTCAAACACATCTTCGACGGACAAGGGCTTGACTTTGGCCAACAACCCATGCCAATCTAGGATCTTGAGCAAGAATCACTCAATGGAAGGAAAAGACGCATGATATTTGATGAGGGCTTTTCGCGTGAAAATTGGCTACCAATTTCATTATCTTTGTTAAGGTCTCATCATCATACACCCTTAAACATGCATTCTAAATACATAATAAAGCGAGTATGAAAATAAATAATAATGATATGCAGATGGATACTTAACACATTGATCCTAGATCAAATCTCTCCCTTTCTCACTCAAGCTAGCACTTGTATTACTTCTACCCGTTATACTAAACTTCTAAATAAACCTCATTTACATTGAGGGGAATAGGTGAGAAGAGAATACAAAGAGAATAGAGGTGATAAGGCTGGACACGCAGGTCCAATTTAATAAATCGAATTTATTACAATAATTTCCAAAATTGCCCCACCCGACTAATATCCATCTGATATACATTATTCATTCATCACAACCACGTATTCACACATAAGCATGCTATCAATCAATCTAATCAAATCAATTAATCTGATAATTATGTGATCATCCAATGTTCAAACAACGATTTGATTTTGCTCGAGTCAAACTCATTTTTGCGAATAAGTACTCAAAGTACGAATTCATGAATTAAATTAAACTACAATCATTAAATCCAATTTAACATGTATTTAATACTAATTCACTATTAAATTCCAAATTAAATATTACACTTTATTTAATAAACCTTTAACGACTTAAATTCCAAATTTAATCGCTTCGGGTCTCAAAGCCCGATTAACGTCCAAAGTCAATTCAATTCAAGTCTAATGGGCTTAATTAATTTTCTTTAAGGCGTGGGCTTCGGCAACCAAAGCCCAATCAAGGAGTAACCCCATAAGCCCAGAAATCAATTTAGGCCCATTAGGCCCAATTAAACTTTAAAGGTTTATAAGTTGCATTTGGGCTTTATGGTAGTGGTTTTGGGCCCAATTGGATCCAATCCATTTGGCCTAAACCCATCTTGATAAAATCAAGCCCAATAAGCCCAATTACAACATAATAAGCCCAAATCCAATTTGAAGGCCTAATTCATTAAATTACACAAATCCAATTTCGCAATTTAATTACCTAAGTGCATTACATGATTAATCACCCAAATCAATATTTCTAAAACATCAAATTAGTCCAATTAATCATGTTCATTATCATCATCACATTTTCAACATAAATGAAAAAATCAAACCCATCTACATGCTTCTTAGTCTCGGCCAAGGAGGGATTTTGTGTCCGATTTGGTTTCAATCCAATCGAACCCACAATCGATATTAAATCAACATCCTAATGATTTCCAACACATCCAATTGTTCAAAATCAAAATTACCAAGACATTAAAAGGGCATATGGAATTCGGCCAACATATACATTTTGGGGATTTATGTTCAATTCAAAATTCAATCTAATTGACTTCAAATTAACATCATCCTACATGATTCTAACTCATCCAATGAATCAAAATCAAAAAATTCCAAGAATCCAAAATTCACATTACATTCGGCCAACTTGATATTTTTGGGGAAAATTATTCCAAATCAATTTTCAACAAATTGGTCCAACCAAAATGCAATTAGACATGTTATAAGCATACTTAAACAATCAATTCATTCAAATCATGCTCAAAACAAATTTACCCAATTTTAAGCCCTACATTTTTCATGCTTGAACCTATAGCTCTTGATGCCATTGTTAGGTTTATATCTAGGTCCCAAGATCAAAAAAGCAATGAAATACATGTGTGAATACATCAACGGAGGTAGCGGAATACTCACATCGATCGGTTGAGACGAATCGGCAACAAACGAAATTGATTTTTCCCTTGCAAAAACGCAACTGCAGTGCAGTCCACTGCCTTGACAGTTTCAGATTTGAGCTGAGAAAATGAGCTTCGAATCTTCGTCGAATGGTTCCCGACTCATGGGTGAACCTCCCTACCACCTTCGCAAGTCTCTCGGAGTGCTAGCTCTTCTTGATTTTGCCACAAAATCAAGCACATTGCTTCCCAAACTCAAGGCATTTCAAGAGAAACCAGTGAGCTTATTTTGCCACTTTGGGCGTGAGATGTAAGAGAGAAAGGGAGGAGAGAAATTATGTATTAAAGTTGGTCAAAGCATTTTCCAAAATGCTTTATATATTTTCCATGAAAATATATTAAAACAATTACCAAATAATATATTAAATAATCAAAAGGTAAATGTCTCACCAACTTACAATATTTCACCAAAACACATCACTATTCATTTTCACTTTATTAAAGTGACATGTCTTTCAATCAATCAATCACATCAATCAATCACATCACTCAAAGTGACGTTTTGATTTGACGCTTGATGTGACGAATGATTTGACGCTTGATGTGACTTGCTTCGCCGCACTCGAATCCGAAATACGAATGCGCTCGCAATCACACTCGGGCTCGGTTCACTAATTCTCAATTAGCGAATTTTCCGTCGCGTCGTAATTAAATGATTACGCCTAGCGAATTCACTATTCACGTCGCTAACGAATTAATTCTAAATTAATTCGTTCGCCCGAATTAAAATCTAATTTTAATTCCGCGTCGAAATCCAATTTCGTTTAATATATCGAATATATTAATTTACCGATTAATTCCAAATTAATCATTTCCTCTCTTTAGACGATATTTTATCCTAGATAAAATATCTCCGTAATTAATCTTAGATTAATTTTCTCTCTCTCATCAAATTAATCCCAGATTAATAAATGTGCGAGTCATGCGTCATCGGTGGATCACTGGGAAGCGACCCATGAGATCCCCGGATATGTTGGCAGTAAATACGGTCGTCGGAAAATCCGAATCATGTACGTACCAAGTACTACGTTCTACCGATTTACGAGACAAGGTCGACTTCTAGCAAAGCACCAAGTCTACCCAATTCTTCGGTCATATTCATCTAAGAATATTTAAGATCTATATCAAGTGTAGTATACCAAGTATTGTGTATATCGATCCAGTATCGGATAGTCAAGTGCTAGGGCTGGGGCTGGATAAGTGTCTGCCCCGTCCGAAGCACATGTCGGATGTCTGGTAACTAGTCTCTATAATCGGATATACATGACCTTGTCATAATATCCCGATGGCCGGCCAGCACTTAAGAGCACTAATACCGTATCCTGCGTGACATCATCTCCACTATGACTGGAGTGATACTTCCATCTTGACATCACACCCAATACTCTACGATTCTCAATATACTCAGCATTGGCGTACACAGAACCGGTTAGAGTCCTAGACGACCTCAACTAAAGTATATTGATTGTCGTAAGCATTAGCGGTGCAAGTCTCAGGTTAAGACCATACACACCTACCCTGATGTCGGACTCCCATAGACACATAGTCATAATACCAATGGGATTCCGAGGGGTCTATCCAGAGCGAAGCTGTTTCCCGTACCATCGGTGAAACACAACCTCCTATCGCACTTGCATGAGTATCCAATACCCAAATATATGAGAACTATGCTGTTGTGCCCTCACAACGCGCACAAGTGCAATACTAGCCTATCCGCATTATCGATGTCCAGTCTCGATAATACTACGACTAGGGATATTTAATGATTAATCCTTCGTGGACTGATATTGTCTCATATCATCTCAATCCAGGAACTAATCATATGGACCTCTCTTCATTTATATATCTAAGGTGATCTAATCACAAATGATGAGAGTGCAATTTCCTTGTCACATAGTTAATTTGTACAACAACACTATGATCTGTACAAATAGTGACGCTATGGGTCATATTATCCAACAGGTTTTTCGCGTGCAAATTGGCTACCAATTTAATTATCTTTGTTAAGGTCTCATCATCATACACCCTTAAGCATGCATTCTAAACACATAATAAAGCGAGTATGAAATAAAATAATAATGATATGCGGATGGATATTTTACATTGATCCTAGATCAAATCTCTCACTTTCTCTCTCCCGTTAGCACTTGTATTACTTCTACCCGATACACTACACTTCTAAAGAAACCTCATATACATAGAGGGGAATAGGTGAGAAAAGAATACAAAGAAATAGGAGATAAGGCTGGACACGCAGGTCCAATTTAATAAATCAAATTTATTACAATTTCCAAAATCGCCCCACCCGACTAATATCCATCCGATATACATTATTCAAACATCACAACCATGTATTCATACAAGCATGTTATCAATCAATCAATCAAATTAATTAATCTTGATTATTAGTGATCATCCAATGTTCAAACAAAGATTTGATTTTGTTCGAGTCAACTCGTATTGCGAACACGTACTCAAAGTACGATTTCTCAAATAAAATTAATTACATGATTAAATCCAATTTAATACGTATTTAATTCTAATTCATTATTTAATTCCAAATTAAATATTACACCTTTATTAACGAACCTTTACGACTTAAATTCCAAATTTAATCGCAACGGGTCTCAAAGCCCGATTAACATCTAATGTTTTATTTAATTAAAGTCCAATGGGCTTTTAATTAATTTCTATTAGGCGTGGACTTTTGGTCAACTCGGGTCAAACCGAACAACCAAAATCCAATCCGGGAGTTACCCCATAAGCCTTTAAATTAATTTTGGCCCATTAGGCCCAATTAAATAATTAAGGTCCATTAAGTCATAATTGGACCTTTTGGATTCGGTTTTGGGCCTAATTGGATCCAACCAATTTTGCCTAAACCCAACTTTGTTACAACAAAGCCCAAAAGCCCAATTACAACCTAACAAGCCCAATTTCCAAAATCAAGCCCTAATTAATTAACTTATAAAATTCCAAATTTCACAATTAATTAACCTAAGTGTAATACACAATCAATTACCCAATTAACATTTCTAAAACATCAATTGGCCTAATTAATCATGCACTTTAACATTAAATAGTGTCCAACACAATTTATTAAAATCAAACCCAATTTACATGCTTTCAAGTCTCGGCAATTAGGGGTTTTTCAATTCGATTCGGTTTCAATCCAATTGAGTCCACAATCATAATTTACCAAATCAATTCAACTCATCCAATGAATCAAACAACAAATCACAATGAATTTCATGTCCAATTGAATTCGGTCAACCCACTTTATAAAGGGAAAATTGTTCCAAATCAAAATTCAATTCAATTGAACTTCAAAACAACATTACCCAATTGTTTTAAGTCATCCAATGATCAAACAAAACAAAATTACCAAGACATTAGGGTTATCCAATTTTCGGCCATGCCTCCAATTTGGGGAAAATTGATCCAATCCAATTTTCTTGAAATTGATCACACACAATCTCAATTAAACATGTTTTAAGCATACTTAAACATCCAATTTAATTAAAACATGCTCAAACACATTTTACCCAATTTCAAGTTACATGTTCAACCTAAAGAATTGGGGAAAATTGATCCAATCCAATTTTCTTGAAATTGATCATGCACAACTTCAATTAATCAACATATAAGCAAACTTAATCAACCAATTCAACCAAATCATGCTTCAATTGATTTTACCCAATTTGTCATGCCCAAAATTTAGGGAAAATTGAATCCAATCCGATTTCATGAAATTGATCATGCACAATCTCAATTAAACATCATCCAAGCATGCTTAAATAATCAATTTAACCAAAACAAGTCAAAATCGATTTTGCCCAAAATAAACCCTAACTTTTTTCATGCTTGATAATAGCTCAAGATACCATTGTTGAGTTCTAATCAAGTCCCAAGATCAACAAATCAAGCAAGAAAACGCATGAACACACAACATAGGAGGTGCGGAATATACTCACATTGAATTCGGTTTTGATGCAAAGAAGAACAAAAATGTTTTGGCCTCCTCCATGAAGCTCGGCAGTAGCTATATTTGACAGGGGGCTGCTCGGTTTTCGTCCATCTTGTTCCTTGAAGATTCGGCCATGTGAGACTCCATTGAAGCTCCAAGCTTCAAGCTCCAAAAATTAAATCCAAGCTCATGAAGACACTTCACTATCACCTATGTATCACTCATGGTGTGCTAGCACTAAGTCTTCTTCAATTTTGCTACTCAAAAATCGGTGAAACCAGAAACTTTTTAAGCAAAAATCGGCAGTGAAGCCGTGAAGAAGAGGAGAGGAAAAGAGAGGGAAAATGAGAGATCGTTTCTTGCATGTGAGAGAGAGAAAAGATTTAATATATATATTTATTTCATTTACCAAGTAAATTAAATAAAACATATATATATTACTTTTATTCAAAAGTCAAAAAATAAAAGCAATAAAGCTTTCCATCATTTCTACTTTTTACTTTAAGTCACATCACATCACTTTAATAAAGTGACATGTTGTCAAGTCACATCACTCAAAGTGACAATTGATTTGACGCATGATGTGACAAACGATTTGACGCTTGATGTGACTCGCGTGCCGCGCTCGAATTCGAAATGCGAATGCACTCGCAATCACTCTCGGGTTCGCTAATTCCAAATTAACGAATTTTCCGTCGGGTCGTAATTAAATGATTATGCCTAGCGAAATCACTATTCACGACGCTAACGAATTAATTCTAAATTAATTCGTTCGCCCGAATTAAAATCTAATTTTAATTCCGCGTCAAAATCCAATTTCTTATAATATATCGAATATATTATTTTATCGATTAATTCCAAATTAATCGTTCTCTCTCTTTAATTAATATTTTATCTCAGATAAAATATCTCCGCAATTAATCCCAGATTAATTTTCTCTCTCATCGAATTAATCCCAGATTAATTCTATCTCTCTCTTCTAATTAATCCCAGATTAATCAAAGTGCGAGTCATACGTAATCGGTGAATCTTCAGGAACCGACCCATGAGATCTCCGGATATGTTGGCAGTAAATACGATCGTCGGACTGTCCGAACACGTAAGTACCTCGTACTACGTTTATACCGATTTACAAGACAAGGTTGGCTTCTAGCAAAGCGCCATGCCTACCCAATTCTCCAGAAATATTCTTACAGGAATATATAGATCTGTATCAAGCGTAGTATACCGCAGTATTGTGTATATCGGCCCAGTATCGGATAGTCACGTGCTAGGGCTGGGGCTGGATAAGTGTCTGCCCCGTCCGAAGCACATGTCGGATGTCTGGTAACTAGTCTCTATAATCGGATATTTATGACCTGGTCACAATATCCTGATTGGTTGCGCAACACTTAAGAGCACTAGTACCGTATCCTGCGTGACATCATCTCCAATATAACTGAAGTGATACTTCCGTCTTGACATCACACCCAATACACTACGACTCTCTGATAAACCCAGAAATGGTGTACACAGAACCGGTTAAAGCCCTGTACCACCAAGACCAAAGTCTACTGATTATCGCAAGTATTAGCGATGCAAGTCTCAGGTTAAGACTATACACACCTACCTTGATTTCGGCCTCCCATAGACACATAGTCATAATACCAATGGGATTCCGATGGGTCTATCCAGAGCGAAGCTGTTTCCCATACCATCGGTGAAACACGACCTCCTATCGCACTTGCATAAGTATCCAATACTTATATATATGAGAACTATGCCGTTGTGCCCTCACAACACGCACAAGTGCAATACTAGCCTATTCCGCATTATCGATGTCCTGTCTCGATAATACTCCGGCTAGGGATATTTAATGATTAATCCTTCGGGGATTGATACTGTCTCATATCATCTCAATCCAGGAACTAATCATATGGACCTCTCTCCATTTATACATTTATGGTGATTTAATCACAAATAATGAGAGTGCAATTTCCTTGTCACATAGTTAATTTGTACAACAACACCGTGATCTGTACAAATAGTGACGCTATGGGTCATATTATCCAACAGTGTATGCAAGTATGCATGATTGTGTTCCCTATTCCGCTGGGTTAGGTTTTCCTTGTGCGCCCTAAAACTGATACTGATTTGGGCCTTGCCCCAAACTGATGCTGATGTGGGCAGTGCCCTCAAACTGATACTGATGTGGGCCTCGCCCCAAACTGATGTTGATGCTGATGTGGTGGTTCATTCCAACACATTGTACTGCCTCTCACGAGGTAATCCTGATAGCTAAACATATTTTGGTCCTTAACGGATGCTTCGCGTCGAAACCAAAGAACCTTCAAAGTACTTAATACACTTAGATCCGCTCGTCTGAATGAGTGATCTGAACTAGACTCCTAGTGTGTGTGTGCCAAGGCTCTTTCGCAGCTTAATCCTTAAGTAAGCCAACTCGATGATTTTCTCTCGGAGAATTGGATCGGTGGGTCTAACCAACCTAGATGTCTTGATCACACTCGGTGATTACTTCGTCATACTCAACATGATATGGTTTTCTTCTTTTTTCTCTTGTCTCTTTCTTTTCATTTTGAACTTTATTTTTTTTTCTTTTTTTTCTTTTTTTTTTCTCATTTCTTTCTTTTATTTCTTTAACACACCTACCCTTTAAGGAAGCATTTCTCCTCATTGTGGTCCTAATACTCGCCCATGGGTAGCTTCACGCTTATCGATTATAGGCGGTCTATTTTTCTTTTCTTTTCATTGTAGAGAGTTTTTCTTTATTCCCAACCATATCATATATCGTGGCATAAGTAAACCAGGATGGACATCAAGGCAAACGGTCATTCACTGATCCACCATCTCTTCAACTAGTCATCTCGATGACTACTCAGGCTTCTACTGCTGAGATTCCGTAATCAAGTGCTCGTGAGTCTAGCCGAGATCGATCCATTCAGAATATCAGATGAGGGTTCATCTCGCACTTATCGTTTCTAAGGTTTCATCCTAAAGCAAACATTTCATCATTGGACTTATGCCTAACTATTATGGACTTAAAAACAATCTTCTTCTTTTTTTTTGTTTTTTTTTGGCCCACCATGGTCTTTCTATCCTTGCCGTAAAGTTTTCTGTTCCTCGGTTTCATTTTCCCCGATATCCATGTTTGCTAAACTTTTCTTTGACAAGTCTTCTTTTTCCTAACCCAACAGATATCTATGATTGCTCTTAAGACACAGGGTTAACATGATGCGTGTATGCATGAGATGCATGAGATGTAAGTGGTTGTCAAAACCATAAATGGGCAACTTCTATAGGATATATGACAATGGTTCACATGCGGGTTTATATGAGTGTAGACAAAGGCTCCCGCTGACGAAGGGTTGCCCATAACTAGGACTCCCCACTCAAGGGTTCGAGCGACCAAGTGAGCGCACATTTTTGATACAGTAAGGTACGTGCCAACGAGTTATAGTGTATGACTGGCTGTCAAATGGATTTCCTATTGAAGATTCCCCAGATGAAGGGTGGAGCGAAGTCTCTTAAATACCCAAGCCTCTTAGGCTCTTATCGTCTTGGTGACAAGAATAAACAACAGGTCCCCCAAATTAGTCCATCACGGTAAGCTACGAGTAAATGATTACCTAAGTGCCTTCACAGCTTTTCCTTATAGAAATGTAGTGAATGAAGGAAGACACCAAACCATTACCTAGCCTTAATGATGCCTTTGATCAAACCCTTTCAACCCACTATAGACACGGTTAGCTAAAACAAAAATCACAAACATTACAAGGCATTATCTCAAGGCCAATTCTCTATCCCCAATGGAGTCGCCAAACTGTAGGACACAGAAATCGGTGACACTGTTCTAGGCTCGCGGCCAAGTTGGTAGTACGGAATAGTCCGCGGGGGAACTAAACCGGAGAAATAACATGGAGTCGCCACCCAGTGTGAACCGGGAAAATGATTTAAGGCTGCACTCACCCCTCACAAGGGAAGACCTCAAACCGTAGGGTTCGGAATGGTCCCTTACTTATGCCATTTGTAATGAATGGATTTGTAAAATAACTTAACCGAGTCTACGCATCATATTCAAGAATAACCTATGCCTAGTTTGCATTCAAGGGAATAAATCCTATGTCTAAGTTTGCATGCTTTAAAAATAAGTCATCATAACGGCAAGCATACGATATCACACAATAATCCTATGAGCATGTTGAATTATCAAACACGAAAAATAAATAACAACTTAAACATAAACGTAAATTAAACTCCTATTGCGAAAGTAAATAACTAAATCATGCACAAAGAAATAACGTACTAATGGCTAAATCATGCTTAAGAAATAAATAACATACTAGACTAATTCATGCTCGAACACAAGGTTGGATGAAACGAAATACGTGTGTCTCTCAAGTGGTACATGGCATTGTATTTTGAGTGCAAACCACGATACCGTCCATTCGGATTCGGCTACGGAATTTAAGTCCGGGTTTCCATCCGATATACCGCAAGAGAGAACACATATTCCATTCATCCGGAAATCACATCATGCACCAATCCACAATACTCATGCGAAATAAAGTAATAAAATAACTAAAAGTAAATGATCATAAATAAAAAAGGTGCCCTCAGGTCTAACCTCTTAAGTCGTCTCTCAGAAGTGCGGTACGCGATTGTCGGAAGGGTCGATGCTCCGCAAATCTTTTGGTTCACTTGTTCAACATTTTCCTTCGCTGTTTCGCTGCTTCGGGCTACTGTTTTACTCGGTTTTACTACTGTTTCTGGTCGCGGTATAGGCTTACTATTTTACGATAATACGGGACTATTTTAGGCAGTTTTTACGGTGATTAACTGGGCAGTTTATTGTGGGTTTTCACTACGATTAAGGGGCAGTGGCTTTGTGCGTGAAGGGCAGTATTTGAGGAAGGTTTGAGGCGTTGAATGGGGCTGGTCAGTGCAATGGCTTTGTGCGTGAATTGGGCAGTATTTGAAGATGGTTTGTGGCATTAGATGGGCCTGGTCAAGGCTGTTGTGAGGGCTGATGCGTGAAGGGTAGTACACTGCAGTGGATGAAGGTAGTTTGGGCGTGAGATGAAGGGCTGTTTGTAAGGGGTTTTGTGCGGTAATGTAAGGAGATTTTGTGGTGCTTTTCACGTGAATGAGTTAGGTTATTTTCTTTTTGTTTTCGTGAGAATGAGCTAGGGGTTTGATGTGTTGGTGAATGCTTCTTTTTATAGGCAAAGGGTTGGGGTTTACCTTGTTTGAAAAGGGAAATGATTTGTGTAATTATTGGATATATTTTTAATTAGTGTGTGATAAGGAAAAATCTTTTAATTAGGGAAGTGGTTTGATTTAATTTTATTTCTTCTCTTTTACTTAGGGTTATGATTTGATTTGTATCTTTTAATTAGGGAATGTAATTTAAGTGGATTAAGAAAGTATTTGATGGGATTTCTTTAATTTTGGAAGGAGGTTTGGCTTGATTTATGCATGTGTTTAATATGTGTTTTTGTTAATTTGGAAGGTGAGTGGGCGTGGCTTAGAGTGATTTGGACGTGGGCTTGGCTCAATTTGGTGGGCTTGGTGTATGGTTTGGTGATGTGTGGGCTTGGTGTGCGTCTTGCGTGGGTTTGGGCTAAGGATGTGTTTTGAAACAGAGGTCCAACAAGCGAACCCGAAGCTAATCCAGTGAATTAAATCCAACAGAAATGTCAGTTCTTGACTCTTCCCTTCCGACGTCTGTTTCCTACGACTTCCACAATTAAAGAGGTAGTGTCTCCATGCAACACTCATCATCGGGACTTATATAAAAAAATACAGTGCCTACAGGTAGTGTGGTCAGAACTTA
Organism: Zanthoxylum bungeanum; assembly: GCA_019454045.1. Taxonomy (NCBI): domain Eukaryota; kingdom Viridiplantae; phylum Streptophyta; class Magnoliopsida; order Sapindales; family Rutaceae; genus Zanthoxylum; species Zanthoxylum bungeanum. The sequence continues at coordinate 706,036 of SKCR01038325.1, read as the reverse complement.
GTATATAATTTAACGTACCGCTTGAGAAACTCACATATTTCGTTTCATCTAATCTTTTGTTTATTCGTTATTTATTAGAAATAGTATGTTATTTTTATGCATGATTTAGTTGTTTAGTATCTTATTTTTATGCTTGATTTAGTTGTTTCTTTCGCACTAGGAGCTTAATTATATCTCTTCAATGTTTATGTTTAGACAATAGATTATTTATTTATGTTTCCATATTCATCAATTTAATGTGTCCATGAGATTGTGTGCTTGCCGTTATTTTGACTTACTTTTATGCATGCAAACTTAGATAAAGGTTGTATGCGAACTTAGATGTAGGTTATCTTGCGTATGTATGTTTCGTAGAGTTGGTTAGATTATTGCACAAATCCATTCATTACAAGTGGCATAAGTAATGGACCATTCTGAACCCAACAGTTTGAGGTCTTCCCTTGTGAGGGGTGAGTGCGGCCTTAAATCATTTCCCAGTTCACACTGGGTGGCGACTCCATTTTATTTCTCTGGTTTAGTCCCCCACGGGCTACTCCGTACTCCCGATCGAGCCGCGAGCTTGGAACAGCATCGCCGATTTCTATGTCCTATGAGATTATAAAACCCTAATAACATATCCCAACCATCAATTTAGGCAAAATCAAGCTCCAAGACAAAAATCCCAAATTAAAGTCCGTAAATCCTATAAATTAAATCAAGCTTAGATCTCGCTCTGATACCAATTTAAAGTGTTCTAGACATGCCACGGGATCTCTAAGCGTGATTCATGTGTGAATAAAATAAAAAATAAGTTGGGGAGGACTTACATTGATCGGTTGAGTTCAAAACTTCCATGGACGTTGAACCTTCCAAGCTCATGGGTGAGTATCCCTATCACCTTCATTTGACTCCCTAGGTGCTAGCAAGAACAAGATGGTAGAATTTTGCTCTCCAAGAGAAGCAACAATTCAACCTGGAGAGAGGAAGCAATCAACCTTATTTGATGAGAGAAAGCCAATGGCTTTTATTCAGAAACCACTTGCTTATATCAAAAGGGGAAGCCAATTGCTTCTCGCCTTAAAAAGAAAATCAAAGCAATTGTTTTTTCTTCTGGCCAAATAAAACTCAGAGGCCATTTCGGCCATTCCAAAGAGAGAGCAAACTTGCCTTTTGTTTTTGTTTCTTTTCAGCCAAAAGTGAAAAGTCAGTGGCCAATTGCATTTTTAATTTCTAAAGTAAATCAAAATTGTTGCTTTCAACCAAAAATAAAAGGAATAAGACAGTGACCACGCTGCCAATGAGAGAGAAAAAAAAATATTTTTCCAAAAAATCCATTAATTATATTTATTCGGTAGGTATGATGTGTATCAAATCCAATTTGCTTTATTGCCAACCACTTACATCACAAGTTGACAAGTGATGTGAGTTGTGGTCCCACCCAATTTAAATTCAAAATTTAGTTGGCTTACATAACACAATTTGGGCCCGGTTCGTTTAATCCGATTAAATGAATTTTCCATCGGGACTAAATTAAATCCAATTTAATTAAATAATAATGCCTCGCAAAATTATTATTAAATTCGCTTATGAATTAATTCCAAATTAATTTGTTCGCTAGAATTAAAATCCAATTTAATTCCCCGTTGAAATCCGATTTCATTTATTATATCTAATATATTATTTTAGCCGAATTAAATAAATTAAATAGTGAAATCTAATTTCACCATTAAATTTATTTTATCGATTAATTCCAAATTAATTGTGTTCTCTCTCCTTGAGGAATTTAATCCCAATCGACGCAATTAATCCCAAATTAATTCTTTCTCTGATAATTAATCCCAGATTAATTATTACCGTAATTAATCACAGATTAATTTTCTCTCTGGATAATTAATCCCAGGTTAATTTTCTCTTTCATAATTAATCCCAGATTAATTTTTTTCGAGTCAAATATCATCGGTGAGTCTTTGGGATGCGACCCAAGAGATCTCTGGATATGTTGGTAGTAAATACGGTTATCAGACTATCAGAATATGTGCGTACCTGGTACCACGTTCTTACCGATTTACAAGACATGGTTGTCTTCTAGCAAAACATCGTGCCTACCCAATTCTCCAGAAATATTCTTCTACGGAATACAAGATCTTTTTCAGGCATAGTATACGTAGTATTACGTATTACGATCCACTATTAGATGTCCCATGCTAGGCATGGGGTTGGAGTTCTGTCTGCCCCGTACGAAGCATAAATCGAATCACTAGCAACTAGTCTCTTTATGATCGGAAAGTCATGACCTAGTTATACTTCCCCGATGGCTATAGCACATAGAGTACCAGTTCTGTATCCCTGCGTGATCATCATCTCCATATGACTGAAGTGATACTTCCATCTTGAAATCACACCCAATACACTACGATTCTCAGTATACCTACAAGAGGCGTACACAGAACCTGTTAAAGCCCCGGATGACCAAAACCAAATTATAATGATTGTCGCAAGTATTAGCGATGCAAGTCTCAGGTTAAGACCAAATATACCTACCCAGATTCAGATTCCCATAGATATATAGTCATACTACCAATGGGATTCTGAGGGGTCTATCCAGGCGAAGTTGTTTCCGTACCATCAGAAAACAGAACCTCCTATTACACTTGCATGAGTATCCAATACCCAAATATATGAGAACTATGATGTTACGCTTCCATAACACGCACAAGTGTAATACTAGCCTAGTCCGCATTATCGATGTCCAGTCTTGATAATACTACGACTATGGATATTTAAGGATTAAACCTTTGTGAATTAATAATATCTCATATCGTATTAATCTAGTACTAATCATATGGACTTTTATCATTTATATATCCAGGTAATCCAATTACAAATGATAAAAGAGCAATTTTCGTTGTCACATAGTTAATTTGTACAACAACACAATGTTCTGTACAAATAGTGATGCTATTGGTCATAATTGTCCAACAATCTCCCACTTGGCCTATAGCCAATCACTCAAATGTCTAACACATGAACTATGTACGGGTCACTCAAACTTCTACTGAGAAACAACTTTCGTCAGCGGATTTGCAAGGTTATCATCTGATGCGATTTATTCGATCATCACATCACCACGATGTATGCTCGAACGAATCAGATGAATTAGTTGAAGTACATACTTGGATCATTGATGAGACCTTGATTCTTTAGCCTGTGTTGTAGCCTAGCTTAGCTTCTAATAGAACTACTCATAATCTAATTAGGAATTTTATAGATCCCAAAATGCTTCTTTTGCTGCCTCAGCTGCAGCAATGTTCCGCTCTTGTTGTTTATTCAACAACAGTATCTTGCTTGGAAGATTTGCAGCTCACTGTTACGTTATTGAAACTATATACATACCCTTATTTCCACTTACCATCATTTTCATCGGTTTGGAAACTTACAGCGTTGAACCCAGTCACCTCAAGTTCTATTTTCCCCATATTATCAGAAAGCATCCTTGGTTCATCTAAGATAATCAAGGATGTTCCTTACATCAATCCAGTGACCATCACCTGGATTGGCCTTATAGCGTCTACATATGCTCAAAGCATATGAGACATCAGGTCATGTACATTATCAAAATATACGAACACTAAGAGAGTGTCAGCAGCTTTCTAGATCTATCCTAGTAGATCTATATTCCTAGAATAAAGCCATCTTCTCCCAGGTATTTCATGGAGAATTTTAATGAAAGCCAAGCTTTCACCGATTATATTATGGGAATGTTATTGCCAACAGGCAATACATCATAAATGTATAGGACATTCATTGCCAGTGTGCTCCCACTAACCTTCTTATATACACAAGAATCATCTTCATTTTGAATGAAATCATATACCATTATGATCTCATCAAAACTTTTGTTCCAAGAACGCTATGCTTGATTCAATCCATAAATGGATTGATTTAACTTGCAAACCATGTTTGCATGGTTTGGCACGAAAAAATCGTCAGGATGTTGCATAGAAACATCCTCCAAAAGGTTTCCATTAAGGAAAGCGGTTTTGGCGTCCGGCTGTCATATTTCATAAACGAAATATGTAGTTAAAGCAAGCATTATCCGAATGGATTTAATCATGGTAACAAGTGAAAAAGGTTCGTCATAGTCGACACTATGTCGTTGACGATACCCTTTCTGCACAAGCCTAGCTGTGTACATTTGTATGTTGTCATCCATCTATGTCTTCCTTGAAGACATATATAGTACCAATAGGCACAATGCCTTCTGGTACATCAACTAGTGTCCAAACTTGGTTAGTATACATGGAATCCATTTTGGACTTCATGGCACTTTGCCATAAAATGAGTCGATACCCTGTATCACTTCCTCATACATAGTCAGTTCGTCTTCCTCAATAAGATTGATATCTACATGAGGTGAGATCAGAAACCAATACCTCCCAGGTTGTTTTCTGACTCTCTCCGACCTACGCGGTTCTTGTGTATTCGAAGATTGTGGTACAGTTTCATCCCTGATGAACTGTTTGTGTTCCGTGAGGACTTGGTGCCAGGAACAGTATTACTTCGATTTTCATCGAGTTTTACTTTCCTTCCACTTACCACTGCATATAGGAATTCCTCTTAGGAAAATGGCATGGAGAGCAACAATTACATTGTTCTCTTGTGAGTTATATAAGTACTATACTTTGGTTTCCCTATGACAACCTAGAAATATGAACTTATCCGATTTGGATTCTAGTTTGGTATCATCCAAACATATAGCGTATGCCCAGCATTCCCAAATCTTCCGGAATGAGAAACCCGGTTTCTTTCATGTTCATATCTAATATGAAGTCTATCTAACAGATTTTCATGGAACCTTATTCAAAATAAGTATTGCATTATTTAATGTGTGTATCCTCAGAAGGAAATTGGTAGCTCAGAGCGACTCATATGTTTAAGTATTGTCCATCATGGTCTGACCGCAATGTTCTAATACTTTACCATCTGTTTTCTTACTTCGTGTCGAAACTCTTTGAATTACTCAAAAGTTTCTAACTTGGGTTTTATAAGATACACATAACCGTAACGTAATGCCACATCAATAAGAGTTACGAAGTATTCATATCCACCTCTAGCCAAGCTAGACATGGACCCACTTACGTCACTATGAACGAGGACAAACAGATCGGTGGCACTTACACTTTTACTAAGTAAATGGTGTTTTAGGCACTTTGCCTAATAAATAAGATTCGTAGACATCTTTTGAATTAGAATCAAATCCGTCATAGTATCCACTCTTTGAAAGTGTGGATATACGAGTCTTGTTAATGTGTCCCAGAAAACAATGCCAAAAATAAGTCTCATTTGATTATTTAGTTTGAGATTCGTTTATATTCTAAATATAAATATAGTTATTCACATCTAATGCTTATATCTCAATATCATCTTTATAAAAAAAACACCTTGTGTTCTGGAACATAAAGGTGTACCCGCAACGTGTTAAATTAGATACAGAGATGATATTCCTAGTCAAACTAGATACATTATAACAGTCTCTTAATTTAAGTACATACCCAAAGGGCAGTTCCAAAACTTACGTTTCTACGACCAAACAGCGACTCTCGTCCCGTTTCTGACTCACAAGTCAATCTCATCTGAAGCCAGTCTCATGCTTATCAGCAGATCCATCACATCAGTACATATGTTCATATACCATATCTAGTATCAAAAATCCAATTTTAAACTAGTAGTTAACATGTTTATAACAAACATTCTTGAAGCAGAAACCTTGTCCCACCTTCACTTCCTTCATGTCTGCCTTGTCCATACGACAGTCACACTTCTAGTGACCCCGTTTGCCACAATTTAGGCAGACAACTTGGGATATGTCCTTTTAAGAAGCTCTGGCTATGCATAACGGATTGAGCACTAAAGTTATCATCACAATGAGTCTTCCTCATGCTCTACTATTCGCTCAACTCCGGTCTCATGATTGAGAGGTTTCTCTATCAAATAGAATAACTTCTTAGCTCCCAGGACTATCATGAAGTTTTATTCCCAATCTAAAAATTAGAGCTGTTTAAATACATTTTCACCCAGGATTATGTTCTAAACGCTAATCTTTCAGCCATCTGGATTGCAATAGTCCAACTATCTAATCAACGATTTCAGGTACAATCAAATATAATGATTACTATAGTCTAACTATATAATCAACTACAATTGATTAGTTACATTCAAATCTATGGATTACTATAATCCAATTATATAACCAACTACAAATGAAGTAGTTTGAATACAATCTAACTGTTTAATTAAAAAAATAATTGAATATCAGTCCAACTAATATATTTATAAATAATTAATGATGAAAAATGAAATGAGCGCGTATTGGCAAGTATTTAAATGAAATTGAAAGTTGAATACTTGCCTCCCACTATTTTCCGGTGAGCCTCTAACCCTCTGTGGAGTACTCGGGAAACCTAGTTTCCTAGTAAGCTAGGATCCCGTTAAATAACACACAACCTTGACTTTGGCCAACAAGTTGTATGAAACTTAACTAGGTAGATCTATAAGATAAATTGGATCTCATCCAATTCCTAGTATCCAGTAGGTGGACCTCCAAGTCTGAAACATATATCCAATATATGACAATATATCCAATATATTGCCTAACCGTTTTTCCTCTGAATCAATTAAGCCTTGGCTTTGGCTCAACAAGCTTAATGAAACCAGTTAAGCATGACCCATTGACAGTGGGAAAGCTTCGTAATCAACGTCGATGAACAAGAAGTGACCTTGACTTTGGCCAACAAATCACAACTTGCCCAAGACGTACAATATGTAACAAAGCTTTCGTGATTCAAACACATCCGCTATAGACAAAGGTCTTGAATTTGGCCAACAAACCAATGCTAATCTTGGATCTTGAGAGGGAATCACTCAATGAAAGGAAAAACGCTTAATATAAAATGAGGGGTTTTGTCGCGATTTGGCAACCATTTTATTATCTTTAATTAGGTCTCATCATACACCCTTAAGCATGCATTCTAACAGCATAATAAGGCGCGGAATAAATAATAATGGTATACAGATGGATATACAACAAATTGTTCCTATAACAAATCTATTCATTTCTTCTCTCCCGCTAGCACTATTCATCCTTCTACCCAATTACATAATACTTCTAAAGAAACCACATTGATATTGAGGGGAATTGGTGAGAAGAGAAATACAATGAGACTAAGAGATAATAGGCATGACAAGCAGGTCCAATCTAATAGATTCTAAATTTATTACAATAATTTCCAAAATTGCCCTCACTCTTCTAATATCCATCCGATATACATTCTTCATACAATACATACAAGTATTCACACAAAGCATGTTATTCAATCAATCTAATCCAATTAATTAATCTTTGAATAAATGACCATCCAATGTTCAAATAACGATTTGATTTGCGCGAGTCAAACTCGTTTAAGAATAAATACTCAAATTAAATATTCTTGAATTATATTGAACTACAATTTTAAATCCAATTTAAATTGTATCCAATACAAATTCATATTTAATTCCAAATTAAATAATTACACTTTCAATAGTGCCTTTAAGGACTTGGATTCCAAATCCAATCTTAATGGGTCTCAAAGGCCCAATTAGTATCCAATACTATTTAATTAAAGTCTAATGGGCTTTTAATTAATTCTTTTGGCGTGGGCTTCGGCCAAAATGAATCTAACCCATAATGCCTAGGCCTAATAGGAATCACCATATGCCATAGAATAAATTTTGGCTCATTAGGCCCAATTAAATGATCAAAGGCCCAATAGTCATATTTTGGACTTTATGGAAATGGTTTAGGCCCAAATATAATCCAAGACTAAAATTTGGCCCAACCAAGCCCATTAGCCCAATTACAACAAATTAAATTAATATATCATTCCAAATTACATATTAATTCAATTAAAGTACAATTAACACAATTAATTAATTAATCTAGTATTTCCAAAACACTAATTAATCTAATTAATCATTCTTATCATCTAATTTATGTCCAACAGAAATTAATCAAAATCAATCTTTCCAACATGCTTCACAGCTCATGGCAAAGGCATACACAAATCATTTAATTTGATTTCAATCTAATTAAATCAACATTCAATATTTCTATCATGCCAACAACACATCCAATTGTCTAATTTTCAAAAAATTATCATGAGCCATCTATGGTATACTTTCGATCAAGGGGTAGGAATTAGGGAAAATTAATCTAATCAATTTTATACATTTCCAACAATGCACAAATCTAATTGAACATCATATAAACATATCCAAACCATCAATTTAGGCAAAATCAAGCTCCAAGCCAAAAATCCCAAATTAAAGTCCATAAACCCTAGAAATTAAATCAAGCTTAGATCTCACTCTGATACCAATTGAAAGTGTAATAGACATGCCACGGGATCTATAAGCGTGATTCATGTGTGAATAAAATAAAAAATAGGTTACGGAGGACTTACATTGATCGGTTTAGTTCAAAACTTCCATGGATGTTGAAGTTTCCAAGATCATGGGTGAGTATCCCTATCACCTTCATTTGACTCCCCTATGTGCTAGCAAGAACAAAATGGTATTATTTTTCTCTCCAAGAGAAGTAACAATTCAACCTGGAGAGAGGAAGCAATCAACCATATTTGACGAGAGAAAGCCAATGGCTTTTATTCAGAAGCCACTTGCTTATATCAAAAGTAGAAGCCAATTGCTTCTCGCCTTCAAAAGAAAAGCAAAGCAATTGTTTTTGCTTTTGGCCAAATGAAACTCAGAGGCCATTTCGGCCAATCCGGAGAGAGAGCAAACTTGCCTTTTGCTTTTGTTTCTTTTATGCCAAAAATGAAAAGTTAGTGGCCAATTGCTTTTTCAATTTCTAAAGTAAAGCAAAAATGTTGCTTTCAACCAAAAATAAAAGGAAGAAGGCAGTGACCACGCTTCCAATGAGAGAGAAATAAAAAAAATTAATAAGATTTTTCCAAAAAATCCATTAATTATATTTATTTGGTAGGTATGATGTGTATCAAATCCAATTTGCTTTATTGCCAACCACTTTCATCACAAGTTGACAAGTGATGTGAGTTGTGAGTCCCACCCAATTTAAATTCAAAATTTGGTTGGCTTACATAACACAATTTGGGCCCGGTTCGTTTAATCCGATTAAATGAATTTTCTGTCGCGACTTAATTAAATCCAATTTATTTAAATAATAATGCCTCGTAAAATTATTATTAAAGTCGCTTATGAATTGATTCCAAATTAATTCGTTCGCTAGAATTAAAATCCAATTTAATTCCCCGTTGAAATCCGATTTCATTTAATATATCTAATATATTATTTTAGCCCAAGTAAATAAATTAAATAGTAAAATCTAATTTCACCATTAATTTTATTTTATCGATTAATTCCAAATTAATCACGTTCTCTCTCCTCGACGAATTTAATCCCAAATAAATTCTCGACGCAATTAATCCCAGATTAATTCTTTCTCTGATAATTAATACCCAGATTAATTATTGTCGTAATTAATCCCAGATTAATTTTCTCTCTAGATAATTAATCCCAAATTAATTTTCTCTCTCATAATTAATCCCAGATTATTTTTGTTCGAGTCAAATATCATCGGTGAATCTTTGGGATGCGACCTAAGAGATCCCTGGATATGTTGGTAGTAAATACGGTTATCGGACTATCTGAATACATCCGTATCTGGTACCACATTCTTACCGATTTACAAGACATGGTTGGCTTCTAGCAAAGCACCGTGCCTACCCAATTCTCCAGAAATATTCTTCTACATAATATAAGATCTTTGTAAGGCGTATTATACGTAGTCATTGGTGATTTAATGAATAGATATACATGACATGTAATTGGTGTACCAATAACTGAGACATTAAGGAGACCATTATGATCTATACCGGTTCCATTAATGGTGTTCATGATACAGAGGCACTGGTAGACTGATTTACTCATTGGTATGTCAATCCCAAAGTGAAACTTGGTCTAAATAAATGTAAAATGATGTCGAATGCCCATTAACTGGGATTGTCACCGTTGTCAACTTACATACGGACTACGGGAGTAGTAAGCATCACATACATGACCTACATGATCATTATGGCCACGACGTGCAATACTGCAAATGCTAAAACCTATGGTATTTGATAAGCGGAAAATATATCACTATTTACCTCCCCTTTTACTTAATATTTTGTTTAGTTTCTTGAGTTTTGTGTAATTTTTTTAGATAAATAAGGTTTCAGGGCCCATTGGAATCAAATCGGGGCCAAAACAACAAAAAATGAACAAAAAAGGTAAAATTGTCATTTTACCGTTTGACACGCACAACCTATTTATCACGATGTGATGACATCATCATCCTACCGACACTTGTCATCATGATGTTAGCACAATAATTCGACCTGCCAATACCACACATCATTAGTTATGTCAGCATTACGTCAGCATCGCGACACGCACAACTTCATGTGCTGCGTGGCCGAGCCAATAATTCTACCGACAGCCACGTGTCATCATCTCGTGAAAGCTGTGTACACATGTCAAAGATCAATGGCACATCACGATGCACAAGACATCACGCATCGTGACACGCAGGTGTAGGCATTACATTTTTGCATGAGCCCGATGATGAGCCTCATATTGAGGCACTACCTGAAAAGTTGTGGAAGTTGCTAAAAACGAATGCCGGAAGGAATGAAGACCTATAAAATTTACATCTCATCGGATTCAGACTCATTAGCTAGCCTCAGATATGCTCAGTCAATTTCTGCTTTAAACCATAGCCTCAGACATGCCCATGCACCCTTCAACTTCGGCCCATCCACACGGCCCAAAGCCTATGCAATCCATCCATACACCATGAACCCATGAAATCCATCCACACGCCCAAAATCCCATGCAATCCACATGCTCAACTCCCTCCATCAACACTTTCCAATTTAATAAGATTTGAAATCCCATCCTTTCCAATAAATAAGATTTGAGAAATCCTCATCACCAAATTTATGAGATTGTATTCCCAAAATAATTTGAGAATAAATTTCCCAAATTTACATGATTTGTTTCCCTATTTGGAGATCGCTTCAAATCATTAAAAAAAGGGGACCAAATCATAATCAAGAAAAAGGCTTGGACGACAAACAAAAAAAAAAAAACCTTGAACCCTCTCATTTTCTTCTACCTTGGATGGCAACCCTAGGGGAAAGAACATAACCAGAAACCAGAAGAAAAATAACCAAAAAATCATGAAGGAAACAACCAAAAACCGTGAAGAAAACAACCAGAAACCAGAAGAAAAACAACCAAAAAACCGTGAAGAAAATAACCAAAAAACTAGAAGAAAAATAGCTTGAAAAAACTAACAAAACAACCAAAACAACAGAAAAAAACAACCAAAAACAACCAAAACAACAACCATAAACCGTGAGACAAACAGCAAAACAGCAGCCAGAAATTAGCAAAACAGTAACCAGAAAATAGAAACAAGAGACCAGAAAATAGCAGCCTGAAATAGATAACAGCGAACCAGCTTCGATCCTTCCGGCGACATGCCTATAGTACTTCCAAGAAAGCAACTTAAAGGTAAGAGCTGAGGGTACCCTTACCATATTTATTTTTGTAGTTCCGGACGCTGCATGTCTGGCTGGACGTGAAATATGTTCAGCCGGGTTTGCGAAGTCCTACATCAAAGACGGCCAAATTTATGGTCACATTTTTTTCTTTTTTTGGCATTTCGTTATTTATTTTTACCTATTTATTATTTTATTTTATCCATGTTTGTTCATTATCTGTATATGCATGGTTATATTCTTTTTATGTCCAGTACATTGCATTGATGATTATGAATGTTATTATCCCTTGCGGTATATCGAATGGAAACCCAGACATAAATTCCATAGCCGAATCCGAATGGACGGTAGTGCGGTCTATACATGGGATACAACATCATCTGCCACTCGGGAAATATTCATATATGCGTAATTAACCCCCCCTTTTTGTTTGCTATTTATTTATTGACGCTTTTCTTTTTTTTGACTGTTTATTATAATTTTCGTTATCGAATCTCGTATTGCTTAATTTAATATGCTTTTATTATTTCTATTAATGTTTATTTGAATTACCTTGCATGAACTGTATAAGACTTGGCTATACCATTGTGTGAACCCGTCTATTATGCTGCCATAAGTAAGGGACCATTCCGAACCCAACGGTTTGAGGTCTTCCCTTCCGAGGGGTGAGTGCGGCCTTAAATCTTTCCCAGTTCACGCTGGGTGGCGACTCATTTATTCTCCGGTTTAGTCCATCTGCGGGCTACTCCGTACTCTCTACGGGCAGCGAGCCCAACAGTTTCATTGTCATCGAACATCATAGGCATAGCGATAAACCCCGCTTCGCTCCTACATATGGTGACTCCACTGGGGATAGAGAATCGACCCCGAAACAATGCCTTGTAGTGTCAGTGGATTTGGTTACCCAAGTCTCATATATTTTGCATACCCTTTTTACCCTGATGGCATCATTTATCATGAAGTTGCTTTCACTCATGGCGGCGGATCATTATGTGATGATAACCATCACTCGTTGGCACATTCCCTAGGGTATAAAAGAGGCGTGCTCACTTGGTTGCTCGAACCTTTGACAGGGGAGACCTAGTTGTGAGCAACCCATCACTGATGAGAGCCTTATCCATACCCTTGTAAGCCCATATATGAACCATAGTTATGTGTCCTATATAAGCTACCCCTCCATGCTTGTGTTTGGGCCTATTTTCATTTGGATCCATTTGGTCCTCTCGTCATAGGATATGAACTTATTGGGCCACTTAAACTAGGACGAGTTTGTGTCTTATGATAATTGGGCCAAAAGTCTCTGAAATGACGATGGGCCACCTTGTGTTTGGGCCCCATATCATTTGAAGTTGTTTAGCCACCTTATCGCAAAAGTGTAAACCTGTTGGGCCTTTTAAACTAGGGACAAGTTTACACCTTGCGATTATCTGATTGAATTCTTTAAATTTATAACAGGCCAACTGGTATGAAAACCTTGATGGGCTTAGAAGGTCCAAACATGATCCGAATATGTCAGATGCATGAGTCTGATATCCGCACTCTCTTTCATCCAGGAAGGGTTTGGCTTGTTATGGCATATTTGTATACTTTTGGATATCTCCAAGTCCATATCCGCCACAACCGTGTTTACCGAAGGCCCAATTTATCGTTTCTCGACAATGGCACGATCAGGCCGTGAAGATTCCTGCATGGATCAATTGGAGACCAACATCACCAAAATTACTGAGCAACTACAAGCTTTGACCAACGCTATGGCCAACCTGACAGTACCCCGGACAGTGGGAACAGAAAACAACGGGGATGGAAGGCGTGAGGAGCCCCCAAATAGGGTGAGCGAAGAAATCACTGTTTTTGATGATGACATGGCTGAGTATGCCGCGGGAAAGATAGCCGGGTCTCAGGCAGAGCTATAGAAACTCAGAGAACAAGTAGAATCAGTTACCCGCAAGTTGAAGGGAAAACATGAAGATCTGTTAGACTATGATGCGATGCCTTTCGAAGAAAAGTTGCCTCCTCAGTTTAAGATGCCTTACATAGCCAAGTTCAACGAAAGTGGAGATCCTAAGGTCCATCTCCGGTAATATGTTTCAGTGATGAATTCATAGGGTTTGTCAAAGTGCCAAGTGTAGAAGATGTTTGGGATGTCATTGGAAAGGGTGCCCGTAGTATAGTATCATGGCTTGGAGAGAAAGGTCAGGGATGACTGGAGTGCATTAGCAGAGGCCTTTTTGAACCAATATCTCATGGACCTGGAGATAGACTTGTCACTCCATGAACTAGAAAGCACCAAACAGAAGCTATATGAGAGCTTCAAAGATTATGAGGATCGCTGGAGAGGCTAGCTCTTGAAGATGCAGACACGACCCTCGGAGAAGGACCAGATTAAGATGATCATTATGGGAACCAAGCCCTCCATTTATAACAAACTGGGGAGGATGACCTCCATGATTAGTGACTTTCGACAGTTAAGAGAAACTACCATGGATATCGAGGAAGGAGAAGCCGAGAACAGAAAGTTTTATGGCTATAATAGAAAGACCTTTAGGGACCAAGCCCTCTCCTACTGAGGTCACCGCCATCAGAAACTGGCGATTCTCCAATTTGGTAGACCTTTTGTTGGACAATTATGACCCATAGCATCACTATTTGTACAAATCATGGTGTTGTTGTACAAATTAACTATGTGACAAAGGATATTTCTCTCTTATCATTTGTGATTAGATCACCAAGATGTATAAATGATAGGAGGTCCTTATGATTTGTTCTTGGATATAGATGATATGAGACAATATCAATCCACGAAGGATAAATCATTAAATATCCCTAGTCAGAGTATTATCGAGATTGGACATCGATAATGCGTAAAAGACTAGTATTACACTTGTGCGCGTTATGAGGGTATAACAACATAGTTCTCATATATTTGGGTATAGGATACTCATGCAAGTGTAATAGGAGGTTGTGTTTTACCGATGGTACGGGAAACAGCTTCGCTCTGGATAGACCCCTTCGGAATTCCATTGGTAGTATAACTATGTGTCTATGGAAGTCCGAATTCAGGGTAGGTGTATTTGGTCTTAACCTGAGACTTGCACCGCTAATACTTGTGACAATCTATATGCTTTGGTTTTGGTCGTCCAGGGCTTTAACCGGTTCTTTGTACGCCTCTTCTGGGTATATTAAGAATCGTACTGTATTGGGTGTGATGTCAAGACGAAAGTATCACTTCAGGTATAGTGGAGATGATGATCACGTAGGATACGGAACTTGTTCTCTTATATGCTGCAGCTATCGCGATATTTTGACTAGGTCATGCATATCTGATTATAGAGACTAGTTACCAGACATCCGATATGTGCTTCGTACATGGCAGACACAATTCCAGCCCCAGGCCTAGCACGTGACCATCCGATACTGGATCGATATACACGATACTATGTATACTACGCTTGATATAGATCACTTATTCTTGTAAGCATGTTTCTGGATAATTGGGTAGGCATGGCGCTTTGCTAGAAGCCAACCTTGTCTTGTAAATCGGTATAAACGTAGTAATAGGTACTTACATGTTCGGATATCCGGGGATCTCATGGGTCGCTTCCCGAAGATTCACCGATGATGTATGACTCGCACTTTATTAATCTGAGATTAATTTGATGAGAGAGAAAATTAATCTGGGATTAATTGCGGAGATATTTTATCTGGGATAAAATATCAATTAAAGAGAGATAACGATTAATTTGGAATTAATCGATTAAATAATATATTCGATATGTTAAATGAAATTGGATTTCGAGGCGGAATTAAAATTAGATTTTAATTCGGGCGAATGAGTTAATTTAGAATTAATTCGTTAGTGATGTGAATAGTAATTATGCTAGGCTTGAGTATTTAATTAAATTAGATTTAATTACTACGCAACGAAAAATTCATTAATTCGGAATTAGCGAATCCGAGCCCGGGAGTGTTTACGAGCTCATTCGCATTTCGAATTCGAGTGCGACACGTAAGTCACATCAAGCGTCAAATCGCTAGTCGTATCTAGCGTCACATCGCACGTCATTCAAGTGATAGATGTCTTTCACTTTGAGTGATTGACACCAGTCACTATTCATGAGTGATGTGACTTGATGGAAGTGGTTGGAAAGTTATAAGGCTTGTACCTTTGACTTTTAGGAAATTGAAAAAATGGTATATGTTAATTGATTTAGGAAATTAATAAAACAATTACACATTTTTCCCTCTCTCTCTCTTGCAACCTTTACAGTTTGGCGCCAAAAACTCCCTCTCTCTCACACGACATTTCCTCTTCTGTTTTTGTGGTTTGACCGAAACACATGGAGAAGATAAGGAAATTTGTGGCAAGTTTCTTGGGTGCTAGCACACATAGAGTTATCCTAAGGTGATAGAGCTGTAATTTCGTGAGCTTGGAATCCATTTTGGAAGCTTGGAGCTTGAAGACTTCAATGGAGGACCATGGCCGAATTTGAGGACAACAAGAATGCCCATTGCCGAGACTTTGAGGAGCATCAAAGGGCATAAAAAGTTTCATTGTTCTTCGCATCGCAAAGCCCTTCAATGTCAGTATGTTTCCACCATATTTCATTGTTGTATTCACTTGTTTCATTGCTTGATAATGATCCTTGGGACTTAATAGAAATCCAACAATGGTATCTTGAACCATTTGAGCATGAAACTTGATTAGGGTTAAAATTTGGGTAAAATTGATTTGAGCATGTTTGGATGAAATTGGATGTTTGAGTATGTTTAATTGATGATAACATGGTGTTATGCATTGTCAATTTGATGAATTTTGAATTGGACAAATTTTCCCCAAAATACAAGGCTTGGCCGAATGTATGTTAATGCCTTATGTCTTGGATTTTTTTATTTTTGATTCATTGGATGAGTTGGAATCAATTGGGAATGTTGATTTAATGTTAATTTGGATTCAATTGGATTGAATTTGGAATTGATTTGAAAAATCCCCAAAAGCCGAGACTTAAAGCATGTATATGGTTTGATTTTTTGATCAAAATGTGTTGGAAACTAATTGATGTAATTGAGCATGATTAATTAGGCTAATTGATGTTTTAGAAATGTTAATTGGGTAATTAATTATGTAATACACTTTGTGTGATTAAATTGTGAAATTGAAATTTTGTAATTTAATTATGTTGGACTAATTTTTGAAATTAGGCTTTTAAAGTTGTTATTGGGCTTATTGGGCTTGGTTGTACCAAGATGGGTTTAGGCTAAATTGGTTGGATCCAATTGGGCCCAAAATCGCTTCCATAAAGCCAAATGCGACTAATGGACCTTTAAAGTTTAATTGGGCTTAATGGGCCTAAATTGATTTCTAGGCTTATTGGGTAACTCCTTGATTGGGCTTTGGTTATTGGGTTTGACCCGAGTTGACCAAAAGTCCATGCCTTAAAGAAATTAATTAAAAGCCCATTGGACTTTAATTAAATTAACGTTGGACGTTAATCGGGCTTTGAGACCCGTAACGATTAAATTTCGAATTTAAGTCGTAAAAGTTCATTAATAAATTGTAGTATTTAATTTGGAATTAAATAGAGAATTAGTATTAAATACAAATTGAATTGGATTTAATTATGTAGTTTAATTTAATTCGAGAATTCGTACTTTGAGTACTTATTCGTAAAATGAGTTTGACTCGCTAAAAATCAAATCGTTGTTTGAACATTGGATGGTCATTAATATTCAGATTAATTAATTGGATTAGATTGATTGATAACATGCTTGTGTGAATACATGATTGCGATGCATGAATAATGTATATCAGATGGATATTAGATGTGTGAGTCAATTTTAGAAATTGTTGTAATAAATTTGGAATTTAATAATTGGACATGCGTGTGCAGCCTTATTACCTCATTACTCTTTGTATTCTCTTCTCACCTATTCCCCTCAATGTAAATGAGGTTTCTTTAGAAGTGTAGTGTAACGGGTTGAAGTAAATACTTGTGCTAGCGGGAGAGAGGAATGAAAGAGATTTGATCTAGGATCAATGTGTTGAGTATCCATCCGCATATCATTATTATTTTATTATACGCGCTTTATTATGTATTTAGAATGCATGTTTAAGGGTGTATGATGATGAGACCTAACAAAGATAATAAATTGGTTGCCAATTTGCACGCGAAAAACCATCACTAAATATTAAGCGTTTTTCCTTCCATTGAGTGATTCTTACTCAAGATCCAAGACTGGCATTGGCTTGTTGGCCAAAGTCAAGGCCTTTGTCCGTCGAGGATGTGTTTGAATCATGAAGGCTTTGTTCCATATCAGTGTCTTGTCCAAGTTGTGGTTTGTTGGCCAAAGTCAAGACCACTTCTTGTCAATCGAAATTGATTACGAAGCTTTCCATGGTCAATGGGTCACGCTTAACTGGGATCACTAAGTTTGTTGTGCCAAAGCCAAGGCTTAGTTGATTCAGAGGAAAAAGGTTAGGCAATATATTGGATATATTGGCATATATAAGATATATGTTTCGGACTTGGATGTCCCCCTACTGGATCTAGGAATTGGATTGGATCCAATTGATCTTAGAGATCTACCTAGTTAATTATCATACAATGTTTTGGCCAAAGTCAAGATTGTGTGATATTTAACGGGATCCTAGCCCACTAGGAAACACGGTTTTCCGAGTACTCGACAGAGGGTTAGAGGCTCGCCGAAAAATAGTGGGAGGCAAGAATTGAATTTGCTATATTCGTTTAATTACTTTCCATACGCGCTCAATCAAATATCATTCGTCGAATAATTAAATGTTAGTTGGACTAATATTTAAATCGTTGTTTTAATAAACAGTTGGACTGTATTCAAACTAATTAATTATAGTTGATTAAATAGTTGGACTATAATAATCATTATAATAAATAATACCTAAATCATTGATTAAATAGTTGGACTATTAAAATCAAGATAAAATTGAAAGATTGACATTTAAAACATAATCCTAGGGAAAATGTATTTAAATGGTTTAATTTTCAAATTGGGAATAATTTCAGGATAGTCTTGGAAAATAATAAGTTACTTTATTTGATAAAATAACATATTATTCCTAAGCCCGGAGTTAAGCAAATAGTAGAGCATGATCTTTGGAAGATTCATGTAATGATAACTTAAGTGCTTAATCCATTAAGCTTGTCGTAGTAGACTCCTTAATTTCTTAATCAGAACTAAGGATTAGATCATTAAAGCATGATAATGAAATTGAAGGATCTTCATAAATCTATATTTAGATTTTAGAAGTACTGAATTGCAATAAATAACTCTTGGAGAGTTAATGACTATTCTCAAGGAGGCAAAGTCAAAGTTTTCAATAAGGCAAGTAGCACAAAGCGCACCTTACTTCGATATTCTAGAAGGCCAAGGCTTTGCCAAAGGCTCCTGGAGTGTTGAAAAGGGCAAAGGAAAAATCATTATAATCTTTTAGGAAGATAAATGACATATCCCAAAATGTCTGCCTAAAATGTGACAAACGGGATCGCGGAAGCGTGACTGCCGTTTGACAAAAACAGACATGAAGGAATTGGATTTTAATATATGTTTGTCATAATTATGTTCATTACTAGTATTAAAATTGGATTTTAAATACTTAGTGTGATACATAAATATGTACTGGTGTTCAGAATCTGCTTTGAGCAGGATACTGACTTCCATTGAGATTTAATCTGCGAATCGGAAATGGGAAGAAAATCGTTGTTTCAACTGTAGAAACCTAAGTTTAGAAACTACCCTTCGGGTGTGTACTTAAATTAGGAAACTGTTATAATGTAACTAGTTTGACTAGAAACATTATCTTTATATTAGTGTATAATCCGTTGCGGATTTACCTTTATATCCTAGAACACTAAAGTGTTTTATTATATAAAGATGATATTGAGATAAACACATTGGATATGAATAACATAATTTATATTTTGAATATAAATAAATCTTATAAAGATGTCAATCTTATTGAGGTATACCAACTGACTATGTATGAGGAAGTGATACAAGGTATCGACTCCCTAATTATGGCAAAGTGCCATGATATCCGAAATGGATTCCATGTAAATCAACAAGTTTGGATACTAGTTGATGTACCGCAAGACATTGTGCCTGTTGGTACTTTATAAGACTTCAAGGAAGACGTACATGGATGGCAACATACCAACGTATAAAGCTAGGCTTTTAGTGGAAAGGTATCATTATCAACATTGTGTTGATTACGACGAAACCTTTTACCTGTTGCCACGGTAAATCCATTTGGATAATGCTTGCTAAAGCTGCATGTTTCATTTATGAAATATGACAGCCGAACGGGAAAATCGCTTTCCTGAAAATGAAACCTTTTGGACGATGTTTACAACATCCTGACGGTTTTATCGTACCAAAACTAGCAAATAAGGTTTGCAGGTTATTCGATCCATGTTTGGATTGAAGCAAGCATTGAGATCTTGGAATTATCGTTTTGATGTAATCATAATGATTTATGATTTAATTCAAAACGATATGATTCTTGTGTATATAAGGAGGTCAGTGGGAGCACACTGACAGTGGCTGTCCTATAAGTAATGATGATATCTCATTTCTTGGAAATGATATTCCTATAAAACAATCGGTGAAAGCTTGGCTTTCATAAAAACTCTCCGAGAAATCGTACATTGAAAAATGTACGCTACCTGGTGTCTCATACGCTTTGAGAACATGGATTCACAATCAGGCCAATCCAAGTGATGATCACTGGATTGATATTAAGAACATCCATTAGTATCTGATAGATCTAAGAATGATGTCTTATACATTGGAGATGGAGAACTTGAAGTGATTGGGATCACTACTACAAGTTACCTAACCGATAAAGACGACTATAAGTCGCAAACGGTACTATACAGTTTGAATAATGGTACAGTGAGCTGAAAATATTCCTAGTAAGATACTGTTACCGAATAAACAACAAATGCGGGTTATTGCAACAGCTGAGGCAGCAATAGAAGCCATTTGGATCGATAACAAATCTAATTAGATTAGATATAGTTCTTTTAGCAGCTGAGCTAGGCTACATCGTAGACTAAAGAATTAATGGTCTCATCAACGATCCAGATATATACTTCGATATTCATCTGATTCGTTCGGATCATACATCGTGGCGATGTAATGATCGAATAAATCGCATCATATGATAATCATGCAAATCCACTGACGAAAACCTTTCCGCAGCAGTTTGAGCGAACCGTGCATAGTTCGGGTGTAGGACACTCGAGTGACTGGCTAAAGGCCAAGTGGGAGATTGTTGGACAATTATGACCCATAGCATCACTATTTGTACAGATCATGGTGTTGCTGTACAAATTAACTATGTGACAAAGGAGATTGCTCTCTTATCATTTGTGATTCGATCACAAAGATGTATAAATGATAGTGTTGGACAAAATGACCCATAGCGTCACTATTTGCACAGATCATTGTGTTGTTGTAGCAAATTAACTATGTGACAAGGAAATTGCACTCTCATCATTTGTGATTAGATCACCATAGATATATAAATGAAGAGAGGTCCCTATGATTAGTACCTGGACTGAGAATGATATGAGACAGTATCAGTCCCCGAAGGTTTAATCATTAAATATCCCTAGCCGTAGTATTATCGAGACTGGACATCGATAATGCGGAATAGGCTAGTATTGCACTTGTGCGCGTTTGTGAGGGCACAACGGCATAGTTCTCATATATATAAGTGTTGGATACTTATGCAAGTGCGATAGGAGGTCGTGTTTCACCGATGGTACGGGAAACAGCTTCGCTCTGGATAGACCCCTCGGAATCCCATTGGTATTATGACTATGTGTCTATGGGAGGCCGAAATCAAGGTAGGTGTGTATAGTCTTAACCTGAGACTTGCATCGCTAATACTTACGATAATCGATAAACTTTGGTTTTGGTGGTAGGGGACTTTAAACCGGTTCTGAGTACACCACTTCTGGGTTTATCAGAGGGTCGTAGAGTATTGGGTGCGATGTCAAGACGGAAGTATCACTTCAGTCATATTGGAGATGATGTCACGCAGGATACGGTATTAGTGCTCTTAAGTGCTGCGCGGCCATCAGGATATTATGACAAGGTCATGTATATCCGATTATAGAGACTAGTTACCAGACATCCGACATGTGCTTTGTACGGGGCAGACACTTATCCAGCCCCAGGCCTAGCACATGATTATCCGATACTGGGCCGATATACACAATACTACGGTATACTACGCTTGATACAGATCTATATATTCCTGTAAGAATATTTCTAGAGAATTGGGTAGGCATGGCGCTTTGCTAGAAGCCAACCTTGTCTTGTAAATCGATATAAACGTAGTACAAGGTACTTACGTGTTCGGACAATCCGACGATCGTATTTACTGCCAACATATCCGGAGATCTCATGGGTCGCTTCCTGAAGATTCACCGATGACGTATGACTCGCACTTTGATTAATCTGGGATTAATTAGTAGAGAGAGATAGAAAATTAATTTGGGATTAATTGCGGAGATATTTTATCTGGGATAAAATATTAATAAAAGAGAGAGAACGATTAATTTAGAATTAATCGATAAAATAATATATTCGATATATTATTAGAAATTGGATTTCGACGCAGAATTAAAATTAGAATTTAATTCGGGCGAACGAATTAATTTAGAATTAATTCGTTAGCGACGTGAATAATGATTTCGCTGGGCGTAATCATTTAATTACGACGCGACGGAAAATTCGTTAATTTGGAATTAGCGAACCCGAGCCCGAGAGTGATTGCGAGCGCATTCGCATTTCGAATTCGAGCGCGGCACGCAAGTCACATCTAGCGTCAAATCGCTAGTCGCGTCAATCGTCAAATTAATTGTCACTTTGAGTGATGTGACTTGACAACATGTCACTTTATTAAAATGATGTGATGTGACTTAAAGTAAAAGTTGTTGAAATGATGAAAGCTTTTTGCTTTTTTGACTTTTGTATTTGGTAAATGAAAAGGCTTTTGTATTTGATTTTATTTTGGAATAAAATATAAATATAAGTAAAAACCATTTGCCTTCTCTCTCTCATTCATTCACGGTTTCACGTGAAAATGCTCTCCCTCCTTTTCTTCCTCTCAACTTCACGGTTTTGGAAACCGTCTTCTTCCTCTCCTTGTTCTGTTTCTGCCGAGCAAAGTGAGAAGTAAGATAACGATTTTTGTGGCAAAAATCAAGTGCTAGCACACCTTGAGTGATACATAGGTGATAGGGAAGTGATTCTTTGAGCTTGGAAAGCTTGAAGCTTGGAGCTTCAATGGAGTCCATGCATGGCCGAAAATGGTGGAGTCCAAACCAGTCCAAACCGAGCAGCCCACTGTCAAGGAAAGCTACTGCCGAGCTCAATGGAGGATGAAAACGCAGCTTGTGTTCTTCCTAGCATCAAACCCATCAATGTGAGTATATTCCGCACCTCCTTTGATGTGTTCATATGCGGTTTTTGTGCATGATTTGTTGATCTTGGGACTTTGAATTGAACTATTACAATGGTATCTAGAGCTATTGTTGCATGAAAACCAAATTAGGGTTCTTGAGCAAATTTGGGGCTTTTTGATTTTAGCTTGATTCTGTCTAATTGATTGTTTGAGAATGATTATATATGATTGAATTTGAGTTGTATGTAATGAATTTGATAAAAAATTGATTGGATTGATTTTCCCCAATTTGCTTATTTTTTGTCAAAACTTTAATTTGGGTAAACTCGATTTAGGCATGATTTGGTTGATGAATGTTTGATGAAGTATGCTTGAATGATGAGGTTGAATTGAAGTTGTGCATGATCAATTTCATGAAATTGGATTGGATTGGATTCAATTTTCCCCAAATTGAAGGCTTGGCCGAAAATTGCATAACCCTAATGTCTTGGTAATTTTGTTTTGTTTGATCATTGGATGACTTAAAACAATTGGTTAATGTTGTTTTGAAGTTCAATTGGATTGAATTCTGATTTGGAACATTTTTTCCCTTTTAAAGTGGCTTGGCCGAATCTTATGAACATGAAATTCTTTGTGATTTTTTTGTTTTAATTCATTGGATGAATTGAATTGATTTGGGAAATTAAGATTGTGGATTCAATTGGATTGAAACCGAATCGAATTGAAAAACCCCTAATTGCCGAGACTTGAAAGCATGTTAATTGGGCTTGATTTTGGAAATTGGGCTGGGCTTGTTAGGTTGTAATTGGGCTTTTGGGCTTTGTTGTAACAAAGTTGGGTTTAGGCAAAATTGGTTGGATCCAATTAGGCCCAAAACCGAATCCAAAAGGTCCAATTATGACTTAATGGACCTTATATTATTTAATTGGGCCTAATGGGCCAAAATTAATTTAAAGGCTTATGGGGGGTAACTCCCGGATTGGATTTTGGTTGTTCGGTTTGACCCGAGTTGACCAAAAGTCCACGCCTATAGAAATTAATTAAAAGCCCATTGGACTTTAATTAAATAAAACATTAGATGTTAATCGGGCTTTGAGACCCGTTGCGATTAAATTTGGAATTTAAGTCGTAAAGGTTCGTTAATAAATGTGTAATATTTAATTTGGAATTAAATAATGAATTAGAATTAAATACGTATTAAATTGGATTTAATTATGTAATTTAATTTAATTCGTAGAAATTGTACTTTGAGTACGTGTTGCAATACGAGTTTGACTCGAACAAAATCAAATCTTTGTTTGAACATTGGATGATCACTAATAATCAAGATTAATTAATTTGATTGATTGATTGACAACATGCTTGTATGAATACATGGTTGTGATGTTTGAATAATGTATATCGGATGGATATTAGTCGGGTTGGGCGATTTTGGAAATTGTAATAAATTTGATTTATTAAATTGGACCTGCGTGTCCAGCCTTATCTCCTATTTCTTTGTATTCTCTTCTCACCTATTCCCCTCCATGTAAACGAGGTTTCTTTAGAAGTGTAGTGTAACGGGTAGAAGTAATACAAGTGCTAGCGGGAGAGAGAAAGTGAGAGATTTGATCTAGGATCAATGTAAAATATCCATCCGCATATCATTATTATTTATTTTCATATACGCTTTATATGTATTTAGAATGCATGTTTAAGGGTGTATGATGATGAGACCTTAAGAAAGATAATTAAATTGGTAGCCAATTTGCACGCGAAAAACCCTCGTTAAATATCAAGCGTCATTTCCTTCCATTGAGTGATTCTTGCTCAAGATCGGAGATTGTCAGGGGTTGTTTTTTACCAAAGTCAAGCCCTTGTCAGTCAAAGATGTGCTTTAATCACGAGGCTTTGTTATATATCGGTGTCGTGTCCAAGTTGTGGTTTGTTTTTGACCAAAGTCAAGACCACTTCTTGTCCATAGACATTTGATTACGAAGCTTCCCTGTCAATGGGTCCACGCTTGACTGGGATCACTAGGTTTGTTTTTGGCCAAAGCCAAGGCCTAGTTGATTCAGATGAAACGGGTAGGGTATATATTCGATATATAGGCATATATTAGATATATGTTTCGGACTTGGATGTCCACCTACTGGATCTAGGAGTTGGATGGGATCCAATTGATCTTCGACATCTACCTTGTTAATTATCATACAATTTTTATTGACCAAAGTCAGGATTGTATGATACTTTAACGGGATCCTAGCCCACTAGGAAACACGGTTTCCCGAGTACTCGACAGAGGGTTAGAGGCTCGACGAAAAATAGTGGGAGGCAAGTATTGAATTTGCAACATTCGTTCAATTACTCGCCATACGCGCTCATTTAAATTATTTCGTCGTAATATTAAATGTTAGTTGGACTAATATTTAAATTGTTGTTTTAATAAACAGTTGGACTGTATTATACTTGATTATATATAATTGGATTATATTAATCAATATATTTGAATTAATTAATTTCAGTTTACAGTTGATTTTATAATTGGATTATAGTAATCAATGTAATTGAGGTTAATTAATTTGGATTATATTTGATTATATAGTTGGACTATTATAATCATTATAATATATATAGTACCACTAATCGTTGATTAAATAGTTGGACTATTGTAATCAAGATAAGAAATTGAAAAGTTGAATATTTAAAATATAATCTGGGATTAAAATATTTTAAATGATTTAATTTTCAAATTGGGAATAAATAATAGGTTACTTTATTTGATAAAATAACTTATTATACGTTACGCCCAAAATTAAGCAAATAATAGAGCATAAAATCTTTGGAAGATTTATGTGATGATGACTTTAAAGCTTAATTAATATACTTATAATAAATCTATCTTTAGATTTAAAAGTATTAAAATTGCAATTAATAATTCTTGGAGAATTAATTGACTATTCTAGTGGAGAAAAGTCAAAGTTTGCAATTGGGCATGTAGCACAAGTGTGCATATCGTTTCGATATTCCGAAACCCAGGCTTGGCCAAAGGTTTGTGAAATATTGAAAAGAATAATTGACATATCCCGAAGTGACTACCATTTGGATATGGAAGACACGAAGGAGTTAAAGAAAGGGCGAGGCCCTAACTTTAAAAATATTTGTCAAAGTTATGTTCACTACTAGTATTGAAATTAGATTTTAAATACTTAGTGTGGTACATAAAATATGTGTATTGATGTTCAGAATCCGCTATGAGTTGGATACTGACTTTAAACCGAGATTTCTCTGCAAATCGGAAACTGGACGAAGGTCGCTGTTTCGACCGTGGATACCTAAGTTTAGGAACTACCCTTTGGGTATGTACTTAAATTAGGATTTGTTATAATGTAACTAGTTTGACTAGAGACATTATCTCCATATCAGTGTTTAATCCATTGCGGATAAAACCTTTATATTCTAGAACACTAAGTGTTTTATTATATAAAGATGATACCGAGATAAACACATTAGATGTGAATAACAGAATTTATATTTTGAATATAAATAAAATCTCAAACATATAAAATGACAAATAAATTAGCTCATATTGATTTGATCAATAGAGACTTATTTGTGGCATTGTTGTCTGGGACACAATTAAACAAGACTCGTATATCCACACTTTTGAAGAGTGGGTACTAGGACTGATTTGACTATTCAAATAAGGTCTACAAATCTAGTTTACTAGGTAAAGTACCTAAAATACTATTTACTAGGTAATAGTGTAAAGGCCACCGATCTGTAAACCCTATTCATGGTGAAGTAAGTGGGCCCATATCTAGCTTGGCTAGATGTGTACATGAATATTTTGTGACCTTAACGGATGTGGCATCACGTTATGGTTATGTGTTTCTTTTGAAGAACACAAATACGAAACTTTGAGTTTCGACACGAAGTATACAAACAGATCGGCTGTAGTATTATGCCGCTACGGTAAGACCGTATTGGTAAATAATTAAGCAGTAAGTTTCATACGTACATGAAAGAGTACAGTATTCTTTCATATGAGGACTCCTCCCGAGACACGTCAATTGACGGTGTGTCAGAACTAAAAACCAAGTTTTGTTGGACATGATTAGGTTTTTCGCGAGTCGCTCTGAGCTACTGTTTCCTTCAACAGGATATGTATTAACAGTGCAAAACTTATTTAGAATAAGGTTCCATGTAAATCTGTTTGACAGATATCATATAGGATATGAACAGGAAAGAAACGAGGTTTCTCATTCCTGATAATTTGGGTATGCCAGGCATAAAGTTTGGATGATACCAAACTAAGAACCCAAATTGGATTAGTGCCAATATAGGTTATCCTAAGGGAAACCATAAGTATAGTACTTATAAATCCCACATGAGAACAATGTGATTGTTGCTCACCATGCGGTTTTCCTGAGAGGAATACCGATATGCAGTGGTCAGTGGGAGGATAGTGATACTCGATGAAAATCAGAGTAATACTATTCAAAGCACGAAGTCCTTAATGGAACACAAACAATTCATCTATGATGAATCTGTACCATTAATCTTCAAATACACAAGAAATCGGGTAGATCGGATAGAGTCAGAAAACAACCTAGGGTATGGGTTTCTGATCTAACCTCATTAAGATGTCAATCTTATGAAGGTATATCCACCGACTACGTTTTGAGGAAGTGATACGAGGTATCGACTCCCTGTTATGGCAAAGTGCCATGAGTCCGAAATGGATTCCATGTATATCGACTATTATGAATACTAGTTGTTGTACCACAAAGCATTGTGCCTATTGGTACATTATACGTCTTCAAGGAAGACATACATGGATGGCAACATACCAACGTACAAAGCTAGGCTTTTGACGGAAAGGTATCGTTATCAACATTGTGTTAATAACGGTTCAACCTTTTACCTGTTGCCATGGTAAATCCATTTTGAAGATACTTGTTGATAACTGTATATTTCATTTATGAAAATGTCAGTTACAAATCAAAATCGCTTTCCTGAAAAGGAAACCTTTTGGAGAATGTTTATAACATCCTGACGATTTTGTATAACCGACAAACAAGGTTTGCGGGTTATTCGATCCATGTTTGGATTGAAGCAGGCATAAGGTTCTTAGAACTGACGTTTTGAAATAATCATAATAATTATGATTTGACTCAAAACGAAATAATTCTTGTGTATATAAGGAGGTTAGTGGGAGAGGGCACTGACAATGAAATTCCCATAAAACAATTTGTGAAAGCTTAGCTTTCATGGATATTCTTTCAATAGAAATTCTCCGTAGAATTCTGGGGAGTAACAACCTTTATTCAAGGAATAAAGATCTACTGGGATAGATTTGGAGTTGTTAACACTCTCTGGGAAATTGTACATTTAAAATGTACTTGTATTGGTGTCTCATACGCTTCGAGCATATGGAGTCACAATCAGGTCAATCCAAGTGATAGTCACTGGATTGAAGTTAAGGACATCTGTTAGTATCTTAGAGAACTAAAGATGTTGTCTTAAACTATGGAGAAGGAGAACTTGAAGTGACTGGGATCACTACTGCAAGTTTCCGAACAATTAAATACTACGGTACTATAAAGTTTGATAACGGGACAGTGAGCTGGAAATATTCCGAGCAAGATAACTGTTGCCGAATAAACAACAAATGCGGATTATTGCTGCAGCTGAGGCAGCAATAGAAGCCATTTGGATCGAAAATAAATCTAATTAGATTAGATATAGTTCTTTTAGCAGCTGAGCTAGGCGTCAGCACGAGCTAAGGAATTAAAGGTCTCATCGACGATCCAGATATATACTTCTATATCATCTGATTCGTTCGGATCATACATCGTGGCGATGTGATGATCGGTGTAAATCGCGTCAAACGATAATCAGACAAATTCGCTGACGAAAACCTTTCCTCAGCAATTTGAGCGAACCGTACATAGTTCAGGTGTGGGACACTTGAGTGACTGGCTATGTGCCAAGTGGGAGATTGTTGGACAAAATGACCCATAGCGTCACTATTTGCACAGATCATTGTGTTGTTGTAGCAAATTAACTATGTGACAAGGAAATTGCACTCTCATCATTTGTGATTAGATCACCATAGATATATAAATGAAGAGAGGTCCCTATGATTAGTACCTGGACTGAGAATGATATGAGACAGTATCAGTCCCCGAAGGTTTAATCATTAAATATCCCTAGCCGTAGTATTATCGAGACTGGACATCGATAATGCGGAATAGGCTAGTATTGCACTTGTGCGCGTTTGTGAGGGCACAACGGCATAGTTCTCATATATATAAGTGTTGGATACTATGCAAGTGCGATAGGAGGTCGTGTTTCACCGATGGTACGGGAAACAGCTTCGCTCTGGATAGACCCCTCGGAATCCCATTGGTATTATGACTATGTGTCTATGGGAGGCCGAAATCAAGGTAGGTGTGTATAGTCTTAACCTGAGACTTGCATCGCTAATACTT
Organism: Zanthoxylum bungeanum; assembly: GCA_019454045.1. Taxonomy (NCBI): domain Eukaryota; kingdom Viridiplantae; phylum Streptophyta; class Magnoliopsida; order Sapindales; family Rutaceae; genus Zanthoxylum; species Zanthoxylum bungeanum. Next base: position 676,511 of record SKCR01038325.1, on the reverse strand, counting down.
ACGATAATCGATAAACTTTGGTTTTGGTGGTAGGGGACTTTAAACGGGTTCTGAGTACACCACTTCTGGGTTTATCAGAGAGTCGTAGAGTATTGGGTGTGATGTCAAGACGGAAGTATCACTTCAGTCATATTGGAGATGATGTCACGCAGGATACGGTATTAGTGCTCTTAAGTGCTGCGCGGCCATCGGGATATTATGACAAGGTCATGTATATCCGATTATAGAGACTAGTTACCAGACATCCGACATGTGCTTCGTACGGGGCAAACACTTATCCAGCCCCAGGCCTAGCACGTGATTATCCGATACTGGGCCGATATACACAATACTACGGTATACTACGCTTGATACAGATCTATATATTCCTGTAAGAATATTTCTGGAGAATTGGGTAGGCATGGCGCTTTGCTAGAAGCCAACCTTGTCTTGTAAATCGATATAAACGTAGTACAAGGTACTTACGTGTTCGGACAGTCCGACGATCGTATTACTGCCAACATATCCGGAGATCTCATGGGTCGCTTCCTGAAGATTCACCGATGACGTATGACTCGCACTTTGATTAATCTGGGATTAATTAGTAGAGAGAGATAGAAAATTAATCTGGGATTAATTGCGGAGATATTTTATCTGGGATAAAATATTAATAAAAGAGAGAGAACGATTAATTTGGAATTAATCGATAAAATAATATATTCGATGTATTATTAGAAATTGGATTTCGACGCGGAATTAAAATTAGATTTTAATTCGGGCGAACGAATTAATTTAGAATTAATTCGTTAGCGACGTGAATAATGATTTCGCTGGGCGTAATCATTTAATTACGACGCGACGGAAAATTCGTTAATTTGGAATTAGCGAACCCGAGCCCGAGAGTGATTGCGAGCGCATTCGCATTTCGAATTCGAGCGCGGCACGCAAGTCACATCAAGTGTCAAATCGCTAGTCGCGTCAATCGTCAAATTAATTGTCACTTTGAGTGATGTGACTTGACAACATGTCACTTTATTAAAGTGATGTGATGTGACTTAAAGTAAAAGTTGAAATGATGAAAGCTTTTTGCTTTTTTGACTTTTGTATTTGGTAAATGAAAAGGCTTTTGTATTTGATTTTATTTTGGAAATAAAATATAAATATAAGTAAAAACCATTTGCCTTCTCTCTCTCATTCATTCACGGTTTCACGTGAAAATGCTCTCCCTCCCTTTTCTTCCTCTCAACTTCACGGTTTTGGAAACCATCTTCTTCCTCTCCTTGTTCTGTTTCTGCCGAGCAAAGTGAGAAGTAAGATAACGATTTTTGTGGCAAAAATCAAGTGCTAGCACACCTTGAGTGATACATAGGTGATAGGGAAGTGATTCTTTGAGCTTGGAAAGCTTGAAGCTTGGAGCTTCAATGGAGTCCATGCATGGCCGAAAATGGTGGAGTCCAAACCAGTCCAAACCGAGCAGCCCACTGTCAAGGAAAGCTACTGCCGAGCTCAATGGAGGATGAAAACGCAGCTTGTGTTCTTCCTAGCATCAAACCCATCAATGTGAGTATATTCCGCACCTCCTTTGATGTGTTTATATGCGGTTTTTGTGCATGATTTGTTGATCTTGGGACTTTGAATTGAACTCTTACAGATAGGAGGTCCTTATGATTTGTTCTTGGATTGAGATGATATGAGACATTATCAATCCACGAAGGATAAATCATTAAATATCCCTAGTCAGAGTATTATCGAGATTGGACATCGATAATGCGTAAAAGACTAGTATTACACTTGTGCGCGTTATGAGGGTATAACAACATAGTTCTCATATATTTGGGTATAGGATACTCATGCAAGTGTAATAGGAGGTTGTGTTTTACCGATGGTACGGGAAACAGCTTCGCTCTGGATAGACCCCTTCGAAATTCCATTGGTAGTATAACTATGTGTCTATGGAAGTCCGAATTCAGGGTAGGTGTATTTGGTCTTAACCTGAGACTTGCACCGCTAATATTTGTGACAATCAATATGCTTTGGTTTTGGTCGTCCAGGGCTTTAACCGGTTCTGTGTACGCCTCTTCTGGGTATATTAAGAATCGTAGTGTATTGGGTGTGATGTCAAGACGAAAGTATCACTTCAGTTATAGTGGAGATGATGATCACGTAGGATACGGAACTTGTTCTCTTATATGCTACAGCTATCGGGATATTATTACTAGGTCATGCATATCCGATTATAGAGACTAGTTACCAGACATCTGATATGTGCTTCGTACGGGGCAGACACAATTTCTGCCCCAGGCCTAGCACGTGACCATCCGATACTGGACGATATACACGATACTATGTATACTAAACCTGATATAGATTGCTTATTCCTGTAAGCATGTTTCTGGAGAATTGGGTAGGCATGGCACTTTGCTAGAAGCCAACATTGTCTTGTAAATCGGTATAAACGTAGTAATAGGTACTTACGTGTTCGGATAGTCCGACGACCGTATTTACTGCCAACATATCCGGGGATCTCATGGGTCGCTTCCCGAAGATTCACCGATGATGTATGACTCGCACTTTATTAATCTGGGATTAATTAGATGAGAGAGAAAATTAATCTGGGATTAATTGCAGAGATATTTTATCTGGGATAAAATATCAATTAAAGAGAGATAACGATTAATTTAGAATTAATCGATTAATTAATATATTCGGTATATTAAACGAAATTGGATTTCGACGCGGAATTAAAATTAGATTTTAATTCGGGCGAACGAGTTAATTTAGAATTAATTCGTTAGCGACGTTTATAGTAATTATGCTAGGTATGATTATTTAATTAAATTAGATTTAATTACGACGCAACGAAAAATTCGTTAATTCGGAATTAGCGAATCCGAACCCCGGGAGTGTTTGCGAACGCATTCACATTTCAAATTCGAGTGCTGCACGCAAGTCACATCAAGCGTCAAATCGCTAGTTGCATCTAGCGTCACATCGCACGTCATTCAAGTGATAGATGTCTTTCACTTTGAGTGATTGACACCAGTCATTATTCATGAGTGATGTGACTTGATGGAGGTGGTTGGAAAGTTATAAGGCTTGTACCTTTGAATTTTAGGAAATTGAAAAAATGGTATATGTTAATTGATTTTGGAAATTAATAAAACAATTACACATTTTTCCCTCTCTCTCACACGACATTTCCTCTTATGTTTTTCTGGTTTGACCGAAACACATGGAGAAGATAAGGAAATTATTGGCAAGTTTCATAAGTGCTAGCACACATAGAGTTATCCTAAGGTGATAGGGTAGTAATTTCGTGAGCTTGGAATCCATTTTGGAAGCTTGGAGCTTGAAGAATTCAATGGAGGACCATGGCCGAATTTGAGGACAACAAGAATGCCCACTGCCGAGACTTTGAGGAGCATCAAAGGGCATAAAAAGTTTCGTTGTTCTTCGCATCGCAAAGCCGTTCAATGTGAGTATGTTTCATTGTTGTATTCACATGTTTCATTGCTTGATAATGATCCTTGGGACTTAATAGAAACCCAACACCTTTGTCAAAGGTGTTTGAAAAGATGAAGAGACAAATACTCCTAAAACCTTTAGAACCTATACCACTTCCAAACCATGTGCCACCCCACTTCAACCTAAACCTATTCCGTCACTTCCATCAGGAAAAAAGGCCATAAAACTGACAACTGCGCCCGCCTCAGGCATGAGATCCAAGACCTCACTGACACCCATAAGATACCCGACCCATAAAAAGAACAACCCAACACACACAAAAACCCTCTACCCAATTACCACTTTGTTCCACCACCCACCTACATGATCAACTTCAGCCTGCCCGAAATCTTTGTCCTCCAAACTCTCAACGAACAAGCTTATTGCATGGGGATATTGGATAGCAGTAGTGAAGATGAAATAGAGTAGGGAAGAGATTTCTGGGAAAACTTCTCGAGCAGTGATGAATATGAGGTAAATCGGATGACTCCCAGTAGATGTTTTTACAGTGATGTGACATAGAAAGGAAAAGAAGTGCTAAAAGAAGGCCAAGAGGTGACGGAGAATATGGATAACACTGAGGGGGATACTGTGTTACGTCAATTGAAGAAGACACGGGCACAAGTGAGCATATGAGAGTTATTATACGCCTCTAAAGAGCACAGACGTGCCATGGTAGAAGCTTTAAGCAAGATAATGGTACCTGAAGATGCAAACCCGACAATGTTCATAGGGTCGGTATAGAAAGAGGGTAGGCAGATGATAACATTCTCTGAAGAGAAATTCCCGATGGAGGGGAGGAATCACAACAAGCCGCTATTCATAAAAGCGGAAATAAGAGGCAAAAAGACATATTGTGTGATGATGGATGATGGCTCATCTATCAATGTGTGCCCTTTGAAGATCCTGTCAAGGTTGGGTATGCGGACAACAGATTTAAGCCCCTCCAGCATGACTATCAAAGCATATTATGATAGCAAACGGGCAGTCGAACGTACTTTTGTCACAGTTGTCAAAGTGGGCCCGATAGAAGACGAGGTAGAGTTCATAGTGCTTGATATCCCAGCTACATTCGCTCTGTTATTGGGGAGGCCATGGTTTCATAAACTTGGGGGCGTCCCATCCACTTTGCACCAGGTTTTTAATTTCCCGCATGGAGGGGAAGTCATCACCATCAGGGCTAAAGTAGATAATGTTTTGGCTGCTTTAGACATACAGCCTTTCATAAGGTTCCAATTGGGAGCAAACTTTGAAGAATGGGTGGACCCTAAAGTGGCTAGAATCATGGAAAGAATGAAATATGAGCCGGGCATATGTTTGAGTGCTAGAGGTCGAGAAATAAGAGCACTGCCAGATTTCATTGGGCAGACCACTAAAAGAGGATTGAGGTATGAATCTGATGGGAATGAGCTGAAGACTAAGAAAAAATGGATGAAGCTGATGGAATACTTTGTGAAAGCCACTGGATATCAAGGAGAGCCTGAACCCATAGAAGTCAATGAGATCATAGTACCTGGATTCGAGATCTTCAAGGATGTGATGGGCAAAGAACCATAGACAGAGGAAGTTGCAAAAGAGTAAGATAAATGGGAAGAAGAACTACCGCAGTTGGAGAATCTGACGCTCGAAGAAAATAAATAGACGAAAGAAGACAAGATTGCAAATTAGGAAGATGTTTATTTTCCTGACTTATTTGATTGTAATCCTGCATTTATTAATAATAAAGACATTGAATTTGCTTACTTGTTCGAGTTTTTTCCTGTTAGTCTGTATCATAACATGCATGACATGAGCATATTTGACATCGATTCAACAAAGGAGAATGCATTTAATCTTGGTACATGTGAAAACCCCAAGGAAATTTTAATTGCAAGTGAGGTTACCTCTGATGAGTGGAAAGAATTAGAGAGAATATTAATAAAATATGCAAAAGTATTCGCCTGGTCCTATTAAGACATGCCAGGAGTGGACAGGGGTATTTCCCACCATATGATACCAACCTATCTGAACATGAGACCAGTAAAACAAAAGCTCAGAAGAATGAGGCCAGAATGGGCCGAAAAGGTTATGGAAGAAGTCAAAAAGTAGATAGATGTGGGGTTCTTAGAGGTGGTGAAGTACCCCGAGTGGTTAGCCAACATTGTGCCAGTACCGAAGATGGATGGAAAGGTCAGAATATGCGTTGATTATATGGACCTCAACAAAGCTTTTCCAAAAGATGATTTTCCCTTACCCCATATAGACGTGTTGGTTGATAGCACGAATTTATCTGCTATGTACTCGTTCGCGGATGGATTCTCAGGATATAATCAGGTATTCATGGACAAATAAGACTACATTCGTCACTGAGTGTGGTACATATTGTTACAAGGTGATGTCGTTTGGACTTAAGAATGCGGGAGCCACTTATCAACAAATGGAAACTACATTATTCCATTACTTGATGCACAAGGAGATTAAGGTATACGTGGATGATATGATGGTTAAATCAGAGATGAGGGCCGGACACGTAGAAGCACTGGCGAAGTTCCTTCAAATAGTTGATAAGTACAACCTCCGACTCAACCCCAAGAAGTGTGTATTCGGGGTAACATCCAGAAATTTGTTATGACATACGGTAGGATTGAGAGGTATAGAAGTAGACCTTTAAAAGATAAAGGTAATTACCGAGATGCCCACACCGAAGACTGAAAATTAAGTTAAAGCTTTGCTCAGGAAAATCCAGTCTATTAGTCGATTCATTGCCAAGCTAACATTAGTATGTGAGCCCATCTTCAAGCTATTGATGAAGGACCAACCTGTGGAGTGGAACAGGCAAAGTCAAAGAATACTTGATTAAACCGCCCGGCTTGAAACCCCCAAGGTCGGGCAAACCCTTGGTGTTGTATCTGGCCATAGAACTAGCAGTCTACTACCTCAGTAAGAAGATGCTTCGTATGAAGCGTGGAAAATATTTGTTTGGCGGTGATATGGGCTTCCCGAAAGTTGCGTCATTACTTCCAATCCTATAAGATACAAATGTTAGCAAAAGAGAATCCCCTAAAGCATTTGCACTCAGAACCCTCACTGGTAGGGAAGTTGGGCAGATGGTTGGTGTTGCTAACAGAGTTTGATATAGAATACCTCACCTCTAAGGTAATCGAAGGGCGAGCCGTAGCGGAATTCTTGGTATTACAACCCATAGAAGGAGATCAGTATAAGTTTGAATTCCTATACGAGGAGGTTCAAGCCATAACGATCAAAAGATGGAAAATGTATTTCGACTGAGTAGTGAATTACAAAGGAGCTGGAATAGGAATTATGATAGTACCCCCGAAGGAGAAACCCTACCTATAGCCAAAAGGTTGGCGCTTCAAGTAACCAACAACATGGCCGAATATAAAGCATGTGTCTTTGGACTGAAAGCACTAATAGCCCTAGGAGCTAGGGACGTAGAAGTTTATGGAGACTCTATGTTGGTAGTTCGACAGATGCGAGGGTAATGGGAATTGAAGGAAGACCGGTTGAGACCCTACCTACTCCATCTCGGGAAATTGGCACAGGTTATCCCCGACTGTAAATTCCAGCACTTGGGACGAGAAGAAAACCAAATGGCGGATGCACTTGCCACCGTAGCTGCAACTTAGGAAAACCCAGAAAAACTGGTAATGAGACCCCTTTTGCTGACAATAGCTAGCAGACCTAGCTATGAGATAGATAGAATCTTGGAAGTAGAAGTTGACGATGGGAATCCGTGGTACTATGACATTCTGCAGTATCTAGAATGTGGAGCATACCCAGAAGGATCCGGCAAGAAATACATAATAGCCATTCAGAAATTGGCTTCCCAGTATGTGAGTTTGAGAGGAGAGATGTACAATAGACAAGCCAACGGCGTCCAGCTGAAGTGTTTAAGAAAATAAGAGGCTCAAAAGGTGATGGAAGATGTGGACGCTGGAGTATGTGTACCGCAGATGAATGGATTGAATTTGCCTCGCAAGATAGTGAGACAAGGATTTTACTGGTCAACCATGGAAGTTGACTGCGCAAAGCTAGGGAAGCACTGTCATGATTGCCAGACACAAGGAAATTTGAACCATCTACCGATCACAGAATTACACGGACTATCGGAACCATGCCCTTTCTCAGAGTGGGGTATTGACATGATTGGAGAAATCAGGCCACATGCATCAAAGGGACATCGCTTCATAGTATTGGCGATAGTCTATTTTTCGAAATGGGTAGAAGCCGAGTTATTCCATAATTTTACGCAAAAGAAGATGGCCAAGTTCATAGCCCGTAATAAAGTATGTCGATACGGAATGCCACATCACATAGTGACAGACAATGGTGTCCAATTTCAGAGAGAAACAAAGGTGATATTGTAGAAGCACGGGATATGGCATCACAAATCATCACCTTACAGGCCACATGCTAATCGGGTGGTAGAGGCGGCCGACAAAACCATAAAGAAAATACTAGCTAACATGACAGAAAGTTATAAAGATTGGGCTGACAAACTATCGTATGCCTTGTGGGGGTATAGAACTTCAGTGAGAATGGCAACATGAGCCACACCTTATGCTTTGGTTTACAGGATGGAGGCAGTGTTACTTGTGGAAATAGAGATATAATTAATGTGGGTACTAGCAGAGGTAGGATTGCCTGAGTAGGAATGGGCCTCGCAGAGGTTCGAACAGCTAGCATTACTGGATTATAAAAGGATAAAGGCTTTGCACCACATGCAGCTATACCAGAAAAGGTTGGCCCGGGCATTCAATAAGAAGGTGCATCCCACCAAGATCAGGGAAGATGATCTAGTGATCAAGCAGTCGAAGCCACTGACGATGGACCCAAGGGGAAAGTTGAGGCCCAATTGGGAAGGGCCCTACCTGGTCAAGAAGGTGATGGGGAATGGGGCAGTGAAAATGTCAGATTTGGAAGGGAATGAGTTCATCGAGCCATCAACGTGGACATGCTAAAGAAATACTTTGCATAAAAAGAAAAAAGAAGACAAAAGAAAAAGAAAGGCTCGTTGGGTTGAAAATCCGCAAAGGATAGTCCAAGTAAAATATAGAGCTTGAGTGAGCAAGAAAAATGGCTAATTGTAAAATCCGTGAGGAACAGTTAGCGACAGAGGTACCCTTGAAATACAGTTTATTTCCTACATGTGTACTAAGAGGTAATGCAAACGCCTTTATTGAAACAAATGTTCAAGATGTTCATAGATTGCATAAATCCCAGCTAACCGGGAAAGATTAGAGTCAAGTAATTATAAATCACGTCTTTTGTTTCTTAGATGCTGGACCAAGGTCAGTAGTTCTGAGGAAAGAACTCCGAGAATGGAGAACATCCTTGGGAATGAGGATGGGCAAAGATCCTCGAGAATGTGGACAAATCTAAAAAAATAAAAATAAATAAAGAAAAGAGAGAAGAGGAAAAAAAAGAAAAATGTTAGGGATATGCCCTATACCCAACTTGTGGATGAGCTATATGTACATGTATTTTTAATATTTTCATTAATTAATAAAATGACAATCTTTATTATACGTGTCTTACATACATTATATGAATAATCAAACACTGTGATAAAGCCATTGGAGTAATAAGATGATGGCTTCCACGCCTTATGAGAAATGTTCCTAGTCATAGTTTTGTGAATAATCTGGGCGTTCACAAAGCGGAGAGACTAGCATGATGATATGATCCGCCCTTAAGTGAGGTAGCCGATCTCATAGGCTACTAGCGGAGATCCGTCCGCTTAGTGTATCACATGGATGCATGAGTTGCTTATGTCCATCGAACTGACCGCCGAAAGTTTTCACATGGAGTGTTTATCCTATGTGTCTGTGAGAACTTTCATGTATCGATTGTATGACTAGTCCTTAGACTTGAGGTCTTTACAATTGTAGACAACAGAACCTGACGACGCTGTTCTAGGCTCGCGGCCTAGTTGGGAAGTACGAAATAACATGGAGTCGCCACCCGGTGTGAACCGGGACAAAGATTTAAGGCTGCACTCACCCCTCGCAAGGGAAGACCTCAAACCGTTCGGTTCAGAATGGTCCCTTACTTATGTCACTTGTGATGATATGATTTGTGCAATAAACTAACCGAATCTATTCAACATTCATGCTCAAGGGTACTTAGATCTAACATGCTTTCATCCAAATAACTCCACGCAGCATAATACAACGAGCATATTGAACCATTAAATCAACATGTATAAATCATTATCCTAACACATCATAAACTAATAATATGCATAAGGAACAACCTAAATATGCTTTAACAAATAAATAACAAACTAAATTAAATCATGCTTTAAATAATAAATAAATGGCCTAGAACTATGACATGCTCAAATACAATTTTGGATGAGACGAGATACGTGCATCTTAAGTGGTACGTGGCGTTGTTTCCCGAGTGCAGACCGCACTACCGTCCATTCGGAATCGGCTACGGAATTTACGTCCGGGTTTCCATCCGATATACCACAAAAGGGAATACACATCCCGCTCATCCAACAATCACATCATGCCTCAAACGACTCTCATGCGATAATATTCAAATTAAATGAAATAAACGAAAGATAATGAATAAAAGGGTGCCCTCATGTCTAACCTCTTTTGTCGTCCAAGAAAGGGCGTTACACGTCCGTTGGAAGGGTGAATGATCCGCAACTCTTTTGGTTCACTAACTCAACGTTTTCCTCGCTGTTTTGCTGTTCGGCTGCTATTTTTTACTCCGTTTCGCTACTGTTTTAAGGGTATTTTCTGGTCACTATTTTGGGTAGTTTCGGGGACTGTTTTGGGTAGTTTCGGGGACTGTTTTAGGGGCTAAATAATGCATTTTTTTTGTGCGGTTTTAGGGTGATTTCTGGATTGTTTTGAGGGTCTAACTTGCGGCAAAACTGGACAGAATAGGACTGTGATGTGTGGCAGTTTATGATGCAGTGCAGTGGGTGTTTGGGGCTTGTATTTTGGGCGTGCAGTGGGGTTGTGTTTAGGGCTGTTATGGCGTGACTTTGGGGCTGTATTTGGGGCTGTTTGGGTATGACTTTAGGGCTGTGAAAGGTCTAAGTTGCGGCAGTTTAAGGATGTGTTTGATGGCTTATTCGTGAATGGGGGGGGGGGGGGGCTGTTGAAGGTCTACTCGATGTGGGACAGTTAGTGGGTGCCTCGGAGGAATTGATTTGTGGACAAGGGCTTTGTAGTTGGCGAGAGTTTAGTTGATGCGTGAATTGTTTGAGTGTGTGTGCTGATTTGAAGGCTTGTGTAGCGTGATGAGTGGAGGGGCAGGCGTGCAGGCTAGTGGTGCTGGCGTGATGAGAGTGAGGGCAAGGTGTGGTTCGTGGGCTGTGACGTGTTTGAGGCGGGGGGAAGCAGGTCAAGGGCGTTAGTGGGGCAGGCGTGAAGTAGGTCAGTGGGCGTGAGTGCAAAAGTGTTTGACAAGGGCTTGGAAGATGTTTTTGTTACGTGGAGCAGCAACGTGGGTGGCTTTGTTGTGAAGAGGAGCTGTGGAAAAGGCGTGTTGATGGTCTGTGTACGTGGCTATGTGTGATGTTCACGTAAAAGGGGGTGTAGCTGCATGGAGGGGGGCCGAGAGAGATAAGAGTAGGGTTTCTTTCTTGTTTGTTGTCTTTGCCGTGAGTGTTTTTGCCGGCCAGCCAGCCAGGGTTTGGTTTGTGTGGAGAAGGGTTATTTTTATAGGCCAATGGAGGGGGTTTACCTTGTTGGAGAAGGAATAGGATTTGTGTGTTTTAAAGGGGATATCTTTTAATTTAGTATGTGATAAGGAAATCTTTTAATTTGGGGAAGTGATTTATGTATTTTAGGAAAGAGATTTAATTTAATTTAGGAAGGTGATTTAATTTAAATTAGGAATGTGCTTTACTTAAATTAAGAATTTAATTTAATTAGAATTTAATTTAATTTAATTTCAAGTTTAATTTAATTGGTGAATGTGATTTAATTTAATTTAATTTAAGTTTTAATTATTTAATTTGTGAGATGTGTTTTAAATATTTTAATTATTTTGGATGTGATTTAATGGGTTTGGTGTGTTTTAAAACAGAGGTCCAACAAGCGAACCCGAAGCGAAACAAGCGAGTTAAATCTGACAAAATACTAATTTCCAACTTTACCCTTCCAACGTCCGTTTCTCGCGGCTTTCACAACTAAAGAGGTAGTGTCTCCATACGAGACTCATCATCGGGCTGATATGCAAAAATGCAATGCCTACATTCGCCCCCACTTTGATGGGACTTGTGCAGTGTGTGACAATGACAATCCTATCAAAGTACGTGCAATGCATTTTCACTTACCTGGCTCGCCAGCTGCCACTTGACTTGCCTGCTGCTTTGAACTGAGTTGATATGGTGGCGAGGCGCTTCGACCCCTGAGGTTCATCCCTGCAAGATGCTTCGATCTCTAGGAATCACTACGGAACTGAACTGATTATGATGGCGAGGCGCTTCGATCCTTGGGCTTTGTTCCCGAACCATCTGTGGGCTTTGTTCCGAACTGTGTAGAGAGTGGGCTTTGTTCCCTGGGCTTTGTTCCCGTTGTGTTGAATGTGATGGCAAGGTGCCTCGACCTCTGGGCTTTGTTCCCGAACCATCTGTGGGCTTTGTTCCCGAGCTGAATGTGATGGCGAGGTGCCTCGACCTCTGGTCTTTGTTCCCAAACCACATGTGGGCTTTGTTCCATGGGATTTGTTCCCGAACTGAATGTGATGGCGAGGTGCCTCGACCTCTGGGCTTTGTTCCCGAACCACATGTGGGCTTTGTTCCCGAACTGATTTGATGATGTGCCATTCCTGGCGTGCTAAACCCCGTACCTAGGGTGTCGCGGTTGCGTCTCCATACCTGGCTCACCAGCTGCCACATGGTCCGTCTACTGTGTTGAGTTGATGGTGCTAAACCCCGTACCAAGGGCGTCGCAGTTGTGTCTCCGTACCTAGAGTGCCGCAGTGATGATGTTGGTTGTCTGGATGCTAACCCCGTACCTAGGGTGTCGCAGTGACGTCTCCGTACCTAGACAGCCACAAATGTCTGAGTGCTAACCCCATACCTAGGGTGTAGCGGTGACGCCTCCGTACCTAGAGTGCCACGAATGTCTGGATGCTAACCCCGTACCTAGGGTGTCGCAGTGACGTCTCCGTACCTAGAGAGCCACAAATGTCTGAGTGCTAACCCCGTACCTAGGGTGTCGCAGTGACGTCTCCACACCTAGAGAGCCACAAATGTCTGAATGCTAACCCCGTACCGAGGGTGTCGCGGTGACGTCTCCGTACCTAGAGAGCCACAAATGCCTGAATGCTAACCCCGTACCTAGGGTGTCGCGGTGACGTCTCTGTACCTAGAGAGCCACAAATGTCTGAGTGTTAACCCCGTACCTAGGGTGTCGCAGTGACGCCTCCGTACCTAGAGTGCCACAAATGTCTGAATGCTAACCCCGTACCTAGGGTGTCGAAGTGACGCCTCCGTACCTATAGTGCCACAAATGTCTGAATGCTAACCTCGTACCTAGGGTGTCGTGGTGACGTCTCCGTACCTAGAGAGCCACAAATGTCTGAGTGCTAACCCCGTATCTAGGGTGTCGCAGTGACGCCTCCATACCTAGAGAGTCACAAATGTCTGAATGCTAACCCCGTACCTATGGTGTCGCGGTGACGTCTCCGTACCTAGAGAGCCACAATAGTCTGAATAGTCCACATGCCGTACCTGGCGTGCTAACCCCGTACCTAGGGTGTCGCTGTGGTCTGAGTGCTAACCCCGTACCTAGGGTGTCGCTGATATGATGATGGTCTATTTCCGAACCGTGCTCCATTTTTGGAGTGCCATTTTCGGCGAGTGATGATATTATGGTCCATTTCCGAACCGTGCTCCATTTCCGGAGTGCCATTTCCGGCATGCTAAACCCCATTTACGAGGCATCGCTGATATGATGATGGTCCATTTCCGAACCGTGCTCCATTTCCGGAGTGCCATTTTCGGCATGCTAAACCTCATTTCTAAGGCATCGCTGATATGATGATGGTTCATTTCTGAACCGTGCTCCATTTCCGGAGTGCCATTTTCGGCATGCTAAACCCTACATCCGAGGCATCGCTGATATGATGATGGTCCATTTCCGAACCATTGTTGGTGAGAGACAGTCTATTTCCGAACCATTGCCGATGTGAGAGTGTTCCATCTATTTCTGAACCGAGTTGATAAAGTTGGCCTCGACCCTGAGATTCATTCCCAAAACTGCTGGTGAAGTGGGCCTCGGCCCTCGGATTCATTCCCTGGATTAAATTCTAACGATGTGGGCCTCGGTCCTGGGATTCATTCACTGGATTCATTCCAAAATTCCGGCGATGTGGGATTCATTCCCTTGGGATTCATTCCCGATTGTGTTGATGTGGGCCTCGGCCCTGGGATTCGTTCCCTGGATTCATTCCAAAATTCTGCTGATATGGGCCTCGGCCCTGGGATTCATTCCCTGGATTCATTCCAAAATTCTGCTGATATGGGCCTCGGCCCTGGGATTCATTCCCTGGATTCATTCCAAAACTCTACTGATGTGTCTCTATACCCGAAGTGTCATACCTGGAAAACTGATCTGATGTAATGTGGGCCTCGCCCCCCCAGAATGCTATACCCGACAAGACTGATACTGATAAAGATGTGGGCCTCGCCCCCAGAATGCCATACCCGGCAAGACTGATACTGATGCTAATACGGGCCTCGCCCCAAACTGATGCTGATGTGGGCCTCGCCCTAAACTGATGCTGATGTGAGCCTCGTCCCTCAGATTTATTCCAAATTCTGACGACGTGGGCCTCGGCCTTGGGATTCATTCCCTGGATTCACTCCAAAACTCTAGCGATGTGGGATTCATTCCCCTGGGATTTATTTCCGAAACTCTGACGATATGGGCCTCGACCCTGGGATTCATTTCCCAAACTGCTGATAAGGTGGGCCTCGACCATGAGTTGACACTGATGTGGGCCTCGCCCCAAACTGATACTGATGTGGGGCCTCGCCCCCAAACTGAATCTGATGTGGGCCTTGCCCCAAAACTGATACTGATGTGGGCCTCAACCCCGAGACTTATCCCCAAACGAATACTGATATGGGCCTCGACCCCAAACTGAAACTGATGTGGCCCTCGCCCCAAATTGATGTGGGCCTCGCCCCAAAGTGATACTGATGTGGGCCTCAACCCCGAGACTCATCCCCAAACGAATACTGATATGGGCCTCGACCCCAAACTGAAACTAATGTGGGTCTCGCCCCCATACAGACACTGATATGGGCCTCGCCCCCAGACTGATACTGACGTGGGCCTCGCCCTAAAACTGATACTGATATTGGCCTCAACACTGGGACTCATCCCTAAAACTATTACTCATATGTTTACTGATTCCGGTTGGCTTGTCTTTGCCGCTTTCTCTTTTTCTTCTTTGAAACCTGTGAATACCAAACGAAACAAACACAAAAAGAATGCAAATACGTTACGTGTATGCATGCATGCATGAATGAATTTCCTATTTCGTTGGGTTAGGTCTTCCGCCAGTTCTCAAGGTGATTGCCCAGTCTTCTCTCTAGTCTCATGACTCAATATCTTGTTATGTCCCTTATTCACGATGTGGGAGACTGGTCGCCCCAGTCTTGGTTTACCTTTCTGCTCTCCTGTTGTTTGTACTTGGTCAAGATGAACCACATGGTGGGGCATTCTATATCATTATATTATGCTACGAAATAGTCTCAATAGTTATACATATCATTGTCCTCAAAGAATGCCTAGTAATGAAACCAGAGAAACTTCAAAACACCCAATGTAACTTAAATCCAAGTCTTTGGATAAATGATCTAAGCTAGACTCAAAGTGTGTGTGTACAAAGGTTCTTCCACAGCTTGATCCTTAAGCAAGCCAACTCAATGATTTCTTTTCAAAAATCGGGATCAGTGGGTCTAAGCAACCTAGATGTCTCAGGTATGTTCTGCAATTGCTTTTCCGTGCTCAATGTGATATGGCTTTATTTTTCTTTTCTTTCGTCTCTTTTTTTTCTTTCATTTTGAACTTTTTCTCTTTTTTTTTTTCATTCTTTCTCTTTTTTCAACACACCTACCCTTTAAGGTAGCATTTCTCCTCATGGTGGTCCTAATACTCGCCCATGGGTAGCTTCACGCTTATCGGTTATAGGCGGTTCAATTCTTTTCTTTAGAGACTTTTCTTTCATTTTCAACCATACCACACATCATAACATAAGCAAATCAAGATAGACCTCTAAGCAAACGGTCATTCACCGACCTACAATTTCTTCTACTAGTCACTTTGCTAACTACTCAGGTTTTCACTGCTAAGAACCATAATCAAGTGCTTACGAGTCTAACATAGATCAATTACTCAAATTATCAGATAAAATCACATCAAGAGTTTATCATTTCTAAGATTTCACCCTAAAGCAAACGATTTCATCATTGGACTTATGCCTAACTATTAAGGACTAAAAACAAACAACAATTTTTATTTTTTTTATTTTTTTTATTTTTTTTCTGAAGGCCCCCAATGGTCTCTCTATCTCTGCCGCAAATTTCTCTGTTTCTCGATTTCCATTTCCCCAATATCCATGTTTGTTAAACTCTTCTTTGACAAGCCCATCTTTTTTCTAACCCAACGGATATCTATGATGGCTTTTAAGACACAGAGGGTTAACATGATGCATGTATGCATGAGATGCATGAGATGCGTGCGATGCATGTGATATATAAGCTCATAAGAATTCTACACTAGTTGGCCCATCAACATTTTTAGAAACTTTTGGCCCTATCGCCATAAGGAACAGACTCGTCCCAGTTTAAATGGCCCAGCAAGCCCATACCTCATGACAACAAGTCCAACAGAATCCAAATAAAAATGGTCCAAAACATAAATGAATAGTCTCTACTGATCCTACAACTATAGTTCATACGCGGGTTTACAGGGGTATAGACAAAAGCTTTTGTCGACGAAGGATTGCCCACAACTAGGTCTCCCCACTCAAGGGTCCGAGCGACCAAGTGAGCGCACCTTTTTTATACCTTAAGGTACGTGCCAACGAGCTATGGTGTGTGACTGACTGTGAAATGAATTTCCCGTTGTAGATTCCCCAGAGGGAGGGTGGAGCAAGGCTCTCTTAAGTACCCAAGCCCCTTAGGCTCTTATCGCTTGGTGTCAGGAATAAACAACGAGTCCTCTAAATTAGTCCATCACAACGAGCTACGGATAACGATTATCTCGGTGCTGTCACAGCTTTTCCCCGAAGGGTAGTGAATGAAGGAAAACACCAAATCATCACCTAGCTTTAATAATGCCTTTGATTAAACCCCTTTCAACCTACTATAGAAACGGTCAACTAAAGCGCAAATCATACACATCATAAGACATGATTTCGAGGCCAATTCTCTAATATCCCAGTGGAGTCGCCAGACTGTAGACAATAGAACCTGACGACGCTGTTCTAGGCTCGCGGCCTAGTTGGGAAGTACGAAATAACATGGAGTCGCCACCCGGTGTGAACCGGGACAAAGATTTAAGGCCGCACTCACCCCTCGCAAGGGAAGACCTCAAACCGTTGGGTTCAGAATGGTCCCTTACTTATGTCACTTGTGATGATATGATTTGTGCAATAAACTAACCGAATCTATTCAACATTCATGCTCAAGGGTACTTAGATCTAACATGCTTTCATCCAAATAACTCCACGCAACATAACGCAACGAGCATATTGAACCATTAAATCAACATGTATAAATCATTATCCTTACACATCATAAACTAATAATATGCATATGGAACAACCTAAATATGCTTTAACAAATAAATAACAAACTAAATTAAATCATGCTTTAAATAATAAATAAATGGCCTAGAACTATGACATGCTCAAATACAATTTTGGATGAGACGAGATACGTGCATCTTAAGTGGTACGTGGCGTTGTTTCCCGAGTGCAGATCGCACTACCGTCCATTCGGACTCGGCTACAGAATTTACGTCCGGGTTTCCATCCGATATACCACAAAAGGGAATACACATCCCGCTCATCCAACAATCACATCATTCCTCAAACGACTCTCATGCGATAATATTCAAATTAAATGAAATAAATGAAAGATAATGAATAAAAGGGTGCCCTCGGGTCTAACCTCTTTTGTCGTCCAAGAAAGGGCGTTACACGTCCGTTGGAAGGGTGAATGATCTGCAACTCTTTTGGTTCACTAACTCAACGTTTTCCTCGCTATTTTGCTGTTCGGCTGCTGTTTTTTACTCCGTTTCGCTGCTGTTTTAAGGGTATTTTCTGGTCACTGTTTTGGGTAGTTTCGGGGACTGTTTTGGGTAGTTTCGGGGACTGTTTTAGGGGCTAAATAGTGCAGTTTTTTTGTGCGGTTTTAGGGTGATTTCTGGATTGTTTTGAGGGTCTAACTTGCGGCAAAACTGGACAGAATAGGACTGTGATGTGTGGCAGTTTATGAAGCAGTGCAGTGGGTGTTTGGGGCTTGTATTTTGGGCGTGCAGTGGGGTTGTGTTTAGGGCTGTTATGGCGTGACTTTGGGGCTGTATTTGGTGCTGTTTGGGTGTGACTTTAGGGCTGTGAAAGGTCTAAGTTGCGGTAGTTTAAGGATGTGTTTGATGGCTTATTCGTGAATGGGGGGGCTGTTGAAGGTCTACTCGGTGTGGGAAAGTTAGTGGGTGCCTTGGTGGAATTGATTTGTGGACAAGGGCTTTGTAGTTGGCGAGAGTTTAGTTGATGCGTGAATTGTTTGAGTGTGTGTGCTGATTTGAAGGCTTGTGTAGCGTGATAAGTGGAGGGGCAGGTGTGCAGGCTAGTGGTGCTGGCGTGATGAGAATGAGGGCAAGGTGTGGTTCGTGGGCTGTGACGTGTTTGAGGCGGGGGGAAGCAGGTCAAGGGCGTTAGTGGGGCAGGCGTGAAGTAGGTCAGTCGGCGTGAGTGCAAAAGTGTTTGACAAGGGCTTGGAAGATGTTTTTGTTACGTGGAGCAGCAACGTGGGTGGCTTTGTTGTGAAGAGGAGCTATGGAAAAGGCGTGTTGATGGTCTGTGTACGTGGCTATGTGTGATGTTCACGTAAAATGGGGTGTAGCTGCATGGAGGGGGGCCGAGAGAGATAAGAGTAGGGTTTCTTTCTTGTTTGTTGTCTTTGCCGTGAGTGTTTTTGCCGGCCAGCCAGCCAGGGTTTGGTTTGTGAGGAGAAGGGTTATTTTTATAGGCCAAGGGAGGGGGTTTACCTTGTTGGAGAAGGAATAGGATTTGTGTGTTTTAAAGGGGATATCTTTTAATTTAGTATGTGATAAGGAAATCTTTTAATTGGGGAAGTGATTTATGTATTTTAGGAAAGAGATTTAATTAATTTAGGAAGGTGATTTAATTTAAATTAGGAATGTGCTTTACTTAAATTAAGAATTTATTTAATTAGAATTTAATTTAATTTAATTTCAAGTTTAATTTAATTGGTGAATGTGATTTAATTTAATTTAATTTAAGTTTTAATTATTTAATTTGTGAGATGTGTTTTAAATATTTTAATTATTTTGGATGTGATTTAATGGGTTTGGTGTGTTTTAAAACAGAGGTCCAACAAGCGAACCCGAAGCGAAACAAGTGAGTTAAATCTGACAAAATACTAATTTCCAACTTTACCCTTCCAACGTCCGTTTCTCGCGGCTTTCACAACTAAAGAGGTAGTGTCTCCATACGAGACTCATCATCGGGCTGATATGCAAAAATGCAATGCCTACAACAATCTTATGTATGGATCAAATAACTTTGACATTCTCCTTACCCGGTTCAAAATATCCGGTCATAAGGGTATGATTGGATCATTTGTTGCAACACATGAAGTTTATAAAGATACCACAGAGAATCGCCACTCTCTCGGTAATATTTTCATGTAAGAGTAGTATTCCAGTTCGCGGGTTAATATGTGTGATCAGTGCATGAGACTATGGCCGCAGCGGTAGAATAATGTGAGATTATTTGGTTAGCACGATTCATGACACTATCAACATCATACATTTGACCATATGGGTAGAAATTTTATGTACCCTAGGTCAATAGGTGGGGATACAGTGAGGCGAGGGACTGTATCATATGTAAATCACATACATAATAGGTATTTATCTTTCCTTCTCATTTGGGGGCCTTGGCATGTTGCTATATGTCAACCTTGGTCATTGAAATCGACCGACCATCTGATCAGAGGATAATTTATGTTCGATTTAATTATCATGTTTCATTTCATATCCAACTTGAGGGGAACCCAAAAGGTCACATACAACGAAGTCGAAATCAATGGTTAACAATGCACAGTACAAATTTAACAGCATATATGATTATTGTAGGAATTGTTCATAAATTATTCAATGTGTTTAATTATTGAACAGATCATTTATGAGGTTCCATACTGGCTTAGGGATTGGTGAATGACGATAGGGGCACTTTGGGAATTGGAGTAAATAAATAAACATGAATAGTAATATGAATAGTAATTTTTTTATTTGTTATTTATTTTGAATTCCAATTCGGCCCAATCTCCTGTTAGGGTTTTATAATCTCATTAAACCACTGAATTAAGATCCAATGGCTAAGATTAAATTAACTTTTATCACACATCGGATTCTTAATTAATTTTGTTGTCTTTGAAGCACCTATATAAACCCAAATAATTCTTTACAAATTTTTGCACCAAACCTTTCATATCTTGGGTTTATATAAGTGAGCAACTCTAAAGTTTTAGAGTAAGCCACTGATTTTGAGGATCCTTAAGTCTAATTGACTAGAGGAACCTCCAGTAAAAAGTTTTGAGGTATTTGCCTAGGCTAACACCAAGGGCAAAATACATGTGCACTCAAGGCATAGTCTTGCCGTTGAGTTTTGGCTTTGGTGTGTGCACCTTTGGAGGCCACACACTTGGGTGGCTCTTTGGAATGTGGAAGAGCTTGATGATTTCGAGAAAATCTTGTAGATTAGAGGGAGGACTGGAGGAGTCTTTGGTTCAAGTAAGTCTTTTTCTTTATTTATTTTAATTAGAGTTCTTATGATAGTTAGCATGTTTAGGTTTATGTTGTTTGCATCTTTTATGTAGACAACAGAACCTGACGACGCTGTTTCTAGGCTCGCGACCTAGGTGGGAGTACGAAATAATATGGAGTCGCCACCTGGTGTGAACCGGGACAAAGATTTAAGGCCGCACTCACCCCTCGCAAGGGAAGACCTCAAACCGTTGGGTTCGGAATGGTCCCTTACTTATGTCACTTGTGATGATATGATTTCTGCAATTAATCAACCGAGTCTACTCAATAATCATGCTCAAGAGTACTTAGATCTAACATGCTTTCATCCAAATAACTCCACGCAATATAACACAACGAGCATATTGAACCATTAAACCAAAGTAAACAAATAACTAATTAAACATAAACATAAACTAAACGAAACATCATGCATAAAGAATGAAGAAACAACATGCCTAAATAACACAATCATGCTTTGAAAATTAAATAACAAGACTAAATCAAATCATGCTTAAAATAATAAATAAACGGCCTAGAATTATGACATGCTCAAATAAAAAAATGAGACGAGATACGTGTATCTTAAGTGGTACGTGGCGTTGTATCCCGAGTGCAGACCATACTACCGTCCATTCGGAATCGGCTACGGAATTTACGTCCGGGTTTCCATCCGATATACCACAAAAGGGAACACATATCCCGCTCATCCAACAATCACATCATGCTTCAAACGACTCTCATGCAATAATATTTTAAAATAAACAAAAACAAAAATAAACGAAAGGTAATGAATAAAAGGGCCCTCAGGTCTAACCTCTTTTGTCGTCTTTCGGAAGCGCGTTACACGGCCGTCAGAAGGGTCAATACTCCGTAACTTTTCTGGTTCACTAATCCAACGTCTTAGCTCGCTGTTTCACTATTTTGGTCACTGTTTTCACTCCGTTTTGCTGCTTTTTCACGGTGTTTTCTGGTCACTGCTTTGGTATCTTAGGGGACTGTTTTGGGAGTAGTTTTGGTGGTCAGTTTGCGGCTGTTTCGGTGGCAGTGAAGGTGCAGCTTAGGGTGCAGTTTTGGGGACTATTTAGGGGCTAGTTTGTTCACTGGTTTTTGCGTGAGTAGAAGCAGTTTGTGGAGGGCTGAATGGGCGTGAGTGGGAGCAGTTTGTGGAGGGCTGAATGGGCTTGAGTGGGAGCAGTTTGTGAAGGATTTGTGGAGTTGATTGAGGGCTGGTCAGGGACAGATTTGCGGAGTTGATTGAGGGAGATTTGCGTGAATATGGAGGGCTGTTGTGAGGGGGGTTTGCGTGGATATGGAGGGCTGTCCAGTGAGGGGGTTATGCGCGAAGATAGACAGGTGTGTTGGCTGTCTTCAATTTATGCGTGCAGGTTTTTTAATTGAGTGGGCAGTAAAGGCTAGGTGGCTAATGGGAATGGCGTGCTGAGCATTGAGGCAGGGGGCTTGATGCGCTGTGCTAGGGTTGATGAGTCGGTGGGTGTTCTTAGTGTTTATTGGTCAGTTGGCTAGGTAAATGAGGGTGCTGGTGCATGGTCGATGTGGGATTTTGTTGGTTGATCTGTGCGTTCGCTATTTGGCCGGTTAGTGTGGATTTTGTTGGTCTGATGGTGGGTGCGTGAGGTCTGTTGAGGTGTGGCTCATGTGTTGGGTTGAATAGAGGCTGCCGAGTGTTTGCTGCTGAGCGTGATTACATGAAGGGGGTGATGGTGTGAGGTAAGCTTGTGGTCGAGAGTGGCGTGGACAGGGTTTTAGGTTTTTCCATCGTGAGAGAGAGGGTGATCGTGTGTTTGTGATTCTGGTTTTGTGTTCTTGAATGAGAGGGTCAATTGATGGCTGTTGTTTGAACGTGGACAAGGAGAGTTATTTTTTGTTGAAGCCGAGAAGAAGAGATCCCGGGGCTGTTGAAGGCTATTAGGGTTTATATGTTCTAAGGTTGCCGTGAGAGTGTCAGGGGCGTGAAGGCAGTGTGTTCGCATGAAGGCTAAGGGGCTGTTGGTTTATGGAGAGTAGGGGTTTTGGGTGCGTGAAGGGTAGTTGTTTGTTTTAGGGCTTTGTGTTGTTTATGGTTGCATGTCTTCACAGCTGAGAACTTATGGGCTGTTTATGGCTTCGACGACGTGAAGGGCTAGGAAATATTGGTTGTTGTTTTATGATGTTTGGCGTGTTTGAAAGTTGCGTGTGTAAAGAGCTGGTTAAATAATGTTGGTCAGGGCTTTATTGGAGATTTGTTGGTTCTTTGCTTGGTCGGCAGGCTGGTTGTTTGTTGAAGGGTCGGTGGGGTTATTTGTGTTGCTATTGAGTGGCTCGCAGGGCAGTGAATGGGGCGTGCTCACGTCGTTTGTGGAGTCGGTTGAGGTGAGTGGAAAGTAGTCTCGGTTGCTTGAGCGTTTCTTGTCTGTTTGTGTGTGTGGTTGAGCTGAGCGACATGGGAGAGCCGTAAGTTGGTCTTCTAGGGTTTTTTTGTGCGTGGGTGAGGAGAGAAGATGAGAGAGGATAGGCGAGCTAGGGTTTTTTATGTTATGTTTATATATTGAGGGAATTAGGGTTTGCATGGTTTAATTAGGAAATAATATCAATTAATTGGGTGTATTATTTTAGGTAATAAAATTGTGTATTTTAGGTGGGTAATATTTAAATTAGGTGATTGATTTATTAAAGTTAGGAATGAATTGATTTTTATTAGATTTTAATTTGGAAGTGAATTATTTAATTTTGATATTTAATTTAAATTTAATTTGTTTTATTTAATTTGAATTAATAATTAGATTTAGTTTTAATTAAATTTCAATTTAGTTATTTAATTGGTTTTGATTTAATTTAATTAGCTTTAATTTGTGACACGTATTTTAAATGTTTTATTATTTAATTTGTGAGATGTATTTTAAAATAGAGGTCCAACAAGCGAACCCGAAGCGAAATAAGCGAGTTAAATCCGACAAAATGCTAATTCCCAACTTTACCCTTCCAACGTCCGTTTCCCGCGGCTTTCACAACTAAAGAGGCAGTGTCTCCATACGAGACTCATCATCGGGCTGATATGCAAAAATGCAATGCCTACAGTCGCCCCCACTTTGATGGGACTTGTGCAGTGTGTGACAATGACAATCCTATCAAAGTACGTGCAATGCATTTTTACTTACCTGGCTCGCCAACTGTCACCTGGTCTGCCTGCTGCTTTGAACTGAGTTGATATGGTGGCGAGGTGCTTCGACCCCTGGGCTTTATTCCCGAACCACCGAATGTGAATTGTGCTGATGATGCAGTGGGCCCTCGACCATGGGACGAATCCCGAAACTGCAATTGATTGTGGGCCCTCGACCCTGGGACACATCTTAAAAGTGATGATGAATGAATTCTTGGCTTGCCAGCTGCCACCTGACTTGCTTGCTGTTTTGAAATGAATTGATATGATGGCGAGGTGCCTCGACCTCTGGGCTTTGTTCCCGAACCACCGAATGTGAACTATGATGATAATGCAGCGGGCCCTCGACCTTGGGACGCATCCCGGAACTGCTAATGACAACGGGGGCACCTCAACCCTCAAACTGATGATGTAGTGGGCACTTCGACCCTGGGCACGCATCTCGGCCCGGAACTATAACCGACAACGGGGGCACGCATCTCGGCCCTGGGTATGCATCTCGACCCAATACCGCTGACAAGAGGGACTTCGTCCTGAATATGATGTAGTGGGTACGCATCTCGACCTTGGGCAATCATCTCGGCCCGGAACTACAACCGACAATGGGGGCACGCATCTCAGACCTGGGTACGCATCTCGACCAAATACCGCTGACAAGAGGGACCTCGTCCTTAATATGATGTAGTGGGTATGCATCTCGACCCTGGGCACGCATCTCGGCCCGGAACTACAACCGACAACGGGGGCACGCATCTCGGCCCTGGGTACGCATCTCGACCCTGGGCACGCATCTCGGCCCGGAACTACAACCGACAACGGGGGCACGCATCTCGGCCCTCGGTACGCATCTCGACCCAATACCGTTGACAATAGGGACCTCGCCCTGAATATGATGTAGTGGGTACGGATCTCGACCCAATACCACTGACAATAGGGACATCGCCCTCAAACTGATGATCTAGTTGTGCTAACCCGTACCTAGGGTGTCGCATATATGATGATGGTCCATTTCCGAACCGTGCTCCATTTTTGGAGTGCCATTTTCGGCATGTTAAACCCCATTTCTGAGGCATCGCAGATGTGATGATGGTCCATTTCCGAACCGTGCTCCATTTCTGGAGTGCCATTTTCGGCATGCTAAACCCCATTTCTGAGGCATCGCTGATGTGATGATGGTCCATTTCCGAACCGTGCTCCATTTTCGAAGTGCCATTCATCGGCGTGCTCATTCCCGAGCTATCCATTCCCGGACTAAATCTCCATTCTCGGAGTGCCATTCCTGGCGTGCCATTCTCGGCGTGCTCATTCTCGAGCTGTCCATTCCCGGACTATATCTCCATTCTCGGAGTGCCATTCCCGGCGTGCCATTCTCGGCGTGCTCATTCTCGAGCTGTCCATTCCCAGACTATATCTCCATTCTTAGAGTGCCATTCTCGGCAGAACTGATCTGATGTGATGCAGGCCTCGCCCCCAAAATGACATGCCCGGCAAAAACTGATCTGATGCTATGTGGGCCTCGCCCCCAGAATGCCATACCCGGTAGAAATTGATCTTATGTAATGTGGGCCTCGCCCCCAGAATGCCATACCCGGCAATGCTGATACTGATGCTAATGTGGGCCTCGCCCCCAGA
The DNA here is from genome assembly GCA_019454045.1 of Zanthoxylum bungeanum. NCBI lineage: Eukaryota > Viridiplantae > Streptophyta > Magnoliopsida > Sapindales > Rutaceae > Zanthoxylum > Zanthoxylum bungeanum. The sequence continues at coordinate 651,194 of SKCR01038325.1, read as the reverse complement.
ATGCCATACCCGGCAGAAACTGATCTTATGTAATGCGGGCCTCGCCCCCAAAATGTTATATCTAGCAGAACTGATCTGATGTAATGTGGGCCTCGCCCCTAGAATGCCATACCCGGCAAGACTGATACTGATAAATATGTGGGCCTCGCCCCAAACTGATACGGGCCTCGCCTTCAACTGATATGGGCCTCGCCCTCAAACTGATATGGGCATCGCCCTCAAACTGATATGGGCCTCGCCTCCAAACTGATAGGGGCCTCGCCCTCAAACTGATACTGATGCGGGCCTCGCCCCTAAATTGATATGGGCCTCGCCCTCAACTGATACTGATGATGATGCAATATTTCATTCCCGAACTGTGTTTCGTTCTCGGAGTGCCATTCCCGACTTGTTCATTCCTGAACCTTGTTCCATTCCCGGATTGTCATTCTCAGCTTCTTCATTCTGGAACCCTGTCCATTCTCGGATTGCCATTCTTGGCTTGTTCATTCTCGTACCCTACTCCATTCTCGGATTGCCATTCTCGGCTTGTTCATTCCCGAACTACTTTCCATTCTTGGAGTGCCATTCTCGGCTTGTTCATTCCCGAACTGTCTATTCCCGGACTAAATCTCCATTCTCGGAGTGCCATTCTCGGCTTGATGTGATAATGGTCCATTTCCCCACCATTACTGATAATGACGTGGGCCCCGCCCCCAGAGTACCATACCCGGCAGAACTGATCTGATATCTCCATACCCGGAGTGTCGTACCTGGCATAACTGATACTGAACCAATGTGGGCCTCGCCCCCATAATGCCATACCCAGCAGAACTAATACTGAACAGTTGTGGGCCTCGCCCCCAGAATGCCATACCCGACATAACTAATACTGAACCAATGTGGGCCTCGCCCTCAGAATGCCATACCCAACAAGCCTTCTATTGATGCTGATGATAATGTGGGCCTCGCCCCCAGAGTGCCTTACCCGGCTAAACTGATGCTGATAATAATGTGAGCCTCGCCCCCAGACTGATGTGGGCCTCGCCCCAAACTGATACTGATATGGGCCTCGCCCCTGGGACTCATCCCCAAGAGTGAAACTGATATGGGCCTCAACCCTGGGATTCATCCTCAAAACTACTACTCATATGTTGCTGATTCTGGTTGGCTTGTCTTTGCCGCTTTCTCTTTTTTCTTCTTTGAAACCTGTGAATACAAAGCAAAACAAACACAAAAAAGAATGTAAAATATGTTATGTGTATGCATGCATGCATGAATGAATTTCCTATTCCATTGGGTTAGGTCTTCCGCCAGTTCTCCAGGTGATTGCACAGTATTCTCTCTGGTCTCATGGCTCAATTTCTTGTTATGTCCCGGATTCACGAGGTGGTAGACTGGTCGCTCCCAGTCTTGATTTAGCTTTCTGTTCTCCGCTGTTTGCATTTAGTCAAGATGAACCACATGGTGGGGCCTTCCATATCATCATACTATATCACATGCTACGAAATAGTCCCAATAGTTATACATATTATCGTCCTCAAGGAATGTCCAGTAATGAAACCAGAGAACATTCAAAACACTCAATGCAACTCAAATCTGAGTTTTTGAATAAATTATCTATGCCAGACTCAAAGTGTGTGTGTGCAAAGGTTCCTTTGCAGCTTGATCCTTAAGTAAGCTAACTCAATGATTTCGTTTCAAAAATCGGGATCGATGGGTCAAACCAACCTAGATGTCTCAGTTATGCCTGCAGTTGTTTTTCTGTGCTCAATGTGGTATGGTTTTCTTTCTCTTTTGTCTTTTTCTCTCTTTTTTTTTTCTTTTTTTTTCTTTTTTTGAACTTCTTTTTTTTTTCCTTTTTTTTCCTTTTTCTTTTCTCTTTTTTTCTTTCTCTTTTTTCAACACACCTACCTTTTAAGGTAGCATTTCTCCTCATGGTGGTCCTAATACTCGCCCATGGGTAGCTTCACGCTTATCGGTTATAGGTGGTTCAAAATTTTTTCCTTAGAGACTTTTCTTTTATTTTCAACCATACCACACATCATAACATAAGCAAATCAAGATAGACATCTAAGCAAACGGTCATTCACCGACCCACAATTTCTTCGACTAGTCACTTTGCTAACTACTCAGGTTTTCACTGCTAAGAACCATAATCAAGTGCTTACGAGTCTAACATAGATCAATTAATCAAAGCATCAGATAAAAGCACGTCAAGGGTTTATCGTTTCTATAGTTTCACTCTAAAGCAATCAATTTCATCATTGGACTTATGTCTAACTATTAAGGACTAAACAACCCCTTTTTTTTTTTTTTTTTTTTCTTTTTTTTTTTTTTTTCTTTTTTTTTTTGAAGGCCCCCCCAATGGTCTTTCTATCATTGCCGTAAGGTGTTCTGTTTCTCGATTTCCTTTTCCCGATATCCATGTTTGCTAAACTCCTCTTGACAAACCTCTTTTTTTTTCTTCTCTAACCCAGCGGATATCTATGATGGCTTTTAAGACACAAGGGTTAGCATGATGCATGTATGCATGAGATGCATACGACATATGAGATATAATATGCATGTGGTTATCAAAAGCATTAAGGGGAAACTTCTATAGGATATACAACTATCGTTCTCATGCGGGTTTATGACAATGCCTTTGATTGAACTCCCTCAACCCACTATAGAAACAGTCAACTAATGCACAAATTATACACATCACAAGACATGATTTCGGGGCCAATTCTCTTATCCCCAGTGGAGTCGCCAGACTGTAGACAACAGAACCTGACGATGCTGTTTCTAGGCTCGCGGCCTAGGTGGGAGTACGAAATAACATGGAGTCGCCACCCGGTGTGAACCGGGACAAAGATTTAAGGCCGCACTCACCCCTCGCAAGGGAAGACCTCAAACCGTTGGGTTCGGAATGGTCCCTTACTTATGTCACTTGTGATGATATGATTTGTGCAATTAATCAACCGAGTCTACTCAATAATCATGCTCAAGAGTACTTAGATCTAACATGCTTTCATCCAAATAACTCCACGCAATATAACACAACGAGCATATTGAACCATTAAACCAAAGTAAACAAATAACTAATTAAACATAAACATAAACTAAACGAAACATCATGCATAAAGAATGAAGAAACAACATGCCTAAATAACACAATCATGCTTTGAAAATTAAATAACAAGACTAAATCAAATCATGCTTAAAATAATAAATAAACGGCCTAGAACTATGACATGCTCAAATACAAAAATGAGACGAGATACGTGTATCTTAAGTGGTACGTGGCGTTGTATCCCGAGTGCAGACCATACTACCGTCCATTCGGAATCGGCTACAAAATTTACGTCCGGGTTTCCATCCGATATACCACAAAAGGGAACACATATCCCGCTCATCCAACAATCACATCATGCTTCAAACGACTCTCATGCAATAATATTTTAAAATAAACAAAAACAAAAATAAACGAAAGGTAATAAATAAAAGGGCCCTCAGGTCTAACCTCTTTTGTCGTCTCTCGGAAGCGCGTTACACGGCCGTCGGAAGGGTCAATACTCCGTAACTTTTATGGTTCACTAATCCAACGTCTTAGCTCACTGTTTCGCTGTTTTGGTCGATGTTTTCACTCCGTTTTGCTACTTTTTCGCGGTGTTTTCTGGTCACTATTTTGGTATCTTAGGGGACTGTTTTGGGAGTAGTTTTGGTGGTCAGTTTGCGGCTGTTTCGGTGGCAGTGAAGGTGCGGCTTAGGGTGCAGTTTTGGGGACTATTTAGGGGCTAGTTTGTTCACTGGTTTTTGCGTGAGTAGAAGCAGTTTGTGGAGGGCTGAATGGGCGTGAGTGGGAGCAGTTTGTGAAGGATTTGTGGAGTTGATTGAGGGCTGGTCAGGGACAGATTTACAGAGTTGATTGAGGGAGATTTGCGTGAATATGGAGGGCTGTTGTGAGGGGGTTTGCGTGGATATGGAGGGCTATCCAGTGAGGGGGTTATGCGCGAAGATAGACAGGTGTGTTGGCTGTCTTCAATTTATGCGTGCAGGTTTTTTAATTGAGTGGGCAGTAAAGGCTAGGTGGCTAATGGGAATGGCGTGCTGAGCATTGAGGCAGGGGGCTTGATGCGATGTGCTAGGGTTGATGCGTCGGTGGGGGTTCTTAGTGTTTATTGGTCAGTTGGCTAGATAAATGAGGGTGCTGGTTCATGGTCGATGTGGGATTTTGTTGGTTGATCTGTGCGTTCGCTATTTGGCCGGTTAGTGGGGATTTTGTTGGTCTGATGGTGGGTGCGTGAGGTCTGTTGAGGTGTGGCTCCTGTGTTGGGTTGAATAGAGGCTGCCGAGTGTTTGCTGCTGAGCGTGATTACATGAAGGGGGTGATGGCGTGAGGTAAGCTTGTGGTCGAGAGTGGCGTGGACAGGGTTTTAGGTTTTTCCATCGTGAGAGAGAGGGTGATCGTGTGTTTGTGATTCTGGTTTTGTGTTCTTGAATGAGAGGGTCAATTGATGGCTGTTGTTTGAACGTGGACAGGGAGAGTTATTTTTTGTTGAAGCCGAGAAGAAGAGATCCCGGGGCTGTTGAAGGCTATTAGGGTTTATATGTTCTGAGGTTGCCGTGAGAGTGTCAGGGGCGTGAAGGCAGTGTGTTCGCATGAAGGCTAAGAGGCTGTTGGTTTATGGAGAGTAGGGGTTTTGGGTGCGTGAAGGGTAGTTGTTTGTTTTAGGGCTTTGTGTTGTTTTTGGTTGCATGTCTTCACAGCTGAGAGCTTATGGGCTGTTTATGGCTTCGACGACGTGAAGGGCTAGGAAATATTGGTTTTTGTTTTATGGTGTTTGGCGTGTTTGAAAGTGGCGTGTGTAAAGAGCTGGTTAAAGGATGTCGGTCAGGGCTTTATTGGAGATTTGTTGGTTCTTTGCTTGGTCGGCAGGCTGGCTGTTTGTTGAAGGGTCGGTGGGGTTATTTGTGTTGTTGTTGAGTGGCTCGCAGGGCAGTGAATGGGGCGTGCTCACGTCGTTTGTGGAGTCGGTTGAGGTGAGTGGAAAGTAATCTCGGCTGCTTGAGGGTTTCTTGTCTGTTTGTGTGTGTGGTTGAGCTGAGCGACATGGGATAACCGTAAGTTGGTCTTCTAGTGTTTTTTTTGTGCGTGGGTGAGGAGAGAAGATGAGAGAGGATATGCGAGCTAGGGTTTTTTATGTTATGTTTATATATTGAGGGAATTAGGGTTTGCATGGTTTAATTAGGAAATAATATCAATTAATTGGGTGTATTATTTTAGGTAATAAAATTGTGTATTTTAGGTGGGTAATATTTAAATTAGGTGATTGATTTATTAAAGTTAGGAATGAATTGATTTTTATTAGATTTTAATTTGGAAGTGAATTATTTAATTTTGATATTTAATTTAAATTTAATTTGTTTTATTTAATTTGAATTAATAATTAGATTTAGTTTTAATTAAATTTCAATTTAGTTATTTAATTGGTTTTGATTTAATTTAATTAGCTTTAATTTGTGACACATATTTTAAATGTTTTAATTATTTAATTTGTGAGATGTGTTTGGTGTGTTTTAAAATAGAGGTCCAACAAGCGAACCCGAAGCGAAACAAGCGAGTTAAATCCGACAAAATGCTAATTCCCAACTTTACCCTTCCAACGTCCGTTTCCCGCGGCTTTCACAACTAAAGAGGTAGTGTCTCCATACGAGACTCATCATCGGGCTGATATGCAAAAATGCAATACCTACATTACCCTTCAAAGGTAAAGGACAGCGTGCAACGGAGACATTATAACTCATTCACTCTGATGTATACGGACCAATGTCAGTCACCGCTAGAGGTGGATTCTTCTACTTCATTACCTTTATCGATGATCAATCGCGATATGGGTATGTATACCTTATGTGGTACAAATCTGAAGCCTTTGAGAAATTCAAAGTCTTTAAAGATGAAGTAGAAAACCAGGTTAATAAAAGTATTAAGTCACTAAGGTCTGACCGAGGTGGTGAATACGTAAGCGACAAATTTCAAGATTACTTGGGAGAAAATGGCATTGTTTCCTAGTGGACTCCTCTGGGAACTCCACATCATAATGGGGTCTCCGAAAAGAGAAATCGGACATTATAAGATATGGTCCGATCAATGATGCCAGGCACGGATCTACCTCTTTCATTTTGGGGTATTGCTTTAAAACCTGTAACACTACTACTAAACCAAGTTCCTTCCAAGACTGTTAGTCAAACACCATATGAGTTATGGTATGGGAAACATCCTAGTCTTAGTTATCTAAGAGATTGGGGATGTGACGCATATGTTAAGCTCACACAAAATAACAAATTGGATGATAGGGCAGTTAAATGTAAGTTTTTAGGATATGCCTTGAACTCAAGAGCATACGTGTTCTACGTCCCAAATGAACAAAGAACATTTGTCTCACGAAATGCTAAATTTCTAGAGAATGAATTCCTTCTCAAGAAATATAGTGGTTGTAGACTTGACCTCGATGAGTTACGAGAAGAACAAACTAACATAAAACTAAACCACAAGCCCCTCAAATGGGCAGCGACAGAACAACCATAAGGTTATGAACTTAGAAGGTCTGGTAGGGAAAGATATAAGCCTGAAAGATATGTTTTACATATTGATGAGGAATATGATCAGGTCATTGATAATGACGATCCCACCAGTTATGACGAAGCAATGCGTGACATTGATTCAGTCAAGTGGCTTGAGGCCATGAAATCCGAAATAGACTCTATGTATCAGAATCAAGTCTGGGACTTGGTGGATGCACCTGAAGGGATAAAACCCATAGGCTGCAAGTGGATTTACAATCGTAAAACTGATGCAGAAGGCGACATCCAAACCTATAAGGCTAGGTTGGTGGGGAAAGGTAATAGAAAAATCCAAGGATTTGACTATGAAGAAACCTTCTCCCATGTTGCAATGATAAAGTCCATTCAAATGTTACTGGCACTAGCTGCACACTTTTATTATGAGATTTGGTAGATGGATGTCAAAACAGCTTTCCTTAATGGGATCCTCGTAGAGGAAGTCTATATGACATAGCCTGAGGGGTTTGTATCTAAATATGATCATAATAAAGTATAGAAGATTAAATGATCCATTTATGGACTCAAGCAAGCCGCCAGAAGTTGGAATATACGATTTGATGAGACAATCAAATAATTTGACTTCATCAAAAATGTAGACGAGCCTTGTGTTTACAGGAAAAGTAGTGGGAGTGTTGTTGTATTTCTTGTATTATATGTCGATGACATATTAATCATCGGGAATGATATTCCCATGATGCAAGCCACCAAACAATGGTTATCTCAGAATATCTCCATGAAAGATTTAGGAGAAGCAGCCTACATCATCGGCATTAAGATCTACTGTAATAGATCTAAGAGGTTGTTAGGACTTTCTCAATCTACATAAATAGATAAAGTTTTGAAAAGATTCAAAATGGAAGATTCCAAAAGAGGTAATTTACCTACTTGTCATGGAATGAAATTATCTAAGGAGCAATGTCCACATACTCCTTCAAATAGAGAGCATATGAGTAGGATCCCTTATACTTCATCAATTGGATCGATCATGTACGCCATGCTATATACAAGACCTGATTTCTCTTATGCTCTTAGCATAATGAGCAAGTATCAAACAAAACCTAGTGAACAACATTGGGTAGCTGTCAAAAAAATCCTCAAGTATCTGAGAAGTATCTGAGAAGAACTAAGGATGAAAGTCATTGGTTACTGTGATGTGAGCTTTCAGACCGATAGGGATGACAAGGGATCGCAAATAGGATATCTGTTTACTTTGAATGGCGGTGCTGTAAGTTGGAAAAGCTCAAACCAGTCAACTACAGTGGACTCCAACATTGTAGCCGAGTATATTGCAGCATCTGAGGCAGCTAAAGAAGTAGTCTGGATAAAGAAGTTCACCACGAAGCTGGAACTGCTTCCCGCGATAAAGAATGGCGTCATGATGTACTGTGATAACACGGGCACCATTGCTCAATCAAATGAACCAAGGTCCCACCAGAAATCTAAGCATATACTAAAGCAATTTCATCTCATCAGGGAGATTGTTGAGAGAAAAGAAGTTATTATATAGAAAATACCCACAGAAGATAATCTTGCAGATTCTCTGACTAAAGGGTTGACTCAACAAAAGCATGATAGGCACACCCGAGAGTATGGTGTCCAGATTCATACTAGTTGGCTATAGTGCAAGTGGGAGATTGTTAGGGATATGCCATATACCCAACTTCTGGATGGGCTATATGTTGGACAATTATGACCCATAGCGTCACTATTTGTACAGATCATGGTGATGTTGTACAAATTAACTGTGTGACAAAGAGATTGCACTCTTATCATTTGTGATTAGATCAACTAGATATATAAATGATGAGAGGTCCCTATGATTAGTGCCTGGACTGAGAATGATATGAGACAGTATCAGTCCACGAAGGCAGAATCATTAAATATCCCTAGTCAGAGTATTATCGAGATTGGACATCGATAAATACGTAAAAGACTAGTATTGCACTTGTGCGTGTTGTGAGGACACAACGACATAGTTCTCGTATATTTGGGTATAGGATACTCATGCAAGTGTAATAGGAGGTTGTCTTTCACCGATGGTACGGTAAACAGCTTCGCTCTGGATAGACCCCTTCGGAATTCCATTGGTAGTATGACTACGTGTCTATGGAAGTCCGAAATCAGGGTAGGTGTATTTGGTCTTAACCTGAGACTTGCACCGCTAATACTTGCGACAATCAATATACTTTGGTTGAGGTCGTCCAGGGCTTTAACAGGTTTTGTGTATGCCAATACTGGATATATTGAGAATCGTAGTGTGTTGGGTGTGATTTTAAGACGGAAGTGTCACTCCAGTCATATGGAGATGATGGTCACGTAGGATACGGTATTGGTTCTCTTTAGTACAGCAGTCATCGGGATAAAATGACAAGGTCATGTTTATCCGATATAGAGACTAGTTACCAGAGATCCGACATGTGCTTCGTACAAGGTAGACACGATTCCAGCCCCAGGCCTAGCACGTGATCATCCGATACTGGATCGAAATACGCAATACCACATATACTACACCTGATATAGATCGCTTATTCCTGTAAGCATGTTTCCGGAGAATTGGGTAGGCATGTCGCTTTGCTAGAGGCCAACCTTGTCTTGTGAATCGGTGTAAACGTAGTACGAGGTACTTACGTGTTCGGATAGTCCGACGACCCGATTTATTGCCAACATATCCGAAGATCTCATGGGTCGCTTCCCAAAGATTCACCGATGACGTATGACTCGCACTTTAATTAATCTGGGATTAATTTAATGAGAGAAAATTAATTTGGGATTAATTACAGAGATATTTTATCCGGGATAAAATATCAATTTAGAGAGAGAACAATTAATTTGGAATTAATCAGTAAATTAATATATTTGATATATTAAACGAAATTGGATTTTGACGCGGAATTAAAATTAGATTTTAATTCGGACGAACGAATTAATTTAGAATTAATTTGTTAGGGACGTGAATAGTGATTTCGCTAGGCGTAATCATTTAATTACGACGCAACGGAAAATTTGTTAATTTGGAATTAGCGAACCCGATCCCGGGATTGTTTGCGAGCGCATTCGCATTTCGAATTCGAGTGAGGCATGCAAGTCAAATCAAGCGTCAAATCGCAAGTCACATCAAGCGTCAAATCACATGTCACTTTGAGTGATGTGACATTTGAGTGATTAATGTGAGTTGATTTGTGGTGATAGACAAGCATTTAATGCTTGCTTTTTGGAATTAAAAGAAAAGGTAAATGGTTTATTAAGTTCTTGGAAAATATATAAACCGATTACATTTTTTTTTCATTAATCTCTCTCTCCCTCCTTTACGGTACTTGCTTTTTTGGTGCCAAAAATGGAGCCAAAAAATTGCTCTTCTTCTCTCTCGGTCTTGGACCGATTTCTTCATCTATTTTTCTGGTTTGACCAAGAAAAATGGAGAAGAAAATGATCTTGTTGCAAGATCTATGTACTAGCACACTCATGGAGGTATACAAAGGTGTTAGGGAACCGATTTCGTGAGCTTGGAAGCTTGGAGCTTGGAGCTTCAATGGTGTCTCTCATGGTCGAACCTTGGAGAAGCCGAACCAGTCACCACCGTGCAGCCCCTACCACACGCAGCTCACTACCGAGCAAGGGAGAGCAGTGCATTTTTTATCTTCGTTGCATCTCTACCGATCCATGTGAGTTTTTCCGCACCTCATTTGGTTATATTCAACTCGTTTTATGCTTTATAAATGATCCTTGGGACTTGATTGAAACCCAACACTATATGTACATGTATTTGTAATATTTTCATTAATTCATAAAATGAAAATCTTTATTATACATGTCTTACATAAATTATATGAATCATCAAACACTGTAATAAATCCCTTGGAGTTATAAGATGATGGCTTCCACGTCTTATGAGAATCATTACTCTTAAACATTCATAGTCATTGTTTTGTGAATAATCTGGGCGTTCACAAACCTGAGAGACTAGCATGATGATATGATCCGCCCTTAAGTGGGGAGGCCGATCTCATAGGCTACTAGCAGAGATCCGTCCGCTTGGCGTATCACATGGATGCATGAGTTGCTCGTGTCCATCGAACTGACTACCGAAAGTTTTCACATGGAGTGTTTATCCCATGTGTTTGTGAGAACTTTCATGTATTGATTATATGACTAGTCCTTAGACTTGAGGTCTTTACAATCTTATATGTGGATCAAATAACTTTGACATTCTCTTTCCCCGGTCATAAGGGTATGATTGGGACATTTGTTGAAACACATGAAGTTTGTAAAGATACAACAGAGAATCACCACTATCTCGGATAATATTTTCTTATAAGAGTAATATTCCATTTTGCGGGTTGATATGTGTGATCAGTGCTTGAGACTATGGCCGTAGTGGAAGAATCATGTGAGATTCTTTGGTTAGCACGATTCATGAAACTATCAACATTATACATTTGACCATATGGGTATACACTTTCCATACCCTAGGTCAATAGGTGGAGATACAGTGAGGCGAATGACTGTATCATATGTAAATCGCATACAAAATGGGTATATATCTTTCATTCTCATTTGGGGGCCTTGGCATGTTGCTAGATGTCAACCTTGGTCATTGAAATCGAACGACCATCTGATCGGAGGATAATTTATTTTCGATTAAATTATCACGATTCATTTTATGTCCAACTTGAGGGGAACCCAAAAGATTACACACAACAAAGTCGAAATCAATGGTTAACAGTGCACAGTACAAATTTAACAGCATATATGATTGCTGTAGGAATTGTATATAAATGGTTCAATGTGTTTAATTATTGAGCAGATCATTTACGAGGTTCCATAGTAGCTTAAGGATTGGTGAATGACGATATGGGCACTTTGGGAATTGGAATAAATAAATAAATAAAATGTGAATAGTAAATTTTTTTTATTTGTTATTTGTTTTGATTTCCAATTCGGCCCAAACTCTTAATAGGGTTTTATAATCTCATTAAACCATAAAATTAAAATCCAATAGCTAAGATTAAATTAGCTTTTATCCCACATCGGATTCTGAATTAATTTTGTTGTATTTGGAGCACCTATATAAACCCAAAGAATTCTTTACAAATTTTTGCACCAAACCTTTCATATCTTGGGTTTATATAAGTGAGCAACTCTAAAGTTTAAGAGTAAGCCACTGATTTTGAGGATCCTTAAGTCTAATTGACTAGTGGAACCTCGAGTAAAACGTTTTGAGGTATTTTTCTAGGCTAGCACCAATGGCAAAATACCTGTGCACTCAAGGCGTAGTCTTGCCGTTGTGTTTTGGCTTTAGTGTGTGCACATTTGGAGGCCACACACTTGGGTGGCTCTTTGGAACATGGAAGAGCTTACTGAGCTTGAGAGAAGCTTTTAGATTGGAGGGAGGACAGGATGAGTCTTCGGTTCAAGTAAATATTTTTCTTTCTTTATTTTAATTAGAGTTCTTATGATAGTTAGCATGTTTAGGTTTATGTTCTATACATGTTTTATGAGTTTTGATGCTTATAATATATAGTAACATGGCTAGGCTTGTAGAATAATCAAAACAAATGGGTCTTGGGCAAAGGGATAGCGGCATCATAATTTGATTTATTAAATTTTCCGCTGCGCACTCGCGGCCGCTTCCCAACAGTGGTATCGGCCCACCATTTTTGTTTTGATTAACTATCTCTCATTTGAACTCAAAATTGGGTGTGTAAAGGCTCGTTGGAAAGCTAACACCCTGACTTACTTTTAGGAACAAGTTTTACATGATTTGGTTAAGATTTGAATTGTGAAATTGCATTTAAAGTTTACACATCTGTAAGAGAAAAACAAAGGAAGGCTTCGGGAATCAGAAGACATGATTTTCAGTATCCGAGAAGAGAAGTAAGAGAAAACTGCAAGCCGGGAATGGTTGCAAACTCCTCGAGGAGAGGGTATATTTCAAAATCTGGGAATTGGAAGACATGATTTTCAGTATCCCAAAAGGATGAGGCCGCTTTCAAAAAGGCGTACTCCACTTTGACCCGGTGCAGGTAGCGAAGAGCAAAACGATGAGCCAGGTCTGGGGATGAACATTCTACCACCCCGCGAATAAGGTACACAACAGGATCTTGAGCCATGGGACCAAAGAAAACTGAGCAATCACCAGAGGAGAATTGACAGGAGGAAACTGTAAGCAGGCTAAGGAGCCGATCAAAGACTTTTATAGGCAAATGGCACCAAAGAGCGCAATGAATGCCTAACCAAAGATGACATCAAGCCAATAGGACAAAGAAACCCCATCGGAATAGGGAATGCATCCATGCATACATGCACACATGTCACATACACACAATTTTTGTTTTGTATTCGTAGGCTTTGAAGAAAAAGCGGTGAGGATGAAGAACTCCCGGAATGGAGAACAACCTCGGGAATGAGGACGAGCAAAGAGCCTCGAGAAAAAGGACGTATCAGGGGTTGAAGTGCCTCACCACCATCAGTTCGACAGTTTAGGAATGAATCCTAGGGTTGAGGCCCACGTCATCAACAATTTGGGAATAAATCCCAGAGGTCGAAACACCTCAACATCATGGAAAAAACTCCCAATGGATCAAAAAGTCACGCAGATGGACCAAAATGGCATCACCCATTCAATTCGGTAATGAATCCCAGATGTCGAAGCATCTCACACCTGGAAATGATTCAGGAATGAATCCCAGAGGTCGAAACACCTTGCTATAAACTCAACTCAGTTCGGAAATAAACCCCAGAGGTTGAAGCACCTCAGAGATTGAATCACCTCACACCCATCACGGTTCGGGAATGAAGCCCATGGGTTGAAGTACCTCACCATCAGTTCAGGAATAAATCCCGGAGATCGAAGCATTTCACACATGGAATATATTCGAGAATGAATCCTAGTGGTCAAAGCACCTCTCCAACAACTCAACTCAGTTCGGTAATAAATCCCAAAGATCGAAGCATCTCACACCTGGAACGGTTCAGAAATAAAGCCCATAGGTCAAAGCACCTTGTCGTCAGTTCGAGAATAAATCCCAGAGATCGAGGCATCTCACACCTGGAACGGATTAGGGAATGAATCCCAGAGGTCAAAACACCTCACCAACAACTCAACTCAGTTCGGGAATAAATCCCAGAAATCGAAGCATCTCACACCCAGCCCGGTTTGGGAACAAAACACAGGTGTCGAAGCACCTCGCCATCATTTCGGGAATAAATCCCGGAGATCAAAGCATCTCACACCTGGAACGGATTCGGGAATGAATCCCATAGGTCGAAGCACCTCACCATCAACTCAAATCAGGTCAAGAATAAATCCCAGAGATCGAAGCATCCCACACCCAGTACGGTTCGGGAATGAAGCCCAGGGGTCGAAGCACTTCGCCGCCAGTTTTGGAATAAAACCCAGAGATCGAAGCATCTCACACCTGAAACGAATTCGGGAATAAATCCCAGAGGTCGAAGCACCTCGCAATCAACTCAACTTGGTTCAGAATGAACCCCAGAGATCGAAGCATCTCACAAAAGCAGTGAAACAACAGGTAAGTCCGGCCACGGCCGACGAACCAGGTAAGTAAAAATGCATGCATGACTTTGATAGGGTTGTCACTATCACACACTGCACAAGCCCCATCAAAGTGGGGGCGACTGTAGGCATTGTATTTTTTCATGAGTCCAATGATGAGCCTCGTATGGAGGCACCACCTGAATGAAGGAACACCTCTAAAATTAGCACCTCATCGGATTCAGACTCACTAGTCAGCCTCGGATCTGCTCAGTCAGATTCTACTTCAAACCATAGCCTCAGACACGCCCTTGCACCCTTCAACTTCGGCCCATCCACATGGCCCAAAGCCCATGCAATCCATCTGCATGCCCATGAACCCATGCAATCCATCCACATGCCCAAAACCCCATGCAATCCACAGGCTCAAATCCCCTCATCAACACTTTCCAATTTAATAAGATTTGAAATCCCATCCTTTTCAATTAATAAGATTTGAGATATCCTCATCACCGAATTTATGAGATTGTATTCCCAAAATAATTTGAGAATAAATTTCCCAAATTTACATGATTTGTTTCCCAATTTGGAGATCCTTTCAAATCATTATAAAAAGGGGACCAAATCATCATCAAGAAAAAAGGCTTGGATGGTAAACATAAAAAAAAAAAACCTTGAAACCTCTCATTTTCTTCTACCTTGGACGACAACCCTAGGGGAAAGAAACAACAATAACCGAAACCAATAGGAAACAGTGACAAAAATCAAGCAAACAATGATAAAAAAACCGTGAAGAAAACAACCAAAAAAACCGTGAAGAAAATAACCAGAAACCAGAAGAAAAACAACCAAAAAATCGTGAAAAAAACAACCAGAAACCATAAGAAAAACAACAAAAAAACCGTGAAGAAAACAACCAAAAAACCAGAAGAAAAACAACCTGAAATAGCAACAAAACAACCAAATACAATCAAAAATAGCAGCCAAAAACAACCAAAACAACCATAAATCGTGAGACAAACATCAAAACAGCAGTAAGAAAATAGCAAAACAGCAACCAGCGACCAGAAAATAACAGTCCGAAACAGCAAACAGCAAACCAACTTCGATCCTTCCGGCGACGACCTAACGTACTTATGAGAAAGCAACTTAAAAGGTAGACATGAGGGCACTGTTGCCATATTTATTTTTTGTAGTTCCGGACGCTGCATGCCTGGCTGGATGTGAAATACGTCCAGCCGGGTATGCGAAGTCCTACATCAAATACGGCCAAATTGTTGGTCACATTTTTTCTTTTTTTGTCATTTCGTTATTTATTTTTACCTATTTATTATTTTATTTTATTCTTGTTTTTTCATTATCCGTATATGCATGGTTATATTCTTTTTATGTCCATTTACATTGCATTGATGATTATGAATATTATTATCTCTTGCGGTATATCGGAATGAAACCCAGACATAAATTCCATAGCTGAATCTGAATGGACGATAGTGCGGTCTGTACTTGGGATACAACTCCACGTGCCACTCGGGAAATATTCATATATGCGTAATTAACCCCCCTTTTGTTTTCTATTTATTTATTGACGATTTTCCTGCTTTTGTCTGTTTATTATAATTTTCGTTTTCGCATCTCGTATTTCTTAATTTAATATGTTTTTATTTTTCTATTAATGTTTATAGTTGTGCAAATTTACGTTTATTTGAATTACCTTGCATGAACTGCATAAGACTTGGCTATACCATTGTGTGAACCCGTCTATTATACTGGCATAAGTAATAGACCATTCTGAACCCAACGGTTTGAGGTATTTCCTTGCGATGGGTGAGTGCAGCCTTAAATCTTTCCCAGTTCACGCTGGGTGGCGACTCATTTATTCTATGATCTAGTCCCCCCGCGGGCTACTTCGTACTCTATACGGGCGGCGAGCCGAATAGTGTCTTGGTCGCCAAACATCATAGGCATAGCGGTAAACCCCGGTTCGCTCCTACAGCAAGACCAATATCTTCTTATAAATTGAGGCCAAAATCAAAATGAAAACTCATACCTTCTTGTGGGGATTTGCTTAAGAATTCTAAGCAGATTGCATCTTGTTTGTTTATTTACAGCTTTTTTGTTTTTAATTTTTATTTTATGCAATAGTTCTTTCATTATTTTACTTTTTCAGTATGAGGATGTAACTCCCCTCTGCTAGGGGGAAGGGTAAAGCTTTTATTACTAATATTTTGATTAATCTCCCTTAATTATAATATATAAACTATTTTAAAATCTGACTTTATGGGATACCGCCTTTATGGTCGATTGTGCTTAATTAAATTGATTTTAACTTGACTAAATTGGATACCGCCATTATGGTCGGTTGGAATTAATCTAAAATCTGACTTAATCAGGATACCGCCTATATGGTCGGTTGGTAACGTCATGCAAGTTTATATATTACAATTAGGGAGATATCTAAATTAGAAGTAATAAAAATGGATCCTCTAACCCCCGGTATTTTATTTATTGTTAATTTATCTTTTTAATTTACAGCCTTTACTTTATGTCATTTACTTTATTTATGTCTTTAATAATCTTAGAGTTGTGATGAATTCCAACCCCTTAGGGTTGTGATGAATTCCAATATCACCATTTTATAAGTGGTTATTTTATGTCTTGGGTATATAAAGGTTTATTTATTGAGTCTTAAGCTTAATGCTTCTTGTTAACTAGCCATTAATAAGATTAATTTGGTAAACTTAAAATAAACTTGGAAAATGGATTTTAGGTTTCAGCCTTAGTCTCAATAGCTCACGATCTCACCTTCAGCCAAGAGATTTTTATGTAGATTTCCTTACATGATTGCATTACATCACTATCCAGTATGATACTGTTGGAAAATTATGACCAATAGCATCACTATTTTGTAAAGAACATGGTGTTCTTGTACAAATTTAACTATGTGACAAAGGAAATTTCTCTTTTATCATTTATAATTGGATTACCTGGATATATAAATGATAAAAAGTCCATATGATTAGTACCAAATTAATAAGATATGAGACAATATTAATCCACTAAGGTTTAATCATTAAATATCCTTAGTCGTAGTATTATCGAGACTGGACATCGATAATATGGAATAGGCTAGTATTGCATTTGTGCCCGTTGTCGAAGCTTAACGGCATAGTTCTCACATATTTAAGTATTGGATACTTATGCAAGTGTGATAGGAGGTTCTATTTGCCGATGGTACGGGAATAGCTTCCCTCTGGATAGACCCCTCGGTAGGTGAATATGGTCTTAACCTGAGACTTGCATCGCTAATACTTGCGACAATCAGTATACTTTGGTTTTGGTCATTCGGGGCTTTAACAGGTTCTGTGTACTCCTCTTCTGGGTATACTGAGAATGGTAGTGTATTGGGTGTGATGTCAAGATGGAAGTATCACTTCAGTCATATGGAGATGATGATCACGCAGGGATACAAATATGGTACTCTATAGTGCTATAGCCATCGGAAAAATATAACTAGGTCATGACTTTCCGATCATAAAGAGACTAGTTGCTAGTGATTCGATATATGCTTCATATGGGGCAGACATAATTCCAGCCTCAGGCCTAGCATGTGACATCTGATTGTCTAACATGTCCGTTGTGTAGCTGAGAACGTTTTACATAGATATGGAGTTCACTCCTTCTTGTGAGAATTCGAGGAGTATCTATCTTAAGGGTTGATTCGGTACTTGAACGGTTTGAGCGCTCAAGTCTTTCTATTACGAATAGAAAGATTTAAATACATAATGGTTATTAATAAATCATTCATTAAAGAATTAATGGTACTTAAGGTATAAATAATTAGAGGGATACAATAGACATTATGACCTGGCTCTAATTACGAGATACTTGTGAAGGGTCAATTCATATATAGTGACTATATCGATGGACACCAACATAGTTCGGCTTAATATATCATCTATGGCAACAAGTGTAATTTCGAGATTATTGGACCTCAGAACCGTAGGTCCATTTGGTCCCCGTGCTAGCTCGATATACTATAGCGGATTTAGTATAATTGGATTGTCCAATTATATACTCACATATGTATAAATATTATTGATATGATTAATAATGTTATTTGTCACACTTGGAACTTTATATTGAAAGTTAATATACGGTTTTAATAATTATATGATAATTATTAAATGAAATAAATTAAATTATATTTGATATAATTTAATGAGGCTAAAGTTGTAATTTCCAATTAAAGTGTTTTGGAAACTCTTGATTAAATTTTGGAAGTTACAAACACATTATGGCATTAATCCTTTTAATTTTGTAACACTTTTGGCTGTATGGAAAGTTATTTGTTGTTACAAAATTAATGAAAATAAATGAGATTTATTCATATTTTATTATGCCATTGCCGATTTTTGCATAAGGAATAGGGAAAAGTTTTTGTTGTTTTTTGGAAACAATTAAACCTAAGTATAAGAAGTTTTATTTTTCCTTTTGCCAGATTGGATTCATTCTAACCCTAGCCACATTTCTTCTTCTTCTCCAATTCTCTCAAAAGTTGAGAAATCAAACACAAAAGATAAAGAAGAAAAACAAATAATCAAAAGAACAAAAGTTGTTAATGTGACTCAATCCCTAAAACGTTTAGAGATTATTTTGTGAATCTTGCCGAAATTAGTTTCCGTTGGTAACGAGATATAGTTCAGAAGACTTGTGGTATCAAACAAAATTCATCTTCATCTCTTTCTCTTTATTCTCGGCAGTAAACATTGTTTTTGGCTCATTGCCGCCCCTTTCTTGGTGAAACGGAACACCGTTTGGTTTCGTTTTAATCCAGAATTTTTGGGGAATATTATTATGTTTTGGGGCTGTGTTGGGGTTATTTTCAATTGAAAAATCAGAACCAAAACATAGCCGCTGTCCAGGCATTTCAGGGGTTGTTTCTGTATTGCGTTGGGCGCGAATCGAGTCCAAAACAGTCCAGTTTTTATCCGGTTGTTCAGGGACTGTTCGGGGTTGGAATTCTTTCTAAAAATGAAGCAAAATTTCAGTGGTGATAGCAGTAGCATTCGGCATCCAAAGGAAAAGGGCAAAAAAAATTTCAAGTCTGATCCGTGTGCCTAAACTGTTTCCGCTGCGCGAGGAAAGCGTTTCCTACAATTGTCATCGAGAGCAAGGTTGAAAAATGTTCTTAACCCATCTCTTTTCATTTAAAGTTAATTTTTGTAATTTGTTTATATGAGTTATAAATATTGATATGTATGTTTAGATGAGTAGGCAAAACATAATATTCATATGATGAATGATTATTATTTTTCATGTAATGAATGGATTTTACATTGGTTGAAATTTTTTCTGGCTCTTATTTTTTTAGTTGGGTTTGATTTTGGGATGTAAGGCCATAAGGCCATTCTTTACAATTGTTGTAATTTTTATTTTCCAATGTAAAATTTCAATTCTTGTAATTTGGAGCACCGAAGTCGCAAAAGTAGCCAACACCATCTTGGAGCGTGATTTGAAGACCAAGGGATGCCTGGGGTATTTTGTATTTTTGTACTAATTAGATTAGTATAGGAAAAATAAGAGCCCGATCAATGCAATTTTTTTATATTTTATATGTTTGTTTAATTCGAATTGTTAAATAACATGTCATATAGCTTAGGGTGCCTACTCTTGTTAGGTTATCTAAGAACAATTCCAAGATCAAATTAGAATAAAATATGTGAATACTCGAAGTAAGAATGCGGAAAAATACTTACAACGATCGGTTTCTTGGATGTGCTGAGAATAAAAATTTGCCTCCTTTAGAGTGCTCCAAGATCATCTCTTTGATTGTAATTTGAGCCCCAAGCTTGGTGAATGAATTCCAAACTCAAGGGATGTTTCCCTATCACCTTTGTAGACCCTTTGATGTGCTAGCAATGAAGATTTTTGAATCAAAAATCAAGAAGCAATAGAGGGAGAGTTTCGGACACTATGGGGGAGAAGATAGAGCTTTTTGTATTTTTGGTATTTTTGATTTCTAAAACCAAATACAACTTATGAAAGTCAAACCCCTAAAGTTGGTATATCATTTACCAAAAGCAAAAGAAAAGTCTTGGAGGGAAAATTGGCAATTAATGCCTCCAACCACTTCCATCACTCAATTTGACACTTGATGGACAAGTAATGTAAGTTGGTAGGACCCAGTCGAATTCAAAATTCAAGTGGCTTGCTCTACTCACTTCGGGCTCGGGTTCGCTTAATCTGATTAAAAAAAATTTATGTCGCCATGTAATTAAATCAAATTTAATTAAATAATAATGCCTCGTAAAATTATTACGAAAGTCACTCGTGAATTAATTCTAAATTAATTCGTTCGCCCGAATTAAAATCCAATTTTAATTCCGTTTTGAAATCTAATTTCATTTAATATATCGAATATATTATTTTATCGATTAATTTCAAATTAATCGTTCTCTCTCTATTAATTGAATTTTATCCCAAATAAATTCTCGCCGTAATTAATCCTAGATTAATTTTTACTCTCTCTCATAATTAATTCCAGATTAATTCTGTTTGGGTCATACGTCATCGGTGAATCTTCAGGAAGCGATCCATGAGATCCCTGAATATGTTGGTAGTAAATCCGGTCGTCAGACTATCCGGACACGTGCGTACCCGGTGCCACGTTCCTACCGATTTACAAGACATGGTTGGCTTCTAGCAAAGCATCGTGCCTACCCAATTCTCCATAAATATTTGTTAAGGAATATATAATCTTTGTCAGACGTAGTATACGTAGTATTGCGTATAGTAATCCAGTATCTAATGTCACATGCAAGGCCTTGGGCTGGAATAGTGTATGTCCCGTATGAAGCATATTTCGGATCACAAGCAACTAGTCTATATAATCGAATAATCATGAACTTGTCATATTATCCCGATAGTTGCAATATAATAGAGAATAAGTTATATATCCCTGCCTGATCATCATCTCCATATGACTGAAGTGATACTTCTGTATTGCGTTGGGCGCGAATCGAGTCCAAAATAGTCCAGTTTTTATCTGGTTGTTCAGGGACTGTTCGGGGTTGGAATTCTTTCTAAAAATGAAGCAAAATTTCAGTGGTGATAGCAGTAGCATTCGGCATCCAAAGGAAAAGGGTAAAAAAAATTTCAAGTCTGATCCGTGTGCCTAAACTGTTTCCGCTGCGCGAGGAAAGCATTTCCTACAATTGGCATCGAGAGCAAGGTTGAAAAATGTTCTTAACCCATCTCTTTTCATTTAAAGTTAATTTTTGTAATTTGTTTATATGAGTTATAAATATTGATATGTATGTTTAGATGAGTAGGCAAAACATAATATTCATATGATGAATGATTATTATTTTCATGTAATGAATGGATTTTACATTGGTTGAAATTTTTTCTGGCTCTTATTTTTTTAGTTGGTTTTGATTTTGGGATGTAAGGCCATAAGGCCATTCTTTACAATTGTTGTAATTTTTATTTTCCAATGTAAAATTTCAATTCTTGTAATTTGGAGCACCGAAGTCGCAAAAGTAGCCAACACCATCTTGGAGCGTGATTTGAAGACCAAGGGATGCCTGGGGTATTTTGTATTTTTGTACTAATTAGATTAGTATAGGAAAAATAAGAGCCCGATCAATGCAATTTTTTTATATTTTATATGTTTGTTTAATTCGAATTGTTTAAATAACATGTAATATAGCTTAGGGTGCCTACTCTTGTTAGGTTATCTAAGAACAATTCCAAGATCAAATTAGCATAAAAGATGTGAATACTCGAAGTAAGAATGCGGAAAAATACTTACAACGATCGGTTTCTTGGATGTGCTGAGAATAAAAATTTGCCTCATTTAGAGTGCTCCAAGCTCATCTCTTTGATTGTATGTTGAGCCCCAAGCTTGGTGAATGAATTCCAAACTCAAGAGATGTTTCCCTATCACCTTTGTAGACCCTTTGATGTGCTAGCAATGAAGATTTTTGAATCAAAAATCAAGAAGCAATAGTGGGAGAGGTTCGGACACTATGGAGGAGAAGATAGAGCTTTTTGTATTTTTGGTATTTTTGATTTCTAAAACCAAATACAACTTATGAAAGTCAAACCCCTAAAGTTGGTATATCATTTACCAAAAGCAAAAGCAAAGTCTTGGAGGGAAAATTGGCAATTAATGCCTCCAACCACTTCCATCACTCAATTTGACACTTGATGGACAAGTGATGTAAGTTGGTAGGACCCAGTCGAATTCAAAATTCAAGTGGCTTGCTCTACTCACTTCGGTCTCGGGTTCGCTTAATCTGATTAAAAAAAATTTATGTCGCCATGTAATTAAATCAAATTTAATTAAATAATAATGCCTCGTAAAATTATTACGAAAGTCGCTCGTGAATTAATTCTAAATTAATTCGTTCGCCCGAATTAAAATCCAATTTTAATTCCGTTTTGAAATCTAATTTCATTTAATATATCGAATATATTATTTTATCGATTAATTTCAAATTAATCGTTCTCTCTCTATTAATTGAATTTTATCCCAAATAAATTCTCGCCGTAATTAATCCTAGATTAATTTTTACTCTCTCTCATAATTAATTCCAGATTAATTCTGTTTGGGTCATACGTCATCGGTGAATCTTCAGGAAGCGATCCATGAGATCCATGAATATGTTGGTAGTAAATCCGGTCGTCGGACTATCCGGACACGTGTGTACCCGGTGCCACGTTCCTACCGATTTACAAGACATGGTTGGCTTCTAGCAAAGCATCGTGCCTACCCAATTCTCCATAAATATTTGTTAAGGAATATATAATCTTTGTCAGACGTAGTATACGTAGTATTGCGTATAGCAATCCAGTATCTAATGTCACATGCAAGGCCTTGGGCTGGACTAGTGTATGTCCCGTACGAAGCATATTTCGGATCACAAGCAACTAGTCTATATAATCGAATAATCATGAACTTGTCATATTATCCCGATAGTTGCAATATAATAGAGAATAAGTTATATATCCCTGCATGATCATCATCTCCATATGACTGAAGTGATACTTCTGTATTGCGTTGGGCGCGAATCGAGTCCAAAACAGTCCAGTTTTTATCCGGTTGTTCAGGGACTGTTCGGGGTTGGAATTCTTTCTAAAAATGAAGCAAAATTTCAGTGGTGATAGCAGTAGCATTCGGCATCCAAAGGAAAAGGGCAAAAAAATTTCAAGTCTGATCCGTGTGCCTAAACTGTTTCCGCTGCGCGAGGAAAGCGTTTCCTACAATTAGCATCGAGAGCAAGGTTGAAAAATGTTCTTAACCCATCTCTTTTCATTTAAAGTTAATTTTTGTAATTTGTTTATATGAGTTATAAATATTGATATGTATGTTTAGATGAGTAGGCAAAACATAATATTCATATGATGAATGATTATTATTTTTCATGTAATGAATGGATTTTACATTGGTTGAAATTTTTTCTGGCTCTTATTTTTTTAGTTGGTTTCGATTTTGGGATGTAAGGCCATAAGGCCATTCTTTACAATTGTTGTAATTTTTATTTTCCAATGTAAAATTTCAATTCTTGTAATTTGGAGCACCGAAGTCGCAAAAGTAGCCAACACCATCTTGGAGCGTGATTTGAAGACCAAGGGATGCCTGGGGTATTTTGTTTTTTTGTACTAATTAGATTAGTATAGGAAAAATAAGAGCCCGATCAATGCAATTTTTTTATATTTTATATGTTTGTTTAATTCGAATTGTTTAAATAACATGTCATATAGCTTAGGGTGCCTACTCTTGTTAGGTTATCTAAGAACAATTCCAAGATCAAATTAGCATAAAAGATGTGAATACTCGAAGTAAGAATGCGGAAAAATACTTACAACGATCGGTTTCTTGGATGTGCTGAGAATAAAAATTTGCCTCCTTTAGAGTGCTCCAAGCTCATCTCTTTGATTCTATGTTGAGCCCCAAGCTTGGTGAATGAATTCCAAACTCAAGGGATGTTTCCCTATCACCTTTGTAGACCCTTTGATGTGCTAGCAATGAAGATTTTTGAATCAAAAATCAAGAAGCAATAGAGGGAGAGTTTCGGACACTATGGAGGAGAAGATAGAGCTTTTTGTATTTTTGGTATTTTTGATTTCTAAAACCAAATACAACTTATGAAAGTCAAACCCCTAAAGTTGGTATATCATTTACCAAAAGCAAAAGCAAAGTCTTGGAGGGAAAATTGGCAATTAATGCCTCCAACCACTTCCATCACTCAATTTGACAATTGATGGACAAGTGATGTAAGTTGGTAGGACCCAGTCGAATTCCAAATTCAAGTGGCTTGCTCTACTCACTTCGGGCTCGGGTTCGCTTAATTTGATTAAAAACAATTTATGTCGCCATGTAATTAAATCAAACCTTATCGATGTCTAGTCTCGATAATACTACGACTAAGGATATTTAATGATTAAACCTTCGTGGATTGATATTGTCTCATATCTTATTAATCTGGAACTAATCATAAGGACTTTTATCATTTATATGTATTCAAGTAATCTAATTACAAAATGATAAAATAGGAATTTCCATTGTCACATAGTTAATTTGTACAAATAAACCACAATGTGTTTTACAAATGGTGACGGTATGGGTCATAATTGTCCAACAATCTCCCACTTGGCCTATAGCCAGTCACTCAAGCATCTAACACCTGAACTATGTACATGTCGCTCAAACTTTTGCTGAGGAATAGCTTTCGTCAGCGGATCTGCAATATTGTCATCTGATGCGATCTTCTCGATCTTCACATCGCCACGATGTATGATCTCACGAATCAGATGGAAATGTCGAAGAACATGCTTGAGTTGTTGATGAGATCGCGGTTCCTTAGCCTGCGCTATAGCCCTGTTATTATCACAATACAATGGAATAAGCTCAGCTGCTAACGGAACTACTCCTAATCCAATTAGGAATTTACGGATCCAAACTGCCTCTTTTACTGCCTCAGCTGCAGCGATGTATTCCGCTTATGTTGCTGAATCAGCAACAGTCTCTTGCTTGGGAGATTTCCAGCTTACTGCTCCGGTGTTCAAACAAAATATGTACCCAGATTGTGACTTACAGTTGTCTTTATTAGTTTGGAAACTTACATCGGTAAACCCAGTTACCTAAGTTCTCCATCTCCATAGATTAAGAACGCATCCCTAGTTCATCTAAGATACTTAAGGATGTTCTTAACCGCAACCCAGAGACCATCATCTAGATCGGCCTGATAGCGACTACACATGCTCAAAGCATATGAGACATCAGGTCGTGTACATATCATGGCATATATGATCGATCCGACTGCAGAAGCGATTGGGATCCGACTCATGTTGTCTCTCTCATCTTGAGTTTTAGGACACATGTACTTAAATAGAGTGACGCCATGTGACACTGGCAACAGTCCCCTCTTAGACTGTTCTATGTTGAATCTCTTCAACACTTTGTCAATATACTTGCTCCGAGAGAGACCAAGTAGCTTTCTAGATCTATCTCGGTAGATCTTTATTCCCAGAATAAAGGCTACTTCTCCCAGATCATTCATGGAGAATTTTAATGAAAACCAAGCTTTCACCAATTGTAGGATGGGAATGTCATTGCCAATAAACAATAAATCATCAACGTAAAGGACAATAAATGTCTGTGCTCTCCCACTAACCTTCTTATATACACAAGGATCATCCTTGTTTTGAACGAAATCATATTCTTTTATGATCTCATCAAAATGTTGGGTCCAAAAATATGATGCTTGCTTCAATCCATAAATGCATTGATTTAACTTACAAACCTTGTTTGCAAGTCTTGGTATGACAAAACCGTCAGGCTGTTGCATATAAACATCCTACAAAAGGTTTCCTTTAAGGAAAGTGATTTTGATTTTCATCTTCTATATCTCGTAATCGAAATATGCAGCAATAGCAAGCATTATCTGAAAGGATTCAATCATGGCAACAGGTTAAAAAGTTTCATCGTAATCGACACCATGTCGTTGACGATACCCTTTCGCTGTAAGCCTAGCTTTGTACGTTTATATGTTGCCATCCATGTCGGTCTTCTTCTTGAATACCCATTTGCAACCAATAGGCTTTACGCCTTTTGGTGCATCAATCAGTGTCCAAACTTGGTTTGTGTACATGAAATCCATTTCGGACTTCATGGCCTCTTGTCATAAAGTAGACTCGATATCTTGTATCGCTTCCTCAAATGTAGTCGGCTCGTTATCCTCACTGAGATTAATATTTACATGAGGTGAGATCAGAAACCCATACCTCTCAGGTTGTTTTCTGACTCTCTCGGACCTACGCGGTTCTTGTGTATTCGAAGATTGTGGTACAGTCTCATCTCTGATGAACTGTTCGTGTTCCGTTAAGGATTCTATGCCAGGAACAGTATCCCTCCGATTTTCATCGAGTTCTACATTCCTCCCACTAACCACTACATTTAGGAATTATGTTTCAAGGAAAACCGCATGTAGAGCAACAAATACTTTGTTCTCTTGTGGGTTGTAAAAGTAATACCCTTTGGTTTCCCTAGGATAACCTACAAATAGACACTTATCCGATTTGGGTTCAAGTTTGGTACCATCCAAACGTTTAACGTATGCCCAGCAACCCCAATTCTTCAGGAATGAGAAACCCGGTTTCTTTCATGTCCATATCTTATACGGAATCTATTGAATAGACTTTGATGGAACCTTATTCAAAATAAATATTGCATTGTTCAATGCAAATCCACATAAGGAAATTGGTAGTTCAGTACGACTCATCACAGACCTTACTATGTCCAACAAAGTTCGGTTTCTTCATTCGGACACACTGTTTAATTGCGGTGTTTCAGGAGGAGTCCACTGTGAAAGAATACCATACTCTTTCAAGTAATCAAGAAACTCATTGCTCAAGTATTCTCCACCACGGTCCGACCGTAATGTCTTAATACTTTTACCAGTCTATTTTTCTACTTCGTGTCGAAACTCTTTGAATTTCTCAAAGGTTTCAGACTTGTGTCTCATAAGATACACATAACCATAATGCGTTGCATCATCCGTAAAGGTTACGAAGTATTCATATCTACCTCTAGCCTGGCTAGACATGGGCCCACATACGTCACTATGAATGAGGGCTAACAATTCGGTGGCACGTGCATCTTTACCGCTAAAAGGTGTTTTAGGCATCTTGCCTAATAAACAAGATTCGCAGACGTCATATGAATTTGTATCAAACATATATTAAGCCGGTGTCTTGCCCGCTTTGATTTCCTTCATGTGCACCTTGTACTCACGACAGTCACGCTTCCAGTGACCCTGCTTGCCACACTGCAGGCATACATCTTGGGATTTGTCCTTTGCCTTCCCAAAAGACTTTGTCGATTTAGCCTTGCCCTTCTTCTTCTTCTTCTTCTTCTTTACACCTCTAGTAGCCTTCGGCCAAGCATTGGGAGACTGAGATGTTGAAGTGAAGTGCGCCTCGCGCTTTTTGTCCTTCAATAGCTATTTTTCTGCTTCACGCAGGATTGCCATCAACTCTCCAAGAGTATCGTCTTGGTTCATCATATTGTAGTTCATGATGAACCCACTTCAGTTGTCAGGAATAGACTGCAAGATCAAATCTATAGAAGTCTCAGCCTGAAAGGTTATGCTTATCTGACCCAGTTGTTCTATGTTAGTAATCATCTGCGACACATGGTACTCGACAGATGTACCCTCTTACATTCAAGAGCGAAAAAGCTTTTTCTGCAATTCATACATTTGCGATCTAAGGTTAGATCGATGAAGGTCCTTCAATTTTTCCATCATATTATAAGGATCCAATCCCTTGTTCTGGCGATGAAATTGAGGGGTCATTGCAACGAGCATGATAGATTGAGCAGTTGAATTGTCATCACTATGAGTCTTCCAAAGCTCAAACTCAAATGGCTGCTCATTTTCGGGCTTAGGCCCGAGAGGTCTCTATATCATATAGAGCATTCTCTCAGCCCCCAGGACAATCCTGAGGTTCATATCCCAGTCAGGAAAGTTTGCACCATTAAAGACATTTTCACCCATGATAATGTCTCTAACCCCGATTTTTCAAGCCATCTTAAATGCAATAGTCTAACTATTCAATTAACGATTTTTGGGTATAGTCCAACTGTTACAAGAAAATAATAAATTATTAGTCGAACTAATAAATACATAAAATGATGAAATAATTTGAAAGCGCGTATCGGTAAGTATTTGAACGAAATTGCAAATTCAATACTAGCCTCCCACTATTTTTCAGCGAGCCTCTAACCCTCTTTTGAGTACTCGGGAAACCTAGTTTCCTATTGGGCTAGGATCCCGTTAAATAACACACAACCTTGATTTTGGCCAACAAGCTGTATGATATTTAAATAGGTAGATCTCTAAGATCAATTGGATCTTATCAAATTCCTAGATCCGGTAGGTGGACCTCCAAGTCTGAAACTTATATACAATATATATGCCAATATATTTTCCTAACCTTTTCCTCTGAATCAACTAAGCCTTGGCTTTGGCTCAACAAGCTTAATGATTTTAGTTAAGCGGGACCCATTGACCTTGGAGAACTTCGTAATCCATGTCGATAAACAAGAAGTGACATTGACTTCGGCCAACAAATCACAATTTGCCCAAGACATTCGATATGGAACAAAACTTTCATGGTTCAAACACATCTGCAATGGACATTGATCTTGACTTTGGCCAATAAACTAATGCCAATCTTGGATCTTGAGAAAGAACCATTCAATGGAAGGAAAACACTAATATTTGATTAAGGGATTTCGCGTAAATTGGCAACCAATTTATTATCTTTGATTAGGTCTCATCATACACTCTTAAGCATGCATTCTAAAAGCATAATAAGGCGCGAATAAAAAAATAATGATATGCGGATGGATACTTAACAAATTGTTCCTAGAACAAATCACTCCATTTCCTCTCCCCGACTAGCACTATTCTAACTTCTACCCAATTACATAATACAATAGAGAAACCTCATTACATTGAGGGGAATTGGTGAGAAGAGAATTACAACGAGTCAAGAGATAAAGGATGGACAAGCAGGTCCAATTTAATAAATTCTAAATTTATTACAACAATTTCCAAAATTGCCCTCACCCATCTAATATACATCTTATAGAAATTATTCATACAATACATCCATGTTTTCACACAAAGCATGTTATTCAATCAATCTAATCCAATTAATTAATCTTTGAATTAAGTGATCATCCAATGTTCAAACAACGATTTGATTTGCGCGAGTCCAAATCGTTTTAAGAATAAGTACTCAAAGTGCGTATTCTTGAATTATATCGAACTACAATTTTTAATCCAATTTAATTTGTATTCAATACGAATTCTTATTTAATTCCAAATTAAATAATTACACTTTATTAATGTGCCTTTACGACTTAGATTCTAAATCTAATCCTAATGGGTCTCAACGGCCCAATTAACATCCAATGTTAATTAATTAAAGTCCAATGGGATTTCAATTAATTTCTTAAGGCTTCAACTTTGGCCACCAAAGCCCAATAAGGAATCACCATTTTCCATAAAATTAATTTTAGCCCATTTGACCCAATTAATTATTTAAAGGCCCATTTATTATATTTGGACTTAATGGTATGATTTTAGGGCCAATTTGGATCCAATCCAATTGTCCTAAACCAACTTGGCCCAACCAAGCCCATTAGGCCCAAATACAACAATTTTAGCCCAATTCTAAATTTAAGCCTAATTAATTAAATTCCAATATTCCAAATATCACAATTTATTTAATTAAAGTGTATAGCCATAATTAATTATTTAAATTAACATTTCCAAAATACCAATTTACATAATTAATCATGCTTTATGATTTTCAATTCATGTCCAACATAATTGAAGCAAAATCAACCTCATTCAATGCTCTTTCACTCACGGAAATATAGGCTTTTAATATCCGATTTTGATTTCAATCCAATTAAATCAAAATCAATATACTCAAGCATTTTAAACACATCCAATGGTCTAAAAATTCAAAACTCACCATGATATATTAAGGCTCAAAGTCTCGGCCAAGCCATAAAATTTGGGGAAAAATTATCTAATCAATTTTTCATAAAATTAATCATGCATAACTCTTAGTTATCATAATCTAAGCATACTCAAACAATCAATTTGATAAATCATGCTCCAAGCAAAAATACCCAAATTCAAGATTATGAACCCTAATCAATTTCATGCTTAATTTGGCTCATGATACCATTGTTAGGTTCTCTAAGAACAATTCCAAGATCAATAAGCATAAAAAATGTGAATACTCGAAGTAAGAATGCGGAAAAATACTTACAACGATCGGTTTCTTGGATGTGTTGAGAACACAAATTTATCTCATTTAGAAGTGCTTCAAGCTCCTCTCTTTGATTGTTTGTTGAGCTCCAAGCTTGGTGAATGAATTCCAAACTCAATGGATGTTTCCCTATCACCCTTGTCCTTTGATGTGCTAACAATAAAGATTTTTGAATCAAAAATCAAGAAGCAATGGAGGGAGAGTTTCGGCCACTATGGAGGAGAAGATAGAGCTTTTTGTGGCTTGCTCTACACACTTCGGACTCGGGTTCGCTTAATCTGGTTAAACGAATTTTTCGTCGCGACGTAATTAAATCAAATTTAATTAAATAATAATGCCTTGTAAAATTATTATGAAAGTCGCTCACGAATTAATTCTAAATTAATTCATTCGCCCGATTTAAAATCCAATTTTAATTCCGTTTTGAAATCTAATTTCATTTAGTATATCGAATATATTATTTTATCAATTAATTCGGAATTAATCGTTCCCTCTCTATTAATTGAATTTTATCCCAGATAAATTCTCGCCGCAATTAATCCTAGATTAATTTTCTCTCTCTCTCATAATTAAACCAAGATTAATTCTGTTCGAGTCATACATCATCGGTGAATCTTCGGGAAGCGACCCATGAGATCCCTGGATGTGTTGGCAGTAAATCTGGTCGTCGGACTATCCGAACACGTGCGTACCCGGTACCATGTTCCTACCGATTTACAAGACATGGTTAGCTTCTAGCAAAGCGCTTTGCCTACCCAATTGTCCAAAAATATTATTTAAGGAATATATCATCTTTGTCAGACGTAGTATACGTAGTATTGCGTATAGCGATCCAGTATCTGATGTCACATGCAAGGCCTGAGGCTGGAATAGTGTCTGCTCCATACGAAACATATATCAGATCACAAACAACTAGTCTCTATAATCGGATAATCATGACCTTGTCATATTATCCCGATAGTTGCAACATAATAGAGAATCAGTTATGTATCCATGTGTGATCATCATCTCCATATGACCAAAGTGATACTTCTGTCTTGACATCACACCCAATACACTACGATTCTCAATAAACCCAGAAGAGGCGTACACAGAACCAATTAAAGTCTCGGACAACCAAAACCAAAGCGTATTGATTGTCGCAAGTATTAGCGATGCAAGTCTCAGGTTAAGACCAAACTTGCATCAGTAAACATAACCTCCTATCACACTTGCATAAGTATCCAATACTTAAATATATGAGAACTATGTTGTTACGCTTCCATAACACGCGCAAGTGCAATACTAGTCTATTTCGTATTATCGATGTCCAATCTCGATAATACTACGACTAGAGATATTTAATGATTAAATCTGCGTGGATTGATATTGTCTCATATCTTATTAATCTGGAACTAATGATAAGGACTTTTATCATTTATATGTATTCAAGTAATCTAATTACAAAATGATAAAATAACAATTTCCATTGTCACATAGTTAATTTATACAAAAAAAAAAACACAATGTCTTTTACAAATAGTGACACTATGGGTCATAATTGTCCAATAACACTTGCATTTTACATGCCATAACATGCATTTGATGTAAAATCATTATAGACATGAAATATGATTTTATGTGATTTAAAATGTTTAAATTAGATTATGATATGCATGGAAGAATAATTAATTTGATTAATTAGTTTTATGGTTTAAAATTTAATTTCTAATATTTTAGGCTTAATTAGTGCAAAATAAATTCCATGGTATATAGGATGGAAACCCGGACATAAATGCCATAGCCGAATCCGAATGGATGGTAATATGGTATGCACTTGGGATACAATTCCACGTACCATTGAATTTTATAACGCACTAAGATTAATTAATAGTTTAATACAAATCTTGACCATTTTAGGATTCTAAAATTTTAAACCGATTAGCGTTCTAATATTTTAATAGTTAAAATATAATAGATCACTAATACCACTATAATTAAATTAGTTTAATTGAGTAATATTGTTAATAGAGACTAATGGAAAATTAGTGATTTAAATTTTACGAGTTAAAATTGGTTAGGTCACTAATGTTGAACTAGTGTAAACAAAAGTTATGATTTAGCCGCCATAAATTTATTCACACTATGTTAAATTAAAATATAAGGTATTTTATAAGTAGAAACTTTAATTTTATAATAGTGAGTGGGAGAGGGATATACGACAGTATATCCTGCGATCTCCGTTGTTAGTCCGAAAATATGAGATTCAAAAGGCGTCTCGAGACGGCTTTGCTTTCGTCCCCCTAAGGATGGTGTCCATTTTTTGTCAATATCAGGTATGGATTCCGAGAGGATAGGGATTCTAGATTTATCTTGTGAACCGACCTACCCTACGGCGGCACTTCACTCGTTAAGTCCAAGAATCCCGAAACGGCGGGTCACACTCATAAAGGAATAATTAATTGTTAATAAAATTCCTTGATCGAATCAAACAATAGTTGTTTAATATAGGAATAAGAGTTATTCTTGCATATATTAATCGACTGAGATTGTCTCGATCTATCATGCAAGTACTTGACCTAACCTACGGCGGCATTTACTTGTGGGATGATAGAATTCTGTGGCATAGTAATTCTATTAGGTTTCTAATTCGTTATTCATTGTTTAGGCATCATGTTTAATTTTATGCCAAAATTGTTTGATGATTTTAATATGAGATGAATGAATGTTAAATGCATGTTTATTTTATTTTTTAGCCATGGTTTCTCCAATTATTTCCATACTCTAAAACGATAAATTAACGGGAGACAATTATGTTAAGTGGAAAAGTAACATGAACGCTATCATGGTCTGCGAAAAACCTAAAGTTTGTCCTGACAGAGGACAGTCCTCTTGAGCCGGCCATAAATGCTGGCCAAGCTGTGCGCGATACCTGCCAGAAATGGGTCGCAGCAAATGAGAAAGCCTGCTGCTACTTGCTAGCAGGGATGTCCGAGGTTCTTGCTGCAAAGCATGAACCTATGGCTTAAGCATCTCAGATGATGGAGTCATTGCAGGGCATGTTCAGGCATCCTTCGGAGTGTCAACATCATGAGGCTATGGTCTCAGCGATGACTACTAGGATGAGGATGGGACATCAGTCCGAGAGCACATCTTGAGGATGATGACCTATCTCAACACTGCTGAAACCCATGAAGCGTATTCACGAGCGTAGCCAGGTGACCATGATTATAGAAACTCTTCTGAAGTGTTTCCTGCAGTTTAAAAGCAACTATGTTATCAACAAGTTGACTTTTAATTTGACCCAACTGCTTAATGAGCTCACCCTTTACGAGTACATGCTTGTGGATCCTCGTAAGTCCGATGTTGAAGTAAATGTTGCCTAGTCTTCTAAATTTGCAAAGATGAAGAACAA
Source organism: Zanthoxylum bungeanum (assembly GCA_019454045.1). Lineage (NCBI taxonomy): Eukaryota > Viridiplantae > Streptophyta > Magnoliopsida > Sapindales > Rutaceae > Zanthoxylum > Zanthoxylum bungeanum. The sequence goes on along the minus strand of SKCR01038325.1, from coordinate 617,355 downwards.
TAGCACTGGGAAGGCTAAGGCAAAGTCCATGAAGAAGAAGAACAAAAAAGGCTCCAAGGATGCCAAGCCCAAGGGAAAATATTTCCACTACAACAAGAATGGGCATTGGAAAAGGAATTGTCCTAAATACCTTGCTGAGCTGAAGTAGAAAAAGGAAACAGGTAAATATGATTTACTTGTTATCGAATCTTTTTTTAGTGGAGGATGATAAATCCGCATAGATTGTTGACTCTGGAGCCACTAACCATGTTTGTTCTTCCTTGTAGCTACTTGACTCATTGAGGGACCTCGCTGAAGGTGACTACACCATGAGGGTCGGGACAGAGGATGCCATTTCAGAAAGAGCAGTGGGAGTTTCCAGTTTAAATTTTACAAATAATAGTTATTTAAATTTGAACAATGTGTTATTCATTCCTGGTTTTCCCAGGAATTTGATTTATGTTTCTAAACTTTTGGATGATGGTTATTCAGTTTCTTTTAATAGAAATTTAGTTATTATTGGTAGAAATGGATTAACCATATGCAAATGAAACTAAGAAAATAACTATATGTGTTAAGACCGTTAACACATAGGTCACTACTCAACGCTGAGATGTTTAAGGTTGAAAAACCTAAAACTAAACGGCCAAAGATTTCTCACGATGACACATATTTATGGTATCTTAGACTTGGTCATATCAACCTTGACCGGATAGACAGATTAATAAAGAATGGAGCCTTAAACCAGTGAAAGCTCAGAACTTTACCAGTCTGTGAATCTTAATTAGAAGGAAAAATGACTAATAGACATTTTACTGGAAAAGGTATAAAAGCCAGTCAACCACTTGTAAGAGCCCGATGAATGTAAGAGCCCGAGGTGGTTATGAATACTTCATCACATTCATTGATGATTATTCTAGATATGGGTATGTTTACCTAATGCAACACAAGTCAGATACTTTTGAAAAGTTCAAAGAGTATCGTGCTAAGGTTGAGAACAAGTTAGGTAAAACAATCAAAACTCTATGATCAGATCATGGAGGAGAATACCTTGACAGAGATTTTGAGGAATTCTTAGTTTAGCATGGGATAGTTGTTGGGAAGTGCCCGCGAGTGCGCACTGGAAAATCAAAATTATTATGCCACTTTCCCTTTGCCAAAAACCCATTTGTTTTGATTACTCTACAAGCCTAGGAATGTTACTATATATTATAAGCATAAAACTAATAAAACATGCAAAGTACATAAACCTAAACATGATAACTATTATAAGAACTCTAATTAAAATAAAGAAAGAAAAAGACTTACTTGAACCGAATACTCCTCCAGTACTCCCTCCAATCTAGAATTTTTTCTCAAACTCAGCAAGCTCTTCCACGTTCCGAAGAGCCACCCAAGTGTGTAGCCTCCAAAGATGCACACACCAAAGCCAAAACGCAACGGCAAGACTACGCCTTGAGTGCATATGTATTTTGCCCTTGGTGCTACCCTAGGCAAATACCTCAAAACTTTTAACTCGAGGTTCCTCTAGTCAATTAGACTTAAGGATCCTCAAAATCAGTGGCTTACTATTAAACTTTAGAGTTGCTCACTTATATAAACCCAAGATATGAAAGGTTTGGTGTAAAAAATTTGTGATGAATTCTTTGGGTTTATATAGTGCTCCAAAGACAACAAAATTAATTAAGAATCTGATGTGGGATAAAATCTAATTTAATCTTAGCCATTAGATAATAATTTATTGGTTTAATGAGATTATAAAACCCTAATAAGAGTTTGGGCCGAATTATAATTCAAAACAAATAACAAAAAACAATTTTACTATTCATGTAACTATTCATATGAATAGTATTTTTTTAAATTCCAATTCCCAAAGTGCCCCAATCATCATTCACCAATCTCTAAGCCACTATGGAACCTCATAAATGATCTGTTCAATAATTAAACACATTGAACCACTTATGAACAATTCCTACAGCAATCATATATGCTATTATATTTATACTATGCACTATTAACCATTGATTTCGACTTTGCTGTGTGTGACCTTTTGGGTTCCCCTCAAGTTGGACATGAAATGAATCGTGATAATTTAATCGAACATAAATTATCCTCCGATCAGATGGTCGTTCAATTTCAATGACCAAGGTTGACATCTAGCAACATGCCAAGGCCCCCAAATGAGAAGGAGAGATATATATACCCATTCTTTATGCGATTTATAGATGATACGGTCCCTCGCCTCACTGTATCCCCACCTATTGACCTAGGGTACGGAAAGTGTCTACCCATATGGTAAAATGTATGATGTTGATAGTGTCATGAATCGTGCTAACCCAAGAATCTCACATGATTCTTCCGTTGTGGCCACAGTCTCAAGCACTGATCACACATATCAACTCGCGAACTGGAATACTACTCTTATAAGAAAATATTATCCGAGAGAGTGGCGATTCTCTGTTGTATCTTTACAAACTTAATGTGTTTCAACAAATGACCCAATCATACCCTTATGACAGGATCTCTTGAACCGGGGAAGGAGAATGTCAAAGTTATTTGATCCACACATACGATTGTAATAACCTCAAGTCTAAGGACTAGACATATAATCGATACATGAAAGTTCTTACAAACACATGGGATAAACACTCCATATGAAAACTTTCGGCGGTCAGTCCGATGGACACGAGCAACTCATGCATCCATGTGATACACCAAACGGACGGATCTCCGCTAGTAGCCTATGAGATCGGCTACCCCACTTAAGGGAGGATCATATCATCATGGTAGTCTCTTCACTTTGTGAACGCCCAGATTATTCACAAAACTATGACTATGAATATTTAAGAGTAATGATTCTCATAAGGCGTGGAAGCCATCGTCTTATTACTCCAAGGGCTATATTACAGTGTCGATGATTCATATAAGTTATGTAAGACACGTATAATAAAGATTGCCAATTCATTAATTAATGAAAAAATTACAAATACATGTACATATAGCCCATCCACAAGTTTGGTATAGGGCATATCCCTAACAATCTCCCACTTGCACTATAGTCAACTAGTATAAATCTGGACACCATACTCTCGGGTGTGCCTATCATTCTTTTGTTGAGTCAGCCCTTTAGTCAGAGAATCTGCAAGATTATCTTCTGTGGGTTTTTTCTCTATAATAACTTCTTTTCCCTCAACAATCTCCCTGATGAGATGAAATCGCCTGAGTATATGCTTGTATTTCTGGTGGGACCTCGGTTCCTTTGATTGAGCAATGGCGCCCGTGTTGTCACAGTACATCGGGATGCCATTCTTTATCGCGGGAAGCACTTCCAGCTCTGTGATGAACTTCTTTATCCAGACTGCTTCTTTAGCAGCCTCAGATGATGCAATTGTTGAGTTACAATCAAGTCCCAAGAATCATCAATCATGCATAAAAACGAGTTGAATACAACCAAGGAGTAAGGCGGAATACATACTCACATTGATGGGTTTGATGCTAGGAAGAACAAGACCCATTTTCCTTCTCCATGAAGCTCGGTTTTTGACTCCTGTGAACTGCTGGACTGCTCGGTTTTGGGTTGTGAAATTCCTCCAAGATTCGGCCATGGGAGACTCCATTGAAGCTCAAAGCTTCAAGCTCCAAAAATAAATCCAAGCTCACAAATTCGTTTCCCTATCACCATAATATAACCCATGTGTGTGCTAGCACTACTCTTCTTCATTTGCTTCTCAAAATTTCGATCAAACCAGAAACTTTTGGAGAAGAAATCGGCTCCAAGCCGAAAGTGGAAGAAGGAGAGAAAAGAGAGGGAGAGGAAGAGATGCGTAAGTGTGGTGAGAGAGAGAGAAAATGATTTTAGTTTATATATTTATTATTTTTCAAAAAACAAAACAAATATATAAATCATTTTCATATATCTATATAATAAAGGAGAATGGTGTTGGAAGAAAGAGAGTGTATCTAATGGCTCTTTTTATGTGGTTTAATTGACGGCTCAGATCATTTCATTGGTAATTGGAGGAAAGATAGTGAATTAATTGATGGAAAGGGTAAAAAAAAATTCAAAGTTTCAAATAAAAAAGGCAGAACTCATAATTAGCCCACTGAACTTTTATCCAACATCTTAATAGCCTATCAAATTTTTATTTTCACCCTTTAGCCCACTGAACTCTTAAAAACGGTGTAACAAATTCATTTAGTGTAACGCCATCCGTTTATCGTCCACGTCAGATTTTTCCGTTAGGAGTTGATGACGTGGCAGCCAACAGTGCAAATGCCAAATATAACATAACACATAATTGACCCCCTGAACTTTATAATACATCCCATTAGCCCCTTGAACTTCAATTTTTACCTACATAACTCTCATAAATTATGTTAAAAACCTTTATAACTACATAAACCATCATCAACACAATCATGTCTTGAAAAAATTACAAATTGTCTATTTAATTTCATTTAAACATTAATCAACACTACTAAAAAAAAGTCAATATTAAAAAAATAATAGTAAAACACAATCATATCTAATTTTTAATAAATAATTTTAGAGTAAAGGTGACGCAACATATTAAATGGTCCACAATAACAACACAGAAAGACGAAAAAGAAACAGAATATTGAAACGAAAAATACAAAATAATAGACTTAGATTAACCAATTGTATCTATAATAATGATATTTGATTAATTTAAGGTGTGTAACAAACATGTTTAGATCAACAAATAATGATATTTGTTGATCATTTAAGTATCATGAATTCGTGTTTAATATGTTGCGTCACCTTTATTCTAAAATTATTTATTAAAAATTAGATATAATTGTGTTTTACTATTATTTTTTTAATATTGAAAATTTATTTTTTTAATAGCGTTGATTAATGTTCAAATTAAATTAAACAGATCATTTGTAATTTTTTCAAGACATGATTGTGTTGATGATGATATTATGTAATTATAAAGAGTTTTTAACATAATTTTTTAGAGTTATGTAGGCTTATAGGTAAAATATTGAAGTTCAGAGGGCTAATGAGATGTATTATAAAAGTTCAGGGGGTCAAATATGTGTTTTGTTATATTTGACATTTACATGTTGGCTGCCATATCATCAACTCCTAACGGAAAAATCTGACGTGGACGGTAAACGGAACGGCGTTACACTAAATGGTTTGTTACACCATTTTTAAAAGTTCAGTGGGCTAAAGGGTGAAAATAAAAGTTTGGTGGGCTATTGAGATGTCGGATAAAAGTTCAGTGGGCTAATTATGGGTTCTGCCAATTAAAAAATAGAAAGTTAAAATAAAACCATTTAATTAAAAAATAAAATCATTAATTCTGTAACACCGTGCCGTAGGCACGGGCAAATACAATAACATCGTGCCGTAGGCACGGGCATCATTTAATTAAAAAATAAAATCATTTAATTCTGTAACACTGTGCCGTAGGCACGAGCAAATACTGTAACACCGTGCCGTAGGAACGGGCCAAATACTGTAACACCGTGCCGTAGGCACGGGCAAAAAACAGTATATATATATATCAAAAGTCAAAAAGCAAAAGTCTATTAATGCTTTTCCAACAACCATATCACTTCTACTTTTTACTTTAAGTCACATCACATCACTTTAATAAAGTGACATGTTGTCAAGTCACATCACTCAAAGTGACAATTGATTTGACGCATGATGTGACTAACGATTTGACGCTTGATGTGACTCGCATGCCACGGTCGAATTCGAAATGCGAATGCGCTCGCAATCACTCTCGGGCTCGGGTTCGCTAATTCCAAATTAACGAATTTTCCGTCGCGTCGTAATTAAATGATTACGCCTAGCGAAATCACTATTCACGTCGCTAACGAATTAATTCTAAATTAATTCGTTCGCCCGAATTAAAATCTAATTTTAATTCCGCGTCGAAATCCAATTCTAATAATATATCAAAATATTATTTTATCGATTAATTCCAAATTAATCGTTCTCTCTCTTTAATTAATATTTTATCCCAGATAAAATATATCTGTAATTAATCCCAGATTAATTTTCTCTCTCTTCTAATTAATCCTAGATTAATTAAAGTGCGAGTTATACATCATCGGTGAATCTTCAGGAAGCGACCCATGAGATCTCCGGATATGTTGGCAGTAAATACGGTCGTCGGACTATCCGAACACGTAAGTATCGCGTACTACGTTTATACCGATTTACAAGACAAGGTTGGCTTCTAGCAAAGCGCCATGCCTACCCAATTCTCCAGAAATATTCTTACAGGAATATATAGATCTGTATCAAGCGTAGTATACCGTAGTATTGTGTATATCGGCCCAGTATCGGATAGTCACGTGCTAGGGCTGGGGCTGGATAAGTGTCTGCCCCATCCGAAGCACATGTCGGATGTCTGGTAACTAGTCTCTATAATCGGATATTCATGACCTGGTCACAATATCCTGATTGGTTGCGCAACACTTAAGAGCACTAATACCATATCATGCGTGACATCATCTCCAATATGAACTGAAGTGATACTTCCGTCTTGACATCACACCCAATACACTACGACTCTCTGATAAACCCAGAAGTGGGTTACGAGAACCGGTTAAAGCCCTGTACCACCAAGACCAAGTCTATCGATTATCGTAAGTATTAGCGATGCAAGTCTCAGGTTAAGACTATACACACCTACCTTGATTTCGGCCTCCCATAGACACATAGTCATAATACCACTGGGATTCCGAGGGGTCTATCCAGAGCGAAGCTGTTTCCCGTACCATCGGTGAAACACGACCTCCTATCGCACTTGCATAAGTATCCAATACTTAATATATGAGAACTATGTCGTTGTGCCCTCACAACGTGAACAAGTGCAATACTAGCCTATTCCGCATTATCGATGTCCTGTCTCGATAATACTCCGGCTAGGGATATTTAATGATTAATCCTTTGGGGATTGATACTGTCTCATATCATTCTCAATCCAGGAACTAATCATATGGACCTCTCTTCATTTATACATTTATGGTGATCTAATCACAAATGATGAGAGTGTAATTTCCTTGTCACATAGTTAATTTGCTACAACAACACAATAATCTGTGCAAATAGTGACGCTATGGGTCATTTTGTCCAACAATCTCCCACTTGGCACATAGCCAGTCACTCGAGTGTCTAACACCCGAACTATGTACGGTTCACTTAAATTGCTGAGGAAAGGTTTTCGTCAGCGGATTTGCGTAATTATCTTCTGACGCGATTTATACGATCATCACATCGCCACGATGTATGATCCGAATGAATCAGATGATATAGAAGTGTATATCTGGATCGTCGATGAGACCTTTAATTCCTTAGCCTGTGATGACGCCTAGATCAGCTGCTAAAAGAACTATATCTAATTTAATTAGATTTATTATCGATCCAAATGGCTTCTATTGCTGCCTCAGCTGCAGAAATAATCCGCATTTGTTGTTAATTCGGCAACAGTTATCTTGCTCGGAATATTTCCAGCTCACTGTCCCAGTGTTCAAACTTTTATAGTACCACAGTATTTACCGGTTTGGAAACTTGCAGCAGTGATCCTAGTCACTTCAAGTTCTCCATCTCCATAGTTTAAGACAACATCTTTAGTTCTCTCAGATACTAACAGATGTTCTCAATCTTAAATCCAGTGACTATCACTTGGATTGACCCGATTGTGACTCCATATGCTCGAAGCGTATGAGACACCAATACAAGTACATTTTAAATGTACAATTTCCAGAGTGTTAACAACTCCAAATCTATCCCTGTAGATCTTTATTCCTTGAATAAGGTTTTTACTCCCCAGAATTCTACGGAGAATTTCTATGAAAGCCAAGCTTTCACCGATTGTTTTATGGGAATTTAATTATCAGTGCTCTCCCACTAACCTCCTTATTATATACAAGAATCATTTCGTTTTGAATTAAATCATACTCCATTATGATTACATCAAAACGATAATTCCTAGAACCTATGCTTGCTTCAATCCAAACATGGATCGAATAACCTGCAAACCTTGTTTGTCGGTTATACAAAATCGTCAGGATGTTGTAAGCATCCTCCAAAAGGTTTCCTTTTCAGGAAAGCGATTTTGATCTGCAACTGACACATTTCATAAATGAAATATGCAGTTATCAACAAGCATCTTCAAAATGGATTTACCATGGCAACAGGTAAAAGGTTGAATCGTTATTAACACAATGTTGATAACGATACCTTTCCGTCAAAAGCCCAGCTTTGTACGTTGGTATGTTGCCTTCCATGTATGTCTTCTTTGAAGACGTTTAATGTACCAATAGGCACAATGCCTTGTGGTACAACAACTAGTATTCAATAGTTGTTATACATGGAATCCATTTCGGATTCATGGCACTTTGCCATAATAGGGAGTCGATACCTCGTATCACTTCCTCAAAACGTAGTCGGTTGGTATACCTTAAAAGATTAACATCTTTATGAGGTGAGATCAGAAACCCATACCCTAGGTTGTTTTCTGACTCTCTCTGATCTACGCGGTTTCTTGTGTATTTGAAGATTAATGGTATAGATTCATCATAGATGAACTATTTGTGTTCCATTAAGGACTTCGTGCCTTGAACAGTATTACTCCGATTTTCATCGAGTATAACTATCCTCCCACTGACCACTGCATATCGATATTATTCTCAGGAAAAACCGCATGGTGAGCAACAATCACATTGTTCTCATGTGAGATTTACAAGTACTATACTCAAGGTTTCCCTTAGGATAACCTATATAGGCACTGTTCCAATTTGGGTCTTTCAGTTTGGTATCAACCAAGCGTTATGCCTGGCATACCCAAATTACTAGAAATGAGAAACCCGTTTCTTTCCTGTTCATATCCTATATGACATCTGTCAAACAGATTTATATGGAACCTTATTCTAAATAAGTTTTGCACTGTTTATCTGTATCCGTTGAAGGAAATGGTAGCTCAGAGCGACTCATGATTAGCCTTATCATGTCTAACATGATTCGGTTAATCCGTTCGGACACACCGTCACTTTGACGTGTTCCGAGAGGAGTCCTCATTTGAAAGAATACTATACTCTTTCAAGTATATAAGAAACTTATTGCTTAAGTATTTTCCATTACGGTCTTACCGTGACGGTATAATACTATAGCCGATCTGTTTGTCTATTTCGTGTCGAAACTCTAAAAGTTTATGATTTGTGTTCTTCAAAAGAAACACATAACCATAACGTGATGCCACATCCGTTAAGGTCACGAAATATTCATGTTCACATCTAGCCTAGCTAGATATGGGCCCACTAACTTCACCATGAATAGGGCTAACAGATCGGTGGCACTTACACTATTACCAAGTAAACAGTGTTTTATGTACTTTACCTAACAAACTAGATTCGTAGACTTTATTTGAATAGTCAAATCAGTCCTAGTACCCACTCTTCAAAAGTGTGGATATACGAGTCTCGTTAATTGTGTCCTAGACAACAATGCCAAATAAGTCTCTATTGATCAAATCAATTTGAGCTATTTATTCTCATTTTATATGTTTGAGATTTTATTTATATTCAAAATATAAATTCTGTTATTTACATCTAATGTTTTATCTCAGTATCATCTTTATATAATAAAACACTTAGTGTTCTATAATATAAAGGTTTTATCCGCAACAGATTAAACACTGATATAGAGATAATGTCTCTAGTCAAACTAGTTACATTATAACAGTCCCTAATTTAAGTATATACCCAAGGGTAGTTCCTAAACTTAGGTATCTACGGTCGAAACAGTGGACTTTCGTCCCGTTTCCGATTCGCAGAGAAATCTCAGCTTGAAGTCAGTATCCTGCTCAAAGCAGATTCTGAACATCAATACATATATTTTATGTACCACACTAAGTATTTAAAATCTAATTTCAATACTAGCTGTGAAATAACTAAGACAAACATTTTTAAAGTCAGAGCCTTGCCCTTTCTTTAATTCCTTCGTGTCTGCCATATCCAAATGGTAGTCACTTTGGGATATGTCAATTATCCTTTTCAATATTTTAGGAACCTTAGGACAAGCCTTGGGTTCTTAGAATATCGAAACGATGTGCACCTCGTGCTACATGCCCAATTGCAAACTTTGACTTTATCTCCTCTGGAATAGTCAATTAATTTCTCAAGAATTATAAATTGCAATTTTAATACTTCTTAAATCTAATATTAGATTTATGACAAGTATATTAAATTAAGCATTAAAGTCATCATCACATAAATCTTCCAAAGATTTTATGCTCTACTTATTTTGCTTAATTTTGGGCTTAAGGTATAATAAGTTATTTTATCAAATAAAGTAACCTATTATTTATTCCCAATTTGAAAATTAAGTCATTTAAAATATTTTAATCCCAGATTATATTTTAAATATCAAACTTTTCAATTTTATCTTGATTACAATAGTCCAACTATTTAATCAACGATTAGTGGTACTATATATATTTAATGATTATAATAGTCCAACTATATAATCAAATATAATCCAAATTAATTAACCTCAATTACATTGATTACTATAATCCAATTATAAAATCAACTGTAAACTGAAATTAATTAATTCAAATATATTGATTAATATAATCCAATTATATATAATCAAGTATAATACAGTCCAACTGTTTATTAAAACAACAATTTAAATATTAGTCCAACTAACATTTAATCTAATGACGAAAAAATTTAAATGAGCGCGTATGGCGAGTAATTGAACGAGTATTGCAAATTCAATTCTTACCTCCCACTATTTTTCGTCGAGCCTCTAACCCTCTGTCGAGTACTCGGGAAACCGTGTTTCCTAGTGGGCTAGGATCCCGTTAAATATCACACAATCTTGACTTTGGCCAACAAATTGTATGATAATTAACTAGGTAGATCTCTAAGATCAATTGGATCCAATCCAATTCCTAGATCCAGTAGGTGGACATCCAAGTCCCAAACATATATCTCATATATGCCTATACATCGAATGTATACCCTAACCTTTTTCCTCTGAATCAACTAGGCCTTGGCTTTGGCACAACAAACCTAGTGATCCCAGTCAAGCGCGGACCCATTGACATGGAAGCTTCGTAATCAATGTCAATGGACAAGAAGTGGTCTTGACTTTGGCCAACAAACCACAACTTGGACACGACACCGATATGGAACAAAGCCTCGTGATTAAAAACATCTTCGACGGACAAGGGCTTGACTTTGGCCAACAACCCCTGCCAATCTAGGATCTTGAGCAAGAATCACTCAATGGAAGGAAAAACGCATGATATTTGATGAGGGCTTTACGTGTGCAAATTGGCTACCAATTTTAATTATCTTTGTTAAGGTCTCATCATCATACACCCTTAAACATGCATTCTAAACACATAATAAAGCGCATATGATAAAATAATAATGATATGCGGATGGATACTTTACATTGATCCTAGATCAAATCTCTCATTTTCTCTCTCCAAAGCTAGCACATGTAATTACTTCTACCAGTTACACTACACTTCTAAAGAAACCTCATTTACATTGAGGGGAATAGGTGAGAAGAGAATACAAAGAAATAGGAGATAAGGCTGGACACCAGGTCCAATTAATAAATCAAATTTATTACAACAATTTCTAAAATTGGCCCACCCTTCTAATATCCATCCGATATACATTATTCAAACATCACAACCATGTATTCATACAAGCATGTTATCAATCAATCTAATCAAATTAATTAATCTTGATAATTAGTGATCATCCAATGTTCAAACAAAGATTTGATTTTGTTCGAGTCAAACTCGTATTGCGAACACGTACTCAAAGTACGATTTCTACGAATTAAATTAAATTACATAATTAAATCCAATTTAATACGCATTTAATTCTAATTCATTATTTAATTCCAAATTAAATATTACACTTTATAAAATAAACCTTTACGACTTAAATTCCAAATTTAATCGTTACGGGTCTCAAAGCGCGATTAATATCCAATATTAATTTAATTAAAGTCCAATGGGCTTTTAATTAATTTCTTGAGGCGTGGACTTTTGGTCAACTCGGGTCAAACCCGCAACCAAAGTCCAATCCGGGAGTTACCCCATAAGCCCATAAATTAATTTAGGCCCATTAGGCCCAATTAAACGTTAAAGGTTCATTAGTCGCATTTGGGCCTTTTGGAAGCGGTTTTGGGCCTAATTGGATCCAACCAATTTTGGCCTAAACCAACTTTGTACAACAAAGTCCAATAAACCCAATAACAACTTGTAAGCCCAAATCCAATTTTAAGCCCAATTAATTTAATTCCAAAAATTCCAAATTTTCCAATTAAATTACCTAAAGTGTATAGCATTATTAATTGCCCAAATCAAAGTTTCCAAAACATCAAATTTGTCCAATTAATCATGCTTAACATCAATTAATCATGTCCAACATAATTAAATCAAACCCAATTTCATGCTTCAAGTGTCTCGGCCAAAGAGGGAAATTATGCCCAAATCAAATTCAATCCAATTGAACCAAATCAAACATAAATTCAACATCCCAAATGATTTGCAAGTCATCCAATGAACAAAAAATCAAAAAACCAAGACAATTTTAGGGATCATATTTTCGGCCATCACAAGCAAATTGGGGAAAATTGTTCCAAACATTTTTCATCAAATTGATCTAATCAATCATCAATTAAACAACATTCAAGCATTCTAAATCATCCAATTTCATTAAACATGCTCAAAATCAAGTTTACCCAAATTTGTCATGCCCAAAATTTAGGGAAAAATGGATCCAACCAAATTTCATGAAATTGATTATGCACAACATCAATTCAACCTCATTCAAGCATACTATACTAAACAATTTAATCATTTGATGCTCAAATTGAGTTTACCCAAATTAAAGTTTTGGCCAACATTAAGCAAATTGGGGAAAATCAATCTAATTAATATTTCATCAAATTGATTACATTATCTCTAATTTATTCATATACAAGCATTCTTAAACAAACAATTGTTTAAATCATGCTTAAATCAAAAAGCCCAAATTTTGCTCAAGAACCCTAATTCGTTTTATGCAACCAATAGCTCTGATACCATTGTTGAGTTACAATCAAGTCCCAAGAATCATCAATCATGCATAAAAACGAGTTGAATACAACCAAGGAGTAAGGCGGAATACATACTCACATTGATGGGTTTGATGCTAGGAAGAACAAGACCCATTTTCCTCCTCCATGAAGCTCGGTTTTTGACTCCTGTGAACTGCTGGACTGCTCGGTTTTGGGCTGTGAAATTCCTCCAAGATTCGCCATGGGAGATTCCATGGAAGCTCAAAGCTTCAAGCTCCAAAAATAAATCCAAGCTCACAAATTCGTTTCCCTATCACCATAATATAACCCATGTGTGTGCTAGCACTACTCTTCTTCATTTGCTTCTCAAAATTTTCGGTCAAACCAGAAATTTTTGGAGAAGAAATCGGCTCCAAGCCGAAAGTGGAGGAAGAAGAGAGAGAAAAGAGAGGGAGAGGAAGAGATGCGTAAGTGTGGTGAGAGAGAGAGAAAATGATTTAGTTTATATTTTATTTATTTTCAAAAAACAAAACAAATATATAAATCATTTTCATATATATATATATATATCAAAAGTCAAAAACACAAAGTCTATTAATGCTTTTCCAACAAACATATCACTTCTACTTTTACTTTAAGTCACATCACATCACTTTAATAAAGTGACATGTTGTCAAGTCACATCACTCAAAGTGACAATTGATTTGACGCATGATGTGACTAACGATTTCACGCTTGATGTGACTCGCGTGCCGCGCTCGAATTCGAAATGCGAATGCGCTCGCAATCACTCTCGGGCTCGGGTTCGCTAATTCCAAATTAACGAATTTTCCGTCGCGTCGTAATTAAATGATTACGCCTAGCGAAATCACTATTCACGTCGCTAACGAATTAATTCTAAATTAATTCGTTTGCCCGAATTAAAATCTAATTTAATTCCGCGTCGAAATACAATTTCTAATAATATATCAAATATATTATTTTATCGATTAATTCCAAATTAATCGTTCTCTCTCTTTAATTAATATTTTATCCCAGATAAAATCTCTCCGTAATTAATCCCAGATTAATTTTCTCTCTATTCTAATTAATCCTAGATTAATTAAAGTGCGAGTTATACATCATCGGTGAATCTTCAGGAAGCGACCCATGAGATCTCCGGATATGTTGGTAGTAAATACGGTCGTCGGACTATCCGAACACGTAAGTATCGCGTACTACGTTTATACCGATTTACAAGACAAGGTTGGCTTCTAGCAAAGCGCCATGCCTACCCAATTCTCTAGAAATATTCTTACAGGAATATATAGATCTGTATCAAGCGTAGTATACCGTAGTATTATGTATATCGGCCCAGTATCGGATAGTCACGTGTTAGGGCTGGGGCTGGATAAGTGTCTGCCCCGTCCGAAGCACATGTCGGATGTCTGGTAACTAGTCTCTATAATCGGATATTCATGACTTGGTCACAATATCCTGATTGGTTGCGCAACACTTAAGAGCACTAATACCATATCCTGCGTGACATCATCTCCAATATGACTGAAGTGATACTTCCGTCTTGACATCACACCCAATACACTACGACTCTCTGATAAACCCAGAAGTGGTGTACGCAGAACCGGTTAAAGCCCTGTACCACCAAGACCAATGTCTATCGATTATCGTAAGTATTAGCGATGCAAGTCTCAGGTTAAGACTATACACACCTACCTTGATTTCGGCCTCCCATAGACACATAGTCATAATACCAATGGGATTCCGAGGGGTCTATCCAGAGCGAAGCTGAGCTGTTCCCGTACCATCGGTGAAACACGACCTCCTATCGCACTTGCATAAGTATCCAATACTTATATATATGAGAACTATGTCGTTGTGCCCTCACAATGCGCACAAGTGCAATACTAGCCTATTCCGCATTATCGATGTCCTGTCTCGATAATACTCCGGCTAGGGATATTTAATGATTAATCCTTCGGGGATTGATACTGTCTCATATCATTCTCAATCCAGGAACTAATCATATGGACCTCTCTTCATTTATACATTTATGGTGATCTAATCACAAATGATGAGAGTACAATTTCCTTGTCACATAGTTAATTTGCTACAACAACACAATGATCTGTGTAAATAGTGACGCTATGGGTCATTTTGTCCAACAGCAATATACTCGGCTTCATTGGTGGAGTCCGCTATAGTTGACTGCTTTGAGCTTTTCCAACTAACAGCACCGCCATTCAAAGTAAATAGATATCCTATTTGCGATCTGCTGTCATCCCGATCGGTTTGAAAGCATGCGTCACAGTAACCAATGACTTTCATCTCAGAATAATCTCCGTATGTCAAAAACAAATCCTTAGTTCTTCTTATATACTTGAGGATTGTTTTAACAGCTGCCCAGTGTTGCTCACCAGTATTTACCTGATACCATCTCATTATGCTAAGAGCATAAGAGACATCAGGTCTTGTACATAACATGGCGTACATGATCGATCCTATTGCTGAAACATAAGGGATCCTACTCATCCGCTCTCTATCTGAAGGATTATGTGGACATTGCTCGTTAGATAATTTGATTCCATGATAAGTAGGTAAATTACCTCTTTTGGAATCTTCTATTTTGAATCTTTTCAAAACTTCTTAGATCTATTACGGTAGATCTTAATGCAGAGGATGTAGGCTGCTTCTCCCAAATCTTTCATGGAGAAATTCTTAGATAACTATTGCATGGTGGCTTGCATCATGGGAATATCATTCCCGATGATTAATATGTCATCGACATATAATACAAGAAATACAACAGCACTCCCACTATTTTTCCTGTAAACACAAGGCTCGTCTACATTTTTGATGAAGTCAAATTCTTTGATTGTCTCCTAAAATCATATATTCCAACTTCTGGAGGCTTGCTTGAGTCCATAAATGGATCGTTTAATCTTGCATACTTTATTATGATCATCCTTAGATGCAAACCCCTCAGGTTGTGTCATATAGACTTCCTCTTCGAGGTTCCCATTAAGGAAATCTGTTTTTACATTCATCTGCCAAATCTCATAATCAAAGTGTGCAGCTAGTGCCAGAAATTCGAATGGACTTTATCATTGCAACATGCGAAAAGGTTTCGTCATAGTCAATTCCTTGGATTTGTCTATAACCTTTCGCCACCAACCTAGCCTTATATGTTTGGATGTTGCCTTCTTCATTAGTTTTACACTTGTAAATCCACTTGCAACCTATGGGTTTTATCCCTTCAGGTGCATCTACCAAGTCCTAGACTTAATTCTGATACATAGAGTCTATTTCGGATTTCATGGCCTCAAGCCACTTGACTGAATCAATGTCACGCATTACTTCGTCATAATTGGTGGGATTGTCATTATCAATGACCTGATCATGTTCCTCATCAATATGGACACCATATCTCTTAGGCTCATGTCTTTCCCTACCAGACCTTCGGAGTTCATATCCTTGTGGTTGTTCCGTCGCTGCCCTTTTGAGGGGCCTGGGGTTTAGTTCTATGTTAGTTTGTTCTTCTCGTACCACATCGAGGTCAAGTCTACTCCGACTATATTTCTTGAGAAGGAATTCATTCTCTAGAAATTTAGCATTTCGTGAGACAAATGTTCTTACATTTAACTGCCATATCATCCAATTTGTTAGTTTGTGTGAGCTTGACAGATGCGTCACATCCCTAAACTCTTAGATAACTAAGACTAGGATGTTTCCCAGACCATAACTCATATGGTGTTTGACTAACAGTCTTGGAAGGAACTTGGTTTAGTAGTAGTGTTACAGGTTTTAAAGCAAGAGGTAGATCTGTGTCTGGCATCATTGATCAGACTATATCTAATAATGTTCGATTTCTCCTTTCGGAGACCCCATTATACTGTGGAGTTCCCGAAGGAGTCCACTGGGAAACAATGCCATTTTCTCTCATGTAATCTTGAAATTCGTTGCTTAAGTATTCACCACATTGGTCAGACCTTAGTGACTTAATACTTTTATTCAGCTGGTTTTCTACTTCACCCTTGAAGTCTTTGAATTTCTCAAAGGCTTCAGATTTGTACCGCATAAGGTACACATACCCATATCGAGAATGATCATCGATAAAGATAATGAAGTAGGAGAATCCACATCTAGCGGTGACTGACATTGGTCCGCATACATCAGAGTGTATGAGTTCTAATGTCTCCGCTGCACGCTATTCTTTACTTTGAAGGGTAATTTGGTCATTTTACCAAGTAAACAAGACTCACAAGTTCCATAAGGTTTATATTTGAAGGGTTTGAAATACCCATCCTTATGTATCTTAGTTAATCTTATTTCATTGATATGGCCTAAGCGACTGTGCTATAGAAGTGATTCATTGAGACTATTCGAGTTAACGTTCTATATATTAGAGGTTGAACATTCTTTGTTAGTTTGTAAGACATAGATACCATTATTCAAAATACCATCTCAATATTTTATTTCATTGAAATAAATAAAACATTCATTACAACTTATTAGGCATGAAAAGCCTTTATTACATAAAGAAGAAATTGAAATGATGTTCTTTACTAGAGAAGGTATATAAACACAATCTTCTCAGTCTAAAACTAAACCATTCGGTAAAACTAATGAATAATTCACCACGCACAATACAGCCAGTTTTGCTCCATTACCCATGCGTAAGCCAACCTCCCCATGACGTAGTCTCCTACTGTTTCTCAGGCCCTACACATTGTTACACAAGTGAGTCCCACAACCGGTGTCATGCACCCAAGTAGAAGGTTCAGAGTTTTGAGAATATAGTTCAATCATATACAACATACCTGAAGCATTGGGCTTCTTGGCCGCTTGGGCTTCCCTAGCTTCCTTGGCTTTCAATGATCTGCATTCTTTCTTCCAATGACCCTTCTTTCCATAAAATAAACATTTCCCCTTTCCCTTTTTTCTTCTCCACCTTACCATTGGGCTTTAGGTGATCTGGAGCTTTTGCCATGCCCTTATTTTTCTTTTGGACTTGTGGCTTTAGGTTTGTACCCGTAAGCATGACAGAGGTTTTAAGCTACGGTTTCAAGTCCTTCTCTACTTGCTTTTATCAGATTGTGCAATTATGTTAAAGTAGCTTCTTTATCAGACAGATGAAACTGCATAATAAAGTTAGAGAATTCTTTTGGTAAGGATTGAAGAATTAGATCGTGACCTATCTCATTATCCATGATGAACCCAAGGTTGGCCAATTTTTCAATGTGGCCAATCTTCTTAAGCACATGTCCACTAACAGATCCTTCCTTATACCTTGTTTTGAATAAGGCACATGACACTTGGAATCTCACGGTATGAACGAAAGGCGCATACAACTCCTTCAAGTGAAAGATGATGGTTTGAGCATCCATATCTTCGTGAGCTTTCTTAAGTTCGTCCGACATAGAGCCAAGCATTATGCAAACTGCTTGCTCATCATCATCGACATGTTTCTTCCAAGCATCAAATGTATCTTGGTCAGCATCTTCTGCTAGTTCATGGGGAAATGGTCTTTCAATAACATAGAAAATATTTTATTATCGTAAGACAATTTTAAGGTTTCTAAACCAGTCATTATAGTTGTCCCATTTGAGCTTATGCTCATCAAGGATGGAACGAAGTGATACTCTATTTTCCATTTTAATGTTTGTGAAATATTTTAACCCACCTGTTAAGAGAAAATGTTAAAATTAGGAATATGTTTTCATTAATGTTTCATAATAACATGGCTTTTAATATTATGAAGTTTCTCCCACTCAATTATTTTAAAATTTTAAGCAAATCGCATCAACCCCAATATGATGGTTTTCTTGTGGGCAAGGATCCCATTATCATCATTTCATTGTTGGATAATTATGACCCATAGCATCACTATTTGTACAGATCATGGTGTTATTGTACAAATTAACTATTTGACAAAGGAAATTGACCTTGTATCAATTGTAATTTGATTACCTAGATGTATAAATGATAGAAGGTCCATATGATTAGTTCTAGATTGAGATGATATGAGACAGTATCAATCCACGAAGGTTTAATCATTAAATATCCCTAGTTAGAGAATTATCGAGATTGGACATCGATAATGCGTAAAAGACTAGTATTACACTTGTGCGCGTTGTGGGAGCATAACGGCATAGTTCTCATATATTTCGGTATTGGATACTCATGCATGTGTAATAGGAGGTTGTGTTTATCGATGGTACGGAAATAGCTTCGCTTTGGATAGACCCCTCGGAATTCCATTGGTAGTATGACTATGTGTCTATGGAAGTCCGAATCAGGGTAGGTGTATTTGGTCTTAACCTGAGACTTGCACCGCAAATACTTGTGACAATCAATATAATTTGGTTTTGGTCATCCATGGCTTTAACAGGTTCTGTGTACGCCTCTTCTGGGTATATTGAGAATCGTAGTGTATTGGGTGTGATTTCAAGATGGAAGTATCACTCCAGTCATAGTGGAGATGATGATCACATAGGATACGGAACTGGTGCTCTTATATACTGCCGTCATCGGGATAACATGACTAGGTCATGATTATCCGATTATAGAGACTAGTTACCAGAGATCCGATATGTCCTTCGTACAGGGCATACATAATTCCAGCCCCAGGCCTTGCACGTGACATCCGATGCTGGATCGTAATACCCAATACTACGTATACTACACCTGATATAGATCACATATTTCTTTAAGAATATTTATGGAGAATTGGGTAGGCACGGTGCTTTGCTAGAAGCCAACCATGTCTTGTAAATCGGTAAAAACGTAGTACTAGG
Source organism: Zanthoxylum bungeanum (assembly GCA_019454045.1). NCBI lineage: Eukaryota > Viridiplantae > Streptophyta > Magnoliopsida > Sapindales > Rutaceae > Zanthoxylum > Zanthoxylum bungeanum. Next base: position 597,501 of record SKCR01038325.1, on the reverse strand, counting down.
TACGTACGTGTTCGGATAGTCCGACAAACGGATTTACTGCCAACATATCCGGGGAACTCATTGGTGGCTTCCCGAAGTTTCACCGATGACGTATGACTCGCACTTAATTAATCTGGGATTAATTAGTAGAGAGAGAAATTAATCTAGGATTAATTACAGAAATATTTTATCCAGGATAAAATATTATTTAAAGAGAGAGAGCGATTAATTTCGAATTAATCGATAAAATAATATATTCGATATATTATACGAAATTGGATTTCGACACGGAAATAAAAATTAGATTTTAATTAGGGCGAACGAGTTAATTTAGAATTAATTCGTTAGCGACGTGAATAGTAATTTTGGTAGGCATAATTATTTAATTAAATTTGATTTAATTACGTCGCAACGGAAAATTTGTTAATTTGGAATTAGCGAACCCGAGCCCGGGAGTGTTTGCGGGCCCACTCACATTTCGAATTCAAGAGCGGCCCACAAGTCACATCACGCGTCACATCACTCATCATTCAAGTGATGGATGTCTTGTCACTTTGAGTGATTGACAACCAGTCACTATTCATGAGTGATGTGAGTTGTTGGATTGCATTTATTGCAATTTTGCCTCCAAAATTGTCTAAGGCTTTTTGGAAAAGCTTTGACTAAATTTTTGGTATATGTTTTATTTGATTTTAGAAATCAAATGACTTAACACACTTCTCTCTTCTCTCACAAGTTTCGGCCAAGGGCCAAACTTATTCCTCTCTCATTTTTCTTAACAAAACCGTGAACAAGAAGAAGAAAATGGAAGATTTGTGGCAAATCTTACCAATGCTGGCACATGAAGAGTCATCCAAGGTGATATGGAAACAAACTCATGAGCATGGAATCACAACACAAAGCTTTGAGCTTGGAGGACATCCATGGAGGTTGACCGAATTCTCAAAGAGCACAAAACAGCCCACTGTCGAGAGCTTCTAGGAGGAGCAAAAGGTTTTTGTGTTCGTCGCATCGCAAAGCCGATCAATGTAAGTATGATTCTGCCATTCTTATTTTTTGTATTCACACATGTTTCATTGCTTGAATGATCCTTGGGACTAATCTAGAAACCCAACAATGGTATCTTGAGCCATTTTGAGCATGAAATATACTTAGGGTAAAATTGGGTAAATTGGATTTGAGCATGTTTTGACTAAATTACTTGTTTGAGCTTGCTTGTATATGGATGACTTGGAGTTGTTTGTGATCAATTTTGTGAAAAATGGATTGGATCAATTTTTCCCCAAATTTGAGGCTTGGCGGAAAGTTGATGCTTGCCCTAAGTCATGGTGAATTTTGATTTTGATCATTGGATGAGTTGAAATCATTTGGAAAATGTTAATTTGAGATTTAATTGGATTGAATTTTGAATTGGACAAAAATTCCCCTATTGCCGTGAATGATGTAGCATGGAAAATGATTGATTTTTGATTCAATTGTGTTGGACATAAGTTGATGATGATAAGCATAATTAATTGAGTAAATTAGTGTTTTGGAAATGTTAATTTGGTTAATTAATTATGGCATACACTTTAGGTTAATTAAATTATGAAATTTAGAATTTTGGTAATTTAATTAATTGGGCCAAATTTGGAATTGGGCTTGAATAGTTGTAATTGGGCTTAATGGGCTTGGTTGGGCCAAGTTTGGTTTAGGCTAATTGGTTGGATCCAATTGGGCCCAAAACCATATCCATAAAGTCCAAATATGACTTAATGGACCTTTAATAATAATTGGGCATAATGGGCCTAAATTGGTTTCTTGGCAAATAAGGGTGATTCCTTCAATGGGCTTTGGTATTTGGGTTTGCCCATATTGACCAAAAGTCCATGCCTTAGAAATTAATTAAAAGCCCATTGGACTTTTAATTAAATTAACATTGGATGTTAATCGGGCTTTGAGACCCATAACGATTAGATTTAGAATCTAAGTCGTAAAGGCACATTAAGAAGTGTATTATTTAATTTAGAATTAAATATAGAATTAGTAATAAATAAAAATTAAATTGGATTTAATGTTGTAGTTTAATATAATTCGAGAATTCGTACTTTGAGTACTTATTCGTAAAACGAGTCGGACTCGCGCAAAATCAAATAGTTGTTTGAACATTGGATGGTCATTAAGTTCAGATTAATTAATTGGATTAGATTGATTGATAACATGCTTGTGTGAATACATGGATGCGATGTATGAATAATGTATATCGGATGGATATTAGATGGGTGAGGGCAATTTTGGAAATTATTGTAATAAATATAGAATTTATTAATTGGACCTGCGTGTCCAGCCTATTACCTCTTGACTCTTTGTATTTCTCTTCTCACCTATTCCCCTCATTGTAAATGAGGTTTCTTTAGAAGTGTTATGTAATCGGGTAGAAGTAATACTTGTGCTAACAGAGAGAGATGAAAATGAGAGATTTGTTCTAGGAATAATGTGTTAAGTATCCATCTGCATATCATTATTATATTTATTTACTTACGCGCCTTATTATATGTTTATAATGCATGCTTAAGGGTGTATGATGATGACACCTAACAAATATAATTAATTGGTTGCCAATTACGCGAAAAACCCTCAATAACATATTAAGCGTTTTTCCTTCCATTGAGTGATTCTTACTCAAGATCCGAGATTGGCACTGGTTTGTTGGCCAAAGTCAAGACCTTTTTCCGTCGCGGATGTGTTTGAATTATGAAGGCTTTGTTCCATATCAGTGTCTTGTCCAAGTTGTGATTTGTTGGCCAAAGTCAAGATCACTTTTTGTCCATCGACATCGATTACGAAGCTTTCCATAGTCAATGGGTTCCGCATAACTGGGATTATTAAGTTTGTTGTGCCAAAGCCAAGGCTTAATTGATTCAGAGGAAAAAGGTTAGATAATATATTGGATATAGTGGCATATATAAGATATATGTTTCGGACTTGGATGTCCACCTACTGGATCTAGGAATTGGATGTGATCCAATTGATCTTAGAGATCTACCTAGTTAATTATCATACAATTTGTTGGCCAAAATCAAGATTGTGTGTTATTTAACGGGATCCTAGCCCACAAGGAAACAAGGTTTCCCGAGTACTCCACAGAGGGTTAGAGGCTCACCGAAAAATAGTGGGAGGCAAGTATTAAATTTGCAATATTCTTTTAGTTACTTGCCAATACGCGTTCATTTCATTATTCGTCAATATATTAATATATTAGTTGGACTAATATTTAATGTTGTTTTAAATTAAACAGTTGGACTGTATTCAAACTACTTCAATTAATAGTTGATTTTATAATTGGATTATAGTAATCAATATAATTGAATTTAACCTATTAAATTATAGTTGATTATATAGTTAGACTATAATAATCATTATAATCAATTGTACCTAAAATCCTTGATTGGATAGTTGGACTATAGCAATCAAGATAATTGAAAGATTATCATTTAAAACGTAATCCTGGGTGAAAATATTTTAAACGACTTTAATTTTCAAATTAGGAATAAAATTTCAGGATAGTCCTGGTAACCGAGAAGTTACTTTATTTGATATAGTGACGTCTCGAGCCTAAGCCCGAAGTTGAGCAAATAGTAGAACATGATATTTGGAATATTCATGTGATGATAAATTTAGTGCTTAATCCGTTATGCTTGCCGCAAAGGCTCATTAATTTGTTAGTCAGAACTAAGGATTAGATCCTTATATAATGATATTGAAATTGAAGGATCTTCATAGATCTATCCTTAGATCTTAAAAGTACAAATTGCAATAGAAAATTCTTGGAGAGTTAATGGCTATATTCTAGTTGACAAAGTCAGAGTTTGCAATATGGCAAGAAACGCAAGGCGCATCTTACTTCAACATCCCATAAGGCCAAGGCTTGGCCAAAGGCTTCTAGAGTCTGGAAAAGGGCAAAAGCAAAATCATTATAATCTTCTAGGAAGACAAATGACATATCCCAAAATGTCTGCCTAAATTGTGGCAAACGGGGTCACTGGATACGTGACTGCCGTATGGACAAGGTAGACATGAAGGAATTGAAGATGGGCAAGGCTCCGACTTCAAATATGTTTGTCATAAATATATTCACTACTAGTATTAAAATTGGATTTTAGATACTAAATGTGGTACATAAATATGTATTGTGTGCATAATCTGCTAATAAGCAGGATACTGACTTCAGTTGAGATTTATCTGTGAAATGAAAATGGGACGACAGTCGCTGTTTTAACCGTAGATACTAATTTTAGGAACTACCCTTCGGGTGTGTACTTAAATTTGGAAACTGTTCCAATGTAACTAGTTTGACTAGAAACATTATCTCTATATCAGGGTTTAACCAGTTGCGGGTATACCTTTATATTCTAGAACACTAAAGTGTTTTATTTTATAAAGATGATATTGAGATAAACAAATTAGATGTGAATAAAAGTATTTATATTTTGAATATAAATAAATCTCAAACGTATAACATAACAAACAAATAGCTCGAATTGATTTGATCAGTTGAAATTTAAAATTGGCATTGTTGTATAGGACACAATAAATAGGACTCGTATATCCACACTTTCGAAGAGTGGGTACTAGGACATATTTGATTCTATTCAAATAATGTCTACGAATTTACTTTATTGGGCAAAGTGCCTAAAATACCTTTTACTTGGTAAAAGTGCAAGTGTCATCGATCTGTTAGCCCTTGTTCATAGTGACGTAAGTGGGCCCATGTCTAGCTAGGCTAAAGGTGGATATGAATACTTCATAACCTTTATGGATGTGGCATCACGTTATAGTTATGTGTTTCTTATGAAACACGGATCGGAAACATTCAAAGAGTTTCAACAGGAAGTAGACAAACAGATCAGCTAAAGTATTAAACACCATGATTGGACCGTGATTAAAATACTTAAGCAATAAGTTTCTCAAATACTTGAAAGAGTATAGTATTCTTTCAATGAGGACTCCTTCCGGAACACGTCAATTTGACTGTGTATCCGAACAGAGAAACCGAACCTCGTTGGACATAGTAAGGTTAATCATGAGTCGCTCTGAGTTGCCATTTCCTTCAAAGGGATATGCATTAACAGTGCAAAACTTATTTTGAATAAGGTTCCATAAAAATCTGTTTGACAGATTTCATATTAGATATGAACAGGAAAGAAACCAGGTTTTCTCATTCCTGAAGGTTTGGGTATGCTGGGCATAAGTTTGGATGATACCAAACCATAACCCAAATCGGATAAGTGCCTAAGTTGTAGGTTATCCTAGGGTAACCAAAGTATAGTACTTATACAACTCACAAGAGAACAATGTAATTGTTGCTCGCCATGCGGTTTTCCTAAGAGGAATACCGATATGTATTGGTAAGTGGGAGGAAAGTAAAACTCGATGAAAATCGGAGTAATACTATTTCAGGCACCGATTCTTAAATGGAACACAAATAGTTCATCAAGGATGAAACTATACCAATAATCTTTGAATACACAAGAACTGTGCAGGTCGGAGAGAGTCAGAAAACAACCTGGGAGGTATGGGTTTCTGATCTCACCTCATAAAGATGTCAATCTTATTGAGAAACCGAACTGACTACGTATGAGGAAGTGATACAAGGTATCGACTCCATATTATGGCAAAGTGCAATGATGTCCTAAATGGATTCCATGTATACCAAATAAGTTTGGATACTGGTTGTTGTATCGAAAGGCATTGTGCCTATTGGAACTATATGAGTCTTCAAGGAAGACATACATGGAAGGCAACATACCAACGTACAAAGCTAGGATTGTAGCGAAAATGTATCGTTCTCAACATTTTGTCGATTACGACCAAACCTTTTACTCGTTGCCATGGTTAAATCCATTTGGATAATGCTTGCTGATGCTGCATGTTTCATTTATGAAACATGGCAGCTGAACGTCAAAATCGATTTCCTTAAACGGAAATCTTTTGGAGGATATTTATAACATCCTGACGGTTTTGTCGTACCAAAATGAGCAAACAAGGTTTGCAAGTTAATTCGATCCATGTATGGATTGAAGCAAGCATTGCGTTCTTGGAACAATCATTTTGATGTAATCATAATGGTATATGATTTAATTCAAAATGAAAATGATTCTTGTGTATACAAGGAGGTTAGTGGGAGCGCACTGACAGTGACTGTCCTATAAAATAATGATAATATGTCATTTCTTGGAAATGATATTCCCATAAAACAATCAGTGAAAGCTTGGCTTTCATGAAAATTCTCCGTAGAATTCTTTGGAGAGACAACCTTTATTCTAGGAATAAAGATCTACTAGGATAGATCTAAAGGTTGTTCGCACTCTCCGAGAACTCGTACATTGAAAAATGTACGCGACCTGGTGTCTCATACGCTTTGAGCATATGAATTCACAATCGGGCCAATCCAAGTGATAGTCACTGGATTGATGTTAAGAACATCCTTTAGTATCTTAGATAAACTAAGGATGCCTTATTAAACTATAGAGAAGGAGAACTTGAAGTGACTGGGTTCACCATTGCAAGTTTCCTAACCGATATAAACGACTATAAGTCGCAATAAAGGTACTATAGAGTTTGAATAACGGAACAGTGAGCTAGAAATCTTCCAAGCAAGATACTGTTACCGAATAAACAAAAAAATTGGATTATTGCTGCAGCTGAGGCAGCAATAGAAGCCTTTTGGATCGATAATAATCCTAATCAGATTAGGAGTAGTTCTGTTAGCAGCTGAGCTAGGCTACAACACAGGCTAAAGAATTAATGGTCTCATCAACGATCCAGATATATACTTCAAATATTCATCTGATTCATTCAGATCATACATCGTGGCGATGTGATGATCGAATAAATTGCATCAGATGATAACACTGCAAATCCGCTGACGAAAGCATTTTCTCAGCAGAAGTTTGAGCGAACCGTACATAGTTCGGATGTAGGACACTTGAGGGATTAGCAATAGGCCAAGTGGGAGATTGTTGGACAATTATGACCCATAGCATCACAATTTGTACAGATCATGGTGTTGTTGTACAAATTAACTATGTGACAAAGGAAATTGCCCTTTTATCATTTGTAATTAGATTACCTAGATGTATAAATGATAAAAGGTCCATATGATTAGTTCCAGATTGAGATGATATGAGACAGTATCAATCCGCGAAGGTTTAATCATTAAATATCCCTAGTCAGAGTATTATCGAGATTGGACATCGATAATGCGTAAAAGACTAGTATTACACTTGTGCGCGTTGTGGGAGCATAACGACATAGTTCTCATATATTTGGGTATTGGATACTCATGCAAGTGTAATAAGAGGTTGTGTTTATCGATGGTACGGAAACAGCTTCGCTCTGGATAAACCCCTCAGAATTCCATTGGTAGTATGACTATGTGTCTATGGAAGTCCGAATCAGGGTAGGTGTATTTGGTCCTAACCTAAGACTTGCACCGCTAATACTTGTGACAATCAATATACTTTGGTTTTCGTCGTCCAGGGCTTTAATAGGTTCTGTGTAAGCCTCCTCTGGGTATATTGAGAATCGTAGTGTATTGGGTGTGATGTCAAGATGGAAGTATCACTCCAGTCATAGTGGAGATGATGATCACGTAGGATACGGAACTGGTGCTCTTATGTACTGCAGTCATCGGGATAATATGACTAGGTCATGATTATCCGATTATAGAGACTAGTTACCAGAGATCTGATATGTGCTTCGTAGGGGGCAGACACAATTCCAGCCCCAAGCCTTGCACGTGACATCCGATGCTGGATCGTAATACGCAATACTACGTATACCTTAAAGAATATTTTTGGAGAATTGGGTAGGCACGGTGCTTTGCTAGAAGCCAACCATGTCTTGTAAATCGGTAAAAACGTAGTACTAGGTACGTACGTGTTCGGATAGTCCGATGATCGGATTTACAGCCAACATATCCGAGGATCTCATGGGTCGCTTCCCGAAGATTCACCGATGACGTATGACTCGCACTTAATTAATATGGGATTAATTAGTAGAGAGAGAAAATTAATCTAGGATTAATTACGGAAATATTTTATCCAGGATAAAATATTATTTAAAGAGAGAGAACGATTAATTTGGAATTAATCGATAAAATAATATATTCGACGCGGAATTAAAATTAGATTTTGATTCGGGCGAACGAGTTAATTTAGAATTAACTCGTTAGCGACGTGAATAGTAATTTTGCTAGGCATAATTATTTAATTAAATTTGATTTTATTACGTCGCAACAGAAAATTTATTAATTCGGAATTAGCGAACCCGAGCCCGGGAGTGTTTGCGGGCCCACTCGCATTTCGAATTCAAGAGCGGCCCAGAAGTCACATCACGCGTCACATCACTCGTCATTCAAGTGATGGATGTCTTGTCACTTTTACTGATTGACAACCAGTCACTATTCATGAGTGATGTGAGTTGTTGGATTGCATTTATTACAATTTTGCCTCCAAAATTGTCTAAGCCTTTTTGGAAAAGCTTTGACTAAATTTTTGGTATATGTTTTATTTGATTTTAGAAATCAAAGGACTTAACACACTTCTCTCTTCTCTCACAAGTTTCGGCCAAGGGCCAAACTTCTTCCTCTCTCATTTTTCTTCACAAAACCGTGAAAAAAAAAGAAGAAAATGGAAGATTTGTGGCAAATCTTACCAATGCTAGCACATGAAGAGTCATCCAAGGTGATAGGGAAACAAACTAATTAGCATGGAATCACAACACAAAGCTTGGAGCTTGGAGTACATCCATGGAGGTTGACCGAATTCTCAAGTAGCACAAAACAGCCCACTGCCGAGAGCTTCTAGGAGGAGCAAAAGGTTTTAATGTTCCTCGCATCGCAAATACGATCAATGTAAGTATGATTCTGCCATGATTATTTGTTGTATTCACAAATGTTTCATTGCTTTAATGATCCTTGAGACTAATCTAGAAACCCAACATTCATAACTCCAACTAGGGTCGGTCATTATAAAATACGATAATTAGGTAGGTTCCTTACCAATTTATGATATAAATCACAATTCCTTGATCATTGGGTTGGGCAATCAAACATGCCATAGCTTATGCTAGTTCTTGTGGACACCCAATCTTTTCCACTAAGTTATAATACCAAGCCTAAGGGTCGTTGCGTCTTATGACTCAGAAAAGTCAAACCATTGTCAATAGTATGATTTAGGGACAAATTGGTATTGGTTAGTCTGGTAAAGCCTAGTCCTGCTAATACGGTTTAAGCCATTTGGGTCTATACTTTACAATGGGAGGCAATTTTTAGACTTCAATTATTATTGAGGATTTTAGCAAGTTTAAGTGAATAACTGTCAAATGTATTCCTCAATTGAAAATTCCCCAGAGGGAGGGTGGAGCGAACTCTCTTAAATACACTTACCTTTTAGGCTCTTATTGCCTTGGTGATAAGAATAAACAATAAATCCTCCAAATTAGTCCAACACTTTAATTATGCTTTAAGGTATGCTTTGAGTAAATGATTATCTAGATGACTCCACAGCTTTTCCTTTTGGCTATAAAACGATAGTGAGTGAAGAAGACACCAAATCATTATCTAACTCTAGTAATACCTTTGGTTAAATTAACTTTAGTTTGGAAAGTTTTATTAACCCCTTGGTCCCAACCCACTTGTATCTTTTATAATGTCTTTTATTATAAACAAGTGATTTATATTTATTAGCCTTAAAGGTAATAAATCTCTAAGTTCATCACGGAATAATTAATTAGCTAAGGGATAAGCAATACACTCTCGCTTTCCCTTTGCCCAATACACATTTGTTTTGATTATTCTACAAGCCTAGGCATGTTAATATATATTCTAAGCATAAAAAATCATAAAACATGCAACGAACATAAACCTAAATATGCTAACTATCATAAGAACTCTAATTAAAATAAAGAAAGAAAAAGACTTACTTGAACCGAAGACTCCTCTAGTCCTCCTTCCAATCTACAAGCCTTTCTCGAACTCAGCAAGCTCTTCCACGTTCCAAAGAGCCACCCAAGTGTGTGGCCTCCAAAGGTGCACACACCAAAGCCAAAACTCAACGGCAAGACTACGCCTTGAGTGCACGGGTATTTTGCCCTTGGTGCTAGCCTAGGCAAATACCTCAAAACTTTTAACTCGAGGTTCATCTAGTCAATTAGACTTAAGGATCCTTAAAATCAGTGGCTTACTCTTAAACTGTAGAGTTGATCACTTATATAAACCCAAGATATGAAAGGTTTGGTGTAAAAAATTTGTGAAGAATTCTTTGGGTTTATATAGTGCTCCAAAGACAACAAAATTAATTAAGAATCAGATGTGGGGTAAAAGTTAATTTAATCTTAGCCATTGGATCTTAATTTACTGGTTTAATGAGATTGTAAAACCCTAATAAGAGTTTGGACCAAATTGGAATTCAAAACAAATAGCAAAAAAAAGTTTACTATTCATCTTACTATTCACATGAATATTAAAAAATTTTTTTATTCCAATTCCCGAAGTGCCCCCATCGTTATTCACAAATCCCTAAGCCATTATGGAACCTCATAAATGATATGTTCAATAATTAAACACAATGAACCATTTATGAAGAATTCCTACAGCAATCATATATGTTGTTATATTTGTACTGTGCACTATTAACCATTGATTTCGACTTTGTTGTGTGTGACCTTTTGGGTTCCCCTCAAGTTGGACATAAAATGAATCGTGATAATTTAATCGAACATAAATTATCTTCCGATCAGATGGTCGTTCGATTTCAATGACTAAGGTTGATATCTAGCAACATGCCAAGGCCCCCAAATGAGAATGAAGGATATATATACCCATTCTGTATGCGATTTACATATGATACGATCCCTCGCCTCACTGTATCCCCACCTATTGACCTAGGCTACAGAAAGTGTCTACCCATATGTTCAAATGTAGGATGTTGATAGTGTCATGAATCGTGCTAATCCAAGAATCTCATATGATTCTTTCGCTGTGGCCACAGTCTCAAGCACTGATCACACATATCAACCCGCGAACTGGAATAATACTCTTATAAGAAAATATTATCCGAGAGAGTGGCAATTCTCTGTTGTATCGTTACAAACTTCATGTGTTTCAACAAATGACCCAATCATACCCTTATGATCAGATCTTTTGAACCGGGGAAGGAGAATGTCAAAGTTATTTGATCCACACATACGATTGTAAAGACCTCAAGTCTAAGAACTAGTCATATAATCGATACATGAAAGTTCTCACAGACACATGGGATAAACACTCCATATGATAACTTTTGGCGGTCAATTCGATGGACACAAGCAACTCATGCATCAATGTGATACACCAAGCGGACGGATCTCCGCTAGTAGCCTATGAGATCGGCTACCCCACTTAAGGGCGGATCATATCATCATGCTAGTTTCTCCGTTTTGTGAATGCCCGGATTATTCACAAAACTATAACTATGAACATTTAAGAGTAATGATTCTCATAAGGCGTGGAAGCCATCGTTTTATTACTCCAAGGGCTATATTACAGTGTTGATGATTCATATAAGTTATGTAAGACACGTATAATAAAGATTGCTAGTTTATTAATTAATGAAAATATTACAAATACATGTACATATAGCCCATCCACAAGTTGGGTACAAGGCATATTTTCCAGGATTCTGAACTTTGCTTTCTAAAGTCTATCTTACCCTAAATGCATCACCAACACTTCTATATCAAAATTATTACCTAAACCAATCCATTGAACTTCAACTTCACATATTCTATTCCAAATTCACATCCTCAAACAATTCTTTAGTCTCTTTGTCTTTGTTTTAATTCAACACTTGGAATTTTAAAATATTGGATAATTCTTGATACAACTAATTTCCATGCTTATTAGCCTCTTTAATGAATTCCCTAATGTGCTATTAATATGCATGTAGCATTATATCAACAAAATTTATCAATCCAAGATTTGGGTCAAAATGACCTTATCTTAAACCACTTGATTCCCATCACCCTTCAAGTCTTTTATACTTATTTGTTTTCTCCTCATTTACTTGTGTGAGATGATTACAATTGCTCATTCTTTGAGACTTGCTCTCTCTTTCTTTCTTCTTCTATTCATTCTTCTCTTTTTTTTTCTTTCTTGTTGCTCCATGTTTCTTCCTTTTCATTTTAATTGTAGGTCTCGATTTCAGCTTTCGGTGATATATAATTCATAAAAATCAAAGATTGTATGAGAAAGTTATGGCCCAATCACCATGGGCTGTCCGGAGTGGAACATTATACAGTTTCGTATTGGAATTTCGAGAAATTCATCGATTGTCCCCAAAGTCATTTCATGAATGTATATGTGTTCAAACATAGTTCATATTATATAACACTCGTCCCATGATGTAATAGTAATCGGGATTTCTGGTCGTTACAGATTCATTCCCAAATAGTTACAGTGCAATTTTAGCGACTAGTAGAATCTAAATTTCTGCTACCGTACTTGCATAACTCTAAGTCTAAGCGCACAAAATTCATAGATATCTCCAATATTTAGTAAGATTAAGTGTCCATGCATTGTATATTCTTTTATGCCATATGAAAATATTCCGAGTTATATAAACTAATGATTGTATGGACTTTAGATCGATGCCATGATACTAGACGGTCGCCCACATCGTGAATCGCTCTCAATTATCCATAACACTATGAGTGGATATTTTAATTTCATAATCTTTTATTGATTTTATAAATTTAAATAATTTTATTTATGTTTAAGTTATACTTTGAGATGAGATCAAATTGCCAAAATATTTTGATGAGTTGAAAATATTTTTGGACCAGTTGAAAAATGTTATTATGCTTTTGATATTTTGAGATGAGTTCTTTTATTATTTTTTTTATAGATTAGGGAAAACTCGATCTCTGAGATTTTAGAAATTGGCAGATTATGGAATTGACAGATACAACAAACATGTGCACATGTAGTTTCAAGATTAGGGGGACGATGCTACATGACGCTCCTATATCCTAGTTTCAGAGGCAGGATGACGACATTGATTAGCGCTACTGTCTCTAGTTCAGTGACTTAGGGGACGACATAACGCCCCAAAAGACTAGTTAGGCGTGTGGAGGGGACAACGATACGTAACGCACCTATACGTCAGTTGTTTTCTAGATGATATTTTCAGAAACAACAGTTTTATGAAAGAGTTTCAGAAAGTATAAGTTTTACGAGAGATCTCAGATTTTTACAGAAAGATATAAGTTTCCAGAAAAGTTTTACAGAAAGATATTTATTTTTAGACAGAAAAGATTAGTATTCTTATAAAATGAGATGATTTCGATTGCAGAAAATGAATTTTACATAAAGTATTTTAGTTCACGTTTTAAAATATCCACCCACTAGGTCATTCAAACGATCAAACCCCTCCATTTTTCAGTGTTTTCAGTTTTACAGGTCTACTCATATGATGAGCTCGAGAGGATGGATATTTATGATAGTCACTAGGGTTATCAAGTCCACAAGGTAGTCAAGTCTGAGGTATATGCTTCAGTTAAAGTCAAGGTTGTAAGAATTAAAGTACAAGTCATGTGTTAGTTGTTCGGGAGTCATTACGTAACATTGTCAGAGTAAAAATTACTAGTGTTTAATGTGGCTAGCACATTAAGTTGGGCACGTAGCCCTCCGGTAAAAGTGTGTGATTTGTGATAATCAAATAATAAGAAAAGCAATAGAGTTCAGTTAGTCAGTAAGTTGGTTAGAGGATGAGGGTGATATGGTAACATGTCGCCTGCCGATAGCATCTCCAAGAAGGGGATTTTACAAAGTTGGTATCAGAGCATGGTCTAGGGAGTCAGTGACTGCAGTGGGTAGAGTGATGGGGTCTTGTATACGTAGTCTGCCCCAGTTACTTATATGCGGGACAATACTTCTCCAGTATCATATCCTCGAGTACATAGAAATGTTAGTAAACATTTCAACAATCATATGAATAACCCTCCAATAATAATAAAAAATAGAATCTTTGTTATATCATAATACTTCTATAACCATTCGAATATGCCTTCCGAAGATCAGACATGATAATTGATGAGAAAAACTAGTGAAGTTTTTGAGAACATATGCCTGAAGCTTTTAGAAGAGAGAAAGCTAGAAGAAATGTAAAACTATAAAGTAAAGAAATACATATATGCTTAGAGTTAGTCGAGATAATAGATTAAGGAGAAACATAATTGATAGTAAAGAAAATACATGAGCTTGTAGCAGTTAAGAGAATAGAACAATGAGAAATAGACATAAGAATGTCAGATAGGCTCAGGTAAGGTTTCTTCTCTCCTCATAGAATCCTATATAGTGGACTCAATAAATTTCGAGATCCATGTATGCAGAGCAAGATTTTCGAATGATATAAGGTAGATAGAAAAGTAAAGAAGCAAGAAATTTGATCCAATTGTGAAGATTCCAAAGTGGTTTGAGATACCTGTTGGAGATTCTAAGGGTCCCAAGGATCACAAATCAAGCATGAACATGTGTGAATACATTCGAGGGAGTTGCGGAATACTCACATCAACTGGTTGAGCGACGCGGAGACGAACAAAATCAACTTTCTGCCCATCTTCACTGGTTCGGCAGTGAGCAGTCCACCTCACTATTTTTGCCTCTGTTTTGGTCCTTCGTCAAGCTCCAAGCTTCGTCGAATGGTTCCCGGCTCATGGGTGGACTTCCTTATCACATTCGCATGTCTCGTAAGTGTGCTAGCACTTGTGATTTTGCCACAAAATCACACTATTTGCTTCCCATCTGCTCGGCAAAAACAGAAGAAAAACCCACTGGTTTGGGCGTGAGAATAGAGAGATAGGAGGAAGAGAGAAAAATGTTGAATTGTTGGTATTTTGTGTATTACATCCACAAAATTGGCTTTACAAAAGTCAAACAATAAAGCCACACCAACCTCCATCAACTCACATCAATCCATCAATCATGAATAGGGACTTACGTCAATCACTCAAAGTGAAATACATCCATCACTTGATTGACGATAGTTGCGACTAACAATTTGACGCTTGATTTGACTTGTGTGCCGCACTCGAATTCAAAATGCGAATGCACTCGCAAATAATCTCGGGCTCGGGTTCGCTAATTCCAAATTAATGAATTTTTCGTTGCGTCGTAATTAAATTATTACGCCTAGTGAAATCACTATTCACGTCGCTAATGAATTAATTCTAAATTAATTCGTTCGCCCAAATTAAAATCTAATTTTAATTCCACATCGAAATCTAATTTCATTTAATATATCAAATATATTAATTAATCGATTTATTCCAAATTAATCATTATCTCTCTTTAATGATATTTTATCCCAGATAAAATATCTTCGCAATTAATCCCATATTAATTTTCTCTCTCTTCTAATTAATCCCAGATTAATTTAAAGTGGGAGTTATACGTCATCGGTGAATCTTTGGGAAGCGACCCATGAGATCCCCGGATATGTTGGTAGTAAATACGGTCGTCGGACTATCCCAACACATAAGTACCTCGTACTACGTTTATGCCGATTTACAAGACAAGGTTGGCCTTTACCAAAGGGCCATGCCTACCCAATTCTCCGGAAATATCCTTACAGGAATATAAGGATCTGTATCAGGCGTAGTATACATAGTATTGCGTATTTCTGTCCAGTATCGGATGATCACATGCAAGGCCTGAGGCTGGTAAAGTGTCTTGCCCGTATGAAGCATATATCGGATTACGAGCAACTAGTCTCTTTAATATCGGATAATCATGACCAAGTCATATTATCCCGACGGTTGCAACCTTATATAGAGAACCAGTTCTGAATCCCTACGCGATCATCTACTCCATAAAATTGTAGGGACACTTCCGTCTTGACATCACACTCAACACACTACGATTCTCAATATACCCAGTATTGGCGTACACAGAACCTGTTAAAGCGCTGGACGACCTCAACCAAAGTATATTGATTGTCACAAGTATTAGCGGTGCAAGTCTTAGGTTAAGACCAAATACACCTACCCTGATTTCGGATTTCCATAGACACATAGTCATACTACCAATGGAATTCCGAGGGGGTCTTATCCAGAGCGAAGCTGTTTCCCATACCATCGGTGAAACACAACCTCCTATTACACTTGCATGAGTATCCTATACCCAAATATATGAGAACTATGCCGTTGTGCCCTCACAACGCGCACAAGTGTAATACTAGTCTTTTACGCATTCATCGATGTCCAATCTCGATAATCCTCTGACTAGGGATATTTAATGATTTATCCTTCGTGGACTGATACTGTCTCATATCATTCTCAATCCAGGAACAAATCACAGGGACCTTCTATCATTTATATATCTAGGTGATCTAATCACAAATGATAAGAGTGCAATCTCTTTTGTCACATAGTTAATTTGTACAACAACACCGTGATCTGTACAAATAGTGACGCTATGGGTCATAATTGTCCAACAATCTCCCACTTGGCCTATAGCCAGTCACTCGAGTGTCTTACACCCGAACTATGTACGGTTGGCTCAAATTGCTGATGAAAGGACCTTCGTCTGCGAATTTTCATGATTATCGTCTGATGCGATTTATTCGATAATCACATCGCCGCGATGTATGATCCAAACGAATCAGATGATTATCGAAGTATTTATCTGGATCATTGATGAGACCATTAATTCTTTAGCCTGTGCTGACGCCTAGCTCAGCTGCTAACAGAACTCTATCTAATCTAATTAGATTTATTTATCGACCAAGAAGGCTTCCATTGCCGCCTCAGCTGCAGAAATAACCCGCATTTGTTGTTTATTCGGTAACAGTATCTTGCTTGGAAGATTTCCAGCTCACTGTTCCGTTATTCAAACTGTATAGTACCGTTTATGACTTATAGTCGTTTTATCGATTTAGGAAACTTGCAGTAGTGATCCCAGTCACTTCAAGTTCTCCATCTCCATAGATTAAGATTGCATACTTAGTTCTATAAGCCACTAAGTATGTTCTTAACTTCAATCCAGTGACTATCACTTGGATTGACCTGTTTGTGACTTCATATGCTCAAAGCGTATGAGACACCAGGTAGCGTATATTTTTCAATGTACGACTCCACAGAGAGTTTTCTCGAAAGCCAAGCTTTCACTGATTATTTTATATGGGAATATCATTTCCAAGAAATGACATATGTTATCATTATTTATAGGACAGCTACTGTCAGTGCGCTCCCACTAACCTCCTTATATACACAAGAATCATTTCGTTTTGAATTAAATCATAAACCATTATGATTACATCAAAACGACAATTCCAAGAACCTAATGTTTGCTTCAATCCAAACATGGATTGAATAACCTACAAACCTTTTTTGCTTGTTATGGTACGACAAAATCGACAGAATGTTGTAAATATCCTCCAAAAGGTTTCCTTTTCAGGAAAGTGATTTTCCCGTCAAGCTGCGACATTTCAAAATGAAATATGCAACATTAGCAAGCATTATCCAAATGGATTTACCGTGGCAACAGTTAAAAGGTTTAATCGTAATCAACACAATGTTGATAACGATACCTTTCCGTAAAAGGCCTAGCATTATACGTTGGTATGTTGCCATCAATGTACGTCTTCCTTGAAGACATTGCAGTCAAGTGGCCCTTTAGCAATAGTCTTTATGTGTGATAACTTAAAATACACTTTGATTTCTCCACCCCTCATAATCATAGTTAGACTAATGATGAACCACAGAAGCGATGAACCACAACATCCGTCCTAATGATGTTCTCAGGAATAGGTAGACTTAAGATGTAGTATAACACATTTAAAGCATAATTGGAGTCATTTTGACACAAAGAATGAAGGTATTACCCGTCCTAATGATGTTCTCAGAAACATGAAAATTTAAGATGTAGTATAACACCTTTAAGGCACGACTGAAATCATTTTGACATAAAGAATGAATGCATTACCCCTAGGACAAGGTATTTGAGGCACATGAATCGTGATGGCCTCAGATATAATACAGAGTAGAAGAAGAAGAAGAGAGATGTGTTGGACAATTATGACCCATAGCATCACTATCTGTAAAAGACATTATGGTTTTTTTACAAATTAACTATGTGACAAAGGAAATTGCTATTTTATCATTTTGTAATTAGATTACTTTGATATATAAATGATAAAAGTCCTTATGATTAGTTTTGAATTAATAAGATATGAGACAATATTAATCCATGAACGGTTTAATCATTAAATATCCCCAGTCGTAGTATTATCGAGACTGAACATCGATAATGCGGAATAGACTAGTATTACACTTGTGCCCGTTATGGAAGCTTAACGGCATAATTATCATATATTTAACTATATGATACTTATGCAAGTGTGATAGGAGGTTCTGTTAGCCGTTGGACCGGGAACAGCTTCGCTCTGGATAGACCCATCGGAATCACATTGGTAGTATAACTATGTGTCTATGGGAATCCGTATTAGGGTAGAGTGAAATAAAGGCAAGCACACAATCTCAAGAACACATTAAGTAGATAAATGCGGGAATATAAATAAATGATAACACTAAAAGTGTCAATAATGAAATGATATGATTAATTATGTAATGCAAAAGAAATTACCAAAGAAGCGAACATGCATGAAATGTGATGAAAAGAAATATGTTCACTGTATGTGCGTTCGTGTAGCATTTGAAAACGCATTCGAATGGTGAACATAATGTTCGTGTTCGTATAACATTTGAGAACGTGTTCGAACGGGATAAGACCTGATGCATGATAAAACAAAACACATGCGCGTTCAAGTAGCGTTCATAAACGCGTTCGAATGGACTTAGACAGGATGCATACGTTCGTGTAGCATTCGGAAACACGTTCGAATGAGATTACCAAAATGGCATCTGAAACGACACAAACACATGCATGGATAAACGAATACACAATGTAGGACCTCGTGTGCTCGATTGAACACATTTCACATTCAATCGAGTGCACCGTCCGACGTGGCAAAACATCGTGGTAAAGGTAGCCTTTAGGCATTTCCCTCAAATAGAGGACCTTTAATCCACCCTAGTTAGCCCATGCGCATTAAATTATCGATACATGAATAAAAAAATAAATAATATGGGACCTTGTGTTGGGTTTCTAGGTTAATCCCAAGATCATTTAAGCATATAAATAGAATGAATACGCAAGGAAACACACTTACATTGAACATCTTTGGATATGATGATCAACAAAAACTTTTCCTCCTTTTGTAGAAGCTCTCGGCCAAGGGACTTTTGTTGATGAAGTTCTACAAGCTCCAAGCTTTATAAGGATTCCAAGCTCAAAGATTAGCTTCCCTATCACCTTGTTTGATTCTTCAAGTGTGCTAGCAAGATTGGAAAGAAAAACAAATTTCCCTACCAATGAGAGAGGCTCACGGTTTTTCTCAAAGAAATGGAGAGAGAGTTTTTCTTTTGTTTTCAATTTTGTTTTCTAAAAGCATAATAAAAAACAATTACCAAAAATTGGTATAACCTTTCCCAAAAGTCAAAGCCAATTTTGGCTGCAAAATGACATTAAATGCCCACACATACTTCTTTCAAGAATAGTGACAGCATGTCACTCACCAAAATGTGACAAGACATCTATCACTAAAATGACAAGTGATGTGACTCGTGATGTGACTTGTGGGCCGCACTTGATTCGAAATCGAAGTGGCCTCGCAACACATTCAGGGCTCGGTTTCGTTAATTCTGAATTAACGAGTTTTTTCGTTGCGTCGTAAATAAATCAAATTTAATTAAATAATCATGCCTAGCAAAATTACTATTCATATCGCTTGCGAATTAATTCTAAATCAATTCGTTAGCCCGAATTAAAATCAAATTTTAATTCCGTGTCGAAATCCAATTTCGTATAATATATCGAATATATTATTTTATCGATTAATTCCAAATTAATCGTTCTTTCTCTTCAAATAGTACTTTATCCCATATAAAGTCTCTCTGCTATTAATCCTAGATTAATAAAGTTCGAATCATACGTGATCGGTGAATCTTTGGGAAGTGACCCAAGAGATCCTTGGATATCTTGGCAGTAAATCCGGTCATCGGACTATCCAAACACGTACGTACCTTGTACTACGTTCTTACTGATTTATGAGACAAGGTTGGCTTCTAGAAAAGCGCCATGCCTACCCCATTCTCCAGAAATATTCTTAATGGAATATATAATCTATGTCATGCGTAGTATATGTACTATTGTGTATCTCGATCCAGTATCGGATGTCACATGCAAGGCCTGGGGCTAGAATAGTGTATGCCTTGTACGAAGCATATATCGGATCACTAGCAACTAGTCTCTTTATTATCGGATAATCATGACCTAGTCATATTATCCCAACGGTTGCAACCTTTTAGAGAACCAGTTTTGTATCCCTGCGTTACCATCATCTCCATATGACTGAAGTGATACTTCCGTCTTGACATCACATCCAATACACTACGATTCTCAATAAACCCAGAAGAGGCGTACATATAACCTGTTAAAGTCCTGGACGACCAAAACCAAAGCGTATTGATGGTCGCAAGTACTAGTGATGCAAGTCTCAGGTTAAGATCAAATACACCTACCCTGATGCGGACTCCTATAGACACATAGTCATACTACCAATGGGATTCTGAGGGGTCTATCCAGAGCGAAGCTATTTTCTGTACCATCGGTAAAACACAACCTCCTACCACACTGGCATAAGTATCCAATACTTAAATATATGAGAACTATGTTGTTACGCTTCCATAACATGCACAAGTGCGATACTAGTCTATTCCACATTATCGGTGTCCAGTCTCGATAATACTACGATTAGGGATATTTAATGATTAAACCGTCATGGATTGATACTGTCTCATATCATCTCAATCCGGAACTAATCATAAGGACTTTAATCATTCACACATTTAAGAAATCTATTTACGAAATGATAAAAGGCAATTTCCTTCGCTACATAATTAATTTGTACAAAAACACAATGTCTTTTATAAATAGTGACGCTATGGGTCCTAATTGTCCAACAATCTCCCACTTGTCCTATAGCCAGTCACTCAAGCATCTAACACCTGAATTATGTACATGTCGCTCAAATTTTTGCTGAGGAATGGCTTTCGTCAGCGGATCTGCAATGTTGTCATCTAATACGACCTTCTCGATCTTCACATCGCCATGTTGTATGATCTCGCGAATCAGAAGGAAACGTCGAAGAACATGCTTGGATCGTTGATGAGACCGCATTTCCTTAGCCTGCGCTATAGCCCCGATATTGTCACAATATAATGGAACGGGCTCAGCTGCTAACGGAACTACTCCTAATCCAATTAGGAATTTTCGGATCCAAACTGCCTCATTTGCTGCTTTAGATGTAGCGATATACTCTGCTTCTGTTGTTGAATCAACAACAGTCTCTTGTTTGGAAGATTTCCAGCTCACTGCTCCGTTATTCAAACAAAACACGTACCCAGATTGTGACTTACAGTCGTCTTTATCGGTTTGGAAACTTGCATCGGTGTTCCCAGTTACCTCAAGTTATCTGTCTCCATAGATTAAGAAAGCATCTTTAGTTCTTATAAGATACTTTAGGATATTCTTAACCCCTATCCAGTGACCTTCACCTGGATCGACCTGATAGCTACTACACATGCTCAAGGCATAGGAGACATCAGGTCGCGTACATATCATGACATACATGATCGATCCGACTGCCGAGGCGAACAGTATCTGACTCATGTTGTCTCTCTCATCTTGAGTTTTAGGACACATGTCCTTAGATAGAGTGACGCCATGTGACACTGGCAACAGTCCCCTCTTGGACTGATCCATGTTGAATCTCTTCAACACTTTATCAATGTATGTGCTCTGGGAGAGTCCAAGCAGCTTTCTAGATCTATCCCAATAGATCTTTATTCCCAGAATGAAGGCTGCTTCTCCCAGATCTTTAATGGAGAATTTTAATGAAAGCCAAGCTTTCACTAATGTTAACATGGGAATGTCATTGCCCATAAGCAATACATCGTCAACATAAAGGACAATGAAAGTCAGTGCGCTCCCACTAACCTTCTTGTATACATAAGGATTATCTTCATTTTGAACGAAATCATATTCTTTTATGATCTCATCAAAACATTGGTTCCAAGAACGCGACACTTGCTTCAGTCCATAAATGGACCAATTTAACTTGCAAACCTTATTTGCATGTTTAGGCATGACAAAACCGTCAGGATATTGCATATAAACATCCTCCAATAGGTTTCCATTAAGGTAAGTGGTTTTGACGTCCATCTGCCATATCTCGTAATCGAAATATGCAGCAATAGCAAGAATTATCCGAATGGATTTAATCATGGCAATGGGTGAGAAAGTTTCGTCGTAATCGACACCATGTCGTTGACGATACCCTTTCGCTACAAGCCTAGCTTTGTACGTTTGTATGTTGCAATCCATGTCGGTCTTCCTCTTAAAGATACATTTGCAACCAATAGGCTTTACACCTTCTGGTGCATCAACCAGTGTCCAAACTTGGTTGGTATACATGGCATCTTGCCATAAACCGGAGTCGATACCTTGTATCGCTTCCTCATATGTAGCCGGCTCGTCTTCCTCAATGAGATTGATATCTACATGAGGTGAGATCAGAAACCATACCTCTTAGGTTGTTTTCTGGCTCACTCCGACCTACGTGGTCCTTATATATTCGAAGATTGTGGTACAGCTTCATCCCTGATGAACTGTTCATGTTCCGTTGAGGATTCTATGCCAGGAACAGTATCACTCCGATATTCATCGAGTTCTACTTTCCTCCCACTTATCACTGCATTTAGGAATTCCTTCTGAAGGAAAACCGCATGTAGAGCAACAAAAACTTTGTTCTCTTATGGGTGATAGAAGTAATATCCTTTGGTTTAACAAGGATATCCTACAAATAGGCATTTATCCGACTTCGGTTCTAGTTTGGTAACTTCCAAACGTTTGACATATGCCCAGCAACCCCAAATCTTCAGGAATGAGAAACCTGATTTCTTTCTTGTCCATATCTCATACGCAGTCTGTTGAACAGACTTTGATGGAACCTTATTCAAAATAAGTATTGCACTGTTTAATGCATATCCCAGAAGGAAATAGGTAGCTCATTGTGACTCATCATAGACCTTACCATGTCTAACAAGGTTCAGTTTCTCTGTTCGGACACACCGTTTAATTGCGGTGTTCTGGGAGGAGTCCACTGTGAAAGAATACCACATTCTTTCAAGTAGTCAAGAAACTCATTGCTCAAGTATTCGCCACCATGGTCCGACCGCAATGTCTTAATACTTTTATCGGTCTGTTTTTCGACTTCGTGTCGAAACTCTTTGAATTTCTCAAAATTTTCTGACCTGTGTCTCATAAGATACACATAACCATAACGTGATGCATCATCCGTAAAGGTTACGAAGTATTCATATCCACCTCTAGCCTGGCTAGACATGGGCCCACAAACGTCACTATGAACAAGGGCTAACAATTCGGTGGCACGTACACCTTTACCGCTAAAAGGTGATTTAGGTATTTTGCCTAATAAGCAAGATTCGCAGACATCATATGAATTTGGATCAAATCCGTCCAAGTACCCACTTTTCGAAAGTGTGGAAATGCGAGTCTTGTTTATGTTTCCCAAACGACAATGCCATATATAAGTTTCATCTTTATGACTTACTTTAAGCCTTTTGTTTGTTACATTTTGAGATTGGTTTATATTCAAAATATAAAGACCATTATTTACAATAGCAGTGCAAATTTCTATATCATTTTTATACATAAAACACCCAGTGTTTCTAAATACAAAAGTGTACCCACATTGGGCTAACATAGATACATAAATAATATTTCTAGTCAAACTAGGTACATAATAACAATCAGTAAGTTCAAGTACATGCCCCGAGGGAAGTTCTAAAACAAAAGTGCCAACGGCCAAAACGGCGACTGGTGTCCCATTTCCAAGACAGAGGTCAATCTCTCCTGAAGCCAGTCTCCTGCTAATCCGCATATCCTGCACATGAGTACAAATGTGAGTACCACAACAAAAATCAAAAATCCAATTTTTAAAACTAGAAGTAGTCATGTTTATTTCTATAACAAACATACATGAGGCCGGTGCATTGCCCGCCTTGATTTCCTTCTTGATTGCCTTGTACACGAGGCAGTCACGCTTCCAGTGACCCCGCTGTCCGCACTGAAGACAAACATCTTAGGATTTGTCCTTGGGCTTCCTAGAAGCCTTTGACGATTTGGCCTTGCCCTTCTTCTTCTTCTTCTTCTTGACACCTCCAGTCGCCTTGGGCCCAGCCCTCGGAGTCTGAGATGTAGAAGCGAAATGTGCCTCGCGCTTCTTGCCCTTAATAAGTTCCTTTTATGCCTCTCGCAACGTGGACATCAGCTCTCCAAGAGTTTGCTCTAGGTTCATCATATTGTAGTTCATGATGAACCCACTCCATGTTGGACAATTATGACCCATAGCATCACTATTTGTACAGATCATGGTGTTGTTGTACAAATTAACTATGTGATAAAGGAGATTGCACTCTTATCATTTGTGATTGGATCACCTAGATATATAAATGATAGGAGGTCCTTATGATTTATTCCTGGACGGAGAATGATATGAGACAGTATCAGTCCACGAAGGATAAATCATTAAATATCCCTAGTCATAGTATTATCGAGAATAGACATCGATAAATACGTAAAAGACTAGTATTAGACTTGTGCGCGTTTGTGAGGGAACAACAGCATAGTTCTCATATATTTGGGTATATGATACTCATGCAAGTGTAATAGGAGGTTGTGTTTTACCGATGGTACGGGAAATAGCTTCGCTCTGGATAGACCCCCTCGAAATTCCATTGGTAGTATGACTATGTGTCTATGGAAGTCCGAAATCATGGTAGGTGTATTTGGTCTTAACCTGAGATTTGCACCGCTAATACTTGCGACAATCAATATACTTTGGTTGAGGTCGTCCAGGGCTTTAACATGTTCTCTGTACGCCAATGCTGGGTATATTGAGAATCATAGTGTGTTGGGTGTGATGTTAAGACGGAAGTATCACTCCCGTCATATGGAGATGATGGTCACATAGGATATGGAACTCGTTCTCTTAAATGCTCGAGCTATCGGGATATTATGACTAGGTCATGTATATTTGATTATAGAGACTAGTTGACAGACATCCGATATGTGCTTCGTACGGGGCAGACACAATTCCATCCCTAGGCCTAGCACGTGATCATCCGATGCTGGATAGAAATACGTAATACTATGGTATACTACGCTTGATATAGATCACATATTCCTATAAGGATATCTCTGGGGAATTGGGTAGGCATGGCACTTTACTAGAAGCCAACCTTGTCTTGTAAAACGGTATAAACATAGTACGAGGTACCTACGTGTTCGGATAGTCCGACGACCGTATTTACTACCAAATATCTGGGGATCTCATGGGTCGCTTCCCAAAGATTCACCGATGATATATGACTCGCACTTTATTAATCTGGGATTAATTAGATGAGAGAGAAAATTAATATGGGATTAATTATAGAGATATTTTATCTGGGATAAAATATTAATTAAAGAGAGAGAACGATTAATTTAGAATTAATCGATAAAATAATATATTCGATATATTATGTGAAATTGGATTTCGACGCGGAATTAAAATTAGATTTTAATTCGGGCGAACGAATTAATTTAGAATTAATTCATTAGCGACGTGAATAGTGATTTCACTAGGCGTAATCGTTTAATTGTGTCGCAACGGAAAATTCGTTAATTTGGAATTAGCGAACCCGAGCCCGGGATTTTTGTGAGCGCATTGGCATTTTGAATTCGAGTGCGGCACGCAAGTCAAATCGAGCGTCAAATCACAAGTCACATCAATCGTCAAATCACATGTCACTTTGAGTGATGTGACAATTTGATTGAGTGATTGATGTGGTAGTTGAAAAACATTAATGGGCTTTTGCTTTTTGATTTTTTTGGTAAATGGAAAATGCTTTTTGTATTTGTTTTTTTTTTTTGGAAAATAAAAATAAATATATAAGTTAAATATTTTCCTTCTCTCTCCACTGACTCACGGTTTCCCTCCTTTCTCTCCTCTTCTCATTTTCGGCTTTGAGCCATCTCTTCTCCTTCAATTTCTGGTTTGATCGAACGCATAAGAGAAGAAAGAAAATGATTTTGTTGCAAAATCTAGTGCTAGCACACACTTGAGTCTTCCTAAGGTGATAGGCGAGTGAACTCTTGAGCTTGGAATCATTTTTGGAGCTTGAAGCTTGGAGCTTCCATGGAGTCCACCCATGGCCGAATGTTGGAGGGACAACAAGCAGCAAAAACGAGCAGTCCACTGCAAGGAGGAGCTACAGCCGAGCTTCAAAGAGGAATGCAAAGGCTTGTGTTCTTCGTAGCATCCAAACCGTTCATTGTGAGTATGTTTCTGCCATTCTCCTTTGTGTATTCATGCGTTTTTTTTGCTTGATTCCATGATTCTTGGGACCTAATTAGAAACCAACAATGGTATCTTGAGCTTTGATCAAACATGAAAATTTTCGGGTTAAAATTGGGTAAACTCGATTTGAGCATGAATTGGTTGAATTGTTTGATTAAGTATGCTTGAATGAGGTTGAATTGATGTTGTGCATGATCAATTTCAAGAAATTTGGTTGAATCAAATTTTCCCCAAAAATGGAGGCTTGGCCGAATTTAGAACCCTAAATTTGTCTTGGTAATTTTCTGTTTTTTGATCATTGGATGACTTAAAACAATTGGGTAAAGTTGATTTGAGGTTTAATTGGATAGAATTTTGAATTGGACAAATTTCCTCAAATTAAAGGCTTGGCTGAATTCATGAGATTTTTGAAATTCATGGTGTTTTTGATTTTTAATTCATTGGATGAGTTGAAATGATTTGGGAAATAATGATTGTGGATTCAATTGGATTGAAACCGAATCGGAATAAAAAAACCCTAATTGCCGAGACTTTAAGCATGTAAATTGGGTTTGATTTTGATTGAATTGTGTTGGACACTATTTGATGTAGAAGTGCATGATTAATTAGGCTAATTGATGTTTTATAAATGTTAATTGGGTAATTAATTGTGTATTACACTTAAGTTAATTAATTATAGAATTTGGAATTTTATAAGTTAATTAATTGGGCTTAAAATTGGATTTGGGCCTTATAGGTTGTAATTGGGCTTTTGGGCTTTTTTGTACAAAGATCGGTTTAGGAAAAATTGGTTGGATCCAATTAGGCCCAAAACCGCATCCATAAAGTCCAATTATGAATTAATGGACCTTAATTATTTAATTGGGCCTAATGGACCAAAATTGATTTATGGGCTTATGGGCTAAATCCCGGATTGGACTTTGGTTATCGGTTTGACCCGAGTTGACCAAAAGTCCACGCCTTAAACAAATTAATTAAAAGCCTATTGGACTTTAATTAAATAAACGTTGGACGTTAATCGGGCTTTGAGACCCGTTACGATTGAATTTGGAATTTAAGTCGTAAAAGTTCATTAATAAAGTGTAATATTTAATTTGGAATTAAATAGCGAATTAGTATTAAATACAAATTGAATTGGATTTAATTTTCTAGTTTAATTTAATTCAAGAATTCACACTTTGATTACTTATTCGCAAAACGAGTTTGACTCGAGCAAAATCAAATCGTTGTTTGAACATTGGATGATCACTAATTATCAGATTAATTAATTGGATTAGATTGATTGATAATATGCTTGTATGAATACATGGTTGCGATGCATGAATAATGTATATCGGATGGCTATTAGATGGGTGGGCAATTTTGGAAATTATAATAAATTTGATTTATTAATTGGACCTGCGTGTCCAGCCTTATCACCTCTATACTCTTTGTATTCTCTTCTCACCTATTCCCCTCAATGTAAATGAGGTTTCTTTAGAAGTGTAGTGTAACGGGTAGAAGTAAATACATGTGCTAGCGGGAGAGAGAAAATGAGAGAATTGATCTAGGATCAATGTGTAAAGTATCCATCCGCATATCATTATTATTTTTCATATGCGCTTTATTTTGTGTTTCGAATGCATGTTTAAGGGTGTATGATGATGAGACCTTAACAAAGATAATAAATTGGTTGCCAATTTGCACGCGAAAAACCATCGCTCAATATTAAGCGTCTTTCCTTCCATTGAGTGATTCTAACTCAAGATCCGAGACGGCATTGGTTTGTTGGCCAAAGTCAAGGCCTTTGTCTGTCGAAGATGTGTTTGAATCATGAAGGCTTTGTTCCAAATCAGAGTCTTGTCCAAGTTGTGGTTTGTTGGCCAAAGTCAAGACCATTTCTTGTCCATCGACATTGATTACGAAGCTTTCCATGGTCAATGGGTCGTGCTTGACTGGGATCACTAAGTTTGTTGTGCCAAAGCCAAGGCTTAGTTGATTCAGAGGAAAAAGGTTAGGTAATACATTGGATGTATTGGCATATATAAGATATATGTTTCGGACTTGGATGTCCCCCTACCGGATCTAGGAATTGGATTGGATCCAATTGATTTTAGAGATCTACCTAGTTAATTATCATAAAATTTGTTGGCCAAAGTCAAGATTGTGTGATATTTAACGGGATCCTATCCCACTAGGAAATGCGGTTTCTCGAGTACTCGAAAGAGGGTTAGAGGCTCGCCGAAAAATAGTGGGAGGCAAGAATTGAATTTGCAATACTCATTCAATTACTCGCCATACGCGCTAATACAAATTATTTCGTCGTGATATTAAATGTTAGTTGGACTAATATTTAAATTGTTGTTTTAATTAACTATTGGACTGTATTATAGTTGATTATATAATTGGATTACAGTAATCAATATATTTGAATTAATTAATTTCAATTTACAGTTGATTTTATAATTGGATTATAGTAATCAATGTAATTGAGGTTAATTGATTTAAATTATATTTGATTGTATAGTTGGACTATAATAATCAATATAATACATAGTACCACAAATCGTTGATTAAATAATTGGACTATTAGAATCAAGATAATATTGAAAGATTGACATTTAAAACATAATCCTGGGGAAAATGTGTTTAAATGGTTTAATCTTCAAATTGGGAATTAAGTTTTAGGATGGTCCTGGTGTTGGACAAAATGACCCATAGCGTCACTATTTGCACAGATCATTGTGTTGTTGTAGCAAATTAACTATGTGACAAGGAAATTGCACTCTCATCATTTGTGATTAGATCACCATAGATATATAAATGAAGAGAGTGTTGGTTTCTATTACCAAGCCCCAAGATCAACAAGAGCAAACAAAATATATATAAATGAATGAACAATATTGAAGTATGGCGGAATGATACTCACAAAAATCGGAATGCGGATACGTTGATGAAATGAAAACTTCTCCTTTGTGCAGTGATGAATTCGGCCAAGGTGGAAAGTGCAGCTCCAAGCTTTGTTTGATCCTCCCAAGCTCAAGGATTAG
Source organism: Zanthoxylum bungeanum (assembly GCA_019454045.1). Lineage (NCBI taxonomy): Eukaryota > Viridiplantae > Streptophyta > Magnoliopsida > Sapindales > Rutaceae > Zanthoxylum > Zanthoxylum bungeanum. The sequence continues at coordinate 567,929 of SKCR01038325.1, read as the reverse complement.
TTTCCCATATCACCTATGTATGATCCATTGAAGGTGCTAGCCTTTGTTGTGATTTTGAATGCACAACTTCTTCAAATCTTGCCACAAAAATGAAGAAATGGAGAGCCCAAAACTGCATGCAGTTTCGGCAATGTGAGAGAGAGGAGAGTTCAATGATTTTTGTTACAAAAAATCAATTTATATTTATGCCATAATATTTATTAAATTAATAATAAACTTATGACACAAATCATGCAATGCCTTAGAGTGTCAAACACTCAATTTCCATGCAAAACCATTGAGTGCATTGTACACTATCTCCATGCAATGCATTAGAGTTAAATAATGCATAATATGACATGTGTCATGTGGGCCCCACACGTTTCCAAATGAAAGTGGGCCCACGTGCACTCACGCGTTCGGGTTCGATATTTCCGAAATACCGAACTTACGTCGCGACGTTAATTAAATCGAATTTAAATAAATAATTGCGCCTAGCGAAATTATTATTTACGTCGCTAACGAATTAATTCTAAATTACCTCGTTTGCCCGAATTAAAATCTAATTTTAATTTCGCGTCGAAATCGAATTTCGATTATTATATCGAATATAATAATTTTACGATTAATTCCAAATTAATCATTCTCTCTCTATGTATTGTACTTTATCCAAGATAAAGTCTCTCCGTAATTAATCCAAGATTAATCGAGTTTGAATCATACGTCATTGGTGAATCTTCGGGAAGCGACCCAAGAGATCTCCGGATATGTTGGCAGTAAATACGGTCGTCGGATTATCCGAACACGTACGTACCTCGTACTACGTTTTTACCGATTCACAAGACAAGGTTGGCTTCTAGCAAAGCGCCATGCCTACCCAATTCTCCAGAAATATTCTTATAGGAATATAAGATCTATATCAAGTGTAGTATACCGTAGTATTGCGTATATCGAACCAGTATCGGATGATCACATGTTAGGCCTGGGGCTGGAAATGTGTCTGCCCCGTACGAAACATATATCGGACATCAAGCAACTAGTCTCTTTAAATCGGACAATCCTGACCTGGTCATATTGTCCCGATGGTTGCAACCTTTTATAGAGTACTAGTTCTGTGTCCTGCGTGATCATCACCTCCATATGTCTGAAGTGATACTTCCATCTCGACATCACATCCAGTACACTACGATTCTCGATAAACCCAGAAGAGGTGTACACAGAACCGGTTAAGGTCCCCAACCACCAAAACCAAAGTTTACCGATTGTCGTAAGTACTAGCGATGTAAGTCTCAGGTTAAGACCATATACACCTACCCTGATGCGGCCTCCCATAGACACGCAGACATACTACCAATGGGATTCCGCGGGGTCTATCCAGAGCGAAGCTGTTTTCCGTACCATCGGTAAAACACAACCTCCTATCGCACTTGCATAAGTATCCAATACTTAAATATATGAGAACTATGCCGTTGTGCCCTCACAACTTGCACAAGCGCAATACTAGTCTATTCCGCATTATCGATGTCCGATCTCGATAATACTCCGACTAGGGATATTTAATGATTAAACCTTTATGGATTGATACTGTCTCATATCATCTCAATCCGGTATTAATCATATGGACTTTCGCCATTTATATATCAAAGTAAATAATATTACAAAACGGCAAAAGGCAATTTCATTATCACATAGTTAATTTTGTACAATAATACAATATCATTTACAAACAGTGACGCTATGGGACATAATGTCTAACAATCTCCCACTTGGCCTATAGCCAGTCACTCAAGCATCTAATACCCGAACTATGTATGTGTCGTTCAAAAACTTGCTGAAGAACAGCATTCGTCAGCGGATCTGCAATGTTGTCATCTGATGTGACCTTCTCGACCTTTACATCGCCACGATGTATAATCTCCCGAATCAGATGGTAACGTCGAAGAACATGCTTGGACCGTTGATGAGACCTTGGTTCCTTAGCCTGTGCTATAGCCCCGTTATTGTCACAATACAATGGAACGGGCTCAGCTGCTAACGGAACTACTCCTAATCCGATTAGGAACTTTCGGATCCAAACTGCCTCATTTGCTGCTTCAGATGCAGCGATGTACTCCGCTTCTGTTGTTGAATCGGCAACAGTATCTGCTTGGAAGATTTCCAGCTCACTGCTCCGTTATTCAAACAAAAAATGTACCGGATTGCGACTTGTAGTCATCCTTGTCGGTTTGGAAACTTGCATCGGTATACCCAGATACCGCAAGTTCTCCACCTCCATAAATTAAGAAAGCATCCTTAGTTCGTTTTAGATACTAAGGATATTCTTAACTGCTATCCAGTGACCTTCACCTGGATCGGCCTGATAGCGACTGCACATGCTCAAAGCATATGAGACATCAGGTCGTGTACATATCATGGCATACATGATCGATCCGACTGCCGAGGCGAATGGTATCCGACTCATGTTGTCTCTCTCTTCCTGAGTCTTAGGACACATGTCCTTGAGACAGAGAGGTACACGTACCATTGGAACCAATCCCCTCTTGGATTGTTCCATGTTGAATCGCTTCAACACTTTATCAATGTATGTACTCTGGGAGAGTCCACAGCTTTCTAGATTATCCCTAGGTAGATCTTTATTCCAAGAATAAAGGCTGCTTCTCCCAGATCTTTCATGGAGAATTTTAATGAAAGCCAAGCTTTCACCGACGTTAGCATGGGAATGTCATTGCCTATAAGCAATACGTCGTCGACATAAAGGACAATAAAAGTAAGTGCTCTCCCACTAACCTTCTTGTATACACAAGGGTCATCTGCGTTTTGCACGAAATCATATTCTTTTATGATCTCATCAAAACGCTGATTCCATGACCGTGATGCTTGCTTCAATCCATAAATGGATCGATTTAACTTACAAACCTTGTTTGCAAGTCTAGGTACGATAAAACCGTCAGGCTGTTGCATATAAACATCCTCCAAAAGGTTTCCGTTAAGGAAAGCGGTTTTAACTTCCATCTTCCATATCTCGTAATCGAAATATGCAGCTATTGCAAGCATTATCCGAATGGATTTAATCATGGCAACGGGTGAGAAGGTTTCGTCATAATCAATACCATATTGTTGACGATACCCCTTCGCTACAAGCCTAGCTTTGTATGTTTGTACGTTGCCATCCATGTCGGTCTTCTTCTTGAAGATCAATCTGCATCCAATAGGCTTTACGCCTTCTGGTGCATCAACCAGTGTCCAAACTTGGTTGGCGTACATGGAATCCATCTCGGACTTCATGGCTTCTTGCCATAAAGCGGAATCGATATTTTGTATCGCTTCCTCATACGTAGCCGGCTCATTATCCTCAATAAGATTAATATCTACATGAGGTGAGATCAGGAACCCATACCTCTCAGGTACTGTTCTGACTCTCTCCGACCTACGCGGTCCTTGTGTATGTGAAGTTTGTGGTACAGACTCATCCCGGACGGTCTGTTCTTGTTCCGTCGTTGATTCATTGCCAGGAACAGTATCACTACGATCTTCATCGAGTTCTACTTTCCTCCCACTTACCACTGCATTTATAAAATCCTTCTCAAGGAAAAATGCTAGTAGAGCAACAAATACTTTGTTCTCTTGTGGGTGATAGAAGTAATATCATTTGGTTTCCCTAGGATATCCTACGAAAAGGCATTTATCAGATTTGGGTTCAAGTTTGGTACCTTCCAAACGTTTAACATATGCCCAGCATCCCCAAATCTTCAGGAAAGAGAAACCTGGTTTCCTTCCTGTCCATATCTCATATGGAGTCTGTTCAACAGACTTCGACGATACCTTATTCAAAATAAGTATAGCACTGTTTAATGCGTATCCCCAGAAGGATATTGGTAGCTCAGTGCGACTCATCATTGACCTTACCATGTCCAACAAGGTGCGGTTTCTCCGTTCGGACACACCGTTTAATTGCGGTGTTCCAGGAGGAGTCCACTGTGAAAGAATACCATATTCTTTCAAGTATCTTGAAACTCATAACTTAAGTATTCGCCACCACGGTCAGACCGTAATGTCTTAATACTCTTCCCTGTTTGTTTCTCCACTTCGTGTCGAAACTCTTTGAATTTCTCAAAAGTTTCCGACTTGTGTCTCATAAGATACACATAACCGTAACGAGATGCATCATCTGTGAAGGTTACGAAGTAGTGAAATCCACCTCTAGCCTGGCTAGACATGGGCCCGCATACGTCAGTATGAACGAGAGCCAACAGTTCTGTGGCACGTTCACCTTTACCGCTAAAAGGTGATTTAGGCATTTTGCCTAAAAGACAAGATTCACAGACGTCATATGAATTGGGATCAAATTCGTCCAAGTACCCACTCTTCGAAAGTGTGGATATGCGAGTCTTGTTGATGTGTCCTAGACGACAATGCCACATATAAGCTTCATCTTTTAGATTACTCCTTTTGAGCCTTTTGTTTGTCATTTTAGGAGATTCATTTATATCAAAATATAAAGACCGTTATTTGCAACAGCTGTGCAAATTTCTGCATCATTTATATAAATAACACCGAGTGTTTCTAAATACAAAAGTGTAACCCTGCTGGGTTAACAAGGATACAGATATAATATTCCTAGTTAAACTAGGTACAAAATAACAGTTCAAAAGTTTAAGTACATGCCCTGAGGGCAGTTCTAAAACAAAAGTCCTTACGGCCAAAACAGCAACTGGTGTTCCGTTTCCGACCCATAGATCCATCTCCCCCGATGCCAGCACCCTGCTATCCTGCAGATCCTGCACATCTTTACAAATATGAGCACCACAACCAGAATCAAAAATCCAATTTTTAAAACTAGAAGTATTCATATTTATCTCAATAACAAACATACCAGAGGCGATAGCCTTGCCAGCCTTGATATCCTCCCTCTGCCCTTTGCCCATTCGGCAGTCACGTTTCCAGTGACCCCTATTGCCGCAGTTGAGGCAGATGTCGCGAGATTTGTCCTTTGGCTTCCTAGAAGCCACTGTCAACTTGCCATTGCCCTTGTTCTTGAACTTCTTCTTCCTCGCACCTCCAATTGCCTGGGCCCAGCCCTGGCGCATGAGAGGTCGATGCATAATGTGCCTCGCGCTTGCTCCTTTAGGAGTTCCTTTTCGGACTCCTTCAACACGGACAACAACTCTCCAAGAGTGTCGTCAGTGTCCATCAACTTATAGTTGATGATGATTTGTTTCCAAGTATCGGGTAGCGATTGTAATAGCATATCAATCGTCAACTCTGCCTCCAAGACAATGCCCATCTTGGCTAACTCATCTATGTCAGCGATCATTTGAGTCCCGTGGGCCTCAACTGATGCGCCGTCTGTCATCCGGGAGCGGAAAAGTTTCCTTACTAGCTCATACCTCTCCATCTGCTTGTTGGTGCGGTGGAGATCACGCAATCTTGCCATCATGTTATAGGGATCCAAGTCCCTGTTCTGGCGTCTGAAATGCTGGGTCATTGCAGCTAGCATAACTGACTGAGCTTGGTCACAATCGTCACTATGAGTCTTCCATAACTCTAACTCCAGTGGCTCAGTGGGTTTAGGCGGGAGAGGTCTCTGAATAGTATACAGCACCCTCTCAGCCCCAAGCACTATCTTGAGGTTCATTTCCCAGTTGGCAAAGTTTGTCCCTTTGAAGACATTATCGCCCATGATTATGTCGCGGACATTACCCTTGCCAGTCATCTTGACAACTATAGTCCAACTATAAAGTCAACGATGTTATGGGTACAGTCAAACTGTTACAAACAAAATAACAATATATTAGTCCAACTAATTATTAAAATATTGACGAAATAATTTTGAAAGACGCGTAAGGCTAAGTATCTGAACGAAATTGCAAATTCAATAATAGCCTCCCACTATTTTCTTCAAGTCTCTAACCCTCTTGTGGAGAACTCGGGAAATCGCATTTCCTAGTGGGCTAGGATCCCGTTAAATAACACACAACCTTGACTTTGGCCAATAAAAGCTGTATGCTATTTAACTTAGGTAGATCTATATGATCAATTGGATCTCATCCAATTCCTAGATCCGGTTAGGTGGACATCCAAGTCCCAAACATATGTATAATGTCAATGTATCCTTTACATTTTCCTAACCCTATCCTCCGAATCATCTAGGCCTTGGCTTTGGCCAAAAACAAACCTAATGATTCCAGTTAAGCGGGACCCATTGACGAGGAAAGTTTCGAAATCAATGTCATTGGACAAAAAGTGATCTTGACTTTGGCCAATAAAAATCACGATTTGGACAAGACACCGATATGCAACAAAACTCTCATGATTCAAGTACATCCTTGATTGACAAAGGTCTTGACTTTGGCCAAACAAACCAATGCCAACTTCGAATCTTGAACAAGAATCATTCAATGGAAGGAAAATCGTTTAATATTGTTTGAGGGATTTTTTCGCGTAATTGGCAACCAATTAATTTATCTTTGTTAGGTCTCATCATCATACACCCTTAAGCATGCTTCTAAAACATCATAAAGCGCGTAAAGTAAAGTAATAGCGATATACGGATGGATATGAACAACAACTTGTTCCTATAACAAATCACTCCCTTTCCTCTCCCCGCTAGCACTATTCTACTCTTACCCAATTACATAATACAAAAAGAGAAACCTCATTTACATTGAGGGGAATTAGGTGAGAAGAGAATACAAAGAGACAATAAGAGAAAGGCTGGACATGCAGGTCCAATTTATAAATTCTAAATTTACAATAATTTCTAAAATTACCCTTCCCTTCTAATATCCATCCGATATACACTATTCATACATTACATCCACATTCATTCATTCAAGGCATGTTATACAACCAATCAAGTCCAATTAATTAGTCTTTAATTAGGTGACAATACAATGTTCAAACAATTGTTTGCATTTGCGCGAGTCCAACTCAATTTGAGAATAAATACTTATAGTATGAATTCACGAATTATATCGAACTACTCGTCAAATCCAATTTAAGTCGTATTCATTACTAATCCTTATATTTAATTCCAAATTAAATATTTACACTTTTATTGTGCTTTTATAACTTAGATTCCAAATCTAATTCTATCGGGTCTCAAAGCCCAATCAACATCCAATGTCCGTTTAATTAAAGTCTGATGGTCTTTCAATTGATTTCATTAGGCTTGGGCCTTGGTCAATGTGGGTCAAACCCAACTTCCAAGCCCAATAAGGAATCACCCTCATTTGCCATAAAAATCAATATCAAGCCCATAAGGCCCAATTAAACATAAAAGCCCATTTATTACATTTGGACTTAATGGAGTGATTTAGGCCCATTTTTGGATCCAATCCAATTTGCCCAAACCTACTTGGCCCAACCAAGCCCATTTTGTCCAAATATAATAGTTTTAGGCCCAATTCAAAATTAAGCCCAATTAATCAAATTTTAAAATTCCAAATTTTATAACTTAATTAATTAAAGTGTAATGTCATGATTAATCCTTTAAATCAATATTTCCAAAATATCAAATTAATCCATTAATCATATTTTTATGTTAAATACATGTCCAACATTATTTAATCAAAAAATCAAGTCCCTAATCCTCCATCAAGCATTCGGCCAAGGTGATTAAAATGGTTCCGATTTCGTTTTCAATCCAATCGAGTTACAAATCATCATTCCATATTGTTTCAAGTCATCTAATGTCTTAAAATTAAAAAATCATCTAGTCCATATGCTTGCATGTATTCGGCCAAGCCTCATTTGGGTTGGAAAAATTAATCCAATTTATTTTCCATGAAATTGATGATGTATAATCTAAATAACATACATCTAAGCATATTTAATCAAGCAAACTCATCAAATCATGCTTCATACAATTTTCCCCAAATAACATCCTAATATATTTGCATGCTTTTTAAGCTCAATGATACCATTGTTGGTTTCTATTACAAGCCCCAAGATCAACAAGAGCAAACAAAATATATATAAATGAATGAACAATATTGAAGTATGGCGGAATCATACTCACAAAAATCGGAATGCGGATGCGTTGATGAAATGAAAACTTCTCCTTTGTGCAGTGATGAATTCGGCCAAGGTGGAAAGTGCAGCTCCAAGCTTTGTTTGATCCTCCCAAGCTCAAGGATTAGTTTCCCATATCACCTATGTATGATCCCTTGAAGGTGCTAGCCTTTGTTGTGATTTTGAATGCACAACTTCTTCAAATCTAGCCATCTAAGCATATTCATCTAAGCATATTTAATCAAGCAAACTCATCAAATCATGCTTCATACAATTTTCCCCAAATAACATCCTAATATATTTGCATGCTTTTTAAGCTCAATGATACCATTGTTGGTTTCTATTACCAAGCCCCAAGATCAACAAGAGCAAACAAAATATATATAAATGAATGAACAATATTGAAGTATGGCGGAATCATACTCACAAAAATCGGAATGCGGATGCGTTGATGAAATGAAAACTTCTCCTTTGTGCAGTGATGAATTCGGCCAAGGTGGAAAGTGCAGCTCCAAGCTTTGTTTGATCCTCCCAAGCTCAAGGATTAGTTTCCCATATCACCTATGTATGATCCCTTGAAGGTGCTAGCCTTTGTTGTGATTTTGAATGCACAACTTCTTCAAATCTTGCCACAAAAATGAAGAAATGGAGAGCCCAAAACTGCATGCAGTTTCGGCAATGTGAGACAGAGGAGAGTTCAATGATTTTTGTTACAAAAAATCAATTTATATTTATGCCATAATATTTATTAAATTAATAATAAACTTATGACACAAATCCTGCAATGCCTTAGAGTGTCAAACACTCAATTTCCATGCAAAACCATTGAGTGCATTGTACACTATCTCCATGCAATGCATTAGAGTTAAATAATGCATAATATGACATGTGTCATGTGGGCCCGACACGTTTCCAAATGAAAGTGGGCCCACATGCACTCACGCGTTCGGGTTCGATATTTCCAAAATACCGAACTTACGTCGCGACGTTAATTAAATCGAATTTAAATAAATAATTGCGCCTAGCGAAATTATTATTTACGTCGCTAACGAATTAATTCTAAATTACCTCGTTTGCCCGAATTAAAATCTAATTTTAATTTCGCGTCGAAATCGAATTTCGATTATTATATCGAATATAATAATTTTACGATTAATTCCAAATTAATCGTTCTCTCTCTATGTATAGTACTTTATCCAATATAAAGTCTCTCCGTAATTAATCCAAGATTAATCGAGTTTGAATCATACGTCATTGGTGAATCTTCGGGAAGCGACCCAAGAGATCTCCGGATATGTTGGCAGTAAATACGGTCGTCGGATTATCCGAACACGTACGTACCTCGTACTACGTTTTTACCGATTCACAAGACAAGGTTGGCTTCTAGCAAAGCGCCATGCCTACCCAAGTCTCCAGAAATATTCTTATAGGAATATAAGATCTATATCAAGCGTAGTATACCGTAGTATTGCGTATATCGAACCAGTATCGGATGATCACATGTTAGGCCTGGGGCTGGAAATGTGTCTGCCCCGTACGAAACATATATCGGACATCAAGCAACTAGTCTCTTTAAATCGGACAATCCTGACCTGGTCATATTGTCCCGATGGTTGCAACCTTTTATAGAGTACTAGTTCTGTGTCCTGCGTGATCATCACCTCCATATGTCTGAAGTGATACTTCCATCTCGACATCACATCCAGTACACTACGATTCTCGATAAACCCAGAAGAGGTGTACACAGAACCGGTTAAGGTCCCCAACCACCAAAACCAAAGTTTACCGATTGTCGCAAGTACTAGCGATGTAAGTCTCAGGTTAAGACCATATACACCTACCCTGATGCGGCCTCTCATAGACACACAGACATACTACCAATGGGATTCCGCGGGGTCTATCCAGAGCGAAGCTGTTTTCCGTACCATCGGTAAAACACAACCTCCTATCGCACTTGCATAAGTATCCAATACTTAAATATATGAGAACTATGTCGTTGTGCCCTCACAACGTGCACAAGCGCAATACTAGTCTATTCCACATTATCGATGTCCGATCTCGATAATACTCCGACTAGGGATATTTAATGATTAAACCTTTATGGATTGATACTGTCTCATATCATCTCAATCTGGTATTAATCATATGGACTTTCGCCATTTATATATCAAAGTAAATAATATTACAAAACGGCAAAAGGCAATTTCATTATCACATAGTTAATTTTGTACAATAATACAATATCATTTACAAACAGTGACGCTATGGGACATAATGTCTAACAGAGAGGTCCCTATGATTAGTTCCTGGACTGAGAATGATATGAGACAGTATCAGTCCCCGAAGGATTAATCATTAAATATCCCTAGCCGGAGTATTATCGAGACTGGACATCGATAATGCGGAATAGGCTAGTATTGCACTTGTGTGCGTTGTGAGGGCACAACGGCATAGTTCTCATATATATAAGTATTGGATACTTATGCAAGTGCGATAGGAGGTCGTGTTTCACCGATGGTACGGGAAACAGCTTCGCTCTGGATAGACCCTTCGGAATCCCATTGGTATTATGACTATGTGTCTATGGGAGGCCGAAATCAAGGTAGGTGTGTAAAGTCTTAACCTGAGACTTACATCGCTAATACTTACGATAATCGATAGACTTTGGTCTTGGTGGTACAGGGCTTTAACCGGTTCTGCGTACACCACTTCTGGGTTTATCAGAGAGTCGTAGTGTATTGGGTGTGATGTCAAGACGGAAGTATCACTTCAGTCATAGTGGAGATGATGTCACGCAGGATACGGTATTAGTGCTCTCAAGTGTTGCGCAACCATCGGGATATTATGACTAGGTCATGCATATCCGATTATAGAGACTAGTTACCAGACATCCGACATGTGCTTCGGACGGGGCAGACACTTATCCAGCCCCAGCCCTAGCACGTGACTATCCGATACTGGGCCGATATACACAATACAATTTGTATACTACGCCTGATACATATCTATATATTCCTGTAAGAATATTTCTGGAGAATTGTGTAGGCATGGCGCTTTGCTAGAAGCCAACCTTGTCTTGTAAATCGGTATAAACGTAGTACGAGGTACTTACGTGTTCGGATAGTCCGACGACCGTATTTACTGCCAACATATCCGGAGATCTCATGGGTCGGTTCCTGAAGATTCACCGATGACGTATGACTCGCACTTTAATTAATCTGGGATTAATTCGATGAGAGAGAAAATTAATCTGGGATTAATTACGGAGATATTTTATCTCAGATAAAATATCGTTAAAGAGAGAGAACGATTAATTTGGAATTAATCGATAAATTAATATATTCGATATATTATAACGAAATTAGATTTCGACGAGGAATTGAAATTAGATTTTAATTCGGGCGAACAAATTAATTTAGAATTAATTCGTTAGCGACGTGAATAGTGATTTCGCTAGGAGTAATCATTTAATTACGACGCAACGGAAAATTCGTTAATTTGGAATTAGCGAACCCGAGCCCAGGATTGTTTGCGAGCGCAATCGCATTTCGAATTCGAGTGCGGCACGCAAGTCAAATCAAGCGTCAAATCGCAAGTCACATCAAGCGTCAAATCACATGTCACTTTGAGTGATGTGACATTTGAGTGATTGATGTGAGTTGATTTGTGGTGATTGACAAGCATTTAATGTTTGCTTTATGGAAATTAAAGAAATGGTAAATGGTTTTATTATATTTTGGAAATTATATAAACCTTTTACAATTTTTTATTTTCCCACTCATTCTCTCTCTTCATTTTCGGTCTTCACCATTTTTGGAGCCAAAAACTCTCCTCTCTTCCTCTCTTCTTCTTCACGATTTCTTCACTGGTTTTTAGCAAAAACCGTGAGTTCAAGAGGTGAAATAAATGATCTTGTTGCAAGATCTTTGTGCTAGCACACTCCATGAGTCTATACAAAGGTGATAGGGAAGTGTCTTCATGAGCTTGGAATCACCTTGATAAGCTTGGAGCTTGGAGCATCAATGGAGGACCACCCAAAGCCGAAAATGGAGCTGCAGTTCACTGCCATTGCCGAGCTTGGAGGGAGGCAGAAACATGAAGTGCGAATTTGGTCCATCTTTGTTGCGTCTCTACCGATCAATGTGAGTTATTCCGCACCTCATTTGATATGTATTCAACTCATTTATGCATGATTTATGATCCTTGGGACTTGATTGAAACTCAACAATGGTATCTTGAGCCATTTGTGCATAAAACGTTTTTAGGGTTCTTGAGCAAAATTTGGGGCTTTTTGATTTAAGCATGATTTTGACAAATTGTTTGTTTAAGAATGTTTGTATATGAATAACTTAGAGTTATATGTAATCAATTTGAAGAAAAATTAATTGGATTGATTTTCCCCAATTTGCTTATTGTTGGCCAAAACTTTAATTTGGGTAAACTTGATTTTGAGCATGTTTAATGAAATTGGATGATTTAGAATGCTTAAATGTTGTTTAATTGATGATTGATTAGATCAATTTGATGAAAAAGTGTTTGGAACAATTTTCCCCAATTTGCTTGTGATGGCCGAAAATATGAACCCTAATATTGTCTTGGATTTTTGATTTTTTGTTCATTGGATGACTTGCAAATCATTTGGGGATGTTGAATTTATGTTTAATTTGGTTCAATTGGATTGAATTTGATTTGGTCATAATTTCCCACTTTGGCCGAGACACATGAAGCATGAAATTGGGTTTGATTTTGATCAAATTATGTTGGATATGATTAATTGATGATAAGCATGATTAATTGGACAAATTTGATGTTTTGGAAACTTTGATTTGGGTAATTAATAATGTTATACACTTTAGGTAATTTAATTGGGAAATTTGGAATTTTTGGAATTAAATTATTGGGCCTTAAAATTGGATTTGGGCTTTTAAAGTTGTTATTGGGTTTATTGGACTTTGTTGTACAAAGTTGGTTTAGGCCAAAATTGGTTGGATCCAATTAGGCCCAAAACCGCTTCCAAAAGGCCCAAATGCGACTAATGAACCTTTAACGTTTAATTGGGCCTAATGGGCCTAAATTAATTTATGGGCTTATGGGGTAACTCCCGGATTGGATTTTGGTTATTCGGTTTGACCCGAGTTGACCAAAAGTCCACGCCTTGAAGAAATTAATTAAAAGCCATAAATTAATTAAAAGCCCATCGGACTTTAATTAAATTAATATTGGATATTAATCGGGCTTTGAGACCCGTAACGATTAAATTTGGAATTTAAGTCGTAAAGGTTTATTTTATAAAGTGTAATATTTAATTTGGAATTAAATAATGAATTAGAATTAAATGCGTATTAAATTGTATTTAATTATGTAATTTAATTTAATTCGTAGAATTAGTACTTTAAGTACTTATTCGCAAAAACGAGTTTGACTCGAACAAAATCAAATCGTTGTTTGAACATTGGATGATCACTAATTATCAAGATTAATTAATTGGATTAGATTGATTGATAACATGCTTGAGTGAATACATGGTTGTGATGCATGAATAATGTATATCGGATGGATATTAGATGGGTGGGGCAATTTTAGAAATTGTTGTAATAAATTTGATTTATTAATTGGACCTGCGTGTCCAGCCTTATCTCCTATTTCTTTGTATTCTCTTCTCACCTATTCCCCTCAATGTAAATGAGGTTTCTTTAGAAGTGTAGTGTAACGGGTAGAAGAAATATTTGTGCTAGCGGGAGAGAGAAAGTGAGAGATTTGATCTAGGATCAATGTGTAAAATATCCATCCGCATATCATTATTATTTTATCATATGCGCTTTATTATGTGTTTAGAATGCATGTTTAAGGGTGTATGATGATGAGACCTTAACAAAGATAATAAATTGGTTGCCAATTTGCACACGAAAAGCCCTCATCAAATATCATGCGTCTTTTCCTTCCATTGAGTGATTCTTGCTCAAGATCCTAGATTGGCATGGGTTGTTGGCCAAAGTCAAGCCCTTGTCCGTCGAAGATGTGTTTGAATCACGAGGCTTTGTTCCATATTGGTGTCTTGTCCAAGTTGTGGTTTGTTGGCCAAAGTCAAGACCACTTCTTGTCCAACGACATTGATTACGAAGCTTCCATGGTCAATGGGTCCGCGCTTGACTGGATCACTAGGTTTGTTGAGCCAAAGCCAAGGCCTAGTTGATTCAGAGGAAAAAGGTTAGGGTATATATTCGATATATAGGCATATATATGATATATGTTTAGGACTTGGATGTCCACCTAATGGATCTAGGAATTGGATTGGATCCAATTGATCTTAGAGATCTACCTAGTTAATTATCATACAATTTGTTGGCCAAAGTCAAGATTGTGTGATATTTAACGGGATCCTAGCCCACTAGGAAACACGGTTTCCCGAGTACTCGACAGAGGGTTAGAGGCTCGACGAAAAATAGTGGGAGGCAAGAATTGAATTTGCAATATTCGTTCAATTACTCGCCATACGCGCTCATTCAAATTATTTCGTCATTAGATTAAATGTTAGTTGGACTAATATTTAAATTGTTGTTTTAATAAACAGTTGGACTGTATTATACTTGATTATATATAATTGGATTATATTAATCATATATTTGAATTAATTAATTTCAGTTTACAGTTGATTTTATAATTGGATTATAGTAATCAATGTAATTGAGGTTAATTAATTGGATTATATTTGATTATATAGTTGGACTATTATAATCATTATAATATATATAGTACCACTAATCGTTGATTAAATAGTTGGACTATTGTAATCAAGATAAAATTGAAAAGTTGGATATTTAAAATATAATCTGGGATTAAAATATTTTAAATGATTTAATTTTCAAATTGGGAATAAATAATAGGTTACTTTATTTGATAAAATAACTTATTATACCTTAAGCCCAAAATTAAGCAAAATAAGTAGAGCATAAAATCTTTGGAAGATTTATGTGATGATGACTTTAATGCTTAATTTAATATACTTGTCATAAATCTAATTTTAGATTTAAGAAGTATTAAAATTGCAATTTATAATTCTTGGAGAATTAATTGACTATTCTAGAGGAGATAACGTCAAAGTTTGCAATTGGGCATGTAGCACGAGGTGCACATCGTTTCGATATTCTAAAAACCCAAGGCTTGGCCTAAGATTCTTAAAATATTGAAAATGATAATTGACATATACCAAAGTGACAACCATTTGGATATGGCAGACACGAAGGAATTAAAGAAAGGGCAAGGCTCTGACTTTGAAAATGTTTGTCTTAGTTATGTTCACAGCTAGTATTGAAATTAGATTTTAAATACTTAGTGTGGTACATAAAATATATGTATTGATGTTCAGAATCTGCTTTGAGCAGGATACTTACTTCAAGCTGTGATTGCTCTGCGAATCGGAAATGGGACGAAAGTCGCTGTTTCGACCGTAGATACCTAAGTTTAGGAACTACCCTTCGGGTGTGTACTTAAATTAGGAACTGTTATAATGTAACTAGTTTGACTAGAGACATTATCTCTATATCACTGCTTAATCCATTGTGGATAAACCTTTATATTCTAGAACACTCAGTGTTTCATTATATAAAGATGATACTGAGATAAACACATTAGATGTGAATAACAGAATTTATATTTTGAATATAATAAAAATCTCAAAACATATAAAATGACAAATAAATAGCTCAAATTGATTTGATCAAATAGAGACTTATTTGTGGCATTGTTGTCTAGGACATAATTAAACAAGACTCGTATATCCGCACTTTCGAAGAGTGGGTACTCAGACTGTTTTGATTCCAATCAAATAAAGTCTACGAATCTAGTTTAATGGGCAATGTGCCTAAAACACTATTTACTTAGTAAAAGTGTAAATGCCACCGATCTGTTAGCCCTATTCATGGTGAAGTTAGTGGGCCCATATCTAGCTAGGCTAGATGTGAACATGAATATTTCGTGACCTTAATGGATGTGGCATTACGTTATGGTTATGTGTTTCTTTTGAAGAACACAAATCAGAAACTTTTAGAGTTTCGACATGAAATAGACAAACAGATCGGCTATAGTATTATACCGTCACGGTAAGACCGTAATGGAAAATATTTAAGCAATAAGTTTCTTATATACTTGAAAGAGTATAGTATTCTTTCAAATGAGGACTCCTCCCGGAACACGTCAAAGTGACGGTGTGTCCGAACGAATTAACCGAATCATGTCAGACATGATAAGGCCAATCATGAGTCGCTCTGAGCTACCATTTCCTTCAACGGATAAGTTTTAACAGTGCAATAACTTATTTAGAATAAGGTTCCATATAAATCTGTTTGACAGATGTCATATAGGATATGAACAGGGAAGAAAAGAGGTTTCTCATTCTTGATAATTTTGGTATGCCAGGCATAACGTTTGGATGATACCAAACTGAGGACCCAAATTGGATAAGTGCCAATATAGGTTATCCTAAGGGAAACCATAAGTATAGTACTTATAAATCTCACATGAGAACAATGTGATTGTTGCTCACCATACGGTTTTTCCTGAGAGGAATACCGATATGCAGTGGTCAGTGGGAGGATAGTGATACTCGATGAAAATCGGAGTAATACTGTTCAAGGCACAAGGTCCGTAATGGAACACAAATAGTTCATCAATGATGAATCTGTACCATTAATCTTCGAATACACAAGAACTGAGTAGATCGGATAGAGTCAGAAAACGACTAGGGTATGGGTTTCTGATCTAACCTCATAAAGATGTCAATCTTATGAAGGTATATCCACCGACTACGTTTTGAGGAAGTGATACGAGGTATCGACTCCCTATTATGGCAAAGTGCCATGAATCCGAAATGGATTCCATGTATAACAACTATTGAATACTAGTTGTTGTACCACAAGGCATTGTGCCTATTGGTACATTAAACGTCTTCAAGGAAGACATACATGGAAGGCAACATACAAACGTACAAAGCAGGGCTTTTGACGGAAAGGTATCGTTATCAACATTGTGTTAATAACGGTTCAACCTTTTACATGTTGCCATGGTAAATCCATTTTGAAGATGCTTGTTGATAACTGCATATTTCATTTATGAAATGTGTCAGTTGCAGATCAAAATCGCTTTCCTAAAAAGGAAACCTTTTGGAGGATGCTTACAACATCCTGACGATTTTGTATAACCGACAAACAAGGTTTGCGGGTTATTCGATCCATGTTTAGATTGAAACAAGCATAAGGTTCTTGGAACTAACGTTTTGAAATAATCATAATGGTTTATGATTTGACTCAAAACGAAATAATTCTTGTGTATATAAGGAGGTTAGTGGGAGGGCACTGACAATGAAATTCCCATAAAGCAATTGGTGAAAGCTTGGCTTTCATAGATATTCTTTCATAGAAATTCTCCGTAGAATTCTGGGGAGTAACAACCTTTATTCAAGCAATAAAGATCTACATGGATAGATTTGGAGTTGTTAACACTCTCTGGAAATTGTACATTTAAAATGTACTTGTATTGGTGTCTCATACGCTTCGAGCATATGGAGTCACAATCGGGTCAATCCAAGTGATAGTCACTGGATTGAAGATTAAGAACATCTGTTAGTATCTGAGAGAACTAAAGATGCTGTCTTAAATTATGGAGTAGGAGAACTTGAAGTGACTAGGATCATTGTTGCAAGTTTCCAAACCGGTAAATACTGCGGTACTATAAAGTTTGAACACTGGGACAGTGAGCTGGAAATCTTCCGAGCAAGATAACTGTTGCCGAATAAACAACAAATGCGGATTATTGCTGCAGCTGAGGCAGCAATAGAAGCCATTTGGATCGAAAATAAATCTAATTAGATTAGATATAGTTCTTTTAGCAGCTGAGCTAGTCGTCAGCACAGGCTAAGGAATTAAAGGTCTCATCGACGATCCAGATATATACTTCTGGATCATACATCGTACATCGTGGCGATGTGATGATCGTGTAAATCGCGTCAGACGATAATTAAACAAATCCGCTGACGAAAACCTTTCCTCAGCAATTTGAACGAACTGTTAATAGTTCGGGTGTGGGACAGTTGAGTGACTGGCTATGTGCCAAGTGGGAGATTGTTGGACAAAATGACCCATAGCGTCACTATTTGCACAGATCATTGTGTTGTTGTAGCAAATTAACTATGTGATAAGGAAATTGCACTCTCATCATTTGTGATTAGATCACCATAGATATATAAATGAAGAGAGGTCCCTATGATTAGTTCCTGGACTGAGAATGATATGAGACAGTATCAGTCCCCGAAGGATTAATCATTAAATATCCCTAGCCGGAGTATTATCGAGACTGGACATCGATAATGCGGAATAGGCTAGTATTGCACTTGTGTGCGTTGTGAGGGCACAACGGCATAGTTCTCATATATATAAGTATTGGATACTTATGCAAGTGCGATAGGAGGTCGTTTTTCACCGATGGTACGGGAAACAGCTTCGCTCTGGATAGACCCTTCAGAATCCCATTGGTATTATGACTATGTGTCTATGGGAGGCCGAAATCAAGGTAGGTGTGTAAAGTCTTAACCTGAGACTTACATCGCTAATACTTACGATAATCGATAGACTTTGGTCTTGGTGGTACAGGGCTTTAACCGGTTCTGTGTACACCACTTTTGGGTTTATCAGAGAGTCGTAGTGTATTGGGTGTGATGTCAAGACGGAAGTATCACTTCAGTCATAGTGGAGATGATGTCACGCAGGATACAGTATTAGTGCTCTCAAGTGTTGCGCAACCATCGGGATATTATGACTAGGTCATGCATATCCGATTATAGAGACTAGTTACCAGACATCCGACATGTGCTTCGGACGGGGCAGACACTTATCCAGCCCCAGCCCTAGCACGTGACTATCCGATACTGGGCCGATATACACAATACAATTTGTATACTACGCCTGATACAGATCTATATATTCCTGTAAGAATAGTTCTGGAGAATTGGGTAGGCATGGCGCTGTTGGTTATTATCTAGGTCCCAAGATCAAACAAGACATGAAAATCATGTGTGAACACACCAACGGAGATAGCAGAATACTCACAACGATTGGTTGAGTCGATTTGGAGACGAATGAAGCCCAAATAGCCACTGCCAAGGGCGCCAAAACTGACCAGTCCACTGCCTCCAATTTTCAGATTTGAGCTGAGAAAACGGAGTTCCAAGCCTCGTCTAACGGATCCCGGCTCATGGGCGAACCTCCCTACCACCTTCGCAAGACTCGTAAGTGTGCTAGCACTTGAATTTTTGCCACAAAAACTCACTCTTTGCTTCCCTTGTTCACGCCATTATTGGCTTCAAAAACAGTGAGCATTTCATGCTTTTGGCGTGAGGAGAATAGGAGAAATGAGAGAGAAAGAATTTTGTGTAATGGTTGGTGAAAAGCTTTTCCAAAAAGCTTTATATATTTTCCAAGAAAAATAAATTAAAACAATTACAATTGATTAATTAAAACCAAAAGTAAAAGCTTTTCCCTCCAAACACTATTTCAACAACTCACATCACTATTCAAATGTCACTTTAATAAAGTGACTTGATGTAAGTCTTTCAATCAATCAACTCAATCACATCAATCAATCACATCACTCAAAGTGACATTTGATTTGACGCTTGATGTGACGATTGATTTGACGCTTGGTGTGACTTGCATCGCCGCACTCAAATTCAAAATACGAATGCGCTTGCAATCACACTCGGGCTTGTTAATTCCAAATTAACGATTTTTTCCGTCGCGCCGTAATTAAATGAGTACGCCTAGCGAATTCACTATTCACGTCGCTAACGAATTAATTCTAAATTAATTCGTTCGCCCGAATTAAAATCTAATTTTAATTTCGCGTCGAAATCTAATTTCATTTAATATATCGAATATATTAATTTACCGATTAATTCCAAATTAATCGTTATCTCTCTCTAGACGATATTTTATCCTAGATAAAATATCTCCGTAATTAATCCTAGATTAATTTTCTCTCTCTTCTATTATAATCCCAGATTATTCAAGAGTGCGAGTTGTGCGTCATCGGTGGATTATCAGGAAGCGACCCATGAGAT
Source organism: Zanthoxylum bungeanum (assembly GCA_019454045.1). Lineage (NCBI taxonomy): Eukaryota > Viridiplantae > Streptophyta > Magnoliopsida > Sapindales > Rutaceae > Zanthoxylum > Zanthoxylum bungeanum. Next base: position 547,828 of record SKCR01038325.1, on the reverse strand, counting down.
CCCCGGATAAGTTGGCAGTAAATACGGTCGTCGGAGTATCCGAATCACGTACGTACCAAGTACTACGTTCTACCGATTTACGAGACAAGGTCAACTCCTAGCAAAGCACCAAGTCTTCCCAATTCTCCAGACATATCCATTTAAGAATATTAAGATCTGTATCAAGCGTAGTATAAGATTGTATTGTGTGTATCGGCCCAGTATCGGATAGTCACGTGCTAGGGCTGGGGCTAGATAAGTGTCTACCCCGTCCGAAGCACATATCGGATGCCTGGTAACATAGTCTCTATAATCGGATATTCATGACCTGGTCACAATATCCCGATTGGTTGCGCAACACTCAAGAGCACTAGTACCGTATCCTGCGTGACATCATCTCCAATATGACTGAAGTGATACTTCCGTCTTGACATCACACCCAATACACTACGACTCTCTGATAACCCAGAAGTGGTGTACGCAAAACCGGTTAAAGCCCTGTACCACCAAGACCAAAGTCTATCGATTATCGTAAGTATTAGCGATGTAAGTCTCAGGTTATACTATACACACCTACCTTGATTTCGGCCTCCCATAGACACATAGTCATAATACCAATGGGATTCCGAAGGGTCTATCCAGAGCGAAGCTGTTTCCCATACCATCGGTGAAACACGACCTCCTATCGCACTTGCATAAGTATCCAATACTTATATATATGAGAACTATGCCGTTGTGCCCTCACAACGCACACAAGTGCAATACTAGCCTATTCCGCATTATCGATGTCCAGTCTCGATAATACTCCGGCTAGGGATATTTAATGATTAATCCTTGGGGGACCGATACTGTCTCATATCATTCTCAGTCCAGGAACTAATCATAGGGACCTCTCTTCATTTATATATCTATGGTGATCTAATCACAAATGATGAGAGTGCAATTTCCTTGTCACATAGTTAATTTGCTACAACAACACAATGATCTGTGCAAATAGTGACGCTATGGGTCATTTTGTCCAACAATCTCCCACTTGGCACATAGCCAGTCACTCAAGTGTCCCACACCCGAACTATGTACGGTTCGCTCAAATTGCTGAGGAAAGGTTTTCGTCAGCGGATTTGTTTGATTTATCGTTTGACGCGATTTATACGATCATCACATCGCCACGATGTATGATCCGAACGAATCAGATGATATAGAAGTATATATCTGGATCGTCGATGAGACCTTTAATTCCTTAGCATGTGCTGACGCCTAGCTCAGCTGCTAACAGAACTATATCTAATCTAATTAGATTTATTTTCGATCCAAAAGACTTCTATTGCTGCCTCAGCTGCAGCAATAATCCGCATTTGTTGTTTATTCGGCAACAGTTATCTTGCTTGGAAGATTTCCAGCTCATTGTCCCGTTATTCAAACTTTATAGTACCGTAGTATTTAATTGTTTGGAAACTTGCAGCAGTGATCCCAGTCACTTCAAGTTCTCCTTCTCCATAGTTTAAGACAACATCTTTAGTTCTCTTAGATACTAACAAATGTTCTTAATCTTCAATCCAGTGACTATCACTTGGATTGACCTGATCGTGACTCCATATGCTCGAAGCGTATGAGACACCCTATCAAGTACATTTTAAATGTACAATTTCCCAGAGAGTGTTAACAACTCCAAATCTATCCCAGTAGATCTTTATTTTCCTTGAATAAAGGTTGTTACTCCCCAGAATTCTACGGAGAATTTCTATTGAAAGAATATCTATGAAAGCCAAGCTTTCACCAATTGTTTGATGGGAATTTCATTGTCAGTGCCCTCCCACTAACCTTCTTATATACACAAGAATTATTTCGTTTTGAGTCAAATCATAAACCATTATGATTATTTCAAAACGTCAGTTCCAAGAACCTTATGCTTGCTTCAATCCAAACATGGATCGAATAACCCGCAAACTTTGTTTGTCGGTTATACAAAATTGTCAAGATGTTATAAGCATCCTCCAAAAGGTTTCCTTTTCAGGAAAGCGATTTTGATCTACAACTGACACATTTCATAAATGAAATACGCAGTTATCACAAGCACATCTTCAAAATGGATTTACCATGGCAACAGGTAAAAGGTTGAACCGTTATTAACACAATGTTGATAACGATACCTTTCCGTCAAAAGCCCAGCTTTGTACGTTGGTAATGTGCCTTCCATGTATGTCTTCCTTGAAGACGTTAATGTACCAATAGGCACAATGCCTTGTGGTACAACAACTAGTATCCAAAATAGTTGTTATACATGGAATCCATTTCGGACTCATGGCACTTTGCGATAATAGGGAGTCGATACCTCGTATCACTTCCTCAAAACGTAGTCGGTGGATATACCTTCATAAGATTGACATCTTTATGAGGTTAGATCAGAAACCCATACCCTAGGTTGTTTTCTGACTCTATCCGATCTACTAGTTTCTTGTGTATTTGAAGATTAATGGTATAGATTCATCATTGATGAACTATTTGTGTTCCATTAAGGACTTCGTGCCTTGAACAGTATTACTCCGATTTTCATCGAGTATCACTATCCTCCCACTGACCACTGCATATCGGTATTCCTCTCAGGAAAAACCGCATGGTGAGCAACAATCACATTGTTCTCATGTGAGATTTACAAGTACTATACTTAAGGTTTCCCTTAGGATAACCTATATAGGCACTGTTCCAATTCGGGTCTTTCTGTTTGGTATCATCCAAACGTTATGCCTGGCATACCCAAATTACTAGAATGAGAAACCCCGTTTCTTCCTGTTCATATCCTATATGACATCTGTCAAAAGATTTATATGGAACCTTATTCTAAATAAGTTTACACTGTTAATACATATCCTATTGAAGGAAACAGTAGCTCAGAGCGACTCGTGATAAACCTTATCATGTCCAACAAAATTCAGTTTTTGGTTCGGACACACCGTCTAACTGACGTGTCTCGGGAGGAGTCATCATCTGAAAGAATACCATACTCTTTCATGTACGTACGAAACTTACTGCTTAAGTATTTTCCATTACGGTCTTACAGTGGCGGAATAATACTATAGCCGATCTGTTTATTTACTTCGTGTCGAAACTTCAAAAGTTTACGATCTGTGTTCTTCAAAAGAAACACATAACCACAATGTGATGCTACATCCGTCAAGGTCACGAAATATTCATGTTCACATCTAGCCTAGCTAGATATGGGCCCACTAACTTCACCATGAATAGGGCAAACAGATCGGTGGCCCTTTTACTATTACTAAGTAAATAGTATTTTAGGTACTTTACCTAATAAACTAGATTCGCAGACCTTATTTGAATAGTCAAATCAGTCCTAGTACCCACTCTTCAAAAGTGTGGATATACGAGTCTCGTTTAATTGTGTCCTAGACAACAATGCCACAAATAAGTCTCTATTGATCAAATCAATTTGAGCTATTATTTATCATTTTTATATGTTTGAGATTTTATTATATTCAAAATATAAATTCTGTTATTTACATCTAATGTAATGTATTTATCTCAGTATCATCTTTATATAATAAAAACATTTAGTGTTCTAGAATATAAAGTTTTATCCGCAACGGATTAAACACTGATATAGAGATAATGTCTCTAGTCAAACTAGTTACATTATAACAGTTCCTAATTTAAGTACATACCCAAGGGTAGTTCCTAAACTTAGGTATCTACGGTCGAAACAGCGACTTTCGTCCCATTTCCGATTCGCAGAGAAATCTCGACTTGAAGTCAGTATCCAGCTCATAGCGGATTCTGAACATCAATACATATATATTATGCACCACACTAAGTATTTTAAAATCCAATTTCAATACTAGTAGTGAACATAACTTTGACAAATATTTTTAAAGTTAGAGCCTCGCCCTTTCTTTAATTCCTTCGTGTCTGCCATATCCAAATGGTAGTCACTTTGGGATATGTCAATTATCTTTTCAGTATTTCACAAACCTTTGGCCAAGCCTTGGGTTTCGGAATATCGAAACGATGTGCACCTTGTGCAACTCGCCCAATTGCAAACTTTGACTTTTCACCTCTAGAATAGTCAAATCAATTCTCTAAGAATTATTAATTGCAATTTAATACTTTTAAATATAAAGATAGATTTATGATAAGTATATTAATTAAGCACTAAAGTCATCATCACATAAATCTTCCAAAGATTTTGTGCTCTACTTATTTGCTTAATTATGGCCTAGATATAACAAATTTTTATCCAATAAAGTAACCTATTATGAATTCCCAATAAAATTAAATCATTTAAAACATTTAATCCAAGGATTATATATTTTAAATATTCAACTTTTCAATTCTTTCTTGATTTCAATAGTCCAACTATTTAATCAATTTTAATAAGGTACTATTTATTATAATGATTACAATAATCCAATTATTTAATCAACTATAATTTTAATATTGATTACTATAATCTAATTATAAAATCAACTATCAATTTAATTCAATTATATTGATTACTATCATCCAATTATAAATTCAACTATATATTGAATGGTTTGTATATAGTCCAACTATATATATTTTTAAAACAACATAAAATATTAGTCCAACTAATACTTTTGATTAATATGACGAGTAAAATAGATGAGCGCGTTTAGCGAGTATTCGAACGAATGTTGCAAATTCAATACTTGCCTCCCCACTTTTTTCGTCGAGCCTCTAACCCTCTGTCGAGTACTCGGGAAACCGTGTTTCCTAGTGGGCTAGGATCCCGTTAAATATCACACAATCTTGACTTTGGCCAACAAATTGTATGATAATTAACTAGGTAGATCTCGAAGATCAATTGGATCTCATCCAACTCCTAGATCCAGTAGGTGGACATCCAAGTCCCAAACATATATCTTATATATGCCTATACATCGAATGTATACCCTAACCTTTTTCCTCTGAATCAACTAGGCCTTGGCTTTGGCACAACAAACCTAGTGATCCCAGTCAAGCGCGGACCCATTGACATGGAAGCTTCGTAATCAATGTCAATGGACAAGAAGTGGTCTTGACTTTGGCCAACAAACCACAACTTGGACACGACACCGATATGGAACAAAGCCTCGTGATTAAAACACATCTTCGACGGACAAGGGCTTGACTTTGGCCAACAACCCCTGCCAATCTCGGATCTTGAGTAAGAATCACTCAATGGAAGGAAAATAAACGCTTGATATTTAACGAGGGTTTTTCGCGTGCAAATTGGCTACCAATTTAATTATCTTTGTTAAGGTCTCATCATCATACACCCTTAAACATGCATTCTAAATACATAATAAAGCGAGTATGAAAATAAATAATAATGATATGCGGATGGATACTTAACACATTGATCCTAGATCAAATCTCTCCCTTTCTCACTCAAGCTAGCACTTGTATTACTTCTACCCGTTACACTACACTTCTAAAGAAACCTCATATACATAGAGGGGAATAGGTGAGAAGAGAATACAAAGAGAATGAAGGTGATAAGGCTGGACACGCAGGTCCAATTTAATAAATCGAATTTATTACAACAATTTCTAAAATTGCCCACCCATCTAATATCCATCCGATATACATTATTCATTCAACACAACCACGTATTCACACACATAAGCATGCTATCAATCAATCTAATCAAATTAATTAATCTGATAATTAAGTGATCATCCAATGTTCAAACAACGATTTGATTTTGTTCGAGTCAAACTCGTTTTTGCGAATAAGTACTAAAGTACGAATTCATGAATTAAATTAAACTACATCATTAAATCTAATTTAACATGTATTTAATACTAATTCACTATTCAATTCCAAATTAAATATTACACTTTTATTTAATAACCTTTTACGATTTAAATTCCAAATTTAATCGTAACGCGTCTCAAAGACCGATTAACGTCCAACGTCAATTCAATTAAAGTCCAATGGGCTTTTAATTGATTTCTTAAGGCGTGGACTTTTGGTCAACTCGGGTCAAACCGATAACCAAAGTCCAATCCGGGATTTACCCCATAAGCCCATAAATCAATCTTGGCCCATTAGGCCCAATTGAACTTTAAAGGTTCATTAGTCGCATTTGGGCTTTATGGTTAAGGTTTTGGCCCAATTGGATCCAATCCATTTGGCCTAAACCCAACTTGATAAAATCAAGCCCAATAGGCCCAATTACAACATTAGAAGCCCAAATCCAATTTAAGCCTAAATAATTAAATTTCATGAATCCAATTCCGCAATTTAATTACCTAAAGTGCATTACATGATTAATCAACTAAATCAACATTTCCAAAACACTAAATTAGTCCAATTAATCATACTCAATTCATTATTATATGTCCAACACACAAATTGAAAAATCAAACCCATTTACATGCTTCAAAGCTCTCGGCCAAGGAGGGATTTTGTGTCCGATTTGGTTTCAATCCAATCGAACCACAATCGACATCAAATCACCATCCACTTTGATTTCATACACATCCAATGTCACAAAATCAAAATCACCAAGACATTAGGGCAATAATTCCAATTCGGCCAAGGTGAAATTTGGGGATTTATGTTCAATTAAAATCCAATCCAATTCGTCTAAATCAACATCATCCTAATGATTCTAACTTCATCCAATGAATCAAAATCAAAAAATTCCAAGAATCCAAAATCACATACCCATTCGGCCAACTCATAAATTTGGGCAAAATTGATCCAATCACATTTTGTTGAAATTGATCAAATCAATCTTCAATATAACATATACTAAGCATGCTCAAACATCCAATTTTATTAAATCATGCTCAAATACAAAATACCCAATTTTAAGCCCTACATTTTTCATGCTTGAACCTAAGCTCTGATACCATTGTTGGTTATTATCTAGGTCCCAAGATCAAACAAGACATGAAAATCATGTGTGAACACACCAACGGAGATAGCAGAATACTCACAACGATTGGTTGAGTCGATTTGGAGACGCATGAAGCCCAAATAGCCACTGCCAAGGGTGCCAAAACTGACCAGTCCACTGCCTCCAATTTTAAGATTTGAGCTGAGAAAATGGAGCTCCAAGCCTCGTCTAACGGATCCCGGCTCATGGGCGAACCTCCCTACCACCTTCGCAAGACTCGTAAGTGTGCTAGCACTTGAATTTTTGCCACAAAAACTCACTCTTTGCTTCCCTTGTTCACGCCATTATTGGCTTCAAAAACAGTGAGCATTTCATGCTTTGGCGTGAGGAGAAGAGAGAAAAGAAATGAGAGAAAGAATTAAGTTGTGTAATGGTGGTGAAAAGCTTTTCAAAAAGCTTTATATATTTTCCAAGAAAAATAAATTAAAACAATTACAATTGATTAATTAAAACCAAAAGTAAAAGCTTTTCCCTCCAAACACTATTTCAACAACTCACATCACTATTCAAATGTCACTTTAATAAAGTGACTTGATGTAAGTCTTTCAATCAATCAACTCAATCACATCAATCAATCACATCACTCAAAGTGACATTTGATTTGACGCTTGATGTGACGATTGATTTGACGCTTGATGTGACTTGCGTCGCCGCACTCAAAATCAAAATACGAATGCGCTCGCAATCCCACTCGGGCTCGGGTTTGTTAATTCCAAATTAACGATTTTTTCCGTCGCGCCGTAATTAAATGAGTACGCCTAGCGAATTCACTATTCACGTCACTAACGAATTAATTCTAAATTAATTCGTTCGCCCGAATTAAAATCTAATTTTAATTTCGCGTCGAAATCTAATTTCATTTAATATATCGAATATATTAATTTACCGATTAATTCCAATTAATCGTTATCTCTCTCTAGACGATATTTTATCCTAGATAAAATATCTCCGTAATTAATCCTAGATTAATTTTCTCTCTCTTCTATTATAATCCCAGATTATTCAAGAGTGCGAGTTGTGCGTCATCGGTGGATTATCGGGAAGCGACCCATGAGATCCCCGGATAAGTTGGCAGTAAATACGGTCGTCGGAGTATCCGAATCACGTACGTACCAAGTACTATGTTCTACCGATTTACGAGACAAGGTCGACTCCTAGCAAAGCACCAAGTCTTCCCAATTCTCCGGACATATCCATTTAAGAATATTAAGATCTGTATCAAGCGTAGTATACGATTGTATTGTGTGTATCGGCCCAGTATCGGATAGTCACGTGCTAGGGCTGGGGCTAGATAAGTGTCTACCCCGTCCGAAGCACATATCGGATGCCTGGTAACATAGTCTCTATAATCGGATATTCATGACCTGGTCACAATATCCCGATTGGTTGCGCAACACTCAAGAGCACTAGTACCGTATCCTGCGTGACATCATCTCCAATATGACTGAAGTGATACTTCCGTCTTGACATCACACCCAATACACTACGACTCTCTGATAAACCCAGAAGTGGTGTACGCAGAACCGGTTAAAGCCTTGTACCACCAAGACCAAAGTCTATCGATTATCGTAAGTATTAGCGATGTAAGTCTCAGGTTAAGACTATACACACCTACCTTCATTTCGGTGTCCCATAGACACATAGTCATAATACCAATGGGATTCCGAAGGGTCTATCCAGAGCGAAGCTGTTTCCCATACCATCGGTGAAACACGACCTCCTATCGCACTTGCATAAGTATCCAATACTTATATATGTGAGAACTATGTTGTTGTGCCCTCACAACGCACACAAGTGCAATACTAGCCTATTCCGCATTATCGATGTCCAGTCTCAATAATACTCCGGCTAGGGATATTTAATGATTAATCCTTCGGGGACCGATACTGTCTCATATCATTCTCAGTCCAGGAACTAATCATAGGGACCTCTCTTCATTTATATATCTATGGTGATCTAATCACAAATGATGAGAGTGCAATTTCCTTGTCGCATAGTTAATTTGCTACAACAACACAATGATCTGTGCAAATAGTGACGCTATGGGTCATTTTGTCCAACAGGCGCTTTGCTAGAAGCCAACCTTGTCTTGTAAATCGGTATAAACGTAGTACGAGGTACTTACGTGTTCGGATAGTCCGACGACCGTATTTACTGCCAACATATCCGGAGATCTCATGGGTCGGTACCTGAAGATTCACCGATGACGTATGACTCGCACTTTAATTAATCTGGGATTAATTCGATGAGAGAGAAAATTAATCTGGGATTAATTACGGAGATATTTTATCTCGGATAAAATATCGTTAAGGAGAGAGAACGATTAATTTGGAATTAATCGATAAATTAATATATTCGATATATTATAACGAAATTAGATTTCGACAAGGAATTGAAATTAGATTTTAATTCGGGCGAACAAATTAATTTAGAAATAATTCGTTAGCGACGTGAATAGTGATTTCGCTAGGCGTAATCATTTAATTACGACGCAACAGAAAATTCGTTAATTTGGAATTAGCGAACCCGAGCCCGGGATTGTTTGCGAGCGCATTCGCATTTCGAATTCGAGTGCGGCACGCAAGTCAAATCAAGCGTCAAATCGCAAGTCACATCAAGCGTCAAATCACATGTCACTTTGAGTGATGTGACATTTGAGTGATTGATGTGAGTTGATTTGTGGTGATTGACAAGCATTTAATGCTTGCTTTATGGAAATTAAAGAAATGGTAAATGGTTTTATTATATTTTGGAAATTATATAAACCTTTTACAATTTTTTATTTTCCCACTCATTCTCTCTCTTCATTTTCGGTCTTCACCATTTTTGGAGCCAAAAACTCTCTTCTCTTTCCTTTTTTCTTCTTCACGATTTCTTCACTGGTTTTTTAGCAAAAACCGTGAGTTCAAGAGGTGAAAGAAATGATCTTGTTGCAAGATCTTTGTGCTACCACACTCCATGAGTCTATACAAAGGTGATAGGGAAGTGTCTTCATGAGCTTGGAATCACCTTGATAAGCTTGGAGCTTGGAGCATCAATGGAGGACCACCCAAAGCCGAAAATGGAGCTGTAGTTCACTGCCATTGCCGAGCTTGGAGGGAGGCAGAAACATGAAGTGCGAATTTGGTCCATCTTTGTTGCGTCTCTACCGATCAAGGTGAGTTATTCCGCACCTCCTTTGATATGTATTCAACTCGTTTATGCATGATTTATGATCCTTGGGACTTGATTGAAACTCAACACCTGGAAAAATAATAAGTTACTTTATTTGATAAAATAACGTATTATGCCTAAAGCCCGGAGTTAAGCAAATAGTAGAGCATGATCTTTGGAAGATCATGTAATGATAACTTAAGTGCTTAATCCATTAAGCTTGTCGCAATACACTCCTTAATTTCTGAATCAGAACTAAGGATTAGATCCTTAAATTATGATAATGAAATTGAAGGATTTTCATGGATCTATTTTAGATCTTTGAAATACTAAAATTGCAATAAATAATTCTTGGAGAATTAATGAATAATCTCAAGGAGATAAAGTCAATGTTTGCAATAAGGCAAGTAGCGCAAGGCGCACCTTACTTCGATATTCTATAAACCCGAGGCTTGGCCAAAGGCTTCTGGAGTGTGGAAAATGGCAAAGGCAAAATCATTATAATATTCTAGGAAGATAAGAGGACATATCCCAAGAAGGAATTGAAGACGAGCAAGGCTCTGACTTCAAAAATATTTGTCAACATTATGTTCACTACTAGTATTAAAATTGGATTTTAAATACTTAGTGTGGTACATAAATATGTATTGATGTTCAGAATCTGCTTTGAGCAGGATAATGACATCAATTGAGATTTATCTGTGAATTGGAAACGGGACGAAAGTCGATGTTTTAACCGTAGATACCTAAATTTAGAACTACTTTTTGGGTGTGTACGTAAATTAGGAAACTTTTATAATGTAACTAGTTTGACTAGATACTTTATCTCTATATCAGTGTATAACCCGCTGCGGGTGAACCTTTATATTCTAGAAAACTAAAGTGTTTTATTATATAAAGATGATATTGAGATAAACACATTAGATGTGAATAACATCATTTATATTTTGAATATAAATATATCTCAAATATATAACATGACAAATAAATAGCTCAAACTGATTTGATCAATTAAGAAACTAATTGTCGCATAGTTGTCAGGGACACTATTAAACAAGAATCATATATCCACACTTTTGAAGAGTGGGTACTATGACTGATTTGATTCTATTCAAATAAAGTCTACGAATCTAGTTTATTGGGCAAAGTGCCTATAACACTATTTACTTGGTAAAAGTGTAAATGCCACCGACCTGTTAGCCATATTTCATTGTGAAGCAAGTGAGCCCATGTCTAGCTAGGCTAGAGGTGGATATGAATATTTCGTGACCTTTACGGATATGGCATCGAGTATGGTTATGTGTTACTTGTGAAACACAAATCGGAAACTTTCACAGTTTCGACACGAAATAGACAAACAGATCGGCTAAAGTATTAAACCGTCACGATAAGATCGTAATGGAAAATACTTAAGCAATAAGTTTCTCGTATACTTGAAAGAGTATAGTATTCTTTCAATGAGGACTCCTCCCAGAACACGTCAGTTTGACGATGTGTCCGAACAAGATTAACCGAATTTTGCTAGACATGATAAGGTTAATCATGAGTCGCTCTGAGCTACCATTTCCTTCAACGGATACGCTAAACAGTGCAAGAACTTATTTAGAATAAGGTTCCATAAAATATGTTTGACAGATAACATATTAGATATGAACGGGAAAGAAACCAGGTTTCTCACTCCTGAAAATTTGGGTATGCTAGGCATACGTTTGGATGATATCAAACAAGAACCCAAATTGGATAAGTGTCAATTGTAGTTTATCCTAGGGATACCATAAGTATAGTACTTATACATCTTACCAGAGAACAATTAGATTGTTGCTCACCATGCGGTTTTCCTGAGAGGAATACCGATATGCAGTGGTAAGTGGGAGGATAATATAGATGAAAATCGGAGTAATACTGTTCAAGGCACCGAATCTCAATGGAACAGAAATAGTTCATCAAGGATGAAACTATACCATTAATCTTCAAATACACAAGAACCGCGTAGGTTGAAAAGAGTCAGAAAACAACCTGGGGTATGAGTTTTTGATCTAACCTCATAAAGATGCAAATCTTATTGAGGAATACCAACTGACTACGTATGAGGAAGTGATACAAGGTATCGACTCCCTATTATGGCAAAGTTCCATATAATCTGAAATGGATTCCATGTATATCAACCAGTTTGGATACTAGTTGATGTACCACAAGGCATTGTGCCTACCGGTACTATAAGTCTTCAAGGAAGACATACATGGATGGCAACATACCAACGTATAAAGCTGGGCTTTTAACAGAAAGGTATCGTTATCAACATTGTGTTGATTACAATTCAACCTTTTACCTGTTGCCACGGTAAATCCATTTGGATAATGCTTGTTATTCGATCCATGATTGGATTGAAGTAAGCATTAGGTTCTTGGAATTATCATTTTGATGTAATCATAATGGTTTATGATTTAATTCAAAACGAAAAGATTCTTGTGTATGTAAGAGTGTTAGTGGGAGCGCACTGACAGTGGCTGTCCTATAAAATAATGATAATATGTCATTTCTTCGAAATGATATTCCCATAAAAATAACTATCGGTGAAATCTTGGCTTTCGAAATACTCTCCGAGAAACTGTACATTGAAAAATGTACGTGACCTGGTGTCTCATACGCTTTGAGCATATGGATTCACAAACAGGCCAATCCGAGTGATAGTCACTGGATTGATGTTAAGAACATCTGTTAGTATCTTAGAGAACTAAGGATGCTGTCTTAGTCTATGGAGAATGAGAACTTGAAGTGACTGGGATCACTGTAGCAAGTTTCCTATAACCGATAAAGTCGACTAAAAGTCGCAAATGGTACTATAAAAGTTTGAATAACGGTACAGTGAGCTGGAAATCTTCCAAGCAAGGTACTGTTACCGAATAAACAACAAATGCGGGTTAATTACAGCAGCTGAGGCAGCAATAGAAGCCATCTGGGTCAATAACAAATCTAATTAGATTAGATATAATTCTGTTAGCAGTTGAGCTAGGCTCGAGCACAGGCTAAAGAATTAATGGTCTCATCAATGATCTAGATACTTACTTTGATATTCATCTGATCCATTCGGATCATACATCATGGCGATGTGATGATCGAATAAATCGCATCAGATGATAATCATGTAAATCCGCTGACGAAAGTTTTTCTCAGCAATTTGAGCCAACCGTACATAGTTCGGGTGTCAAGCACTTATCCGACTTCGGTTGTAGTTTGGTAACTTCCAAATGTTTGACGTATGCCCAGCAACCCCAAATCTTTAGGAATGAGAAACCCGGTTTCTTTCTTGTCCATATCTCATACGGAGTCTGTTGAACAGACTTTGACGGAACCTTAATCAAAATAAATATTGCACTGTTTAATGCATATCCCAGAAGGAAATAGGTAGCTTAGTGTGACTCATCATAGACCTTACCATGTCTAACAAGGTTCAGTTTCTCCGTTCGGACACACCGTTTAATTGCGGTGTTCTGGGAGGAGTCCACTTTGAAAGAATACCATATTCTTTCCAGTAGTCAAGAAACTCATTGCTCAAGTATTCGCCACCATGGTCTGACCGCAATGTCTTAATACTTTTATCGGTCTGTTTTTCAACTTCGTGTCGAAACTCTTTGAATTTCTCAAAAGTTTCCGACTTGTGTCTCATAAGATAAACATAACCATAACATGATGCATCATCCGTAAAGGTTACAAAGTATTCATATCCACCTCTAGCCTGGCTAGACATGGGCCCACAAACGTCACTATGAACAAGGGCTAACAGTTCGGTGGCACGTACACCTTTACCGCTAAAAGGTGATTTAGGCATTTTGCCTAGTAAGCAAGATTCGCAGACCTCATATGAATTTGAATCAAATCCGTCCAAGTACCCACTCTTCGAAAGTGTGGAAATGCGAGTCTTATTTATGTGTCCCAGACGACAATGCCATATATAAGTTTCATCTTTATGACTTACTTTAAGCCTTTTGTTTGTTACATTTTGAGATTGGTTTATATTCAAAATATAAAGACCATTATTTACAACAGTAGTGCAAATTTCTATATCATTTTTATACATAAAACACCCAGTGTTTCTAAATACAAAAGTGTACCCACATTGGGCTAACATAGATACAGAAATAATATTCCTAGTCAAACTAGGTACATAATAACAGTCAGTAAGTTCAAGTACATGCCCCGAGGGCAGTTCTAAAACAAAAGTGCCAACGGCCAAAACGGCGACTGGTGTCCCATTTCCAACACGGAGGTCAATCTCTCCTAAAGACAGTCTCATGCTAATCAGCGTATCCTACACATCAGTACAAATGTGAGTACCACAACCAAAATCAAAAATCCAATTTTTAAAACTAGAAGTAGTCATGTTTATTTCTATAACAAACATACCTGAGGCCGATGCATTGCCCGCCTTGATTTCCTTCTTGATTTCCTTGTACATGAGGCAGTCACGCTTCCAGTGACCCCGCTGTCCGCATTGAAGACAAACATCTTAGGATTTGTCCTTGGGCTTCCCAGAAGCCTTTGACGATTTGGCATTTCCCTTCTTCTTCTTTTTCTTCTTGACACCTCCAGTCGCCTTGGGCCCAGCCCTCGGAGTCTGAGATGTAGAAGCGAAGTGCGCCTCGCGCTTCGTGCCCTTAAGAAGTTCCTTTTATGCCTCTCGCAGCGTGGACATCAGCTCTCCAAGAGTATGCTCTAGGTTCATCATATTATAGTTCATGATGAACCCACTCCATGTTGGACAATTATGACCCATAGCGTCACTATTTGTACAGATCATGGTGTTGTTGTACAAATTAACTATGTGACAAAGGAGATTGCACTCTTATCATTTGTGATTGGATCACCTAGTTATATAAATGATTGGAGGACCTTATGATTTGTTCCTGGACAGAGAATGATATGAGACAATATCAGTCCACCAAGGATAAATCATTAAATATCCCTAGTCAAAGTATTATCGAGAATAGACATCGATAAATACGTAAAAGAATAGTATTACACTTGCGCGCGTTTGTGAGGGAATAACGGCATAGTTCTTATATATTTGGGAATAGGATACTCATGCAAGTATAATAGGAGGTTGTGTTTTACCGATGGTACGGGAAACAGCTTCGCTCTGGATAGACCCCCTCGGAATTCCATTGGTAGTATGACTATGTGTCTATGGAAGTCCGAAATCAGGGTAAGTGTATTTGGTCTTAACTTGAGACTTGCACCGCTATTACTTGCGACAATCAATATACTTTGGTTGAGGTCGTCCAGGGCTTTAACAGGTTCTGTGTACGCCAATGTTGGGTATATTGAGAATCGTAGTGTGTTGGGTGTGATGCTAAGACGGAAGTATCACTCCAGTCATATGGAGATGATGGTCACAAAGGATACGAAACTCGTTCTCTTAAATGCTCGAGCTATCGGGATATTATGACTAGGTCATGTATATCTGATTATAGAGACTAGTTACCAGACATCCGATATGTGTTTCGTACGGGGCAGACACAATTCCAGCCCCAGGCCTAGCACGTGATCATCCGATGCTGGACAGAAATACGCAATACTACGGTATACTACGCTTGATATAGATCACATATTCCTATAAGGATATTTCTGGAGAATTGGGTAGGCATGACTCTTTGCTAGAAGCCAACCTTGTCTTGTAAATCGGTATAAACGTTGTACGAGGTACCTACGTGTTCGGATAGTTCGATGACCGTATTTATTGCCAACATATCTGGGGATCTCATGGGTCGCTTCCCAAAGATTCACCGATGATGTATGACTCGCACTTTATTAATTATATGAGAGAGAAAATTAATCTGGGATTAATTACGGAGATATTTTATCTGGGATAAAATATTAATTAAAGAGAGAGAACGATTAATTTAGAATTAATCGATAAAATAATATATTCGATATATTATGCGAAATTGGATTTCGACGCGGAATTAAATGAGATTTCACCTATTCCCCTCAATGTAAATGAGATTTCTTTAGAAGTGTAGTGTAACGGGTAGAAGTAAATACATGTGCTAGCGGGAGAGAGAAAATTAGAGAATTGATCTAGGATCAATGTGTAAAGTATCCATCCGCATATCATTATTATTTTTCATATGAGCTTTATTATGTGTTTAGAATGCATGTTTAAGGGTGTATGATGATGAGACCTTAACAAAGATAATAAATTGGTTGCCAATTTGCACGCGAAAAACCATCGCTCAATATTAAGCGTCTTTCCTTCCATTGAGTGATTCTCACTCAAGATCCGAGACGACATTGGTTTCTTGGCCAAAGTCAAGGCCTTTGTTTGTCGAAGATGTGTTTGAATCATCAAGGCTTTGTTCCATATCAGTGTCTTGTCCAAGTTGTGGTTTGTTGGCCAAAGTCAAGACCATTTCTTGTCCATCGACATTGATTACGAAGCTTTCCATGGTCAACGGGTCGCGCTTGACTGGGATCACTAAGTTTGTTGTGCCAAAGCCAAGGCTTAGTTGATTCAGAGGAAAAAGGTTAGGTAATACATTGGATGTATTGGCATGTATAAGATATATTTTCGGACTTGGATGTCCCCCTACCGGATCTAGGAATTGGATTGGATCCAATTGATTTTAGAGATCTACCTAGTTAATTATCATACAATTTGTTGGCCAAAGTCAAGATTGTGTGATATTTAACGGGATCCTAGCCCACTAGGAAATGCGGTTTCCGAGTACTCGGCAGAGGGTTAGAGGCTCGCCGAAAAATAGTGGGAGGCAAGAATTGAATTTGCAATACTCATTCAATTACTCGCCATACGCGCTAATACAATTATTTCGTCGTGATATTAAATGTTAGTTGGACTAATATTTAAATTGTTGTTTTAATTAACAGTTGGACTGTATTATAGTTGATTATATAATTGGATTTTAGTATCAATAATATTTGAATTAATTAATTCAATTTACAGTTGATTTTATAATTGGATTATAGTAATCAATGTAATTGAGGTTAATTGATTTAAATTATATTTGATTGTATAGTTGGACTATAATAATCATATAATACATAGTACCACAAATCGTTGATTAAATAGTTGGACTATTAGAATCAAGATAATATTGAA
Organism: Zanthoxylum bungeanum; assembly: GCA_019454045.1. Lineage (NCBI taxonomy): Eukaryota > Viridiplantae > Streptophyta > Magnoliopsida > Sapindales > Rutaceae > Zanthoxylum > Zanthoxylum bungeanum. The sequence continues at coordinate 530,657 of SKCR01038325.1, read as the reverse complement.
AGATTGACATTTAAAACATAATCCTGGGGAAAATGTGTTTAAATGGTTTAATTTTCAAATTGGGAATTAAGTTTCAGGATGGTCCTGGAAAAATAATAAGTTACTTTATTTGATAAAATAACGTATTATGCCTAAAGCCCGGAGTTAAGCAAATAGTAGAGCATGATCTTTGGAAGATCATGTAATGATAACTTAAGTGCTTAATCCATTAAGCTTGTCGCAGTAGACTCCTTAATTTCTGAATCAAAACTAAGGATTAGATCCTTAAAGTATGATAATGAAATTGAAGGATTTTCATGGATCTATTTTAGATCTTTGAAATACTAAAATTGCAATAAATAATTCTTGGAGAATTAATGACTAATCTCAAGGAGATAAAGTCAATGTTTGCAATAAGGCAAGTAGCGCAAGGCGCACCTTACTTCGATATTCTAGGAACCCGAGGGTTGGCCAAAGGCTTCTGGAGTGTGGAAAATGGCAAAGGCAAAATCATTATAATCTTCTAGGAAGATAAGAGGACATATCCCAAGAAGCAATTGAAGACGAGCAAGGCTCTGACTTCAAAAATATTTGTAACATTATGTTCAATACTAGTATTAAAATTGGATTTTAAATACTTAGTGTGGTACATAAATATGTATTGATGTTCAGAATCTGCTATAAGCAGGATAATGACATCAATTGAGATTTATCTGCGAATTGGAAACGGGACGAAAGTCGATGTTTTAACCGTAGATACCTAAATTTAGGAACTACTTTTTGGGTGTGTACGTAAATTAGGAAACTTTTATAATGTAACTAGTTTGACTAGATATATTATCTCTATATCAGTGTTTAACCCACTGCGGGTGAACCTTTATATTCTAGAACACTAAAGTGTTTTATTATATAAAGATGATATTGAGATAAACACATTAGATGTGAATAACAGCATTTATATTTTGAATATAAATATATCTCAAATATATAACATGACAAATAAATAGCTCAAACTGATTTGATCAATTAAGAAACTAATTGTGGCATAGTTGTCAGGGACACTATTAAACAAGAATCGTATATCCACACTTTTGAAGAGTGGGTACTAGGACTGATTTGATTCTATTCAAATAAAGTCTACGAATCTAGTTTATTGGGCAAAGTGCTATAACACTATTTACTTGGTTAAAGTGTAAATGCCACCGACCTGTTAGCCCTATTTCATAGTGAAGCAAGTGGGCCCATGTCTAACTAGGCTAGAGGTGGATATGAATATTTCGTGACCTTTACGGATATGGAATCGCGTATGGTTATGTGTTTCTTTTGAAACATAAATCGGAAACTTTCACAGTTTCGACACGAAATAGACAAACAGATCGGTTAAAGTATTAAACCGTCACGGTAAGATCGTAATGGAAAATACTTAAGCAATAAGTTTCTCGTATACTTGAAAGAGTATAGTATTCTTTCAATGAGGACTCCTCCCGGAACACGTCAGTTTGACGGTGTGTCCGAACAAGATTAACCGAATATTGTTAGACATGATAAGGTTAATCATGAGTTGCTCTGAGCTACCATTTCCTTCAACGGATACGCTAAACAGTGCAAGAACTTATTTAGGATAAGGTTCCATAAAATCTGTTTGACAGATAACATATTAGATATGAATGGGAAAGAAACCAGGTTTCTCACTCCTAAAAATTTGGGTATAATAGGCATACGTTTGGATGATATCAAACAAGAACCCAAATTGGATAAGTGTCAATTGTAGGTTATCCTAGGGATACCATAAGTATAGTACTTATACATCTCACCAGAGAACAATTAGATTGTTGCTCACCATGTGGTTTTATGAGAGGAATACCGATATGCAGTGGTAAGTGCGAGGATAGTATAACTCGATGAAAATCGGAGTAATACTTTTCAAGGCACCGAATCTCAATGGAACATAAATAGTTCATCAAGGATGAAACTATACCATTAATCTTCAAATACACAAGAACCGCGTAGGTCGAAAAGAGTCAGCAAACAACCTGGGGTATGAGTTTTTGATCTAACCTCATAAAGATGCAAATCTTATTGAGGAATACCAACTGACTACGTATGAGGAAGTGATACAAGGAATCGACTCCCTATTATGGCAAAGTGCCATATAATCCGAAATAGATTCCATGTATATCAACCAGTTTGGATACTAGTTGATGTACCACAAGGCATTGAGCCTACTGGTACTATAAGTCTTCAAGGAAGACATACATGGATGGCAACATACCAACGTATAAAGCTGCGCTTTTAACGGAAAGGTATCGTTATCAACATTGTGTTGATTACGATTCAATCTTTTACCTGTTGCCACGGTAAATCCATTTGGATAAAGCTTGTTATTCGATCCATGATTGGATTGAAGTAAGCATTAGGTTCTTGGAATTATCGTTTTGATGTAATCATAATGGTTTATGATATAATTCAAAACGAAAAGATTCTTGTGTATGTAAGAGGGTTAGTGGGAGTGCACTGACAGTGGCTGTCGTATAAAATAATGATTATATGTCATTTCTTGGAAATGATATTCCCATAAAAATAACTATCGACGAAAGCTTGGCTTTCGAAATACTCTCAGAGAAACCGTACATTGAAAAATGTACGTGACCTGATGTCTCATACGCTTTGAGCATATGGATTCACAAACAGGCCAATCTGAGTGATAGTCACTGGATTGATGTTAAGAACATCTGTTAGTATCTTAGAGAACTAAGGATGCTGTCTTAGTCTATGGAGAAGGATAACTTGAAGTGACTGGGATCACTGTAGCAAGTTTCCTATAACCGATAAAGACGACTAAAAGTCACAAATGGTACAATAAAAGTTTGAATAACGGTACAGTGAGCTGGAAATCTTCTAAGCAAGATATTGTTACCGAATAAACAACAAATGCGGGTTAATTGCAGCAGCTGAGGCAGCAATAGAAGCCATCTGGGTCAATAACAAATATAATTAGATTAGATATAATTCTGTTAGCAGCTGAGCTAGGCTCGAGCACAGGCTAAAGAATTAATGGTCTCATCAACGATCCAGATACTTACTTCGATATTCATCTGATTCGTTCGGATCATACATCGTGGCGATGTGATGATCGAATAAATCGCATCAGATGATAATCATATAAATCCACTGATGAAAGCTTTTCTCAGCAGTTTGAGCCAACCGTACATAGTTCGGGTGTCAAGCACTCGAGTGACTGGCTATAGGCCAAGTGGGAGATTTTTGGATAATTATGACCCATATCGTCACTATTTGTACATATCATGGTGTTGTTGTACAAATTAACTATGTGACAAAGGAGATTGCACTCTTATCATTTGTGATTGGATCACCTAGATATATAAATGATATGAGGTCCTTATGATTTGTTCCTGGACGGAGAATGATATAAGACAGTATCAGTCCACGAAGAATAAATCATTAAATATCCCTAGTCAGAGTATTATCGAGAATGGACATCGATAAATACGTAAAAGACTAGTATTACACTTGTGCGCGTTTGTAGGGGCACAACGGCATAGTTCTCATATATTTGGTCGCAACCTGAGACTTGCAACACTAATACTTGCGACAATCAATATACTTTGGTTGAGGTCGTCCAGGGCTTTAACAGGTTCTGTGTACGCCAATGTTGGGTATATTGAGAATCGTAGTGTGTTGGGTGTGATGTTAAGACGGAAGTATCACTCCAATCATATGGAGATGATGGTCACATAGGATACAGAACTCGTTCTCTTAAATGCTCGAGCTATCGGGATGTTATTACTAGGTCATGTATATCCGATTATAGAGACTAGTTGCCAGACATCCGATATGTGCTTCGTACGGGGCAGACACAATTCCAACCCCAGGCCTAGCACGTGATCATCCGATGCTGGACAGAAATACGCAATACTACGGTATACTACGCTTGATATAGATCACATATTCCTATAAGGATATTTCTGGAGAATTGGGTATGCATGGCGCTTTGCTAGAAGCCAACCTTGTCTTGTAAATCGGTATAAACGTAGTACGAGGTAACTACGTGTTCGGATAGTCCGACGACCGTATTTACTACCAACATATACGGGGATCTCATGGGTCGCTTCCCAAAGATTCTTCGATTATGTATGACTCGTACTTTATTAATCTGGGATTATTTAGATGAGAGAGAAAATTAATCTGGGATTAATTACAGAGATATTTTATCTGGGATAAAATATTGATTAAAGAGAGAGAACTATTAATTTGGAATTAATTGATAAAATAATATATTCGATATATTATACGAAATTGGATTTTGACACGAAATTAAAATTATATTTTAATTCGGGCGAACGAATTAATTTAGAATTAATTCATTGGTGATGTGAATAGTGATTTCGCTAGGCGTAATCGTTTAATTGCGTCGCAACGGAAAATTTGTTAATTTGGAATTAGCGAAGCCGAGCCCGGGATTTTTGGGAGCGCATTCGCATTTTGAACTCGAGTGCTGCACGCAAGTCAAATTGAGCGTCAAATCGCAAGTCACATCAAGCGTCAAATCACATGTCTTTTTGAGTGATGTGACAATTTGATTGAGTGATTGATGTGGTAGTTGAAAAGCATTAATGGGCTTTTGCTTTTTGATTTTTTTGGTAAATGGAAAATGCTTTTTGTATTTGTTTTTGTTTTTTGGAAAATAAAAATAAATATATAAGTAAAACATTTTCCTTTTCTCTCCACTGACTTACGGTTTCCCTCTTTTCTCTTCTCTTCTCATTTTCGGCTTTGAGCCATCTCTTCTCCTTCAATTTCTGGTTTGAACGAACGTATAAGAGAAGAAAGAAAATGATTTTGTTGCAAAATCTAGTGCTAGCACACACTTGAGTCTTCCTAAGGTGATAGGGCAGTGAACGCTTGAGCTTGGAATCAGTTTTGGAGCTTGAAGCTTGGAGCTTCCATGGAGTCCACCCATGGTCGAATGTTGGAGGGACAACAAACAGCAAAACCGAGCAGTCCACTGCAAGGAGGAGCTACTGCCGACCTTCAAAGAGGAGTGCAAAGGCTTGTGTTCTTTGTAGCATCCAAATCGTTCATTGTGGGTATGTTTCTGCCATTCTCCTTTGTGTATTCATGCATTTTTGTGCTTGATTCCATGATTCTTGGGACCTAATTAGAAACCAACACTCCAAGTGTCGGGGAGAGACTGCAAGATCAAATCTATAGAGGTCTCTATCTCAAAGACAATCCCCATTTTTCCAAGCTGCTCGATATCGGCAATCATCTGTGTCACATGATGTTCAACAGATGTACCCTCTGACATCCGAGCGCATAAGAGCTTTTTCTGTAACTCATATCTTTGCGATCTAAGATTAGATCGGTGTAGATCATTCAACTTCGCCAACATATTATAGGGATCCGATCCCTTGTTCTGTCGAAGGAATTGCTGAGTCATAACAGCAAGCATAAAATTTTGAGCAGTTGCGTTGTCATCGCTATGAGTCTTCCAAAGCTCTAGCTCGAGCAACTGATCAAATATGGGCTTAGGCCCAAGAGGTCTCTCTATAGTATATAGCAGCCTCTCGGATCCAATGAGTATCCTTACTTTCATTTCCCAATCGGAAAAGTTAGTGCCGTTAAAGACATTATCGCCCATGATGATGTCTCAAACACTGTTCTTTCCAGTCATTTTAATTGCGATAGTCTAACTATTCAATTAACAATGTAAGGGTAGAGTCTAACTGTTACAAGAAAAATAACACAATATTAGTCCAACTAATAAAATAATTTTGACGAAATAATTTTGAAAGCGTGTAAAGCTAAGTATTTGAACAAAATTGCAAATTCAATACTGGCCTCCCACTATTTTTCGGCGAGCCTCTAACCCTTTGTGGAGTACTCGGGAAACCTAGTTTCCTAGTGGGCTAGGATCCCGTTAAATAAAACACAACCTTGACTTTGGCCAACAAGCTATATGATATTTAACTAGGTAGATCTCGAAGATCAATTGGATATCATCCAATTCCTAGATCCGGTAGGTGGACCTCCAAGTCCGGAACATATATACAATATATATGCCAATATATCCAATATATTTTCCTAACATTTTCCTCTGAATCAACTAAGCCTTAAATACAGAGCGAAGCTGTTTTCCATACCATCGGTAAAACACAACCTCCTACCACACTTGCATAAGTATCCAATACTTAAATATATGAGAACTATGATGTTATGCTTCCATAATATGCACAAGTGCGATACTAGTCTATTCCGTATTATCCATGTCCAGTCTCGATAATACTACGACTAGGGATATTTAATGATTAAATCGTCGTGGATTGATACTGTCTCATATCATCTCAATCCGGAACTAATCATAAGGACTTTTGTCATTCACACATTTAAGTAATCTAATTACGAAATAATAAAAGGCAATTTCCTTTGCTACATAATTAATTTGTACAAAAACAAAATGTCTTTTAAAAATAGTGACGCTATGGGTCATAATTGTCCAACACCTTGTATGCCCGATTGAACACATTTCACGTTCCATCGAGTGTACCTCGTCCGGCGAGGCAAAACATCATGGTAAAGGTAGCCTTTAGGCATTTCCCTCGAATAGAAGACCTTTAATCCACCCTAGTTAGCCCATGCGCACTAGAATGAAATGCATGCGTGAATAAAGCAATGATATGCAAAGGGTAAATGACATAATAAAAGACGCGGTAAAGCATCGTGGTAATGGTAGCCTTCAGGCATTTCCCTCGAATAGAGGACCTTTAATCCACCCTAGTTAGCCCATGCGTATTATATTACCATGCATACAAATGAATGAGATAATAATATGGAACTTCATATGTCCGATTAAACATATCTCACATTCAATCAAACATACTTCGTCCGGCGTGGCGAAACGTCGTGGCAAAGGTAGCCCTTAGGCTTTTCATCCCTCAAAACGGAGGACCTTTAATCCAACTTGATTTACCCATGCGCACTATATCATCATTACACAAACAAATAACGTACAGAAAGTAAATGGCGGAATGTAAAATGCGAATAATAGACGAACAAGATAAAATAAATTGAAATATGTGTCATTTGCTCAAGTAGTATGTGGAGTTGTTTCCCAAGTACAGACCGCACTACCATCCATTCGGATTCAGCTACGGAATTTACATTTGGGTTTCCATCCGATATACCATAAGAGACGACACATATTCCATTCATCCAATAGTCATAGCATGCATTAATCAACAATACTCATGCGACATAAAGTAAGAAAATAAATAAAAATAAAAGAGCATAAATAAAATAAAAAAGTGCCCTCAGGTCTAACCTCTTAAGTTGTTTCTCAGAAATGCGCTACGTGATTTTCGGAAGGGTTGAGGCTCTGCAACTTCTCTGGTTCACTGGTTCGCTGTTTTCTTTCGCTATTTCGCCGTTTTGCTCACTGTTTTGGGTTGCTTTTGCTGCTATTCTAGGGTTGATTTTTGGGAATGTTTTTGGTACTGCATGAGGCTGTTTTGGAATGTTTTCAGCTTGGTTATTGTTCGGTTATAGGGTTTTTGTTTGGTGGCGTCTTATTGTTTGGTCGGTGGGGCTATTCTTGTGTCTACGTTGCTCTCTTTGGCTTCTGCCGTGTGTGTGTATGTTTAAGTGCCGAGTGATGTGAGGAACGTGCAAGGAGTGATTTAGGGTTCTCGATGTGGGGGGTTTACGGCCTGTGTGCGTGAGTGTAAGGTCTGTTCGTGAGTGTAGGGTATGTGCGCGAGGGCTCTTGATTTGTTTTGCTGTTGAGGGTTGAGAGGGGTTTGTGTTTAAGTAAGGGACGTGTGTGTGTAAGGGAGTGAGTGGCTTGTGACGTGCTGAACCTGGAGGGAGAGACGAGTGCTGCTAGGGTTTATTTGTTTATGTGCTTGCCGTGAATATGTTGAATGAGCAAGGGTTTTTGGAGTGCTTCTTACGTGAATGAGCCAGGGTGTGAAGGGTTGGTTTAGGCTTCTTTTTATAGGCAAAGGGTTGGAGTTTACCTTGTGTGAAAAGGGAAAGGATTTGTGTAATTTTGGGAGATATTTTTAATTAGTGTGTGATAGGGAAAAATCTTTTAATTAGGGAAGTGATTAGATATGATTTGATTTGATTAGGAAGATCATATATTTGATTTGATTTGTTTTGCTTTGTTTAGGTATGTGATTAATATATGTTTTTTTTTGTTTAATTTGGAAGGTGATGGGCGTGAATGGGCTGGTTTGGGCGTGTATCAGAGGCTGACTTCAGGGGCAGTGGGCGTGTTTCAGAGGTAGTTTTCAGGGGCAGTGGGCATGTTCAGGGGCTACTGCAGGGGCAGTCGGCATGTTCAGGGGCTACTGGAGGGGCAATAGACATGTTTAGGAGCTGTTGCAGGGCTAGTGGGCGTGTTCAGGGGTTGACTTCAGGGGCAGTGGGCGTGTTCAGGGGCTGCTGCAGGGGCATGCGGGCGTGAATTGGGCAGTATTTAAGGAGGGTTTGTATGTGTTGTTGGTGATGTGTGGGCTTGGTGTGTGACTTGCGGGGGTTTGGGCTAAGGATGTGTTTTAAAACAGAGGTCCAACAAGAGAACCCGAAGCTAAGCAAGAGAATTAAATCCAACAAGATTTCCATGTCTGACTCTTCCCTTCTGACGTCTGTTTCCCGCGACTTCCATAATTTAAAGAGGTAGCGTCTCTATGTGAGACTCATCATCGGGACTTATATGCAAAAATGCAGTGCCTACATACATATTCTTGAATTATATCGAACTACAATTTTAAATCCAATTTAAATTATTTCCAATACTAATTTCTGTTTAATTCAAAATTAAATAATTACACTTTGAAAAGTGTCTTTTAGACTTGGATTCCAAATCCAATCTTAATGGTTCTCAAAGGCCCAATTAGTATCCAATACTATTCAATTAAAGTCCAATGGGCTTTCAATTAATTCTTTAGGCATGGTCTTTGGCCATTATGGATCAAACCCAAGATGCCAAGGCCCAAATAGGAATCACCTTATGCCAAAAATCAATTTAGGCCCATTAGGCCCAATTAAATTTTTAAAGGCCTAAAAGTCATGTTTGGACTTTATGGAAATGGTTTTAGGCTCAATTGGATCCAACCCAATTGTCGAAAACCATACTTGGCCCAACCAAGCCCATTAAGCCCAATTACAACAAATTAAATTAATACATTATTCCAAATTACATATTAATCCAATTCAAGTGTAATTAACATAATTAATCAACTAATCTAATGTTTCCAAAATACTAATTAATCCATTTAATCATGCTTATTAATTCCAATTCATGTCCAACACAAATTGAAGCAAAATCAATTCTACAACATGCTTAGGCTCACGGCAATGGCAAAGAAATTATCATGCAATTTGATTTCAAACTAAATAAAACAACATTTAACATACATTTCATGCCAACAACGCATCCAATTGCTAATTTTCAAAAAATCACCATGCGCACTACATAGGGTTCCATTCGGCCATGGCTTAGGATTTGGGAAAATTTTTGATCCAATAAATTTCACAAATCCAATGATGCACAAATCCAATTCATCATCATCCAACCACAACCAAACAATCAATTTTGACTTTTCACACTCCAAGCATAAAATCCCCAAATTAAAGTTTGGAACCCTAAAATTGAAATCAAGTTTAGATTGGCTCTGATACCTAAACATGATTCTAGTGTGAATAAAATCAAGATAAGTTGCGGAAGACTTACATTGATCGGTAGAGAAGTTCAAAACTTTTGTTAGATGTTGGAAGCTCCAAGCCTTTTTGTTGAGTTCCAAACTCTTGGTGAGTTTCCCTATCACCTTTCTTTGACTCCTTAAGTGCTAGCTTTGATGAATTTTTGCAACAAAAATTCAAGAACAATAATAGATATGTTCGGCCAAATGGAGGAGAGGAAGAAAGAATGAATAGTGATGTGTTTTCCAAAAACAATTACCAAAAGTTGACTTCAAAAAATTGTGTGTGTGTTGGCAAAAGATGCATTTAAAAGTAGCCAACTACTTCCATCACAAGATTGACAAGTGATGTGAGTTATGGGTCCCACCAAATTTTGAATAGAAAATTCAAGTTAACTTACACAATACAGTTTGGGTCCGATTCGTTTAATCCGACAAAACGAATTTTTCGTCGTTAAATAATTAAATCCAATTTAATTAAATAATAATGCCTCGTAAAATTATTACGAAATTCGCTTACGAATTAATTCTAAATTAATTTGTTCGCTTGAATTAAAATACAATTTTAATTCCGTATTGAAATCCAATTTCAAATAATATATCTGATATATTAATTCGCCCAAATAAATAAATTAAATAGTAAAATCAAATTTAACTATTAAATTTATTTTGCCGATTAATTCCAAATTAATCGCGTTCTTTCTTCTAGTGGAATTATTCCCAAATTAATTCTTGACGTAATTAATCCCAGATTAATTTTCGCTCTCATAATTAATACCAAATTAATTATGTTCGAGTCAAATATCATCGGTGAATCTTTGAGAAGTGACCCAAGAGATACCTAGATATGTTGGTAGTAAATACGGTCATCGGACTATCCGAACACGTGCGTACCCGGTACCACGTTCTTACCGATTTACAAGACATGGTTGGCTTCTAGCAAAACACCGTACCTACCCAATTCTCCAGAAATATATTCAACATGGAATATATATAATTTATATCAGGCGTAGTATACAAAGTATTGCGTTTTACGATCCAGTATCTTATGTCACATGCTAGGCCTAGGGCTGGAATTGTGTCTGCCCCGTACGAAGCATATATCGGATCACTAGAAACTAGTCTATGTAATCGGATAATCATGACCTACTCATACTATCCCGGTAGCTATAGTATTTAAGAGTACTAGTTATGTATCCATGTGTGATCATCATATCCATATGACTGAAGTGATACTTCCATCTTGACATCACACCCAATACACTATGATTCTCAGTATACCCAGAAGAGGCGTACACAGAACCTGTTAAAGCTCGGGACGACCAAAACCAAAGTATACTGATTGTCGTAAGTATTAGCGATGCAAGTCTCAGGTTAAGACCACATACACCTACCCTGATTCGGATTCCCATAGACACATAGTCATAATACCAACGGGACTCCGATGGGTCTATCCAGAGCGAAGCTGTTCCTAGTCTAACTGCTAACAGAACCTCATATCACACTTGCATAAGTATCTAATACTTAAATATATGAGAACTATACCGTTAAGCTTCCATAACGCGCACAAGTGTAATACTAGCATATTCCGCATTATCGATGTCCAGTCTCGATAATACTACAACTAGGGATATTTAATGATTAAACCTTTTGTGGATTAATAATGTCTCATATCTTATTAATCTGGTACTAATCATATGGACTATTATCATTTATATATCCAAGTAATCCAATTATAAAATGATAAAATAGCAATTTCCTTGTCACATAGTTAATTTGCACAAAGAACACCATGTCTTTTACAAATAGTGATGCTATGGGTCATAATTGTCCAACATTATGTTCTTTCAATGTCTGTAACATCTGATGCAAATGTTCCTCATGCTCTTGCTTATTACATGTGCACACCATAATATAATTAATGAAAACTATCAAAAACCGATCTAAAATGGTTCTAAACACCCTATTAATTAAATCCATAAAAGCCACAAGGGAATTGGTTAAACCAAATGACATTACTAAGAACTCGTAATGTTTATATCTTGTTCTAAAGGATATCTTCGGACGTCACTCTCGTATTCACCCATAGTGTGTGTGCTAGATGTGGATGGTGTGGGAAAGAGAATGTTAAACAAACTCTCTGAGTCTGAGTTTTCTTCTACAGTCCTAACAAATCTACCAAACATATCTCTACGTCTAGGCATGGAATTTAAACACAAGTAATACACGAAACAAAAATAAAATAGTAAACTAAAAGTAAATAAATAAAAATAAAAATTCAAAAATAAAATTAAAACTAAATTAAAATTGACGAAATAAATAAATAATTCAAAAATAAATTAATAATCAAAGCTAAACTAAAACTGAAATAAATAAATAAATAAATAAAGGTGGAACGAAGTTACCGCTTTTCTATTGAATAAGCAAACCTGCTCTTGTTGATTTTAAACCATCTTCTCGGTAATGGTGCCAAATTTTGATTATACTTGCGGCTATCGCAGTATAGTTGGCCTGTCGATTCCTCAGAGAGATGGTTACAAAGAACTGATTTACTTAAACAAAACGTTAGCAACAACTTAATTAAATAGAAATGTTGAATTTATAATATAAAATGAAAACTATGGAAAATAATTTAAGAATATCTGCAGAGAAAAGTAGCGAAGCGTTGAGAATCCATCTTATATCAAATCTCTATATTCAGTTATTGATTTTGTTTTATTACTCAATTGAATGGTTCATATCCCAAACCAACAATCAGAAGATATTCAATTTTAAGCATATTAAATTCTAAGGTAATTGATGATTTATTTTCTCTATGTTAATAGCATAGAAAGTCATCATTACGACTTATCTAACGTCGACAATATACCCTTAGGCAATACTGCAACAGAAGACCAAATCATATAACAACTTTACCAATCACAACTGGGTTCACAAATCACATATAGAAGAAGCATGACTGTATCTATATGCAAATTTGATAAAAACAGTTTATGGATTCATCTAATCAAAAGATAATAAAGAATAAAAAACATCAATTGTATTAATGTTTAAGAGTTTATAGGAATCAACAACATGAATATAAGAAATTAAATATGAGAGTTCATCATTAGCTTTGCCAAGGAGATTAGTTCTCCATGTAGAAAAAAGATATAGCCTGAAGAGATTGCAGCAACATTCTGTCTGTTATGAAGTTTCTTCATTCTTCAATCTCAAATATGTGTTTGTGGCTCTTTGTTGTGTGTTTTTTTCTCTTTTTCTCTCATCTTTTATTTCCCTTTAGGGTTTTGGACGAACTTGGTTTTATATAAAGAAGTCATGGCGGCCTTATTTGCGTAAAAATGAAGTAACAAAAAAACTTGGAATACGCATGCGCATCGTGACACGTGGCCCTTACGCGTCACGATGCGTGACCGATTTTGTAGGACTATGATTCCTATATTTATGCTCATCTTACGCGCTTCCGATGCGTCCATAAGGTCTCAAAACATGTGTAATTGATCCAATCTTCATGTTCAATTGCTTCATAATAATAAAATATAAAATAAACTATCATTAAGAATAAATACATGATAATCAAGCCGAATTAGAGATATTCGAAATACACCTTCATGCATATATCACCGGCCACACTCCGGCCACTGCCGGAGGGCGCACTACCCCATAAAGATACGCCGGAGCTCCCTCATCCTCCAACTGTCGACGGTCGGCCAAGGGACGCCGGAATCCAGTGATGTGACGTGAAGAAGGTGCAGCAATGGGTTATTCGATCACGTCTCATCACTTCATTTCACGACTCGAGTCACCCGCCAAATTGAAGCTCTCAGAGAGTACTACTAGTTGGCGGTGATACATTTTCCTTTCCGTGCACGATTGCACATGAATCGAGAGAAGAAAATTATAATGAATAGTGACCCATGGTGAAAATTAACTCCAATCGAAATTCTGTCGATTCCAACTCGTTCAAAGGATCGTTTGGAGTTCGTATATGGCCTCGAAATCTCGTTAAGACCTACCGGTATAAATCCGTAAATTTCAAATTTATAGTTAAATGTTCGGATGTACCTAATAGCTTTGTAGCGTAGATTATTGATATAAATTGAATTGATTGAGTATTAGTACATTGAGTACGAGCATTTGGTAGAATCTGAGTGAAAACGAAATGAGTTTGATTGATCCGATGGAAATTGCAAGTTTCCGATAAAAGTGGATTTTTGGGTATAATGATGTGTTTTGATTTTAATGATAGTTATGAGTTATACATGATATTACAAACATGTTTGGATAAATCCGGAAAGGTTTGGAGGGTTCGGGACCCTTCCGTAGCATTTGTGGAAATTTTTTCGGAAGATACTGGTAGCCTTTCGTCCTTTGTTTTGACATATGTGACTAAGACCTAGAGTGCTCACGAAGCCATGTAAGTAACCCATGCGATCAGTGCTTGAATTTTGATTTATGATTATATATATATATATATATATATATATATATATAATTAAAGTGTTTAGGCTAAGACCATAATAGATAAGAGGTAGTATCGAGAAAGAAGTTTGTAATTATGTACAGTTAGGTAGTCGACCTTAACAGAAAAGGATTTTCATTATTGCTATGATATGAAGTGAGTAGTTTGATGAGGATGATGTATGTATGTATGTAATGTATTTATTGGTGTGTCTTGAAAAGGAATGTTCATGGATAATGCTATGATATGTATTTTGAAAAGACTGATGAGTTTAATAGCTATATATATATATATATATATTGATGCATGTAACTACATGTACTCGTAATGGTATGTATATGTATGGATGTATTTAATGGTATGAACGTGTATTGATATAAACGTATATATATAAATGAGAAATGAAAGGTATAAGTATATGAACATGTATTCGTATATGCATATGATGTTAAGACATGAAGATTGATAAAGGCTATGATATCTGATATCAAAGTAATACATATATTTGTATGTCTAGAATATGTTTATGTACGTGAGTGTTGAATGAAGTTTTAGAGTGTTTGTTTTGGATGTGCTTATGTGTGAAAAGTTATGCAATTAGTTTGGTGTGTCGTGATATGTATGCATGAATGAAGGTTTAATTGGTTGATGATTTCGTGGTACAGTAGTTGAGCTGGTTAGGAATCCGTTTGGAGATAATTCATCTCATACCAATTCTAAAATAGGTAATGAGTCTCGTACGAACATTTTGTGTGTAAACCGGCCGGATGTATGTATTGTTGGATGGTGTGATCTTTGATATATCGATTGTTATGTGTGCTTCTTAGATGGTTGCATGATGATTGTAAAGATGTCTGAGTGTGTGTGTATGTATAATGGAAATTGTGATATGTATGGATTATGTATACTTATGTGAGATGAATGGTTGATTTGAAGTCGATGTGAATATCAGAGGTTAAAAAGCTTGTTTGCCAAGTTTTAATGGTATGTACATATATGTATAAGAATTACGACATTATATTTTCATGTATATACAAGAAATGTGCTACAGTATGTGTGAATGTATACGAAACCCGAATGTTAAGCTATTATAAGGTTACCATATTCGAAGAAAGGTAAAATAGGTTTGTTTTGGTATAGAAGAAAGTTTAATTGGTTTGCCTGCTGGACAGTTATGACCCATAGCGTCACTATTTGTACAGATCATTGTGTTGTTGTACAAATTAACTATGTGACAAAGGAGATTGCACTCTTATCATTTGTGATTAGATCACCTAGATGTAAAAATGATGAGAGGTCTTTATGATTTGTTCCTAGACGCATAATGATATGAGACAGTATCAGTCCACGTAGGATAAATCATTAAATATCCCTAGTCAGAGTATTATCGAGATTGGACATCGATAAATACATAAAAGACTAGTATTACACTTGTGCGCGTTTGTGAGGGCACAACGGCATAGTTCTCATATATTTTGGTATATGATACTCATGCAAGTGTAATAGGAGGTTGTGTTTTACCGATGGTACGGAAAACAGCTTCGCTCTGGATAGACCCCCCCGGAATCCCATTGGTAGTATAACTGTGTGTCTATGGGAGTCCGACATCAGGGTAGGTGTATTTGGTCTTAACCTGAGACTTGCACCGCTATAACTTGCGACAATCGATATACTCTAGTTGCGATCGTCAAGGGCTTTAACCGGTTCTGTGTACGCCAATGCTGGGTATATTGAGAATCGTAGAGTGTTGGGTGTGATGTCAAGACGGAAGTGTCACTCCAGTCATAGTGGAGATGATGTCACGTAGGATACGGTATTAGTACTCTTAAGTGTTGCAGCCATCGGGATATTATGACAAGGTCATGTATACCGATTATAGAGACTAGTTACCAGACATCCAACATGTGCTTCGTACATGGCACACACAATTCCAGCCCTAGGCCTAGCACGTGACATTCGATACTGGATCGACATACACTATACTATGTATACTACGCCTGATATGATCCTTTATTCCTGTAAGGATATTTCCGGAGAATCGGGTAAGCATGACGCTTTGCTAGAAGCCAACTTTGTCTTGTAAATCGGTAAACCGTAGTACTTGGTACTTACGTGTTTGGATAGTCCGACGACCGTATTTGCTGCCAACATATCCGGGGATCTCATGGGTCACTTCCCAAAGATTCACCGATGACGTATGACTCGCACTTTAATTAATCTGGGATTAATTAGTTGAAAGAGAAAATTAATCTGGGATTAATTACGGAGATATTTTATCTGGGATAAAATATCGTTTAAAGAGAGAAAACGATTAATTTGGAATTAATCGGTAAAATTAATATATTTGATATATTAAACGAAATTGGAATTCGACGCGGAATTGAAATTGGATTTTAATTCGGGCAAACGAATTAATTTAGAATTAATTGGTTAACGACGTGAATAGTGATTTCGCTAGGCGTAATCATTTAATTACGACGCGACGGAAAATTCGCTAATTAAGAATTAGCGAACCCGAGCCCGATAGTGATTGCGAGTGCATTCGCATTTCGAATTCGAGTGCGGCACGCAAGTCACATCAAGCGTCAAATCATTAATCACATCAAGCGTCAAATCACATGTTACTTTGAGTGATGTGACAATTTGATTGAGTGATATGACATGATGTGAGTTAGTGGAGTGGTTGGAATGTTTGGTATATGACTTGATTTTTGAAATCTATTATTTGATTTACACCATTTGACTTTTGACAAATAATTTGGTAAATCATTAATATATTTTTGGAAAATATATAAAGAAAACATTGGATTTGGGCTTTTAAAGTTGTTATTAGGCTTAATGGGCTTTGTTGTACAAAGTTGGGTTAAGGCAAATTGGATTGGATCCAATTGGGCCCAAAACCGCCACCATAAAGCCCAAATGCGACTTAATGGACTTTAAAGTTTAATATGGCCTAATGGGCCAAAATTGATTTATGGGCTTATGGGTAACTCCCGGATTGGACTTTGGTTTTCGGTTTGACCCGAGTTGACCAAAAGTCCACGCCTTAAGAAATCAATTAAAAGCCCATTGGACTTTAATTAAATTGACGTTGGACGTTAATCGGGTTTTGAAACCCGTTGCGATTAAATTTGGAATTTAAGTCGTAAAAGTTCATTAATAAAGTGCATTATTTAATTTGGAATTAAATAACGAATTAGAATTGAATGCATATTAAATTGGATTTAATGATGTAGTTTAATTTAATTCGAGAATTCGTACTTTGAGAACTTATTCGCAAAGACGAGTTTAACTCGCACAAAATCAAATCGTTGTTTGAACATTGGATGATCATTAATTATCAGATTAATTAATTTGATTAGATTAATTGATAACATGCTTGTGTGAATACATGGTTGTGATGAATGAATAATGTATATCAGATGGATATTAGTCGGGTGGGACAATTTTAGAAATTTTTGTAATAAATTCGATTTATTAAATTGGACCTGCGTGTCCAGCCTTATCACCTCTATACTCTTTGTATTCTCTTCTAACTTATTCCCCTCAATGTAAATGAGGTTTCTTTAGAAGTGTAGTGTAACGGGTAGAAGTAATACTTGTGCTAGCGGGAGAGAGAAAGAGAGAGATTTGATCTAGGATCGATGTGTAAAGTATCCATCCACATATCATTATTATTTTACATACTCGTTTTATTATGTGTTTAGAATGCATTTTTAAGGGTGTATGATGATGAGACCTTAACAAAGATAATAAATTGGTTGCCAATTTGCACTTGAAAAACCCTCGCAATAAATTAAGCGTCATTCCTTCCATTGAGCGATTCTCACTCAAGATCAGAGACGGCATTGGTTTGTTGGCCAAAGTCAAGGCCTTTGTCTGTCGAAGATGTGTTTGAATCACGAAGGCTTTGTTACATGTCAGTGTCATGTCCAAGTCGTGGTTTGTTGGCCAAAGTCAAGACCATTTCTTGTCCATCGACATTGATTACGAAGCTTTCCATGGTCAATGGTTCTCGCTTGACTGGGATCACTAAGTTTGTTGTGCCAAAGCCAAGGCTTAGTTGATTCAGAGGAAATAGGTTAGGTAATACATTGGATGTATTGGCATATATAAGATATATGTTTCGGAC
The DNA here is from genome assembly GCA_019454045.1 of Zanthoxylum bungeanum. NCBI lineage: Eukaryota > Viridiplantae > Streptophyta > Magnoliopsida > Sapindales > Rutaceae > Zanthoxylum > Zanthoxylum bungeanum. The sequence continues at coordinate 512,359 of SKCR01038325.1, read as the reverse complement.
TTGGATGTCCCCCTACCGGATCTAGGAATTGGATCGGATCCAATCGATCTTAGAGATCTACCTAGTTAATTATCATACAATTTGTTGGCCAAAGTCAAGATTGTGTGATATTTAACGGGATCCTAGCCCACTAGGAAACGCGGTTTCCCGAGTACTCGACAGAGGGTTAGAGGCTCGCCGAAAAATAGTGGGAGGCAAGAATTGAATTTGCAATATTCGTTCAATTACTTGCCATACGCGCTCAAACAAATATCACTCGTCAAATAAATTAAAAGTATTAGTTGGACTAATATTTAAATTGTTATTTTTTAATAAATAGTTGGACTATATATTCAAACTATTCATTTATAGTTGATTTTATAATTGGATTATAGTAATCAATATAATTGAATTTAAATCTATTAAAGTATAGTTGATTATATAGTTGGACTATAGTAATCATTATATTAAATAGTACCTAAATAGCTGATTAAATAGTTGGACTATTAAAATCAGGATAAAATTGAAAGATTGTCAATTAAAACATAATCCTGTGGAAATTTTATTTAAATGGTTTAATTTTCAAATTGGGAATAAATTTCAGGATGGTCCTGAAAATATAATAAGTTATTTTATTTGATAAAATAATATATTAAGCCTAAGCACGGAGTTAAGCAAACAGTAGAGCATAATCTTGGGAAGATTATGTGATGATAACCTTAGTGCTTAATCCATTATATTTACCGCAATAGACTCCTTAATTTCTGAGTCAGAACTATGGATTAGATCCTTAAAGTATGATGACGAAATTGAAGGATCTTCATAGATCTTTTATTATATCTTAGAAGTACTTAATTGCAATTATAACTCTTGGAGAGTTAATGACTATTCTCAAGGAGACAAAGTCAAAACTTTGCAATAAGGCAAGAAGCGCAAGGCGCACCTTACTTCGATATTCTAGAAGGCCAAGGCTTGGCCAAAGGCTTCTGGAGTGTTGAAACCGGCAAATGCAAAATCATTATAATCTTCTGGGAAGATAAATGACATATCCCAAAATGTCTGCTAAATGTGGCAAACGGGATCGCGGAAGCGTGACTGCCGTTTGGACAAAGCAGACATGAAGGAATTGAAGACGAGCAAGGCTCTGACTTCAAATAAGTTTGTCAAAATTATGTTCACTACTAGTATTAAAATTGGATTTTAGATACTTAGTGTGGTACATAAATATATATTGAAGTTCAGAATCTGCTGTGAGCAGGATACTGACTTCAGTTGAGATTTAATCTGCAAATTGTAAACGGGATGAAAGTCGCTGTTTTAACCGTCGATACCTAAGTTTAGGAACTACCTTCGGGTGTGTACCTAAATTTGGAAACTGTTATAATGTAACTAGTTTGACTAGGAACATTATCTCTATATCAGTGTTTGACCTGCTGCGGGTGAACCTTTATATTTTAGAACATTAAAGTGTTTTATTATATAAAGATGATATTGAGATAAACACATTAGATGTGAATCACAGAATTTATATTTTGAATATAAATAATATCTCAAATATATAACATGACAAATAAATAGCTCAACTGATTTGATCAGAAGAAACTTAATTGTGGCATTGATGTCTGGGACACAATTAAACAAGAATCGTATATCCACACTTTCGGAGAGTGGGTACTAGGACTGATTTTATTCTATTCAAATAATGTCTACGAATCTAGTTTATTGGGCAAAGTACCTAAAACACTATTTACTTGGTAAAAGTGTAAATGCCACCTATCTGTTAACCCTAGTTTATAGTGAAGCAAGTGGGCCCATATCTAGCTAGGCTAGAAGTGGATATAAATATTTCTTGACCTTACGGATGTGGCATCGCATTATGGTTATGTGTTTCTTTTGAAGAACACAAATCGAAAACTTTTAAGTTTCGACACGAAATAGACAAACAGATCGGCTATAGTATTAAACCGTTACGGTAAGACCGTAATGGAAAATACTTAAGCAATAAGTTTCTTACATAATTGAAAGAGTAAAGTATTCTTTCAATGAGGACTCCTCCCGGAACACGTCAGTTTGACGGTGTGTCCGAACTGAGTAACCGAATCTTGTTGGACATGATAAGATTAATCATGAGTCGCTCTGAGCTACCATTTCCTTCAATGGATAAGCTTTAAACAGTGCAATAACTTATTTAGAATAAGGTTCCATTATAATCTGTTAGACAGATTTCATATTAAATATGAACAGGAAAGAAACCGAGTTTCTCATTCCTGATAATTTGGGTATGCTTGGCATATGTTTGGATGATACCAAACTAAAACTGAAATTGGATAAGTGCCAATTGTAAGTTATCTTAGGGATACGATAAGTATAGTACTTATACAACTCACAAGAGAACAATTAGATTGTTTCTCACCATTCAATTTTCCTGAGAGGAATACCGATATGCAGTGGTAAGTGGGAGGATAGTAAAACTCGATGAAAATCGGAGTAATACTGTTCATGGCACCGAGTCTTTAATGGAACACAGATAGTTCATCAAGGATGAAATTATTACCATTAATCTTCGAATACACAAGAACCACGTAAGTCAAAGAGAGTCAGAAAACAACCTAGGGTATGGGTTTCTGATCTCATCTCGTAAAGATGTCTATCTTTTGAGATATACCAACTAACTACGTATGAGGAAGTGATACAAGGTATCGACTCCCTAATTATGACAAAGTGTCATAAGTCCGAAATGGATTCCATGTATATCAACAACTTTGGACACTAGTTGATGTACCGCAAGGCATTGTGCCTATTGGTACTTATATGTCTTCTAGGAAGACATACATGGATGGCAACATACCAACGTATAAAGCTAGGCTTTTAGCGGAAAGGTATCGTTATCAACATTGTGTTGATTACGATTCAACATTTTTATCTGTTGCCACGGTAAATCCATTTGGATAATGCTTGCTAAAGCTGCGTGATTCATTTATGAAATATGTCAGCTTAACGGCAAAACCACTTTCCTTAACGGAAACCTTTTGGAGGATGTTTACAACATCCTGTCGGTTTTGTCGTACCAAAACTAGCAAACAAGGTTTGCGGGTTAATCGATCCATGTTTGGATTGAAGGAAGTATAGGTTCTTGGAATTATCGTTTTGATGTAATCATAATAGATTAAGATTTAATTCAAAACGAATAGATTCTTGTGTATATAAGAGGGTTAGTGGGAGCGCACTGACAGTGGCTGTCCTATAAAATAATGATAATATATGTCATTTCTTGGAAATGATATTCCTGAAATAACAATCGGTGAAAGCTTGGCTTTCGAGAAAATTCTCCGTAGAATTCTTGGGAGAAAACAACCTTTATTCAAGGAATAAAGATCTACTGGGATAGATTAAGTTGTTAGAACTCTCCGAGAAATCGTACATTGAAAAATGTACTTGACCTGGTGTCTAATACGCTTTGAGCATATGGATTCACAAACAGGCCAATCCGAGTGATAGTCACTGGATTAAAGTTAAGAACATACTTAGTATCTTAGAGAACTAAGGATGTTGTCTTAATCTGTGGAGAAGGAGAACTTGAAGTGACTAGGATCACTATAGCAATTTTCTTAACCGATAAGACGACTAAAAGTCACAAACGATACTACAAAGTTTGAATAACGGTACAGTGAGCTGGAAATCTTCCAAGCAAGATACTGTTACCGAATAAACAACAAATGCGGGTTAATTGCTGCAGCTGAGGCGGCAATAGAAGCCTTCTGGGTCGATAAACAAATCTAATTAGATTAGATATAATTCTGTTAGCAGCTGAGCTAGGCGTCAACACAGGCTAAAGAATTAATTGTCTCATCAACGATCCAGATATATACTTCGACTATTCATCTGATTCGTTCGGATCATACATCGTGGCAATGTGATGATCGTATAAATCGCATCAGAAGATAATCGTGCAAATCTGCTGACGAAAAACCTTTTCTCAGTAATTTGAGCCAACCGTACATAGTTCGGGTGTTAGGCACTCGAGTGACTGGCTATAGGCCAAGTGGGAGATTGTTGGACAGTTATGACCCATAGCGTCACTATTTGTACAGATCATGGTGTTGTTGTACAAATTAACTATGTGAAAAAGGAGATTGCACTCTTATCATTTGTGATTAGATCACCTAGATGTATAAATGATGAGAGGTCCTTATGATTTGTTCCTGGACGGAGAATGATATGAGACAGTATCAGTCCACGTAGGATAAATCATTAAATATCCCTAGTCAGAGTATTATCGAGATTGGACATCGATAAATACATAAAAGTCTAGTATTACATTTGTGCTCGTTTGTGAGGGCACAACTGCATAGTTCTCATATATTTGGGTATAGGATACTCATGCAAGTGTAATAGGAGGTTGTGTTTTACCGATGGTACGGAAAACAGCTTCACTCTGGATAGACCCCCCCGGAATCCCATTGGTTGTATGACTGTGTGTGTATGGGAGCCCGACATCAGGGTAGGTGTATTTGGTCTTAACCTGAGACTTGCACCGCTAATACTTGCGACAATCGATATACTCTAGTTGCGATCGTCCAGGGCTTTAACCGGTTCTGTGTACGCCAATGTTGGGTATATTGAGAATCGTAGAGTATTGGGTGTGATGTCAAGACGAAAGTGTCACTCCAGTCATAGTGGAGATGATGTCACGTAGGATACGGTATTAGTACTCTTAAGTGCTGCAGCCATCGGGATATTATGACAAGGTCATGTATATCCGATTATAGAGACTAGTTACCAGACATCCGACATGTGCTTCGTATGGGGCACACACAATTCCAGCCCCAGGCCTAGCACGTGACATCCGATATTGGATCGACATACACTATACTATGTATACTACGCCTGATATAGATCCTTTATTCCTGTAAGGATATTTCCGGAGAATTGGGTAGGCATGGCGCTTTGCTAGAAGCCAACCTTGTCTTGTAAATCGGTAAAACGTAGTACTTGGTACTTACGTGTTCGGATAGTCCGACGACCGTATTTACTACCAAAATATCTGGGATTAATTCGTTGAAAGAGAAAATTAATCTGTGATTAATTACGGAGATATTTTATCTGGGATAAAATATCGTTTAAAGAGAGAAAACGATTAATTTTTAATTAATCGGTAAAATTAATATATTTGATATATTAAATGAAATTGGATTTCGACGCGGAATTGAAATTGGATTTTAATTCGGGCGAACGAATTAATTTAGATTTAATTCGTTAGCGACGTGAATAGTGATTTCGCTAGGCGTAATCATTTAATTACGACGCGATGGAAAATTCGCTAATTAGGAATTAGCGAACCCGAGCCCGAGAGTGATTGCGAGCGCATTCGCATTTCGAATTCGAGTGTGGCACGCAAGTCACATCAAGCGTCAAATCATCAGTCACATCAAGCGTCAAATCACAAATCACTTTGAGTGATGTGACAATTTGATTGAGTGATATGACATGATGTGAGTTAGTGGAGTGGTGTGAATGTTTGGTATATGACTTGATTTTTGAAATCAATTATTTGATTTACACCATTTGACTTTTGTCAAATAATTTGGTAAATCATTAATATATTTTTGGAAAAATATATAAAGAACACATATACCATTTTTCACCAACCAACTAACACTTCTTCTCCATCTTTTCTCTCTCAAACTCACGCCATGAGGGCTGTGAAAATGCTCACTGTTTTGTCTTCAAAACCGAGCAGTGGGAAGCAATTTTGAATGATTTTGTGGCAAAATCCAAGTGCTAGCACACTCCTTATAGGCATACAAAGGTGATAGGGAAACCCACCCACGAGCCGGGAATCAAACGACGAAGCTTGGAGCTTCAAATGTTGGATCAAAATCTGATTTTGGAGGCAGAAAATCTGCACAGCAGTGGCGTTTTTGGAGGGTAGAATTTCAGTTTTGTTCTTCACCAAATCGTCTAAACCGATCGATGTGAGTATTCCGCTACCTCCGTTGATGTATTCACACTTGTTATTCATGCTTATATTGATCTTGGGACCTTAATAGACACCAACATTGTCGAATTGATGGTATTTCATAGATGTGCATTCCTAATAAAGTTTAAGAATGTGACTTCAAGTTTCTTGTGATTGGAATTGTTTCTATGTAAAAGGACATATTGTATGATTCAGATGTATGGTTAATAGTTTGGTGTATATGTGAATATGTAGACTTGAGAATTTTACATGGGTTAATCATAAAGGATAATAATAATAAGCTAATAAATCGAACTTGTAATAGTTTAGTAAATTTGATAAACTATTGGTATATTTGATTTATTTGTTTGTAATACTAGCATGATTACTTACTGAGTTTAATAACTCACACCAAACCAGTTGCTATTTTTACATGTTGGTTACCAGATGGGTCAACCACTCCAATCTTGAAGTCCTGTTCGAGACGTGGATCACCCAAGCGGCAGTCACCCTCGCAAGTGTCCTGGGAGATGTTTAGAAGTTGAGAAGTTTAAGAAGTTTAATATATTTTTTTATTACTTTATTTGTCGTGTTGAGCACGCTGTCTGTGTATATATTAGTAAATATTTTTATTATTTATGATGTGGTGGGCACAGAGCCTTGAGTGTTGATAGATGATGTGGGTAGAGCCCTTAGGTGATGATTTTGTTTTGTTGGTTTAGACCTGAGGTCCATTTAGATATATGATGTTTATTTAAGGTTCGTTTGATGCTAGACTGAGATCCATGTTGATCAGTTTTTAGGATACGCCATGCCGAATATTCGGTAAATTCAGAGGCTTATGGAGATGGTATTGGGGTCATAACAGTGAGGCGTAGCGGAAGGAGTGCATTTTGGGCAAAATCGTAGTTTAAAATTTTTTAAATTACAAATAAATTTTTTAATATCCAATATTAATAATTCATTCATATTTTACCTAAACATATTTATTCTATATCATATAACGACATAAACAATATAGAAACACCGCGAAACGTTTGCGAAAATATTTTTCCGTAAAAGAGCATAAAACATGTTTCCGGCCGAACCAACCAACCACTGCACATGGGGACAGCCCAAGTCAGCCCCAAAAACATTTGGATAGTTCGTGGGCTGCTCGCATAGTGACCAATTCACTGTTTGGGCCGCCGTTACCTGGTAACGCTATTTTTCGCAGTTTTCCTGTATTTTCACTTTGAAAAAATTTCCGATAAATATTTTTCTTGGGCAATTAAAATAAACCAATTTATTCTAATTTTACTCAATAAATAAAAACTGCTTTTTTTATCTGAAAAATCAGATTTATCATTAATTACCGTGACACCCCTAAACATTGTATTTTAATCATTTTGGTCCTCAAAATGTCAAATACATATTTAAGTGATTCCAAATCGATCCCAAATTGATTTTTGCATAACTAATACATGAAAAATACAATTTCCAATAAAAATTCCAATTTTTTTATGAAATTGCCGAACAGCCCCTATAATTTTTAGGATTTGCAATTTGGTCCGTTTTGGTTCAAAACACATCAAGATCAAATCCAATCAATCCTAAATTTAATATACATCATATATACATCAAATTACATCAAATATATGAAACGCACCGAATTTGGAAAGGTTTATGACCCTAATTTTACAATTTCTTCAAATTGACAAAATTCACCAAATTAAACAAATTCTATACTTTAATCAATCCATTACCACACCAATCAAGTATTACCATCTTGAAACAACTCAAGAACAATTATAGGTTATTTATGATTGGCTAAGCAACTCGAGAATGGCAACATTATTCACCAATTAATTAAATAAGCTTAATTACTCATAATAGCTTATTAATTAATCATACATGCTTAACACCTTCAAACAAGTTTCCAACACAATAATTCACATAATTAAGCATTAGAGAAAATTCTTAGCTATACAAGTTGAAGCATAGAATCATAGAAACAATTTCTTAGTTGAAGAAAATTGGAAATAACTTACAAAACTCCAAGTTTTCAAGTTTTTCTCCATTTGTTCTTCATTTTTTCCTCTCAATTTTTAACTTAGTGAATTTTTGAAAAACTTGTGTTATATTTGAAAAATGAAACAAAAATACTTATATATTATTTTTAATGTAGTGACACATAAACAAAAACAATATTGCAATTTGTTTCATTTTAATTGGAACATGTTTACCTAATAAAAAGATAACCTTTATCATATATAAAGTAAACTAACAAGTGTCACCAATTTTAACTTGCCATTTCCAAGAACAAATCATGTAATAGATATTTATTTATTTAATTAACTTAATTATTTAACATTTAAATATTTAATTACAAATATCCTAATATATGTATTATATTTACTTTAAATATTGAAATGCATATATATAAATGATATATGTCAAATATCACAACTTGATATTTTATTAATGTTTATTTAGTAAAATCAAGTATTAAATACAAATACACATTAATTCAAAAATGACTGTTAGGTCCCTATTGCATGTATTTTTCATTTAAACATTAAACGAGTTATAAATAATCAGTATTATTCATAAACTTTGCTCTAGTGCTCTACGAGTATATTTCATTAGTGAGACTCTCTAGATTAAGGTATATCCGTCATAAAATCTAATTTTGTGTCCATAATTCACCCACCCGTAAATTATAACGACCACGGATAAACTCGATGAATCATACAGGTCGATGTCATTGCATACGTATAATCCTTCCGTCACAGGTATCCGGATTATCCTACAGATATAAATATAAATTTCCAATTTCTATAGGTATAATCATGTCAACGTATCTATTGGCAATCTTCAAAATAACACTCGGAACATACTTCCGAAGTATACCGCGGCCATGGATTTAACACATTGCTAATCATATAATGAATACATATGCCATGTACACAGGATTGGTGGTTCCTACCTTAATACACACAGGATATCATGAGCATGTGTCCACACCTAACGAACAGGCAGATGACTGATCTTAATAGATCGTTGATGTGAATGCCATCTAAGTGTGAAGGAAAACTGATATATCCACAGTGGTATCTCAAGTAAAAGAATCACTATGCTACTCAACCCAAGAAGATTCCTATTAACGTTGGTGTACCATTTATTAGGTAATCTTCAGTGAGTCGTTCAGTGTTTATCAAATAAACAGTTACACGTCTATACGAGTCTCCCGAGACTCATGGTTTATTGAGATAAACCATCGGACCAAGTCCGATATACGACATGTATTGGTCTCAGTGGATTTTACTAACCGACCTATGTTAGTAAATCTTGACCAGGAACTATATTTGATAATATATTTCTAGTAATTACGCTTCCCAATGTCAATTACAAGCTACGTTATAATTACACACTACATTATATATTATCGGGTCTTTATCTAATATATATATATCACTAAACACGATTTAGTTTCAATCTAATGAATTAGATCGAATATATATAATAAAAGACAAGAGGTGCTACCACAATTAAGTAATATAATGGAAAATTGTATTGCTCGTATTCATGAATTAGACATAAATATGATCCGGATTGGCGCTTCGAGCGCCAACCCTAACAATTTCTCCCACTTGCTGTAGTGCCAATCCACGATATCATATACACATCTTAATGTGCATCCGATAAGGAATGGCCCTCAAGAACTCACCTAGCGCACAAAAAGGTAGGCAAAAACAAGTAAGCCCGCTATGATACATTTAGTTTGCCAAACAAATCCAATTGTTTCCCTTAGCTAGCATCATTCATATTTTTGTAGAAACTAAGTTCTACATCAATATGACTCAGATGCCACATCAACATTGTGCTTCAGCTACTAAGTTGTCTAAGTATTTACAGACCAAATCCAAAAATACTATGTAGACAACCACAAACACAACACTAATATCAAACTTCTATTCTACAATGTCACAGTGCAACTTCATAAGTCGATACCTCATAAGTTGCAACTAACTCCAATCTCATAGTGGAATCATCTGTGACACTCCCAAGGCATCTTTTCTGACTCTTTATGACATAGACTGTCTGAAGTCATAATTAGACACAAAACTAATCTGACCCTAATGGTTGCGAACTTTATTCTCCATTAATTAGAAACTCGTACTTAATATCTCAAATATAATAAAGAACATTTTTCAAGACACATTTTATGATCTAGAGGATATCAAAATAACTCGTAATAATTATGATTAAATTGATATATCTACTCGCAGTTAATATAGTATTCATTATGCCATCATCTTATGATGCATGAGATTCACTAGACATTCTAATCAATTTCTCTTTCGACAAAAGGAATCATCATTTACGAAAGATGAATATTATATACAATAGACACATTAACTGTCAAACAGTTATACTAACTATCACACAGGTAGTCTCATTGTGTCCTAAATTATATCATAACTAATATACGACTAATGGTAGTATCTCTCCAGTCTCTTAGTCTTATATCATATATAAAACTTTATATCGAATATAATAGAGGCCACTCCCACTGCTTTCACGGAGAAAAAAAGACTCAGGTAAACCTTTTACCGTATTGACATCTCATTATTACCTTAATAATGATAATGTCATTATGATGTAAAATACTAGAAAAAACTTTGTACTCTCCCATTAACCTTTCTATCACACATGTATTCTCTACGCTTTGATAAGATAAGACAATCTGACTGATATCAAAATTAGAAAACACAAAATTCCAGAAAGCTTATCTGAGTCTACAATAGGCTTTATAAGCTAATATACCAAATTATAATCTTAGCATAATACAAACTCTAGGGCCATTTCAGAATGTACTCTTCAATCAAAGAAGTCACAACTGATCTCTTACCCGAAGAAGTCATTTAAAATACCATTTTGTATTCTTCAGCTTAAATACACAATTTAATATCAACATTAACAAACATATCTTAAATTATTCAATTAGTGTGACTAGAGACAAGTTTCCTCAGAATCTACAATAGATTGTTGAGTATAACTTTTCTCATTGTCATACTATAAAGGTCAAACCCTTAATAAGCTCACTGTGTTTTTGCTGCGTAAATCATTTCCATATTTTATGAACGATTCATAATGAAAACTCAATCAAATTCCAAACTTAATCATAGTAAGCTATGAACAATCTTAGATTTATGGTTTAATAGTTATTTCTGGAATCGATATCAAATATCGTTCCCACTATAAGTTATAGGATAACTTTCTTCGATAAAAAAAATAGAACAGAACAATTAAGTATCAAATACTTTGCAAATGATTCTGACATCCTATTGAACTTACAAGGTAGAAATAAAAGGGTATTTTCATCTTATTAATTATATAGTTCCATTTATAGTTTATTACTCTCAGATTTGACTTCACTAAGTCAAGTCTTTTCTACATTGGTTGACATTTGATGTTACACACTAAGTAATAAAACAATTTTATTACTCGGGATCGTAGAAAAGATTTTCTATCAAATAGAATACAATATTCTATTTAATAAAATAAATGATAAACTTATACTCGTACCTCCAAGGGGCAAGTATTATCAATTATATAACCTTTATACAAAAGATAGATTCAAATCTCAAACTTTTCAAGATTCAAATTTTCTACCTATACATATCATATACGTAACTGTAGAAACTAATGGAACATTAATTAAAATGACAAATTAGTGTTACTGGAGCATATCCCAAGAGTATTGAAACTAATTCGGCAACATTCAATATCAAGAGAATCAAATCATATAAGATTCGATTATTCTCACTTACCAATTCCATTAGCGATGGAATCGTTGAGGAATAATATTGAGTAAGAATTATATTCAATTAATAACCTTAGAACCAATTGCCGTAAATTCATATGTTTGATCATATCAAACATCTTTGAATAATTCAAAGACTCACGATGAATTTTAAAGATTCAAATATCAAGTGAACAATTTTCAAAACTTCATATGGAATATCTTTGAACCAGTCAAAATATTCTATCAGCGTTTCATCAGAAACACGTAAATAAATCACGACGATTCATTGACCAAGTTACGAAGTAAAGAAAACTATCTTAAGCAATTTATAATTTATTAAAATACATACATCTAATGTATCTAATTAATAAATTTTTCGGTCCAACGACAATCATTGGTTAAATGAAATTTAATCACCTTCATGAATACAACATTCATTAAATGGATAAGGATATGTGGTGTTATCTGGTATCAGACCATCATTTACCATATGGAATAAGTATCTAATGCTTAAGTGATAAAATCTCATAAAATAATGTTCTAAGTTATTTACTTAACCGAATATTTTACTTAATGTTTTTCTATTCGTTAATGACACTACTAGTCATTTTAAAATATGTAACAACTGTTTACAAAGAACAAGAAACTATCCAATAGTCACAAGTTTCTATATCAAATTGTTGGACAATTGTGACCCACAGCATCACTATTTGTAAAAGACATTGTGGTTTTTGTACAAATTAACTATGTGACAAAGGAAATTGCTATTTTCCCTTTTTTTAATTAGATTACTTAAATATATAAATGATAAAAGTCCTTATGATTAGTTCCGGATTATAAGATATGAGACAATATCAATCAACTAAAGGTTTAATCATTAAAAATCCCTAGTCGTAGTATTATGGAAACGTAACGACATAGTTCTCATATATTTCGGTATTGGATACTCATGCCAGTGTAATAGGAGGTTCTGTTTACCGATGGTACGGAAACAGCTTCGCTAAGGATAAACCCCTCGGAATCTCATTGGTAGTATGACTATGTGTCTATTGGAATCCGCATCAGGGTATGTGTATTTGGTCTTAACTTGAGACTTGCATCGCTAATACTTATGACAATCAGTACGCTTTGGTTTTGGTCGTCCAGGACTTTAACAAGTTCTATGTACGCCTCTTCTGGGTTTATTGAGAATCGTAGTGTATTGGGTGTGATGTCAAGATGGAAGTATCACTTCAGTCATATTGAGATGATGATCACGCATGGATACAGAACTGGTACTCTATTATGTTGCAACTATCGGGATAATATGACAAGGTCATGATTATCCGATTAAAGAGACTAGTGGCTAGTGATCCAATATATGCTTCGTACGGGGCAGATACAATTCCAGCCCCAGGCCTAGCATGTGACATTAGATACTGGATCGCAATATGCAATATTTAGTATACTACGCCTGTTATGGATTATATATTCCTTAAAGAATAAATCTGGAGAATTGGGAAGACACCGTGCTTTGCTAGAAGCCAACCATGTCTTGTAAATCGGTAAGAACGTGGTACGGGGTACTCACATATTCGGATAGTCTGACGACCAAATTTACAGCCAACATATCCAGGGATCTCATGGGTCGCTTCCTGAAGATTCACCGATGATGTTTGACTCGAACAGAATTAATCTCAGATTTATTATAAGAGAGAGAAAAATAATCTTGAATTAATTACGGCAATAATTTATCTGGGATAAAATTCGATAAAAGAGATAGAACGATTAATTTGGAATTAATTGATTAAATAATATATTCGATATATTAAATGAAATTAGATTTCGACGCAGAATTAAAATTGTATTTTAATTCGGGCAAACGAATTAATTTAGAATTAATTCGCGAGCGACTTTCGTAATAATATTGCTAGGCATTATTATTTAATTAAATTGGATTTAATTACGTCGCGATGGAAAACACGTTTAATCGGATTAAGCGAACCCAAGCCCGAAGTATGTTGAGCAAGCCACTTGAATTTTGAATTAAAGTGGGTCCCACCAACTTACATCACTTGTCTATCAAGTGTCAATTTGGTGATGGAAATGGTTGGAGGCATTGATTGCCATTTTTCCCTCCAACACTTTACTTTTCTTTTTGGTAATTGATATACCAAAATAAAGTTTGACTTTTGAAGAAGTGGTAATTGTTTTAGAAACCAAAATTACAAAAACACAAAATCCTCTCTCTCTTTCTCCCTTGACCGAGAACTTCATAGTTATTCTCCATTGATTTTGCTTCAAAATCAAACCTTGCTAGCACAAAGATGAGTCATTCTAAGGTGTTAGGGAAACAATCCCCTTGAGTTTGGAATTCAAAGATCAAAGCTTGGAATTCTCCATTCATACAAAGAAGAGCATGGAGCACTTCTCAAAGGAGCAAAATTTTTGTTATCTACATATCCATTAACCGATCAAACTAAGTATTGTAGACATGGTACAGAGGTACGGCGACGCTGTCCGGGCTCGCGGCCCATCGGGAGTACGGAGTAGCCCACGACGGACTAAACCAGAGAATAATGGAGTTGCCACCTAGTGTGAACTGGCAAATGATTTAAGGCCGTACTCACCCCTCGCAAGGGAAGACCTCAAACCGTTGGGTTTGGAATGGTCCCTTACTTATGCCAATTGTAATCAACAGATTTATGCAATAATGTAACCAAGTCTTATGCAACACACGCAAGATAAATAACACACAAGTCTGCACACCCATAAACGTAAATAAAAAAATGAAAGCACATGTATAATTCCATAAACATATTAAACAAAGAAGCGCGAGAATGAAAATAAATAATAACAATAAAAACATTAATAATAAAGAGAGATAATTAAGTACATAATAAAAAAGAAATAACTAAAGAGGCAATCATGCACAAAATATGATAAAAAAAGGGTATGTCTACTATATGCGCGTTAGTGTAACGTTTGGAAACGCGTTCGAACGGGACGTGATATTATGCATGGCAAGACAGAATACAGCACGACAAAATACCGTGGTAAGGCTGCCTTTAGGCATTTCCCGTAAATAGGGGACCTTTAATCCGACGTGATTAGCCCATGCGCGCTAAATAACAATGCATGAGTAAACAAAGAAACAATAAGAAGCGAATAACAGAATAAAAAAGAGATGCGACCAAGAGACTTGGCCGACATCTATATGGGACCTCGTATGCCCGATTGAGCGTATTTCACATTCAATCATGTATACTTCGTCCGATGTGGCAAAACATCATGGTAAAAGTAGCCTTTAGGCATTTCCCTCAAATGGATGACCTTTAATCCAACGTAGTTAGCCCATGCAAACTAAATAGTAATGCATAAATAAATAAAGCAACAACGCACGAAAAGTAAATAACGGAATAATAAAAGAGATGCGACCAAGGCCGACATCAATATGGGACCTCGTATGCCCGATTGAACGTATTTCACATTCAATCAAGTATACTTCATCCATCGCGTCAAAACATCATGGTAAAGGTAGCCTTTAGGCATTTCCCTCAAATGGAGGACCTTTAATCCAACGCAGTTAGCCCAGGCGCACTAAATAGCAATGCATAAATAAATAAAGCAATAACCCACTGAAAGTAAATAATTGAATAATAAAATAGATGCGACCAAGGCCGACATCTATATGGGACCTCGTATGTCCGATTGAACGTATTTCACATTCAATCAAGTATACTTCATCCATCGCATCAAAACATCTTGGCAAAGGTAGCCTTTAGGCATTTCCCTCAAATGGAGGACCTTTAATCCAACGCAGTTAGCCCAGGCGCACTAAATAGCAATGCATAAATAAATAAAGCAATAACCCACTAAAAGTAAATAATTGAATAATAAAATAGATGCGACCAAGGCCGACATCTATATGGGACCTCGTATGTCTGATTCAACATATTTCACATTCAATCAATTATACTTCATCCGGTGCGGCAAAACATTATGGTAAAGGTAGCCTTTACACATTTCCCTCAAATGGAGGACCTTTAATCCAACGCAGTTAGCCCATGCGCACTAAATAGTAATGCATAAATAAATAAAGCAATAAAACAGGGAAAGTAAAAAACGAAATAATAAAAGAGATGCGACCAAGGCTAACATCTATATGGGACCTCGTATGTCTGATTGAACATATTTCACATTCAATCAAGTATACTTCGTCCGGTGTGGCAAAACATCGTGGTAAAAGTAGCCTTTAGGCATTTCCCTCAAATGGATGACCTTTAATCCAACGTAGTTAGCCCATACGAACTAAATAGTAATGCATAAATAAATAAAGCAACAACACACGAAAAGTAAATAACAGAATAATAAAAGAGATGCGACCAAGGCCGACATCAATATGGGACCCCGTATGCCCGATTGAACGTATTTCACATTCAATCAAGTATACTTCATCCATCGCGTCAAAACATCATGGTAAAGGTAGCCTTTAGGCATTTCCCTCAAATGGAGGACCTTTAATCCAACGCAGTTAGCCCAATCGCACTAAATAGCAATGCATAAATAAATAAAGCAATAACCCACTGAAAGTAAATAATTGAATAATAAAATAGATGCGACCAAGGCCGACATCTATATGGGACCTCGTATGCCCGATTGAACATATTTCACATTCAATCAAGTATACTTCATCCATCGCGTCAAGACATCATGGTAAAGGTAGCCTTTAGGCATTTCCCTCAAATGGAGTACCTTTAATCCAACGCAGTTAGCCCAGGCGCACTAAATAGCAATGCATAAATAAATAAAGCAATAACCCACTAAAAGTAAATAATTGAATAATAAAAGAGATGCGACCAAGGCTAACATCTATATGGGACCTCGTATGTCTGATTGAACATATTTCACATTCAATCAAGTATACTTCGTCCGGCACGACAAAACATCGTGGTAAAGGTAGCCTTTAGGCATTTCCCTCAAATGGATGACCTTTAATCCAACGTAGTTAGCCCATGCGCACTAAATAGAAATGCATAAATAAATAAAGCAATAACACGCATAAAGTAAATAATGTAATAATAAAATAGATGCGACCATGGTCTACATCTATATGGGACCTCGTATGCCCGATTGAACGTATCTCACATTCAATCAAGTATACTTCATCCGGCGCGTAAAACGTCTTGGTAAAGGTAGCCTTTAGGAATTTCCCTCAAATAGAGGACCTTTAATCCAACGTATTTAGCCCATGTGCACTAAATAGCAATGCGTAAATAATTAAAGTAATAACACGCAGAAAGTAAATAATGAATAATAAACACAAACAATAAATGAACACAAATATTAAATAACAACAAACGAAACACGTTCATGAAAGTTTCTCATGTGGTACGTGGAGTTGTATCCCAAGTACAGACCGCACTACAGTCCATTCGGATTCGGCTACGGAATTTACATCTGGGTTTTCATCCGATATACCGCAAGAGATAGCACGCAATCATTAACCAAATATAAACAAAAATAGACGTGAAACATAATGATGCATGCCAGTGAACAACAATAAATAACCGAAAAGATAAATAATAAATAGTAAAGGGTGCCCTCAGGTCTTACCTATTAAGTTGCTTCTCGGAAGTGCGTTACACCGTCGCCGGAAGGGTTAATGCTCCGTGACTTTTCTGGTTCACTAGTTCAACATTTTCATTCACTGTTTCGCTATTTTGAGCCGCTATTTTCTCTATTTTGCTACTGTTTTTGGTCGCTGTTTTTGATGATTCTGGACTGCTATTTTGGGACTGATTTCTGTTGGACAATTATGACCCATAGCTTCACTATTTGTACAGATCATGGTGTTGTTGTACCAATTAACTATGTGACAAAGGAGATTGCACTCTTATCATTTGTGATTAGATCACCTAGATGTATAAATGATAGAAGGTCCTTATGATTTGTTCCTGGATTGAGAATGATATGAGATAGTATCAATCCACGAAGGATAAATCATTAAATATCCCTAGTCAGAGTATTATTGAGATTGGACATCGATAAATACGTAAAAGACTAGTATTACACTTGTGCGCATTGTGAGGACAACGGCATAGTTCTCATATATTTGGGTATAGGATACTCATGCAAGCGTAATAGGAGGTTGTGTTTTACCGATGGTACGGGAAACAGATTCGCTCTGGATAGACCCCCTCAGAATTCCATTGGTAGTATGACTATGTGTCTATGGAAGTCCGAAATCAGGGTAGGTGTATTTGGTCTTAACCTGAGACTTGCACCGCTAATACTTGCGACAATCAATATACTTCTGTTGCGGTCGTCTAGGGCTTTAACATGTTCTGTGTACGCCTATGCTGGGTAAATTGAGAATCGTAGTGTGTTGGGTGTGATGTCAAGACGGAAGTGTCACTCCAGTCATATGGAGATGATGGTCGCGTCGGATACGGTACTAGTATTCTTAAGTACTGCAGTCATCGGGATAAAATGACAAGGTCATGTTTATCCGATTATAGAGACTAGTTACCAGACATCCGACATGTGCTTCGTACGAGGCAGACACAATCCCAGCTCTAGGCCTAGCACGTGATCATCTGATACTGGATATAAATACGCAATACTACGTATACTACGCCTCATATAGATCATTTATTCTTGTAATAATATTTCTGGAGAATTGGGTAGGCATGGCGCTTTAGTAGAAGCCAACCTTGTCTTGTAAATTGGTACAAACGTAGTACGAGGTACTTACGTGTCTGGATAGTCCGACGACCGAATTTACTGCCGACATATCCGGGGATCTCATGGGTCGCTTCCCGAAGATTCATCGATGACGTATGACTCGCACTTTTAATTAATTTGGGATTAATTAGATCAGAGAGAAAATTAATCTGGGATTATTTGTGGAGATATTTTATCTGGGATAAAATATCAATTGAAAGAGCGATAACGATTAATTTGGAATTAATCAATAAATTAATATATTCGATATATTAAACGAAATTGGATTTAAACGGGGAATTAAAATTGGATTTTAATTCGGGTGAACGAATTAATTTAGAATTAATTCGTTAGTGACGTGAATAGTGACTTCGCTACGCGTTATCATTTAATTACAACGCAACGGAAAATTCTTTAATTTGGAATTAGCGAACCCGAGCCCAGGATTATTTGTGAGCGTATTCGCATTTCGAATTTGAGTGCGGCACGCAAGTCAAATCAAACATCAAATCGCTAGTCGCATCAAGCGTCAAATCATTAGTCACTTTGAGTGATGTGACAACTTGTCACTTGATTTGATAGATTGATGGATTGATGGTGGTTGTTGGCTTTAATGGTTTGACTTTTGAAAAGCCAAATTCATGCCAAATGAATTTGAAATTAACAAAATGTGTATTAGATACACTTTTGGCAACCAACACTCATAATTCTCTTCTCTCTTTCTCTCTTCATCTCACGCCCATGGTGGGCAAAATTCTTCTTCTGTTTTGGCAGTGAACTGCTGAGAACCAAGAGGAAATGGGAAGCAAGTGTGGTGATTTTTGTGACAAAAATCACAAGATCTACCACTCCGAGAGACATGCGAAGGTGATAGGGAAGTCCACCCATGAGCCGGGAATCGTTTGACGAAGCTTGGAGCTCAAAACTTGGAGACACATGACCGAAAATGGGACTGCAACCAGTGAACTGCCGTGAGCAGTAAGGAGGCAGAAAGTTCGTTTTTGTTCGTCAAAGCGTCGCTCAACCGATCGATGTGAGTATTCCGCAACTTCGTTGATTTGTATTCGCACTTATTTCATGCTTGTTTATGATCTTGGGACCTTAGCAAACAACAACAATGGTATCCAGCTTCATTTCGCCAGTTCGTGATGTACTTCAACATGCACGGGATTGTCTGTACCTACCAGGAGCTACATAGGATGTTGCTCACGGCAGAAGAGGACCTTAAGAAGGGAGTACCGACTCGCCCTCCTAGAACTACTTCTCTTTCGGCTTCTTCCCAAGGATGGTCCAAGGGAAAGAACAAGAAAGGCAAGAAGAAGAAGAAGGCTTTTGGTCCTCAACAACAGGCGAAGATTGCAAAGCCCAAAAGGGCTTATGAAGACAAATGCCACCACTGCGGCAAAGTCGGGCACTGGAAGAGGAACTGTCCTGATTACATTGCCCAGCTGAGGAGAGACAGAGCTTCTACATCAGGTACTTTTATTTTTCCAGTTATTGATTTATCTTTGGCTTGTGAAGCCGTTACATCCAGCTGGATTTTAGATTCTGCTTGTCCCATTCACATTTGCAATTCGTTGCAGGTGCTGAAGGAAAGTAGGAAACTGAAGCCTGGAGAGATGCAGTTGCGATTCGGGAGTGGAGACTCTTTGGATGCAGTTGCAGTGGGAGTATGCGAGATCTCATTGCCGAATGGGACACTTTTGTTATATTACTGTCATTTTGTTATGGGATGTGTCGCTAATATTATATCACTTTTTTTATTGGATACAAAAGGCTTTTGTATTAATATTAAGAATAGTTCTTTGTATTTATATGATAAAAATAATATTCAGATCCTTTGTTGTCCAAACCAGCATGGTCATTATACATTGCAAACTTCAAAAGATATATTAAATACTAGAGTTAATAAACGTAGTTTACCTGTAATTAATAATACTGAACTTTGGCATATGAGACTTGGTCACATTGGCATTAAACGCCTTACCCTATTGGTTAGGAATGGTTTGATATCAGATCTTACCATTGAATCTTATCCAACTTGTGAATCCTGTATTCAGGGTAAGATGACCAAAGCCCCATTTTCTGGTGTTGGACACCGCGCCACTAACTTACTGGAACTCGTACATTCTGATGTATATGGTCCACTAAGTCAAACTGCTCACAGTGGTTATTCATACTTTGTTACCTTTACCGATGATTTGTCACGGTACGGTTATGCGTATTTGATGCGACATAAATCGAAAACCGTTGAAAAGTTCAAAGAGTTCCGAAATGAAGTAGAAAAATAAACTGGTAAATATATTAAATGCCTTCGATCAGATCGAGGTGGAGAATATATGAGTGGTGAGTTCATGGATTATATGAAGGAGAATGGGATTCTCGTTCAATATACTCCTCCAGGTACACCACAACACAATGGTATATCTGAAAGGAGAAATCGGACTTTATTGGATATGGTCCGATCGATGTTGAGTTTCACAGATTTGCCCTATTACTTATGGGGTTACTCTCTCTTAACAGCCGCACATCTTTTGAATAAGATTCCTTCAAAGGCTGTTCCTACGATACCGTATCAGATATGGTTCGGTAGGAGACCAAATCTTAATTATATTAAGGTTTGGGGTTGTCCTGCCTATGTCAGGGTGACTCAGCAAGATAAGCTTTCGCCTCGAGGGAAAAAGTTTAGGTTTGTTGGATATCCTTCGAATACGAGGGGATATCTGTTCTATGATACCGAGCATCGAAATGTGTTCGTAGCTCGCTTCGCAAAATTTCTAGAAGTAGAATTTTTGTCAGAAGGTGGTAATCATAGACAGGTTAAGCTTGATGAAGTCCAACCTGAAAACAACGAACCAACGGAGGAACCTGAAGTTCAAGTAGATGAAGGACCTTCAACACACACACTCCGTTGGTCGGAAAGGGTATCTAGACCTCTTGAACGCTTGTATTTGATACAAGAAAAGAGTCTGGATGTTCTCTTAGTTGAAGAGACAGATCCTTTCACCTATAGAGAATCGATGTTGGACATCGACTCCGTGAAATGGCAAAGTGCCATGAAATCCGAGATAGACTCAATGCATGAAAATCAAGTTTGGGACTTGATTCCGCTTCCCGAAGGAATTGTTCCTATCGGTTGTAAATGGGTTTACAAGAGGAATCGCGGGCCTGATGGTAAGGTTGAGACTTACAAGGCCCGACTGGTAGCAAAATGTTACACGCAGCGACCTGGAGTCGACTACGATGAAACTTTTTTACCAGTTGCAATGCTTAAGTCTATCCAGATTTTGCTTTCTATAGATGCGTATCATGACTACGAGATTTGGCAAATGGATGTCAAAACGGCTTTTCTAAATGGATTTCTTGATGAAGAAATCTATATGGAACAGCCGGAAGGTTTCGCATCTAGCGAAACCTCGGGTATGGTATGTAAGCTTAAGAAGTCCATTTATGGACTTAAACAAGCTTCACGAAGTTGGAATCTTTGATTCGATGAGATTATTAGATCGTCTGGTTTTCTCAAGAATTCGGAAGAATCCTGTGTGTATCAGAAGGCCAGTGGGAGCATGGTCGTATTTTTAGTCCTATATGTTGATGACATCCTAATCATTGGGAATGATTTAGGTATATTGCAAAGCGTGAAAGCGTACCTCTGTAAGAATTTCTCCATGAAGGACCTGGGAGAAGCTTCCTATGTTTTAGGGATAAAACTCTATAGAGATAGACAAAGGATGTTGATTGGGTTATCCCAATCAACGTACGTAGATAAGATCTTGGAACGGTATAGCTTTGGTAACTGTAAGACAGCAAACATACCGTTCAGACATGAGATTCATCTTTCCAAGAAGATGTGTCCACAAACAGAAGATGAGAAGGTTAGAATGTCTAACCAACCTTATGCTTCGTGTTTGGGTAGCATAATGTATGCCATGTTATGTACGAGGCCTGATATCAGTTTCGCTGTTAGCGTAACTAGCAGATATCAGTCCAATCCAGGTAATGACCATTGGATGGCCATTAAACATATCCTAAAGTATCTTAAAGGTACTAAGGATAAGTTAAAAGTTTATGGAGGAAACGAACTGCAGGTTAATGGGTATACAGACTCCGATTTCCAATCGGATCCCGATGATAGAAAGTCTACATCTGGATTTGTCTTTACCCTTAACGGAGGTGCAGTTTGTTGGAAGAGTTCCAAACAGGGATCGACAACTGATTCCACCACTGAGGCGGAATATATTGCAGCTTCTGAAGCTGCAAAAGAGGCCGTGTGGATAAAGAACTTTATCACAGAATTGGGAGTTGTCCCAAGTATCGAGAATGCGATTCCGTTATACTGTGATAATACTGGAGCCATTGCGCAAGCAAAGGAACCGAGGGCGCATCAGAAGTCGAAGCATGTGGAACGCAAGTACCACATCATTCCAGAGATCGTGTCGCGAGGGGATATTGTCGTGTGCAAGGTGCCGAGTGAAGACAATGTAGCAGAACCGCTGACGAAGGCCATACCTCCGAAGCTGTTTGATAAACACGTGGAGTCGATGGGTATTAGATACAATCGATATTGGCACTTGAGAAAGTGGGAGATTTTGTTGGGGTTGGTGCTCAGAGTGCCAATTCCCGGTTAAATTTCTGTTGAATACTTCTGTAAAACATTATTATTATGAATAATATATGCAGTTTCTATAATATAATCTATCTTTCTATATGGTAAAGACGTAATGACCCTATAATGATTAGTCATGATACAGTTGCAAAAGTGTCGCAACGGACATTGAGTAGTATCATGACGTTGTCATTCTCAGACAGTTCCTAGTCAAGGTTTACACTACTTGGTCAGTATAGTAAACCCGTTGAGACCGGTACATGTTGTATACTGGAATATATAATTCCAATGGTATTTCAATGAACCATAAGTCTTGGAGACTAATATAGACGTGTAGGTGTTTATAGCGGATAAACCCTGAACGACTCACCGAAGATTCTTAATGGATGGAACACCAGCGTCAATAAGAATCTTCTTGGGTTGAGTAGCACTTGTTATTCTTAGACTTGAGATGACATTGTGGGCACATGAGACATCTTCTACATTTAGACGGCAGTCACGTCACTGATCTATTTAGATCAGACCTCCTCCTGTTCGTTGGGTGTAGATAGATCCTCAGGATGTCCTATGTGTATCAAGACAGGATCCGTCAGTTCTGTGTATCAGAGCATATGTAGTCCATATGATTAGCAATCAGATAAAACCATGGGCCCGTGGTAAAGTTTAGAAGCTATTTCTAAACATTCTTTTAGAGATTGCTAATGGAATAGTCGATTGGATAATCCCGATAGAGATTTGACGTTTATATCTATATCTCTGGGATTTATCCGGATACCTGTGACGGAGGAATTATACATTTTCCATGACCTCGACCTGTATGGTTCAGCGAGATTATCTGTGATCGTCATAATCTACGGGTGGATAGATTATGGACACGAAATTAGATTTCGTGACGGATATACCTGAATCTAGAGAGTCTCAATAATGAAACATACTCGTAGAGCACTAGAGCAACAATAATAAATAATATTGATTATTTATAAAAGTCGTTTAAAGGTTAAACGCAAGATACGTGCTAAAAGGACTAGATAGTCATTTGCGTAATTATTGTGTATTTACATTTAATACTTGATTAATTTAAATGCACGTTAATTAATAGTCAAAATGAGTTATTTGACTTATATCCTATATGAATATATGTTTTTAATATTTAATGTAAATATTATTCATATATTTAATATATTTGTATTTGATTAATTAATTTATTATTTAATTGTTAAATGATTAAATTAATTAAAATATAAATATCTTACATTAGGATATTTAAAGTAAATGATGTTAGTTGCTTTTGTTGACTTAAATAAATATCTAATAAAGTTGTATTAAGATATTTATGCAAGTTGATAACATAATTTTGAAATGAAATTGAAATGAAAATTCTTGATATATGTTTGTGAATTTCGGCCAAAGGCCATTTGTGCACAATTATATATTGTTTTCATTTTTTCATTTCAATATAACCTAATACACTTTTCATAAAACTCCATTGAAAGAAAACAAAGAAAGCAAGTGAGGAAGAAAAGAAGAAACCAAAAGAAAAGCTTGGATTTTGTAAGTTTTTCAAACTTACTATTAGAAATGAAATTGTTCCTTAGGATCTAGGCAACATCTTGTGATGTTCTTAAGTTATTCTTTTCATTATTTCTTGTGTTTTTTATGATGGAAATTTTGTTGAAAGTGTTGAGCATGTGTGATGAAGAAAGCTTGTAACTATTGTAGTTATAACTATTCTTTTAAGGTTTTGGAAACCATGTTTCTAATCTAGAGTTATTGACCAACTCTTAAATGACCTAGATTTGATCTTGAGTTGTTTCATTGTGTTGAGACTTGGATTGGATGGAAGAATGATGATTGAAGTAATTGATTTAATGTATTTGGTCTAATTTATCCAATTTGTGGAAATTGAAAAATTAGGGTTCATGACCGATTCCAAATTTTGGGATTTTCATATATGTTGTGTATTTGTGTGTGTATATGATGCATATAAAGTTTCATGTTGATTGGATTACATCTTGATGTGTTTTGAAGCATGAAATGACAAAGTGCACAAATGGCACCCCTAATGGTGCTCTCGGCCAAGAATTAGAAAATTAGGGATTTTGATTCTTTTGGTGTTTTGATGATTTGAGCATGCTAAGTTCATCTTAGAAATGATTTAGAATCATTCAAAATTGATTAGATCAATTTCGGACTAAAATGGACAAAATACCAAAGCAAGGGTAATTTGGTAAATTCACTTGAATATGATTCATTTGAATTTTATTTCATAATTTGATTATTGGAATATAAAATAAATATGCTTATTTAATTAATCCGAGAAAAATTTTTGAAATCAGAAAATCGGATTTTCACCGCTTCCGCTGCGTTACCGGATTCAGCACCTAAAAACCCCTAGAACTACTGCAAGTTTCCTAAACCGATAAAAACGACTATAAGTCGCACAATGGTACTACAAAGTTTGAATAATGGAACAGTGAGCTGGAAATATTCCAAGGAAGATACTGTTATCGAATAAACAACAAATGCGGGTTATTGTTGCAGCTGAGGCATCAATAGAAGCCTTCTGGGTCGATAATAATCTAATTAGATTAGATATAGTTCTGTTAGCAGCTGAGCTAGGCGTCAGCACAGGCTAAAGAATTAATGGTCTCATCAACGATCCAGATACATACTTCGATATTTATCTGATTCGTTTGGATCATACATCGTGGTGATGTGATGATCGAATAAATCGCATCAGATGATAATCATGCAAATCCGCTGACGAAAGCACCTTCTCAGCAGTTTGAGCCAACCATACATAGTTCGGGTGGTAGACACTCGAGTGACTGGCAATAGGCTAAGTGGGAGATTGTTGGAGAATTATGACCCATAGCGTCACTATTTGTACAGATCATGGTGTTTTTGTACAAATTAACTATGTGACAAAGGAGATTGCACTCTTATCATTTGTGATTAGATCACCTAGATGTATAAATGATAGGAGGTCCTTATGATTTATTCCTGGATTGAGAATGATATGAGACAGTATCAATCCACGAAGGATAAATCATTAAATATCCCTAGTCAGAGTATTATCGAGATTGGACATCGATAAATACGTAAAAGACTAGTATTACACTTGTGCGCATTGTGAGGACACAACGGTATAGTTCTTATATATTTAGGTATAGGATACTCATGCAAGTGTAATAGGAGGTTGTGTTTTACCGATGGTACGGGAAACAGCTTCGCTCTGGATAGACCCCGTCGGAATTCCATTGTTAGTATGACTATGTGTCTATGGAAGTCCGAAATCAGGGTAGGTGTATTTGGTCTTAACTTGAGACTTGCACCGCTAATACTTGCGACAATCAATATACTTTGGTTGCGGTCGTCCAGGACTTTAACAGGTTCTGTGTACGCCTATGTTGGGTAAATTGAGAATCGTAGTGTGTTGGGTTTGATGTCAAGACGGAAGTGTCACTCCAGTCATATGGAGATGATGGTCGCGTAGGATACGGTACTAGTACTCTTAAGTACTACAGTCATCGGGATAAAATGACAAGGTTATGTTTATCCGATTATAGAGACTAGTTACCAGACATCCGACATGTGCTTCGTACGGGGCAGACACAATTCCAGCCCCAGGCCTAGCACGTGATCATCTGATACTAGACAGAAATACGCAATACTACATATACTACGCCTCATACAGATCCTTTATTCCTGTAAGGATATTTATGGAGAATTGGATAGGCATGGCGCTTTACTAGAAGCCAACCTTGTATTGTAAATCGGTACAAACGTAGTACGAGGTACTTACGTGTCCGGATAGTCCGACGACCGAATTTACTGCCAACATATCTGGGGATCTCAAGGGTCACTTCTAGAAGATTCACCGATGACGTATGACTCGCACTTTTAATTAATCTGGGATTAATTAGATTAGAGAGAAAATTAATATGGGATTAATTGCGGAGATATTTTATCTGGGATAAAATATCAATTGAAAGAGAGATAACGATTAATTTGGAATTAATCGATAAATTAATATATTCGATATATTAAACGAAATTGGATTTCGACGCGGAATTAAAATTGGATTTTAATTCGGGCGAACGAATTAATTTAGAATTAATTCGTTAGCGACATGAAATTGACTTCGCTAGGTGTAATCATTTAATTATGACGCAACGAAAAATTTGTTAATTTGGAATTAGTGAACCCGAGCCCGGGATTGTTTGCGAGCGCATTCGCATTTCGATTTCGAGTGGGGCACGCAAGTAAAATCAAGCGTCAAATCGCTAGTCGCATCAAGCATCAAATCAGTAGTCACTTTGAGTGATGTGACAACTTGTCACTTGATTTGATAGATTGATGGATTGATGGTGGTTTTTGGCTTTAATGGTTTGACTTTTGAAAAGCCAAATTCATGCCAAATGAATTTGAAATTAACAAAATGTGTATTAGATACACTTTTGGCAACCAACACTCATAATTCTCTTTTCTCTTTCTCTCTTCATCTCACGCCCATGGTGGGCAAAATTCTTCTTCTATTTTGGCAGTGAACTGCCGAGAACCAAGAGGAAATGGGAAGCAAGTGTGGTGATTTTTGTGGCAAAAATCATAAGAGCTAGCACTCTGAGAGACATGCGAAGGTGATAGGGAAGTCCACCCATGAGCTAGGAATCGTTTGACGAAGCTTGGAGCTCAAAACTTGGAGACACATGACCAAAAATAGGGACTGCAACCAGTGAACTGCCGTGAGCAGTAAGGAGGCAGAAAGTTCATTTTTGTTCGTCAAAGCGTCGCTCAACCGATCGATGTGAGTATTCCGCAACTTCGTTGATTTTTATTCGCACTTATTTCATGCTTGTTTATGATCTTGGGACCTTAGCAAACAACAACAATTTCTTCACTATTTTTAGGGACTATTTTGGGCTATTTTGTTCAGTTATGGGGGCAGTTTGTTGGCTCGGTAAAGTGGCTGTTATATGGCTTAATTTGATGATGGTTTAGCCGGTTATATGGCTTATTTTAGTTGATGTTTTTCGGCTGTCTTGGTTTGTTCGGTGGCTTGGTCTTAATGGGTGGCTGTTTGTATCTTGTTTACTTGGTGGGCAGTTTTTGTGTCGGTTTGCTTTGGGGTTTATTTGTGTTTTCGTGTGAGTGTGTGGCTATATGTTTTGTTATTTATGAAGGGGGTTAATTGGTTTTTGGCTACTGTTTTGTTTTTTGTTTCAGTCGGTCAGTGTGTGGGTTTGTGGCTGATTTGTGTGTACCTTGTGAGTGGTTTTGGTTGCCGTGAAGGAGCCTTGAGTGGCTTAGGTGAGTTTTATGAGTTGGGTCTGTGTGTGCCATGTCTTTTTGTCATTTTTTTGGTGGAGGGGGCTGCTCACGTTGATTGCTCACATCTAGGTTATTCTTCACGTGGCTTATGTGTATGTTTTTTTAGGGAGATCAGAGAAGATGAGAGATGAGAGAAGATAGAGAGTGTGGAGTGGGGATTAGGGTTTGTGTTTTTTTGTTAACTACTTATACTGATAGTGTGAAGGGAAGAATAGTGAAGTCGAAAGATCAAGGAATGGAGAGAGATGCGAGCTTCTAGGGTTCTTGATTGCTGTTTTATTTTTTATTTATGTTGCCGAGAGAGGTGAGAGGATTAGGAAGAAGAAGAGAGGTTAGGGTTGGTGTATGGCTCTTTTTATAATAGTGTGCTAGGGTTTCTCATGTGCATAGGTTTTTTTCAAAAGGAAATAAATCAAGCAATAAAGGAGTGTATTTAATTAATTTATTTAGGGAAAGAATATTGTGTATTTTTGTGGGGATTATATTCAAGATATTTTTAATTTGGAAGGGGATTTGGGAGGGATTTTGGCATGTGTTAAATGTGATTTGAATATTTTGGATTGGGCTTGGGTTTTATGATGTGGGCTTGGGCGTGTGGCCCTTTGTGGGTTGCATGGGTTTTGGGCCGAGGCTAACGTTTGAAACAGAGATCAATTGAGCGAACCCGAGGGTAAACAATTGAATTAAATTTTGACGAGGTATTTATTTTTATATTTTCCCTTCCGACGTCTGTTTCCCGAGACTTCCGTAACTTATCGGGTAGTGCCTCCATACGAGGCTTATCATTGGGCTTTATGAAAAAATTCAGTGTCTACAGTCGCCCCCATTTTGATGGGACTTGTGCAGTGTGTGACAATGACAATCCTATCAAAGTCATGCATGCATTTTTACTTACTTGGCTCGCCAGCTGCCGCCAAACTTACCTGTTGCTTTGAGATACTTCGAACTGAGTTGATTTGGTGACGAGGTGCTACGACCCCTAAGGTTCATCCCTGCAAGATGCTATGATCTCTAGGATTCCTTACCGAACTGAGCTGATGTAAGACGATGGTTTATTTCCGAACCGTTACTGATATGAGATGGTGGTTCATTTCCGAATCGTTACTTGATGAAAGATGGTCCATTCCCGGACCGTTACTGAGTTGAGGTGGTTCATTACTGAACCGTTACTTGAGAGGTGGTTCATTCCCGAACTGTTATTTGATGATGGGTGGTCCATTCCCGAGCCATTACTTGAGAGGTGGTTTATTCCTGAACCATTACTTTGTGAGAGGTGGTCCATTCCCGGACCGTTACTTTGTGAAAGGTGGTCCATTCTCGAACCGTTACTTTATGATAGGTGGTCCATTCCCGAATCTTTACTTGAGAGGTGGTTCATTCCCGAACTGTTACTTTTTGAGCGGTGGTCCATTCCGAATCGTTACTTTATGAAAGATGGACCATTTCGGAACCGTTACTGTATGAGAGGTGGTTCATTCCCGAACCATTACTTGAGTGGCGGTTTATTCCCGAACAGTTACTTGAGAGGTGGTTCATTCCCAAACCATTACTTCTTGTGAGATACTTCGATCTCTGAGATTCATTCCCAAAACTGCTGATAGTGTGGGCCTCGACCCTGGGATTCATTCCAAAAACAGATGATAGTGTGGGCCTCGACCTTGGGATTCATTCCCAAAACTGCTGATAATGTGGGCCTCCACCTTGGGATTCATTCTCAACGCTGCTGTTAATGTGCCTCGACCCTGGGATTCATTCCATAAACAACTGATAATGTGGGCCTCGACCCTGGGATTCATTCCCGAAACTGCTGATAATGTGGGCCTCGACCCTAGGATTCATTCCCCAAACTGCTGATAATGTGGGCCTCAACCCTGGGATTCATTCCCGAAACTGCTGATAATGTGGGCCTTGACTCTGGGATTCATTCCTGAAACTGCTGATAATATGGGCCTCGACCCAGGGATTCATTCCCAATACTGCTGATAATGTGGGCCTCGACCATGGGATTCATTCCCGAAACTGCTGATAATGTGGGCCTCAGCCCTAGGATTCATTCCCGAAACTGCTGATAGTGTGGGCCTCGACCTTGGGATTCATTCCCAAAACTGCTGATAGTGTGGGCCTCGACCCTGGGATTCATTCCCATAACTGCTTGTCTTTGCCACGTTTTCCTTTTCTTCAAAACCTGCGAATAAAAACAAAATAAAAAATTGCATGCATGTGACGTGTATGCATGTATGCATGAGTCTATTTCCTATTCCGATGGGTTAGGCCTTCTTTATGCTCTTTGGCGCCCCTTGCCTACAAAAGTCTTTTATCGCCCCCTGGGCCTGCTAATAGTTTCCTTCTGTCAATTCTTCTCTGGTGATTGCTCAGTTTTATTTGGTCCCATGACTCAAGATTCTGTTATGTCCCTTATTCACGAGGTGGTAGACTGGTCGCCCCCAGACTTGGATTAGCTTTCTGCTCTTCGCTGCTTGCACTAGGTCAAGTTGGACTACGTGATGTGTCACTCCGTATCATCATACTATATTACTGGCTATGAAATAGTCCCAATAGTTATACATATTATTGTCCTCAAAGAATGGTCAGTAATGAGACCAGAGAACCTTCAAAGCACTCAATGCAACTCAAATTTGAGTTTTTGAATAGATGATCTAAGCCAGACTCAAAGTGTGTGTGTGCAAAGATTCCTTTACAGCTCGATTCCTGGGTAAGCCAACTCAATGACTTCGTTTTCAAAATTGGGATCGACGGGTCAAACCAACCTAGATATCTCAATTATGCTCTGCAATTGCTTTTCGGTGCTTAATATGATATGGTTTTCTTTTTCTTTTATCTCTCTTTTTTTTTCTTTTTTCTTTTTTATTTTTTTTTTCAACACACCTACCCTTTAAGGTAGCATTTCTCCTCATGGTGGTCCTAATACTCGCCCATGGGTAGCTTCACGCTTATCGATTATAGGTGGTTTAATTTTCTTCTTTTGAGACTTTTCTTTTATTTTCAACCATATTACACATCAAAAGAAAATCAGGATAGACATCTAAGCAAACGGTCATTCATCGACCTATAATTTCTTCAACCAGTCACCATACCGACTACTCAGGTTTCCACTACTATAAACCTATGATTAAGTGCTCACGAGTCTAACCTAGATCAATTACTCAAATCATTAGATAAAAATGTATCAAAGACTTGTCATTTCTAATGTTTCACCCTAAAGCACACAATTTCATCATCGGACTCATGTTTTGTAATAATTTTGCTAGGCATTATTATTTAATTAAATTGGATTCAATTATGTCGCGATGGAAAACACGTTTAATCGGATTAAGCGAACCCAAGCCCGAAGTATGTTGAGCAAGCCACTTGAATTTTGAATTAAAGTGGGTCCCACCAACTTACATCACTTGTCTATCAAGTGTCAATTTGGTGATGGAAAGGGTTGGAGGCATTGATTGCCATTTTTCCCTCCAACACTTTACTTTTGTTTTTGGTAATTGATATACCACAATAGAGTTTGACTTTTGAAGAAGTGGTAATTGTTTTAGAAACACAAAATCCTATCTCTCTTTCTCCCTTGACCGAGAACTTCATTGTTATTCTCCATTGATTTTGCTTCAAAATCAAA
Source organism: Zanthoxylum bungeanum (assembly GCA_019454045.1). Classification (NCBI taxonomy): domain Eukaryota; kingdom Viridiplantae; phylum Streptophyta; class Magnoliopsida; order Sapindales; family Rutaceae; genus Zanthoxylum; species Zanthoxylum bungeanum. Next base: position 480,357 of record SKCR01038325.1, on the reverse strand, counting down.
CCTTGCTAGCACAAAGATGAGTCATTCTAAGGTGTTAGAGAAACAATCCCCTTGAGTTTGGAATTCAAAGATCAAAGCTTGGAGTTCACCATTCATACAAAGAAGAGCTTGAAGTACTTCTCAAAGGAGCAAAATTTTTGTTATCTACATATCCATTAACCGATCAAACTAAGTATTGTAGATATGGTACAGAGGTACGGCGACGATGTCCGGGCTCGCGGCCCGTCGGGAGTACGGAGTAGCCCGCGACGGACTAAACCAGAGAATAATGGAGTTGCCACCTAGTGTGAACTGGCAAATGATTTAAGGCCGTACTCACCCCTCGCAAGGGAAGACCTCAAACCGTTGGGTTTGGAATGGTCCCTTACTTATGCCAATTGTAATCAACAGATTTATGCAATAATGTAACCAAGTCTTATACAACACACGCAAGATAAATAACACACAAGTCTGCACACCCATAAACGTAAATAAAAAAATGAAAGCACATGTATAATTCCATAAACATATTAAACAAAGAAGCGCGAGAATGTAAATAAATAATAACAATAAAAGCATTAATAATAAAGAGAGATAATTAAGTAAATAATAAAAAAGAAATAACTAAAGAGGCAATCATGCACAAAATATGATAAAAAATGGGTCTGTCTACTGTATGAGTGTTAGTGTAGCGTTTGGAAACGCGTTCGAATGGGACGCGATATTATGCATGGCAAGACAGAATATGGCACGACAAAATACCGTGGTAAGGCTGCCCTTAGGCATTTCCCATAAATAGGGGACCTTTAATCCGACGTGATTAGCCCATGCGCGCTAAATAACAATGCATGAGTAAACAAAGAAACAATAAGAAGCGAATAACAGAATAAAAAAGAGATGCGACCAAGAGACTTGGCCGACATCTATATGGGACCTCGTATGCCCGATTGAGCGTATTTCACATTCAATCAAGTATACTTCGTCCGGTGTGGCAAAACATCGTGGTAAAAGTAGCCTTTAGGCATTTCCCTCAAATGGATGACCTTTAATCCAACGTAGTTAGCCCATACGAACTAAATAGTAATGCATAAATAAATAAAGCAACAACACACGAAAAGTAAATAACGGAATAATAAAAGAGATGCGACCAAGGCCGACATCAATATGGGACCCCGTATGCCCGATTGAACGTATTTCACATTCAATCAAGTATACTTCATCCATCGCGTCAAAACATCATGGTAAAGGTAGCCTTTAGGCATTTCCCTCAAATGGAGGACCTTTAATCCAACGCAGTTAGCCCAGGCGCACTAAATAGCAATGCATAAATAAATAAAGCAATAACCCACTGAAAGTAAATAATTGAATAATAAAATAGATGCGACCAAGGCCGACATCTATATGGGACCTCGTATGCCCGATTGAACGTATTTCACATTCAATCAAGTATACTTCATCCATCGCGTCAAAACATCATGGTAAAGGTAGCCTTTAGGCATTTCCCTCAAATGGAGTACCTTTAATCCAACGCAGTTAGCCCAGGCGCACTAAATAGCAATGCATAAATAAATAAAGCAATAACCCACTAAAAGTAAATAATTGAATAATAAAATAGATGCGACCAAGGCCGACATCTATATGGGACCTCGTATGTCTGATTCAACATATTTCACATTCAATCAAGTATACTTCATCCGGCGCGGCAAAATATTATGGTAAAGGTAGCCTTTACACATTTCCCTCAAATAGAGGACATTTAATCCAACGCAGTTAGCCCATGCGCACTAAATAGAAATGCATAAATAAATAAAGCAATAACACGTAGAAAGTAAATAATGTAATAATAAAATAGATGCGACCAAGGTCGACATCTATATGGGACCTCGTATGCCCGATTGAACGTATCTCACATTCAATCAAGTATACTTCATCCGGCGCGTAAAACGTCTTGGTAAAGGTAGCCTTTAGGCATTTCCCTCAAATGGAGAACCTTTAATCCAACGTAGTTAGCCCATGTGCACTAAATATCAATGCATAAATAATTAAAGTAATAACACGCAGAAAGTAAATAACGAATAATAAACACAAACAATAAATGAAAACAAAGATTAAATAACAACAAATGAAACACGTTAATGAAAGTTTCTCACTTGGTACGTGGAGTTGTATCCCAAGTACAGACCGCACTACCGTCCATTCGGATTCGGCTACGGAATTTACATCTGGGTTTTCATCTGATATACCGCAAGAGATAGCACGCAATCATTAACCCAATATTAATAAAAATATACGTGAAACATAATGATGCATGCCATTGAACAACAATAAATAACCGAAAAGATAAATAATAAATAGTAAAGGGTGCCCTCAGGTCTTACCTATTAAGTTGCTTCTCGGAAGTGCGTTACACCGTCGCTGGAAGGGTTAAAGCTTCGTGACTTTTCTGGTTCACTCGGTCAACATTTTCATTCACTGTTTCGCTATTTTGAGCCGCTATTTTCTCTATTTTGCTACTGTTTTTGGTCCCTGTTTTTGATGATTCTGGACTGCTATTTTGGGACTGATTTCTGTTGGACAATTATGACCCATAACTTCACTATTTGTACAAATCATGGTGTTGTTGTACAAATTAACTATGTGACAAAGGAGATTGCACTCTTATCATTTGTGATTAGATCACCTAGATGTATAAATGATAGGAGGTCCTTATGATTTGTTCCTGAATTGAGAATGATATGAGACAGTATCAATCCACGAAGGATAAATCATTAAATATCCCTAGTCAGAGTATTATCGAGATTGGACATCGATAAATACATAAAAGACTAGTATTACACTTGTGCGCATTGTGAGGACACAACAACATAGTTCTCATATATTTGGGTATAGGATACTCATGCAAGTGTAATAGGAGGTTGTGTTTTACCAATGGTATGGGAAACAGCTTCGCTCTGGATAGACCCCCTCGGAATTCCATTGGTAGTATGACTATGTGTCTATGGAAGTCCGAAATCAGGGTAGGTGTATTTGGTCTTAACCTGAGACTTGCACCGCTAATACTTGCGACAATCAATATACTTTGGTTGCGGTCGTCCAGGGCTTTAACAGGTTCTATGTATGCCTATGCTGGGTAAATTGAGAATCGTAGTGTGTTGGGTGTGGTGTCAAGACGGAAGTGTCACTCCAGTCATATGGAGATGATGGTCGCGTCGGATACGGTACTAGTACTCTTAAGTACTGCAGTCATCGGGATAAAATGACAAGGTCATGTTTATCCGATTATAGAGAATAGTTACCAAACATCCGACATGTGCTTCGTACGGGGCAAACACAATCCCAGCCCCAGGCCTAGCACGTGATCATCCGATACTGGACATAAATACGCAATACTACGTATACTACGCCTCATATAGATCTTTTATTCTTGTAAGGATATTTCTGGAGAATTGGGTAGGCATGGCGCTTTAGTAGAAGCCAACCTTGTCTTGTAAATTGGTACAAACGTAGTACGAGGTACTTACGTGTCCGGATAGTCCGACGACCGAATTTACTGCCGACATATCTGGGGATCTCATGGGTCGCTTCCCGAAGATTCATCGATGACGCATGACTCGCACTTTTAATTAATCTGGGATTAATTAGATGAGAGAGAAAATTAATCTAGGATTAATTGTGGAGATATTTTATCTGGGATAAAATATCAATTGAAAGAGCGATAACGATTAATTTGGAATTAATCAATAAATTAATATATTCGATATATTAAACGAAATTGGATTTCGACGGGGAATTAAAATTGGATTTTAATTCGGGTGAACGAATTAATTTAGAATTAATTCGTTAGCGACGTGAATAGTGAATTTTCTAGGCGTAATCATTTAATTACGACGCAACGGAAAATTCTTTAATTTGGAGTTAGCGAACCCGAGCCCGGGATTATTTGCGAGCGTATTCGTATTTCGAATTGGAGTGCGGCACGCAAGTCAAATCAAGCATCAAATCGCTAGTCGCATCAAGCGTCAAATCATTAGTCACTTTGAGTGATGTGACAACTTGTCACTTGATTTGATAGATTGATGGATTGATGGTGGTTGTTGGCTTTAATGGTTTGACTTTTGAAAAGCCAAATTCATGCCAAATGAATTTGAAATTAACAAAATGTGTATTAGATACACTTTTGGCAACCAACACTCATAATTCTCTTCTCTCTTTCTCTCTTCATCTCACCCCCATGGTGGGCAAAATTCTTCTTCTGTTTTGGCAGTGAACTGCCGAGAACCAAGAGGAAATGGAAAGCAAGTGTGGTGATTTTTGTGGCTAAAATCACAAGATCTAGCACTCCGAGAGACATGCGAAGGTGATAGGGAAGTCCACCCATGAGGCGGGAATCGTTTGATGAAGCTTGGAGCTCAAAACTTGGAGACACATGACCGAAAATGGGACTGCAACCAGTGAACTGCCGTGAGCAGTAAGGAGGCAGAAAGTTCATTTTTGTTTGTCAAAGCGTCACTCAACCGATCGATGTGAGTATTCCGCAACTTCGTTGATTTGTATTCGCACTTATTTCATGCTTTTTTATGATCTTGGGACCTTAGCAAACAACAACAATGGTATCTTCAGCAAGGTTGAGCATGAAACTGATTATGGCTTAAAATTCGGTAAATTGATTTTGAGCATGATTTGATTAAATTGAATGTTTGAATATGCTTAAATCATGTTGAATTGAAGATTGATTGGATCAATTTCAAGAAATTATGTTTGGAAGGCTTGGCCGAATCCACCTAGTGCCCTAATTGTCTTGGATTTTAGTTTTTTGATTCATTGGATGAGTTGGAAACAAATGGGAATGATGATTTAATGTTAATTAGGATTTGATTGGATTGAATTCGAAATTGGACATGAAATCCCCTCTTTTGTCGAGACATGAGAAACATGTAATTGGTTTGATTTTGATGAAATATGTTGGACATGTTTTGTTGTAATTGAGCATGATTGATTGTGTAAATTAATGTTATAGAAATGTTAATTTGGGTGATTAATTATGTAATACACTTTAGTGTAATTAAATTTGGAAATTGGATTTTGGAATTTAATTATTTGGGCCTTAAATTGGATTTAGGCTTGTTGTGTTGTTTTTGGGCTAATTGGGCTTGGTTGTACCAAGTTAGGTTTAGGCCAAATGGATTGGATCCAATTGGGCCCAAAACCGCCTCCATAAAGCCCAATTGCGACTAATGGACCCTTAAAGTTTAATTGGGCCTAATGGGCCTAAATTGATTTCTGGGCTTATGGGTAACTCCCGGATTGGACTTTGGTTATTAGGTTCGACCCGAGTTGACAAAAATTCCTCACCTTAAAGAAATTAATTAAAAGCCCATTGGACTTTAATTGAATTGACGTTGGACGTTAATCGGGCTTTGAGACCCGTAACTATTAAATTTGGAATTTAAGTCGTAAAAGGTTTATTATTAAAGTGTAGTATTTAATTTGGAATTAAATAGCGAATTAAAATTAAATGCATATTGAATTGGATTTAATTATGTAGTTTAATTTAATTCGAGAATTCGTACTTTGAGTACTTATTCACAAAACGAGTTTGACTCGCATAAAATCAAATCCTTGTTTGAACATTGGATGACCACTAATTATTAGATTAATTAATTTGATTAGATTGATTGATAACATGCTTGTGTGAATACATGGTTGCGATGCATGAATAATGTATATCGGATGGATATTAGATGGGTGGGACAATTTTAGAAATTGTTGTAATAAATTGGATTTATTAATTGGACCTGCGTGTCCTGCCTTATCACCTTCTTATTCTTTGAATTCTCTTCTCACCTATTCCCCTCAATGTAAATGAGGTTTCTTTAGAAGTGTAGTGTAACGGGTTGAAGAAATATTTGTGCTAGCGGGAGAGAGAAAATGAGAGATTTGATCTAGGATCATTATGTAAAGTATCCATCCGCATATCATTATTATTTTATTATACGCGCTTTATTATGTGTTTAGTATGCATGTTTAAGGGTGTATGATGATGAGACCTTAACAATGATAATAAATTGGTTGCCAATTTGCACTCGAAAAACCCTCGCAAAATATTAAGCATTTTTCCTTCCATTGAGTGATTCTCACTAAAGATCCGAGACTGGCATTGGCTTGTTGGCCAAAGTCAATGCCTTTTTCCGTCGAGGATGTGTTTGAATCACGAAGGCTTTGTTCCATATTGGTGTCTTGTCCAAGTTGTGATTTGTTGGCCAAAGTCAAGACCACTTCTTGTCCATCGACATTGATTACGAAGCTTTCCATGGTCAATGGGTCGCGCTTAACTGGGATCACTAAGTTTGTTGTGCCAAAGCCAAGGCTTAGTTGATTCAAGGGAAAAAGGTTAGGTAATACATTGGATGTATTGGCATGTATAAGATATATGTTTCGGACTTGGATGTCCCCCTACCGGATCTAGGAATTGGATTGGATCCAATCGATCTTAGAGATCTACCTAGTTAATTATCATACAATTTGTTGGCCAAAGTCAAGATTATGTGATATTTAACGGGATCTTAGCCCACTAGGAAACACGGTTTCCCGAGTACTCGACAGAGGGTTAGAGGCTCGCCGAAAAATAGTGGGAGGCAAGAATTGAATTTGCAATATTCATTTAATTACTTGCCATACGCGCTCAATCACAAATATCATTTGTCAAATAAATTAAATTTTAGTGTAGGCATTGCATTTTCGCATGTGAAACCCGATGATGAGTCTCAGTTGGAGGCACTACCTTTTTAGCTAAGGATATTGCGGGAAACGGAGGTCGGAAGGGGAAATTCAGAATGAGTACGTCATCAAGTTCATTTCACAAGTTCATTGTCTTCATTAGTGCTGCGTTCGTTACTTCGTTCGAACGTCAGGCAGATAGCGGACATTCGTGTAGCGTTCAAATGGGCGTTCGAACGGAGTCGGTATTTCTAGTTTTGCTGCTAGCCTCGCACCCCAGCCCAATTAGCCCCCCAAAGCCCATAAAACACATCCCAATTAATAAAACACATTTAAAACACATGGGAAATTAAATTAAATATTAAGGTAAATATTAATAATGTATTTGAATTAAATAAAATATTTAAACCATTTACTAATTAAATAAAACATAATATAATCATACCTAATTAAGACAAATCAAATATATTAACTTCCCAACTAAACAAATCACATACTAAATTAAAAAGATGTCATGCCTAATTAAAATCAATCATAACAAATTAAAGATATTGACTTCCTAATCTAAACAAATTTTTTCCCCCATCAAATCCCTTCATTGTGAGACAAGGTGAAACCATAGCCCTTCTCTATATAAACAACCCATAACCAAGACATGCATCATCTAGCTCATACAGATAACTCACACAAAAATCACAACACAAAGAGCCTTAGCCACTCACGGCAACAGCAACAAGAAGAACATAAACAATTCCATTCATCTCCTCCACTCCATAACCGAAAACAGCACCCCCTAAACCTCTACCCATCACCAAAAATCTCCCCCATACAGCAGCCCTCCATCACCGAAAATATACCTCCAAACAGCAGCCCAAACACACCCCAAACAGCCCTTGAAACACGCCTGGACAGCAGCCCAAACCACTCCCAAAACAGTCCCTAAAATCCCTTAAAACAGTAACATAAACTACACTTATAACCCTTGAAATAACCACACAAAACTACACTAAAAAACCATGAAAAAACACTCGAAACAGTTCGTTGAAACATTAAGACAGTGACCTGAATAGTGAGCAGAAAATACAGAAGAAACAGCAACAAAACAGGGACCGGACGGTGAGCAAAGCAGCAAAACAGTGAGCTAAGATGCTGAACCAGTGAACCGGAAGAATAAGGAGCTTTTACCCCTTCCGATCTCCGCGAAACGCAAGTCCGAAGACGACTTAAAAGGTTAGACCTGAGGGTACTTTCCACACCCATCTTTATTTGATTTTTGTTATTTATTTTGACTGTATTTTAATTATTTGTTGAATCTTGTGTGTGTATGATGCGTGTTGTGGGTATTGGATGAATGAAAGAGTGTCGTCTCTTGTGGTATATAGGATGGAAACCCATACGTAAATTCCGTAGCCGAATCCGAATGGACGGTAGTGCGGTCTGTACTTGGGATACAAATCCACGTACCGCTTGAGTAAACGGCACCTTCTTTTGTTTCATGTTGCTTTGATTTATTTATTTATTTTTCGTCACTTGAATTCTGCATGTTGCTTATTTATGTATGATTCAATTGAGCGCATGGGCTTAGTAAGTGGAATGAAAGATCCCCTATGGGGAGGGGTTAAAGCCCTTTACCACGATGCTTCACCGCGCCGGTTGATGTGTGTTCGGTTGAATCCAAGATACGTTCAATCGGGCATACTACGTTTGATATTATTGCTTTTAATTCTTTGTATGCATGATTCAATCAAGCGCATGGGCTTAGTAAGTGGAATGAAAGATCCCCTATGGGGAGGGGTTAAAGCCCTTTACCACGATGCTTTGCTGCGCCGATTGATGTGTGTTCGGTTGAATGCAAGATACGTTCAATCGGGCATACTACGTTTGATATTATTGCTTTTAATTCCTTGTATGCATGATTCAATCAAGCGCATGGGCTTAGTAAGTGGAATGAAAGATCCCATATGGGGAGGGGTTAAAGCTCTTTACCACGATGCTTTGCCGCACCGGTTGATGTGTGTTCGGTTGGATGTAAGATACGTTTGATCGGACATACTGAGCTTGACATTGTTGTCTTTATTCTTTGTGTTGCATACATCAGGTCTGGTTCCGTTCGAACGCGTTCTCGAACGCTACACGAATGCGAACCTTCTGTTTACCATTCTAACGCGTTCTCGAATGCTACGCGAATGCACACGCACTTCCTTAGTCTCATCATGCATCATGTCTGGTTCTGTTCGAACGCGTTCTCGAACGCTATATGAACGCGAACCTTCTGTTTACCGTTCGAACACGTTCTCGAACGCTACGTAAATGCACACGCACTTCCTTAGTCTCATCATGCATCGGGTCTGGTTTCGTTCGAACGCGTTCTCGAACGCCATACGAACGTGAACCTTCTGTTTACCGTTCAAACACGTTCTCGAACGCTACATGAATGCAAATGTACTTTCTTAATCTTATCATGCTTCAGGTCTGGTTCCGTTCGAACGCGTTCTCGAACGCTATACGAAAGCGAATCTTCTGTTTACCATTCGAACGCATTTTCAAACGCTACGCGAATGCGCACCCACTGAACTGAGTCTGTCTCATCATATTTCATGCACAACTACCTTTTGGATGATCTCCCTTGTATTATATAGCCAACCATATTATTTGTATTCTTGTATTCACCCATTCGATGTGTTCTTGGGATGATATTCAAGCATGATTAGGTTGTTCTTAGTTTTCCCTATCATATGATTGATAAAAATTCATGAGATTGCCATGTGATGTTGCATGTTGTGATGAACTTGTTGATGTATGCATGTGAATTTAGAAGCATGATACTCTAGGAAATAAGTGTTACTTAAACATGATTAAATTATTACATAAATCCTTTCATTACAAGTGACATAAGTAAGGGACCATTCCGAACCCAAACGGTTTAAGGTCTTCCCTTGCGAGGGGTGAGTGTGGCCTTAAATCTCATTTTCCCGGTTCACACCGGGTGGCGACTCCATATTCTCCGGTTTAGTCCCCCGCAGGCTACTTCGTACTCCCGACCGGGCCGCGAGCCTGGGACAGCATGCGTCGTCCAGTTTCTGTGTCCCCGTTATTGTCAGAATACAATCGATCCGACTGCCAAAGTGAATAGTATATGACTCATGTTGTCTCTCTCATCTTGAGTTTTAGGACACATGTCCTTAGATAGAGTGACGCCATGTGACACTAGCAACAGTCCCCTCTTGGACTGATCCATACTGAATTGCTTAACACTTTGTCAATGTACGTGCTCTGGGAGACTCCAAGCAGCTTTCTAGATCTATCCCGGTAGATCTTTATTCCTAGAATAAAGGCTGCTTCTCCCAGATCTTTCATGGAGAATTTTAATGAAAGCCAAGACTTCACCGATGTTAACATGGGAATGTCATTGCCAATAAGCAATACATCATCAACGTAAAGGACAATGAATGTCAGTGCGCTCCCACTAAACTTCTTATATACACAAGGATCATCCTCATTTTGAACGAAATCATATTCTTTTATGATCTCATCAAAACGTTGGTTCCAAGAACACGATGCTAGCTTCAATCCATAAATGGATCGATTTAACTTACAAACGTTGTTTGCAAGTCTGGGTACGACAAAACCATCAGGATGTTGCATATAAACATCCTCCAAAAGGTTTCCGTTAAGGAAAGCGGTTTTGACGTCCATCTGCCATATCTCGTAATCGAAATTTTCAGTAATAGCAAGCATTATCCGAATGGATTTAATCATGGCAACTGGTGAAAAAGTTTCTTCATAATTGACACCATGCCGTTGACGATACCCTTTCGCTACAAGCCTAGCTTTGTACGTTTGTATGTTGCCATCCATGTCGGTCTTCCTCTTGAAGACCCATTTGCAACCAATAGGCTTTACGCCTTCTGGTGCATCAACCAGTGTCCAAACTGTTGGGTTTCTAAGGTCAAACCAAGATCGATTTAAGCATAAAACATGTGTGAATACAACAAAGTTAAGTTTTGGAATACTCACTTTGATCGGCTTTTGCGATGTGAGGAACAACAAAAAATTTTCCTTGCTCCATCCTTGTGACTTTCGGCCATGGCTCCTCTTTGTGCTCCAAGATTTTTGGTCAAGCTCCAAGCTTGGGAATGGATTCCATGATCAAGGGTTTGTTTCCCTATCACCTTTGGATGACTCTTTATGTGCTAGCATTGGAAAGATTTGCCACAAATCTTCGTTATTTGTTCTTTTTGTTCTCGGTATTTTGGAAGAAAATGAGAGAAATTTGGCCCTTGGCCGTGAGAGGGAGAGAGAGGAAGAGAAGTTGTGTTGGTTGGTTTGATTTCTAAAATCAATTAAATGATATACCAAAATTTGAATTTCCAAATTCAAAAAAGGTACATGCCATTTAAGCCTTCCAACCACCCCCATCAATCACAAGTGACTAACATCACATCACTCAAAGTGACAAGACATCCATCACTCAAAGTAACAGAACTAGTCCTAATCTAATTTGGATTATTACAGATCCAAAAGGCTTCTATTGGTGCCTCAGCTGCAGCAATATTCCACTTTATTTTTTATTCGGCAACAGTATCTTGCTAGGAAGATTTCCAGCTCACTGTTCCGTTATTCAAACTATATAGTACCGTTATTGCGACTTATAGTCGTTATAATCGGTTATGAAACTTGCAACGGTGAACCCAGTCACTTCAAGTTCTCCTTCTCCATAGTATAAGAAAGTATCTTTAGTTCGTCTAAGATACTTAAGGATGTTCTTAACATCAATCCAGTGACTATCACAAGAATTGGCCTAATTCTGACTCCATATGCTCAAAGCATATGAGACACCAGGTCGCGTACATTTATTTCAATGTATGAGTTCTTGGAGAGTGCCAAAAACTTTTAGATCTATCCCAGTAGATCCTTATTCCTAGAATAAAAGTTGTCTCTCCCAAGAATTCTACGGAGAATTTTTATGAAAGCCAAGCTTTCACCGATCGTATTATGGGAATGTCATTTCTAAGAAATGATATATCATCATTATGTAGGACAATCACTGTCAGTGCGCTCCCACTAACCTCCTTATATACACAAGTATCATATTCGTTTTTGAATTAAATCATACACCCTTATGATTACATCAAAATGATATAGTTCCAAGAACGCAATGCTTGATTCAATCCATAAATGGATCGAATTAACTTGCAAACCTTGTTTGCTTGTTTTGGTACGAAAAAACCGTCAAAATGTTGTAAACATCCTCCGAAAGGTTTTCGTTTAAGGAAAGCGGTTTTGACGTTCAGCTGCCATATTTCATAAGTGAAACATGCAACATTAGCAAGCATTATCCAAATGGATTTAACCATGACAACGAGTAAAAGGTTTCATCGTAATCGACATAATGTTGATAACGTACCTTTTTCGATACAAGCCCAGCTTTGTACGTTGGTATGTTTCCATCCATGTATGTCTTCCTTGAAGACTCATATAGCACTAACAGGCACAATGCCTTCAAGTACATCAACCAGTGTCCAAACTTGGTTGGTTTACATGGAATCCATTTCGGACATTATGGCTACTTTGCCATAATATGGAGTCGATACCTTGTATCACTTTCTAATACGTAGTCAGTTCGTATTCCTCAATAAGATGGACATCTACTTGAGGTGAGATCAGAAACCCATACCTCCCAGGTTGTTTTCTAACTCTCTCCGACTTACGCGGTTCTTGTGTATTCGAAGATTATTGGTCTAGTTTCATCCCTGATGAACTGTTTGTGTTCCATTAAGGAATCGGTGCCTGGAATAGTATTACTACGATTTTCATCGAGTTTTACTTTCCTCACACTTACCACTGCATATCGGTATTCCTTTTAGGAAATTCGCATGGCGAGCAACAATTACATTGTTCTATAGTGAGTTGTATAAGTACTATACTTTGGTTTCCCTAGGATAACCTACAATTAGGCACTTATCCGATTTGGGTTTTAAGTTTGGTATCATCCAAACATATGCCTAGCATTCCCAAATCTCCAGGAATGAGAAAACCCGATTTCGTTCCTATTCATATCTAATATGAAATCTGTCTAACAGATTTTTATGGAACCTTATTAAAAATAAGTTTTACATTGTTTAATGCGTATCCCTAGAAGGAAAATGGTAGCTCAGAGCGACTCATGATTAACCTTACTATGTCCAACAAGGTTCGATTTCTCAGTTCGGACACACCGCTCTATTGAGGTGTTCCGGGAGGAGTCATTTGTGAAAGAATACTATACTCTTTCAAGTATTTGAGAAACTTATTGCTTAAGTATTTTCCATCATGGTCTAATCATGATGTTTTAATACTTTAGCCGATCTGTCTGTCAACTTCGTGTCGAAACTCTTTGAATTATCAAAAGTTTCCGATTTGTGTTTCAATAGAAACACATAACCATAACGCGATGCCACATCCGTAAAGGTTACAAAGTTTTCATATCCACCTCTAGCCTAGCTAGAAATGGGCCCACTTACGTCACTATGAAAGAGGACTAACAGATCGGTGGCACTTACACTTTTACCAAGTAAAAGGTATTTTAGGCATTTTGCCTAATAAACTAGATTCGTAGACATTATTTGAATAGAATCAAATCCGTCCTAGTATCCACTCTTCAAAAGTATGGATATACGAGTCTTGTTTAATGTGTCCCAGAAAAAAATGCCACAAATAAGTCTCATCTGATTAATTCAGTTTGAGCTATTTGTTTGTCATGTTTTACGTTTGAGATTTATTTATATTCAAAATATAAATACTGTTATTCATATCTAATGTGCTTATCTCAATATCATCTTTATAAAATAAAACACTTTAGTGTTCTAGAATATAAAGGTATACCCGTAACGGGTTAAACCCTGATATATAGATAATGTTTCTAGTCAAACTAGTTACATTGTAACAGTTACCTAATTTAAGTACACACCCGAAGGGTAGTTCCTAAACTTAGGTCTCTATGGTTAAAACAGCGACTCTCGTCCCGTTTTCATTTCTCAGATAAATCTCAATTCAAGTCAGTGTCCTGCTAATCAGCAGATACTGCACACCAGTACATATTTATGTACCACACTCAGTATCTAAAATCCAATTTTAATACTAGTAGCGAACATGTTTATGATAAACATATTTAAAGTCAGAGCCTTGCCCCTCTTTACTTCCTTCATGTGTGCCTTGTCCATACGGCAGTCACACATATAATGACCCCGTTTGCCACAGTTTTAGGCAGACATTTTGGATATTTCCTTTGTCTTCCTAGAAGACTTGTGATGATTTTGCCTTTGCCCTTTTATAAGCTCTGGCTCTGCCTCCTAGAGCATAGCCATCAACTCTCCAAGAGTTTTCTCTTGGTTCACAATGAACCTGTCCCAACATTCGGGAAGAGACTATAAGATCAAATCTTTGGTAGTCTCGATCATGTAGGTAACGCCCAGCTAACCTAGCTGATCGATGTCAGCAATCATCTGTGACACCTAATGCTCAACAGATGTACCCTCTGACATACACGGGCGAAAGAAATTTTTATGCAATTTGTACTTCTAAGATCTAAAATAGATCTATGAAGATCTTTAATTTCATCTTCATGGTACAAGGATCTAATCCTTAACTTTGACGACAGAATTAAAATGTCTTTGCATTTAGCATAATGGATTGAGCACTAAAGTTATCATCACATGAATCTTCCAAAGATCATGTTCTACTATTTGCTTAACTCCGGGCTTAGGCCCAAGAGGTTTCTCTATCAAATAGAGTAACTTCTTAGTTCTCAGGACTATCTTGAGGTATCGTTCCCAATTTGAAAATTAAAGCGTTTAATGACATTTTCTCCCAGGATTATGTTATAAACGCTAATCTTTTAGTTATCTTGATTTCAATAGTCTAACTATCCAATCAACGAATTTAGGTACTATTGAATATAATGATTACTATAGTCTAACTATATAATCAACTATAATTTAATTGGTTAAATTCAAATATATTGATTACTATAATCCAATTATATAATCAACTATAAATTGAAGTTGTTTAAATACAGTCCAACTGTTTAATTAAAACAACGATTAAATATTAGTCCAACTAATAAATATTTAATTAATAACGAAAAATTGAAAAGAGCGCGTATTGGCAAGTAACTAAACGAATTTGCAAATTTAATCCTTGCCTCCCACTATTTTTTGGCGAGCCTCTAACCCTTTGTTGAGTACTCGGGAAACCTTGTTTCCTAGTGGGCTAGGATCCCGTTAAATAACACACAACCTTGACTTTGGCCAATAATTTGTATGATATTTAACTAGGTAGATCTCTAAGATCAATTGGATCTCATCCAATTCCTAGATCCAGTAGGTGGACATCCAAGTCTGAAACATATATCTTATATATGCCAATATATCCAATATATTCCTTAACCTTTTTCCTCTGAATCAATTAAGCCTCGGCTTTGGCACAACAAATTTAATGATTCCAGTTAAGCGGGACCCATTGACTCTGGAAAGCTTCGTAATCGATGTCGATGGATAAGAAGTGATCTTGACTTTGGCCAACAAATCACAACTTGGACAAGACATGCGATATGGAACAAAGCCTTCATGATTCAAAGACATCCGCGATGGACAAAGGTCTTGACTTTGGCCAACAACCAGTGCCAATCTTGGATCTTGAGAAAGAATCATTCAATGGAAGGAAAAACGCTTAATATGGTGTGAGGGTTTTTCGCGTAATTGGCAACCAATTAATTATCTTTGTTAGGTCTCATCATCATACACCCTTAAACATGCATTCTAAAAACATAATAGGGCGCGTATAAATAAATTTAATAATGATATGCGGATGGATATTTAAACACATTGTTCCTAGAAAAATCTCTCCATTTCCTCTCTCCCGCTAGCACAATTCTAACTTCTATAGAAACCTCATTTACATTAAGGGGAATATGTGAGAAGAGAAATACAAAGTGTCAAAAGGTAATAGGCTGGACACGCAGGTCCAATTTAATAAATTCTAAATTTATTACAATAATTTCCAAAATTGCCATCACCCATCTGATATCCATCTGATATGCATTATTCATACATCGCATCCATGTATTCACACAAAACATGTTATCAATCAATCTAATCCATTTAATTAATCTGAAATTAATGATCATCCAATGTTCAAACAACGATTTGATTTTGCGCAAGTCAAACTCATTTTGCGAATAAGTACTCAAAGTACGAAATCTCGAATTATATTAAACTACAACATTAAATCAAATTTAATTTCTATTTAATACTAATTCTATATTTAATTCCAATTAAATAATTACACTTTATTAATGTTGTAGGGATTTTCTAAGGTCCGAGGATCGATTAAAGTGATGAAACATAAGTGCGAATACATCGAGGAAGTTGCGGAATACTTACATCGATCGGTTGAGGTGATGCGGTGAAGAAAAAAACTTTTTCTACCCGCCTTGGAAGCTCACGGCAGTGCAGTAATTTTGGCCTCCAAATTTTCGGCTTTGGTCCTCCATTGATGCTCCAAGCTCCAAGCTTCTCAAATGGTGATTCCAAGCTCACAAGTAGGTTTCCCTATCACCTTTGTATGTCTCCATTGTTTGCTAGCACTCTTGATTTTTGCCACAAAAATCATCAATGTTTGCTTCTCCTTGCTCTCGGCAGTGAGCCAAAAACCAGAAGAAAAAACAGCCCATTTTGGTGTGAGAGAGAGGAAGAAGAATTGAGATAGAGTGTGTTATTTTGTTACAATTAATTGGTAAATGATTTTCCAAAAAATCATAAACACAAAATTGCAACCAAAAAGGCAAATGGCAATTATGCCAACCGCTTCCATCAACTATTCACATCACTCAATCAATCAAGTTGTCACATCACTCAAAATGACATGTGATTTGACGCTTGATGTGACTAATGATTTGACGCTTGATGTGACTTACGGGCCGCACTTGAATTCGAAATGCGAGTGCGCTCGCAAACACTATCGGGCTCGGGTTCGCTAATTCCAAATTAACGAATTTCCCCTTGCGACGTAATTAAATAATTATGGCTAGCAAAACTACTATTCACGTCGCTAACGAATTAATTCTAAATTAACTCGTTCACCCAAATTAAAATCCAATTTTAATTCTGCATCGAAATATAATTTCTTATAATATATCGAATATATTATTTTATCGATTAATTCCAAATTAATCATTCTCTCTCTTTAATGATATTTTATCCCAGATAAAATATCTCCGTAATTAATCCAGATTAATTTTCTCTCTCATGTAATTAATCCCAGATTAATTAAAGTGCGAGTCATACGTCATCGGTGAATCTTCGGGAAGCGACCCATGAGATCCCCAGATATATTGGCAGTAAATCCGGTCGTCGGACTATCTGAACACGTACGTACCTAGTACTACGTTTGTACCGATTTACAAGACAAGGTTGGCTTCTAGCAAAGCGCCATGCCTACCCAATTCTACACAAATATCCTTACAGGAATATATGATCTACATCAGGCGTAGTATACGTAGTATTGCGTATTTCGATCCAGTATCGGATGTCACGTGCAAGGCCTGGGGCTGGAATTGTGTCTGCCCCGTACGAAGCACATATCGGATCTTTGGTAAATAGTCTCTATAATCGGATAATCATGACCTAATCATATTATCCCGATGATTGCAGTACATAAGAGAACCAGTTCCGTATCCAACGTGACCATCATCTCCACAATGACTGGAGTGATACTTCCATCTTGACATCACACCCAATACACTACTGTTGGGAAATCTCTAAGTCCCGAGGATCGATTATCAAGCATAAAACATACATGTGAATACACGAGGAAGTTTCAGAATACTTCCATCGAGCGGTTGAGCAATGTGTCGCAGAACAAAAATCTTTTTCTCCTTCCAAGGTGGCTCGGCAGTGAGTAGAAAAGTGTCCTCTACTTTCGGCCATCAAGGTCCTCAAAGCTCCAAGCTTTTGTGTTGTGATTCCAAGCTCACAAGTGGGTTTCCCTATCACCTTTGTATGTCTCCATTGTGTGCTAGCACTCTTAATTTTTGCCACAAAAATCACTTTTTGCTTCCCCTTGAGCTCTCGATTTTTAGGCAGAAAACAGAAGAGAAATTCAGCCCTTTGGGCGTGTGAGAGAGAAAGAGTGGAGATTAGAGAATTAATTTGGTTGTTGGCAAAAAGTGTATCTAATACACATTTATTTTATTTTCCAAAAATCAATAAATTGATTTACCAAATTTGGCTTCAAAAGTCAAACCATTTAAAGCCCACAACTACTACATCAATCAATCAATCAATCAAATTGTCACATCACTCAAAGCGACATGTGATTTGACTCTTGATGTGACTAATGATTTGACGCTTGATGTGACTTGCGGGCCGCACTCGAATTCGAAATTGAATGCGCTCGCAAACACTCCCGGGCTCGGGTTCGCTAATTCTAAATTAACGAATTTTCCGTTGTGACGCAATTAAATGATTATGCCTAGCAAAATCACTATTCACATCGCTAACGGATTAATTCTAAATTAACTCGTTTGCCTGAATTAAAATATAATTTCATTTTCACGTCGAAATCCAATTTCGTATAATATAGCAAATATATTATTTTATCGATTAATTCCAAATTAATCGTTTTCTCACTTTTATTAATATTTTATCCTAGATAAAATATCTCCGCAATTAATCCCAAATTAATTTTCTCCCAGATTAATTAAAGTGCGAGTCATACGTCATCGGTGAATCTTCGGGAATCCACCCATGAGATCCTTAGATATGTTGGCAGCAAATACGGTCGTCGGACTATCCGAACACGTAAGTACCTAGTACTACATTTTTACCGATTTACAAGACAAGGTTCGCTTCTAGCAAAGCGTCATGCCTACCCAATTCTCCAGAAATATCCTTACAGGAATATGTGATCTATATCTGGCACAGTATATGTAGTATTGCGTATTTCGATCCAGTATCGGATGTCACGTGCAAGGCCTGAGGCTGGAAATGTGTTTGCCCCGTACGAAACACATATCGGATCTCTGGTAACTAGTCTCTATATCGGATAATCATGACCTAGTCATATTATCCCGATGACTACAGTACATAAGAGAACCAGTTCCGTATCCTACGTGATCATCATCTCCACTATGACTGGAGTGATACTTCCATCTCGACATCACACCCAATACACTACGATTCTCAATATACCGAGCAGAGGCGTACACAGAACCTGTTAAAGCCCTGGACGACATAAACCCAAAGTATATTGATTGTCGCAAGTATTAGCGGTGCAAGTCTCAGGTTAAGACCAAATACACCTACCCTGATTCAGACTTCCATAGACATATAGTCATACTACCAATGGAATTCCGAGGGGTCTATCCAAAGCGAAGCTATTTTCCGTACCATCGGTAAAACACAACCTCCTACTACACTTGCATGAGTATCCTATACCAAAATATATAAGAACTATGTCGTTATACCCTCACAACGCGCACAAGTGTAATACTAGTCTTTTACGCATTATCGATGTCCAATCTCGATAACACTCTGACTAGGGATATTTAGTGATTAAACCTTCATAGATTGATACTGTCTCATATCATCTCAATCCAGGAACTAATCATAAGGACCTCCTATCATTTATAGATCTTGGTAATCTAATTACAAATGATAATAGAGCAATTTCCTTTGTCACATAGTTAATTTTTACAATAACACCATGATCTGTACAAATAGTGATGATATGGGTCATAACTGTCCAAATATCTCCCACTTGGCCTATAGTCAGTCACTCGAGTGTCCTACACCCGGACTATGTACGGTTCGCTCAAACTTCTGCTCAGAAAAGACTTTCGTCAGCGGATTTGCATGATTATCATCTGATGCGATTTATACGATCATCACATCACCACGATGTATGATCCGAACGGATCAGATGAATAATCGAAGTATATATCTGGATCATTGATGAGACCAATAATTCTTTAGCCTGCGCTGAAGGCTAGCTCAGTTGCTAACAGAACTATTCCTAATCTGATTATGATTTATTATCGACCCTAATGGTTTCTATTGCTGCCTCAGCAGCAGCAATAACCCGTGTTTGTTGTTTATTTGGTAACAATATCTTGCTAGGAAGATTTCCAGCTCACTATTTCGTTATTCAAACTGTATAGTACCGTTGTTACGACTTATAGTCATTTTATCGGTTAGGAAACTTGCAGCAGTGATCCCAGTCACTTCAAGTTCTCCTTCTCCATAGTTTAAGACAGCATCCTTAGTTCCTCTAAGATACTAAATGATGTTCTTAACATCAATCCAATGACTATCACTTGGATTGGCCCGATTGTAACTCCATATGCTCAAAGCGTATGAGACACTAGGTCGCGTACATTTATTTCAATGTACGATTTCTCGGAGAGTGACAACAACTTTAAAAAATGACAACAACCTTTATTTCCTAGAATAAAGGTTGTTTCTCCCAAGAATTCTACAAAGAATTTTCTTATGAAAGCCAAGCTTTCACCGATTGTATTATGGGAATATCATTTCCAAGAAATGATATATATTATCATTATTTAGGACATTTATGTCAGTGCGCTCCCACTAACCTCCTTATTTACACAAGAATTATATTTGTTTTGAATTAAATCATACACCATTGTGATTACATCAAAACGACAATTCCAATAACTTAATGCTTGCTTCAATCCATACATGGATCGAATAACCTGCCTTGTTTGCTAGTTTTGGTACGACAAAACCGTCAAATGATAATTCCAAGAATTTTCTTCATGCTTGCTTAGTACGTTGGTATGTTGCCTTCCACGTATGTCTTCCTTGAAGACTTATATAGTACCAATAGGCACAATGTCTTGCGGTACATCAACTAGTATCCAAACAAAGTTGATATACATGGAATCCATTTCGGACATCATGGCACTTTTCCATTATTGGTGTTGGAGTTTCTACGGTCCCGAGGATCGAATAATAAGCATAAACATACATGTGAATACATTCGAGGAAGTCGTGGAATACTTACATCGATCGGTTGAACGACGTGGTGGACAACAAAAAAATTTTATACCTCCTTGGTGCATTCGGCAGTGAGCATTTTGCAGTCCTCATTTTCGGCTTCAATCTTCCTCCATGAAAGCTCCAAGCTTTGTGAGATGATTCCAAGCTCACGGGTGGGTTTCCCTATCACCTTCGCATGTCTTTTTGAGTGCTAGCTCTTGATGTTTTTGCCACAAAAATCATCACACTTTGCTTCCCTTTTTCCTCCTTGGCTCTCGGCAAACCAGAAGAAAAATGGCCCTTCCATGGGCGTGAGAGAGATGAAGATTTTTTTGAGAGAGAGAGAGGTGTGTATCTTCTAATTGATTTCCAAAATTAATTAAACATATACCACTTTTTGATTTCAAAAAAGTCAAGCCTTAAATGCTTGCCAACTACCACCATCAATCCATCAATCAATCAAATCAAGTGACAAGTTGTCACATCACTGAAAGTGACTAATGATTTGACGCTTGATGCGACTAATGATTTGACGCTTTATTTGACTTGCGTGCCGCACTCGAATTCGAAATGCGAATGCGCTCGCAAATAATCTCGGGCTCGGGTTCGCTAATTCCAAATTAACGAATTTTCCGTTGCGACGTAATTAAATGATTATGCCTAGCGAAATCACTATTCACGTCGCTAACGAATTAATTCTAAATTAATTCGTTCACCCGAATTAAAATCTAATTTTAATTCCGCGTCGAAATCCAATTTCGTTTAATATATCGAATATATTAATTTATCGATTAATTCCAAATTAATAGTTATCTCTCTTTAAATGATATTTTATCCCAGATAAAATATCTCCCCAATTAATCCCAGATTAATTTTCTCTCTCTTCTAATTAATCTCAGATTAATGAAGTGCGAGTCATACGTCATCAGTGAATCTTCGGGAAGTGACCAATGAGATCCCTGGATATGTTGGCAGTAAATTCGGTCTTCAGACTATCCGAACACGTAAGTACCTCGTACTACGTTTATACCAATTTACAAGACAAGGTTGGCTTCTAGCAAAGCGCCATGCCTACCCAATTCTCGAGAAACATGCTTACAGGAATAAGCGATCTATATCAGGCGTAGTATACGTAGTATTGCGTATTTCGATCCAATATCTGATTATCACATGCAATGCCTGGGGCTGGTACAGTGGCTGCCCCGTACGAAGCATATATCGGATTACGAGCAACTAGTCTCTTTATTATCGGATAATCATGACCAAGTCATATTATCCCGATGGTTGCAACCCTTTAGAGAACCAGTTTCGTATCCCTGCGCGATCATCATCTCCATATGACTGGAATGATACTTCCGTCTTGACATCACACCCAACACACTACGATTCTCAATATACCTAGAAGAGGCGTACATAGAACCGGTTAAAGCCCTGGACGACCAAAACCAAAGTATATTGATTGCCGCAAGTATTAGCGGTGCAAGTCTCAAATTAAGACAAAATACACCTACCCTGATTTCGGACTTCCATAGACACATAGTCATACTACCAATGGAATTCCGAGGGGGTCTATCCAGAGCGAAGCTGTTTCCCGTACCATCGGTAAAACACAACCTCTTATTACACTTGCATGAGTATCTTATACCCAAATATATGAGAACTATGCCGTTATGCCCTCACAACGCGCACAAGTGTAATATTAGTCTTTAACGCATTTATTAATGTCCAATCTCGATAATACTCTGACTAGGGATATTTAATGATTTATCCTCCGTAGACTGATACTGTCTCATATCATTCTCAATCCAGGAACAAATCATAAGGACCTCCTATCATTTATACATCATGGTGATCTAATCACAAATGATAAGAGAGCAATCTCCTTTGTCACATAGTTAATTTGTACAACAACACCATGATCTGTATAAATAGTGATGTTATGGGTCATAATTGTCCAACAATCTCCCACTTGGCCTATAGCCAGTCACTCGAGTGTCTAACACCCGAACTATGTACGGTTGGCTCAAACTGCTGAGAAAAGGCTTTTGTCAGCGGATTTGCATGATTATCGTCTGATGTGATTTATACGATCATCACATTGCCACGATGTATGATCCGAACGAATCAGATGAATATCGAAGTATATATCTGGATCGTTGATGAGACCATTAATTCTTTAGCCTGTGCTGTAGCCTAGCTCAGCTGCTAACAGAACTATATCTAACCTAATTAGATTTATTATCGACCCAAATGGCTTCTATTGCTGCCTCAGATGCAGCAATAACCCGCATTTTTTGTTTATTCGGTAATAGTATCTTGTTTGGAAGATTTCCAGCTCACTGTTCCGTTATTCAAACTGTATAGTACCGTTTGCGACTTATAGTCGTTTTATCGGTTAAGAAACTTCTAGTAGTGAACCCAGTCACTTCAAGTTCTCCATCTCCATAGATATAAGACAGCATACTTAGATCTCTAAGATACTAATGGTTTTTCTTAACATCAATCTTGTGACTATCACTTGGATTGGCCCGATTCTGAATCCATATGCTCAAAGCGTATGAGACACCAGGTCGCGTACATTTTTCAATGTACGGTTTCACGGAGAGTATTAACAACTTTTAGATCTATCCTAGTAGATCTTTATTCCTAGAATAAAGGTTGTTTCTCCCAAGAATTATACGGAGAATTTTCTGTGAAAGCCAAGCTTTCACCAATTGTTTTATGAGAATATCATTTCCAAGAAATGACATATTATCATTATTTATAGGACAGCCACTGTCAGTGCGCTCCCACTGACCCTCTTATATACACAAGAATCATTTTATTTTTGAATTAAATCATAAACCATTATGATTACATCAAAACGATAATTCGAAGAACTCAATGCTTGCTTCAATCCAAACAAGGATCGAATAACCTACAAACCTTGTTTGCTAGTTTTGGTACGACAAAACCGTCAGGACGTTGTAAACATCCTCCAAAAGGTTTCTTTTTCAGGAAAGCGATTCTCCTGTTCAGCTGACATTTTTCATAGATGAAACATGCAGCGTTAGCAAGCATTATCCAAATGGATTTACCATGGCAACAGGTAAAAGGTTTCGTTTTAATCAACACAATGTTGATAACGATGCCTTTTTGCTACAAGCCCAGCTTAGTACGTTGGTATGTTGCCATCCATGTATGTCTTCCTTGAAGACTTATATAGTACCAATAGGCACATTGCCTCACGGTACAGCAACTAGTGTCCAAACATAGTTGATATACATGGAATCCATTTCAGATTTATGACACTTTGCCATAAAAGGGAGTCGATACCTTGTATCACTTCCTCATACGTAGTCAGTTGGTATTCCTCAATAAGATTGACATCTTAACGAAGTGATATCAGAAAACCATACCCCAGGTTATTTTCTGACTCTCTCCAACTTACATGGTTTTTGTGTATTCGAAGATTACTGGTATAGTTTCATCTTTGATGAACTATATGTGTTCCATTAAGGAATCGGTGCCTTGAATAGTATTACTCTTATTTTCATCGAGTTTTACTATCCTCCCACTTACCACTGCATTTAGGTATTCTTCTTAGGAAAACCGCATAGTGTGAAACAATTAAATTGTTCTCTTGTGAGTTGTATAAGTACTATACTTTGGTATCCCTAGGATAACCTACAATTGGCACTTATCCAATTTGGGTTTTAGTTTGGTATCATCCAAACATATGCCTAGCATACCTAAATTATCAGGATTGAGAAACCCAGTTTCTTTCCTGTTCATATCTAATATGAATTCTATCAAACAGATTTTATGGAACTTTATTCTAAATAAATTTTGCACTGTTTATGCGTATCCGTTGAAGGAAATGGTAGCTCAGAGCGACTCATGATTAACCTTATCATGTCCAACAAAACTTGGTTACTCAGTTAGGACACACCGTCAAGATGACGTGTTCCGGAAGGAGTCCTCATTGAAAGAATACTATACTCTTTCAAGTATATGAGAAACTTATCGCTTAAGTATTTTCCATTATGGTCTAACCGTGACGGTTTAATACTTCAGCCGATCTATTTGTCTATTTCGTGTCGAAAACTTTAAAAGTTTCAGATTTTTATTTCAAAAGAAACACATAACCATAACAAGATGCCACATCCGTAAAGGTCACGAAATATTCATATCCACCTCTAGCCTAGCTAGACATGGGCCCACTTGCTTCACTATGAATTAGGGCTAACAGATCAGTGGCATTTACACTTTTACCAGGTAAATAGTGTTTTAGGCACTTTGCCCAATAAACTAGATTCGTAGACTTTATTTGAGTAGAATCAAATAAGTCCGAGTACCCACTCTTCAAAAGTGTGGATATACGAGTCTTGTTTAATTGTGTCCCAGACAACAATGCCATATTTAAGTTTCTTCTGATCAAATCAGTTTGAGCTATTTGTTTATCATTTTATATGTTTGAGATTTTTATTTATATTCAATTTATAAATACTGTCATTCACATCTAATATGTTTATCTCAATAACATCTTTATATAATAAAACACTTTAGTGTTCTAGAATATAAAGGTAAATCCGCAACGGATTATACACTGATACAGAGATAATGTTTCTAGTCAAACTAGTTACATTATAACAGTTTCCAAATTTAGGTACACACCTGAAGGGTAGTTCCTAAATTAGGTTTCTACGGTTAAAACAGCGACTTTCTTCCCGTTTCCGATTCGCAGATAAATCTCAATTGATGTCAGTATCCTGCTCATAGCAGATTCTGATTATCAGTGTATATTTATGTATCACACTAAGTATCTAAAATCCAATTTCAATACTAGTAGTGAACATATTTATGACAAACATATTTGAAGTCAGAGCCTTGCTCGTCTTCAATTCCTTCATGTCTGCTTTGTCCAAACGGCAGTCACGCTTCCGCGATCCCGTTTGCCATAATTTAGGCAGATATTTTGGGATATGTCCTTTATCTTCCCAGAAGATTATAATGATTTTGCATTTGCCCTTTTTAACACTCCAGAAGCCTTTGGCCTAGCCTTGGCCTTCTAGAATATATAAGTAAGGTGCGCCTTGCGCTACTTGCCTCATTGCAAACTTTTACTTTGTCTCCTTGAGAATAGTCATTAACTCTCCAAGAGTTATTATTACAATTTGTACTTCTAAGATCTAAGAATAGATCTATGAAGATCCTTCAATTTCATTATCATACTTTAAGGATCTAATCCTTAGTTCTGATTAAGAAATTAAGGAGTCTAATCGGCAAACTTAATGGATTAAGCACTAAAGTTATCATCACATAAATCTTCCAAAGATTATGCTCTACTATTTGCTTAACTCCGGGCTTAGGCCTAATATGTTATTTTATCAAATAAAGTAACTTATTAGTTTACAGGACTATCCTGAAATTATTCCCAATTTGAAAATTAAACCATTTAAATACATTTTATCTTAATTCTAATAGTACAACTATTTAATCAATGATTTAGGTACTATTTATTGTAATGATTATTATAGTCCAACTATGTAATCAACTATAATTTAATTGTTTGAATACAGTCCAACTGTTAATAAAAACAACGATTAAATATTAGTCCAACTAACATTTAATTTATTTGACGAATGATATTTGTTTGAGCGCATATGGCAAGTAATTAAACTAATATTGCAAATTTAATTCTTGCCTCCCACTATTTTTCGGCGAGCCTTTAACCCTCTATCGAGTACTCGGGAAACCGTGTTTCCTAGTGGGCTAGGATCTCGTTAAATATCACACAATCTTGACTTTGGCCAACAAATTGTATGATAATTAACTAGGTAGATCTCTAAGATCAATTGGATCTGATCCAATTCCTAGATCCAGTAGGGGGACATCCAAGTCCGAAACATATATCTTATATATGCCAATATATCCAATATATTGCCTAACCTTTTTCCTCTGAATCAACTAAGCCTTGGCTTTGGCACAACAAACTTAGTGATCCCAGTTAAGCGGAACCCATTGACCATGGAAAGCTTCGTAATCAATGTCGATGGATAAGAAGTGGTCTTGACTTTGGCCAACAAACCACTACTTGGACAAGACACCAATATGGAACAAAGCTCTCGTGATTCAAACACATCTTCGACGGACAAAGGCCTCGACTTTGGCCAACAAGCCAATGCCAGTCTTATATCTTGAGTAAGAATCACACAATGGAAGGAAAAATGCTTAATATGTTGTGAGGGTTTTTCGAGTGCAAATTGGAAACCAATTTATTATCTTTGTTAAGGTCGCATCATCATACACCCTTAAAAATGCATTCTAAACACATAATAAGGCGAGTAAATAAATATAATAATGATATGCGGATGGATACTTAACACATTGATCCTAGATCAAATCTTTCTCTTTCCTCTCTCCCGCTAGCACAAGTATTACTTCTACTCGTTACACTACACTTCCAAAGAAACCTCATTTACATTGAGGGGAATATGTGAGAAGAGAATGCAAAGAGTAAGGAGGTAATAAGGCTGGACACGCAGGTCCAATTAATAAATTCCAAATTTATTACAACAATTTCTAAAATTGCCCCACCCATCTAATATCCATCTGATATACATTATTCATGCATCGCAACCATGTATTCACACAAGCATGTTATCAATCAATCTAATCAAATTAATTAATCTGATAATTAATGATCATCCAATGTTCAAACAACGATTTGATTTTGCGCTAGTCAAACTCGTTTTGCGAATAAGTACTCAAAGTATGAATTCTCGAATTAAATTAAATTACATAATTAAATCCAATTCAATTTGTATTTAATACTAATTCGCTATTTAATTCCAAATTAAATGTTACACTTTATTAATAAACCTTTACGATTTAAATTCAAAATTTAATCGTTACGGGTCTCAAAGCCCGATTAACATCCAATGTTTAATTTAATTAAAGTCCAATGGGCTTTTAATTAATTTCTTTAAGGCGTGGACTTTTGGTCAACTTGGGTCAAACCCAATAACCAAAACCCAATCAAGGAGTTACCCCATAAGCCTATAAATCAATTTAGGCCCATTAGGCCCAATTAAAATAATTAAGGTCCATTAGTCGCATTTGGGCTTTATGGAAGCGGTTTTGGGCCCAATTGGATCCAACCAATTTAGCCTAAACCTAACTTGGTGCAACCAAGCCCAATAACAACATTACAAGCCCAATTTTCAAAATTAGCCCAATTTAATTAAATTACAAAAATCCAATTTCACAATTTAATTACATAAAGTGTATAACATAATTAATTACCCAAATCAATATTTCCAAAACACCAAATTAGCCTAATTAATCATGCTTCTCTACATTAAATCATGTCCAACACAATTTAACAAAAATCAAACCCAATCATGCTCCATTAGTCTCGGCAATATGAGGATTTTTATGTCAAATTTTAAATCCAATCCAATTGAATCCAATTAAACATTAAATCAACATTCCCAACATGATTCTAACTCATCCAATGATTAAAATCAAAAATCACCAAGATATTAGGGCAATTCATCAATTCGGCCAAGCCTCCAAAAATTGGGGAAAAATGTTCCAAACATAATTTCTTGAAATTGATCCAATCAATCTTCAATTCAACAACATTTAAGCATACTAAATCATCCAATTTCATTAAATCATGCTCAAATACAATTTACCCAATTTTAAGCCCTAAATCAAATTTCATGCTTTTACTCCGCTCTGATACCATTGTTGGAGTTTCTACGATCCCGAGGATCGAATAATAAGCATAAACATACATGTGAATATATTCGAGGAAGTCGTGGAATACTTACATCGATCGGTTGAGCGACGCAGTAGACAACAAAAACTTTTTCTGCCTCCTTGGTGCATTCGGCAGTGAGCATTTTGCAGTCCTCATTTTCGGCTTCAATCTTCCTCCATGAAAGCTCCAAGCTTTGTGAGATGATTCCAAGCTCACGGGTGGGTTTCCCTATCACCTTCGCATGTCTCTTTGAGTGCTAGCTCTTGATGTTTTTGCCACAAAAATCATCACATTTTGCTTCCCCTTTTCCTCCATGGCTCTCGGCAAACCAGAAGAAAAATGGCCCTTCAATGGGCGTGAGAGAGATGAAGATTTTTTTGAGAGAGAGAGAGTTGTGTATCTTCTAATTGATTTCCAAAATTAATTAAACATATGCCACTTTTTGATTTTCAAAAATTCAAGCCTTAAATGCTTGCCAACTACCACCATCAATCCATCAATCAATCAAATCAAGTGACAAGTTTTCACATCACTCAAAGTGACTAATGATTTGATGCTTAATGCGACTAATGATTTGACGCTTGATTTGACTTACGTGCCGCACTCGAATTCGAATTGCGATTGCGCTCGTAAATAATCTCGGGCTCGGGTCGCTAATTCCAAATTAACGAATTTTTCGTTGCGACGTAATTAAATGATTATGCCTAGCGAAATCACTATTCACATCGCTAACGAATTAATTCTAAATTAATTCGTTCACCCGAATTAAAATCTAATTTTAATTCCGCGTCGAAATCCAATTTCGTTTAATATATCGAATATATTAATTTATCGATTAATTCCAAATTAATCGTTATCTCTCTTTAAATGATATTTTATCCTAGATAAAATATCTCCGCTATTAATCCCAGATTAATTTTCTCTCTCTTCTAATTAATCCCAGATTAATGAAGTGTGAGTCATACATCATCGGTGAATCTTCGGGAAGCGACCCATGAGATCTCCGAATATGTTGGCAGTAAATTCGGTCGTCGGACTATCCGAACACGTAAGTACCTCGTACTACGTTTATACAGATTTACAAGACAAGGTTGGCTTCTAGCAAAACGCCATGCCTACCCAATTCTCCAGAAACATGCTTACAGGAATAAGTGATCTATATCAGGCGTAGTATACGTAGTATTGCGTATTTCGATCCAGTATCTGATGATCACATGCAAGGCCTGGGGCTGGTACAGTGTCTGCCCCGTACGAAGCATATATCGGATTACGAGCAACTAGTCTCTTTATTATCGGATAATCATGACCAAGTCATATTATCCCGATGGTTGCAACCTTTTAGAGAACCAGTTCTGTATCTCTGCGCGATCATAATCTCCATATGAAGGCGTACACAGAACCGGTTAAAGCCCTGGACGACCAAAACCAAAGTATATTGATTGTCGCAAGTATTAGCGGTGCAAGTGTCAGGTTAAGACCAAATACACCTACTCTGATTTCGGACATCCATAGACACATAGTCATACTACCAATGGAATTCCGATGGAGTCTATCCAGAGCGAAGCTGTTTCCCATACCATCGGTAAAACATAACCTCCTATTACACTTGCATGAGTATCCTATACCCAAATATATGAGAACTATGTTGTTATTCCCTCACAACGCGCACAAGTGTAATACTAGTCTTTTACGCATTTATCGATGTCCAATCTCGATAATACTCTGACTAGGGATATTTAATGTTTTATCCTTCGTGGACTGATATTGTCTCATATCATTCTCAATCCAGGAACAAATCATAAGGACCTCCTATCATTTATACATCATGGTGATCTAATCACAAATGATAAGAGAGCAATCTTCTTTGTCACATAGTTAATTTGTACAACAACACCATGATCTGTACAAATAGTGACGCTATGGGTCATAATTGTCCAACAATTGGGTGTCGATACCTTGTACCACTTCCTCATACGTAGTCAGTTCATATACCTCAATAAGATTGACATCTTTATGAGGTGAGATCAGAAATCCATACCCCAGGTTGTTTTCTGACTTTCTCCTACTTACGTGGTTCTTGTGTATTCGAATATTATTGGTATAGTTTCATCCTTGATGAACTATTTGTGTTCCATTAAGGAATCAGTGCCTGGAATAGTATTACCCCGATTTTCATCGAGTTTTACTTCCCTCCCACTTACCACTGCATTTAGGCATTCCTCTTAGGAAAATCGCATGGTGAGCAACAATTAATTTGTTCTCTTGTGAGTTGTATAAGTACTATACTTTGGTATCCCTAGGATAACCACAACTTAGGCACTTATCCGATTTGGGTTCTAGTTTGGTATCATCCAAACATATGCCTAGCATACCCAAATAATCAGGAATGAGAAACCCGATTTCTTTCCTGTTCATATCTAATATAAATTCGGTCAAACAGATTTTTATGGAACCTTATTCAAAATAAGTATTGCACTATTAATGTGTATCCGTTGAAGGAAATGGTAGCTCAGAGCGACTCATGATTAACCTCATTATGTTTAACAAAATTCGGTTTCTCTGTTCGGACACACCGTCAAATTGACGTGTTCCGGGAGGAGTCCTCATTGAAAGAATACTATACTCTTTCAAGTATATGAGAAACTTATTGCTTAAGTATTTTTATCATGGTCTAACCGTGATTGTTTAATACTTTAGCCGTTCTGTTTGTTTATTTCGTGTTGAAACTTTAAAAGTTTCCGATTTGTGTTTCAAAAGAGACACATAACCATAACACGATGCCACATCCGTAAAGGTCACTAAATATTCATATCCACCTCTAGCCTAGCTAGAAATGGGCCCACTTGCTTCACTATGAACAAGGGCTAACAGATCGGTGGCATTTACATTTTTACCAAGTAAAGAATGTTTTAGACACTTTGCCCAATAAACAAGATTCGTAGACTTTATTTGAATGGAATCAAATTTGTCCCAGTATCCACTCTTCGAAAGTGTGGATATACGAGTCTTGTTTAATTATGTCCCAGACATCAATGCCACAATTAAGTTTCAACATATTAATTCAGTTCGAGTTATTTTTTTGTCATGTTATATGTTTGAGATTTATTTATATTAAAAATATAAATTCTGTTATTCTCATCTAATGTGTTTATCTCAATATCATCTTTATAAAATAAAAAACTTTAGTGTTCTAGAATATAAAGGTACATCCGCAACAGATTAAACCCTGATACAGAGATAATGTATCTAATCAAACTAGTTACATTTTAACAGTTTCCTAATTTAAGTACATACCCGAAGGGTAGTTCCTAAACTTAGGTATCTACGGTTAAAACAGCGACTTTCGTCCCGTTTCCGATTCGCAGATTAATCTCAACTGAAGTCAGTATCCTGCTCATAGCAGATTCTACACATCAGTACATATTTATGTACCACACTAAGTATTTAAAATTCAATTTCAATACTAGTCGTGAACATATTTTTGACAAACATATTTGAAGTCAGAGCCTTGCTCGTTTTCAATTCCTTCATGTATGTCTTGTCCATACGGCATTCACGTTTTCGTGTCCCCGTTTGCCACAATTTAGGCAGACATTTTGGGATATGTCATTTATCTTCCCAGAAGATTATAATGATTTTACCTTTGCCCTTTTCACATTCCAGAAGCCTTCGGCCTAGCCTTGGCCTACCGGACTGTCGAAGTAAAATGCGCCTTGTGCTTCTTGCCTTATTGCAAACTTTGACTTTATCTCCTTAGGAATAGCCATTAACTCTCCAAAAGTTAACTATTGCAATTAGTACTTCTAAGATCTAAAAGTAGATCTATGAAGATCCTTCAATTTCATTATTATACTTTAAGGATCTAATCCTTAGTTCTGATTAAGAAATTATGGAGTTTATTCGGCAAGCTTAATGGATTAAGCACTAAAGTTATCATCACATGAATATTCTAAATATCATGCTCTACTATTTGCTCAACTCCGGGCTTAGGCCTAATATGTTATTTTATCAAATAAAGTAACTTATTAGTTTCCAGGACCATCCTGAAATTATTCCCAAATTGAAAATTAAAGTCGTTTAAAACATTTTTCACCCAGGATTATGTTTTAAGCACTAATCTTTCAATTTATCTTGATTCTAATAGTCCAACTATTTAATCAACGATTTAGGTACTATTTATTATAATGATTACTATAGTCCAACTATTTAATTATATTGATTACTATAATCCAATTATAATTTCAACTATAATTAATTAAATTAAATATATTGAATACTATAATCCAATTATATAATCAACTATAAATGATATAGTTTGAATACAGTCCAACTGTTTTAAAAAAACAATTAAATATTAGTCCAACTAATAATTAATGTATTTGACGTAATAATTAAATATTAATATTTTAGGCCAAATATTCTTAATATTTGAAATGAGCGCATATGGCAAGT
Source organism: Zanthoxylum bungeanum (assembly GCA_019454045.1). NCBI lineage: Eukaryota > Viridiplantae > Streptophyta > Magnoliopsida > Sapindales > Rutaceae > Zanthoxylum > Zanthoxylum bungeanum. The sequence continues at coordinate 447,420 of SKCR01038325.1, read as the reverse complement.
TACTAAACGAATATTGCAAATTTAATACTTGCCTCCCATTATTTTTCGGCGAGCCTCTAACCCTCTGTGGATTACTCGGGAAACCTTGTTTCCTAGTGCGCTTGGATCCCGTTAAATAACACACAATCTTGACTTTGGCCAACAAATTGTATGATAATTAACTAGGTAGATCTCTAAGAGCAATTGGATCCCATCCAATTCCTAGATCCAGTAGGGGGACATCCAAGTCTGAAACATATATCTTATATATGCCAATATATCCAATATATTGCCTAACCTTTTTCCTCTGAATCAACTAAGCCTTGGCTTTGGCACAACAAACTTAGTGATCCCAGTTAAACGGAACCCATTGACCATGGAAAGCTTCGTAATCAATGTCGATGGACAAGAAGTGATCTTGACTTTGGCCAACAAATCACAACTTGGACAAGACACCGATATGGAACAAAGCCTTCATGATTCAAACACATCCTCGACGGACAAAGGCCTTGACTTTGGCCAACAAACCAATGCAAGTCTTGGATCTTGAGTAAGAATCACTCAATGGAAGGAAAAACGCTTAATATTTTGTGAGGGTTTTTCGCGTGCAAATTGGCAACCAATTTATTATCTTTGTTAAGGTCTCATCATCATACACCCTTAAACATGCATTCTAAACACATAATAAGGCGCGTAAATAAAATAAAAATGATATGCGGATGGATACTTAACACATTATTCCTAGAACAAATCTCTCCATTTCCTCTCTCCCGCTAGCACAAGTATTTACTTCTACCTGTTACATAACACTTCTAAAGAAACCTCATTTACATTGAGGGGAATAGGTGAGAAGAGAAATACACAGAGTCAAATAGGTAATAGGCTGGACACGCAGGTCCAATTAATAAATTCTAAATTTATTACAACAATTTCCAAAATTGCCCCACCCATCTAATATCCATCTGATATACATTATTCATGCATCGCAACCATGTATTCACACAAGCATGTTATCAATCAATCTAATCCAATTAATTAATCTGATAATTAATGACCATCGAATGTTCAAACAACGATTTGATTTTGCGCGAGTCCAACTCATTTTGCGAATAAGTACTCAAAGTATGAATTCTTGTATTAAATTAAACTACAACATTAAATCCAATTTAATATGTATTTAATTATAATTCACTATTTAATTCCAAATTAAATATTACACTTTATTAATAAACTTTTATGACTTAAATTCCAAATTTAATCGTTACTGGTCTCAAAGCCCGATTAACATCCAATGTTTATTTAATTAAAGTCCAATGGGCTTTTAATTAATTTCTTTAAGGCATGGACTTTTGGTCAACTTGGGTCAAACCAAATAACCAAAGCCCAATCAAGGAATAACCCCATAAGCCTAGAAATCAATTTAGGCCCATTAGGCCCAATTAAAATATTAAAGGTCCATTAAGTCATAATTGGAATTTTATGGAAGTGGTTTTCAGCCCAATTGTATCCAACCAATTTGCCTAAACTAATCTTGGTACAACCAAGCCCAATAAGCCCAATAACAACTTTTAAAGCCCAAATCCAATTTAAGCCCAATTAATTAAATTACAAAAATTCCAATTTCACAATTTAATTAACCAAAGTGTATTACATAATTAATTACTCAAATCAACATTTCCAAAACACAAATTTGTACAATTAATTATGCTCATTATCAACAATTAGTGTCGAACACAATTGATCAAAAATCAAACCCATTTCATGCTCTTATAAGTCTCGGCTATGGTGGGATTTTGTCTAATTTCAAATTCAATCCAATTAATTCTCAAATCAACAATTCCCAATTGATTTCAAGTCATCCAATGAATCAAAAATCAAAAATTCCAAGACATTTAGGGCAAGCTACCTCTCGGCCAAGCTAAGATTTTTGGGGAAAATTGTTCCAAACAACTTTTCATGAAATTGATCCAATCAAACTTCAATTAAACTACATTTAAGCATACTCAATCATCCAATTTAATCAAATCATGCTCAAATACATTTTACCCAATTTTAACCCTAAATCAAGTTTCAGGCTTTTACTCGCTCTGATACCATTGTTGGGAAATCTCTAAGTCTCGAGGATCGATTATCAAGCATAAAACATACATGTAAATACAAGAGGAAGTTGCAGAATACTTACATCGAGCGGTTGAGCGATGCGTCGAAGAACACAAATCTTTTTCTCCCTCCAAGGTGGCTCGGCAGTGAGCAGAAAAGTGTCCTCCATTTTCGGCCATCAAGGTCCTCCAAGCTCCAAGCTTTTGTGTTGTGATTCCAAGCTCACAAGTGGGTTTCCCTATCACCTTTGCATGCCTCCATTGTGTGCTAGCACTCTTGATTTTTGCCACAAAAATCACTCTTTGCTTCCCCTTGAGCTCTCGGTTTTTAGGCAGAAAACAGAAGAGAAATTCAGCCCTTTGGGCGTGTGAGAAAGGAAGAGTAAAGATGAGAGAATTAATTTGGTTGTTGGCAAAAAGTGTATCTAATACACATTAATTTTATTTTCCAAAAATCAATAAATTGATTTACCAAATTTGGCTTCAAAAGTCAAACCATTTAAAGCCCACAACTATTACATCAATCACTCAATCAATCAAATTGTCACATCACTCAAAGTGACATGTGATTTGACTCTTGATGTGACTAATTATTTGACGCTTGATGTGACTTGTGGGCCGCACTCAAATTCGAAATCGAATGCGCTCGCAAACACTCCCGGGCTCAGGTTCGCTAATTCCAAATTAATGAATTTTCCGTTACGACGCAATTAAATGATTATGCCTAGCGAAATCACTATTCACGTCGCTAACGAATTAATTCTAAATTAACTCGTTTGCCCGAATTAAAATCTAATTTCAATTTCGCGTCGAAATCCAATTTCGTATAATATATCGAATATATTATTTTATCGATTAATTCTAAATTAATCGTTTTCTCTCTTTTATTAATATTTTATCCTAGATAAAATATCTCCGCAATTAATCCCAGATTAATTTTCTCTCTCTACTAATTAATCCCAGATTAATTAAAGTGCGAGTCATACGTCATCGGTGAATCTTCGGGAAGCGACCCATGAGATCCCTGGATATGTTGGCAGTAAATACGGTCGTCGGACTATCCGAACACGTAAGTACCTAGTACTACGTTTGTACCAATTTACATGACAAGGTTGGCTTCTAACAAAGCGTCATGCCTACCCAATTCTCCATAAATATCCTTATAGGAATATGTGATCTATATCCGGCGTAGTATACGTAGTATTGCATATTTCGATCCAGCATCGGATGTCATGGGCAAGGCTTGGGGCTGGAATTATGTCTGCCCCGTATGAAGCACATATCGGATCTCTGGTAACTAGTCTCTATATCGGATAATCATGACCTAGTCATATTATCCCGATTATTGCAGTAAATAAGAGAACCAGTTCCGTATCCTACGTGATGATCATCTCCACTATGACTAGAGTGATACTTCCATCTCGACATCACACCCAATACACTATGATTCTCAATATACCCAGCAGAGGCGTACACAGAACCTATTAAAGCCCTGGACGACCTAAAACCAAAGTATATTGATTGTCGCAAGTATTAGCGGTGCAAGTCTCAGGTTAAGACAAAATACACCTACCCTGATTCGGACTTCCATAAACACATAGTCATACTACCAATGGAATTCTGAGGTGTCTATCCAGAGCGAAGCTGTTTTCCGTACCATCGGTAAAACACAACCTCCTACTACATTTACATGAGTATCCTATACCAAAATATATGAGAACTATGCCGTTATGCCCTCACAACGCGCACAAGTGTAATACTATTCTTTTACGCATTATCAATGTCTAATCTCGATAACACTCTGACTAAGGATATTTAATGATTAAACCTTCGTGGATTGATATAGTCTCATATCATCTCAATCCAGGAACTAATCATAAGAACCTCATATCATTTATACATCTTGGTAATCTAATTACAAATGATAAGAGAGCAATTTCGTTTGTCACAAAGTTAATTTGTACAACAACACCATGATCTGTACAAATAGTGACGCTATGGGTCATAACTGTCCAACAACTACGATTCTCAATATACCCAGCAGTGGCGTACACAGAACCTGTTAAAGCCCTGGACGACCTAAAACCAAAGTATATTGATTGTCGCAAGTATTAGCGGTGCAAGTCTCAGGTTAAGACCAAATACACCTACCCTGATTCGGACTTCCATAGACACATAGTCATACTACCAATGGAATTCCGAGGGGTCTATCTGAAAGGGTTATTTAGGGGGTGAATCCGGTAACGCAGCGGAAGCGGTGAAAATCTGATTTTCAGATTTCAAAACTTTTTCTCGGATTAATTAAATAAACATATTTATTTAATATTCCAATAATCAAATTATGAAAATAAATTCAATAAAACATCAAATTATGATGTTCAAAACATCAAAACACCAAAGCAAGCAAAATCCCCATTTTTCTTATCCATTGCCGTGAGCACCATTAGGTGCCTAAATTGACCATTTGGTCATTTCATGCTTCATAACTCATCCAAATGAAATCCAATCAACATGAAACTTTGCATGCATCATATACACACCCAAATGCTCAACATATATGAAAAGCCCTAAATTTGGAATAGGTCATGAACCCTAATTTTTCAATTTCCACAAATTGGACAAATTAAACCAAATACATTAAATCAATTATTTCAATCATCATTCTTCCATCCAATCCAAGTCTCAACACAATGAAACAACTCAAGATCAAATCTAGGTCATTTAAGAGTGGGTCAACAACTCTAGATTAGCAACATGGTTTCCAAAAACCTTAAAAGATTAGTTACAACTACAATAGTCACAACACTTCCTTCATTACACATGCTTCACACTTCTCCAAAACTTCCATCATCAAAAACCACAAGAAACAAAGAAAGAAACATCCTAAGAATATCATATATTAAAGCCTAGAACCTAAGGAACATATTCCTTACTAATAGCATGTTTGAAAAACTTACTAAAAATCCAAGCTTTTGATGTTTTAGCCTTTCTTCTCACAAAGTTCCTTTAGCTTCTTTCAATGGAGTTTATTTTGATAAAGTGTATTAGGTTAACTTTATTATGAAATGAAAAACAATTTATATCTCCACCAAAAGGCCTATGGCCGAATTTCATCAAATGAAATTCAATAAATGTAATTTGATTTTTCATTTCACTTTAATGTTGTCGACTTGCACAAATATCTCACAAACACCTTTATTAGATATTTACCTTAGTCAACAAATGCAACTATCATCATTAACTTTAAATATCCTAACATAAGATATTTATATTTTAATTAATTTAATCATTTAACAATTAAATAATTAATTAATTAATCAAATACAAATATATTAAATATATGTATAATATTTACATTAAATATTAAAAACATATATTCATTTAGGATAAAAGTCAAATAACTCATTTTGACTATTAATTAATGTGTATTTAAATTAATCAAGTATTAAATGTAAATACACAATAATTAAGGAAATGACTATCTAGTCTCTTTAGCATGTATCTTGCGTTTAACCATTAAACGACTTATAAATAATCAATATTATTTATTTATGTTGCTCTAGTGCTCAACGAGTATGTTTCATTATTGAGACTCTCTAGGTTCAGGTATATCCGTCACAAAATCTAATTTCGTGTCCATAATCTATCCACCCGTAGATTATGACGATCTTGGATAATCTCGCTGAACCATACAGGTCGAGGTCATGGCAAATGTATAATTCCTCCGTCACAGGTATCCGGATAAATCCCAGAGATATAGATATAAACGTCAAATCTCTATCGGGTTTATCCAGTCGACTATTCCATTAGTAATCTCAAAAGAATGTTTAGAACTAGCTTCTAAACTTTACCACGGGCCCATGGATTTATCTGATTGCTAATCATATGGACTACCTATGCTCTGGTACACAGAACTGACGGATCCTATCTTGATACACATAGAACACCCTGAGGATTTATCTACACCCAACGAACAGGCGGAGGTCTGATCTAAATAGATCGGTGACGTGAGTGCCGTCTAAGTGTAGAAGATGTCTCATGTGCCCACAATGGCATCTCAAGTCTAAGAATCACAAGTGCTACTCAACCTAAGAAGATTCTTATTGACACTGGTGTACCATCCATTAAGAATCTTCGGTGAGTCGTTCAGTGTTTATCCGCTATAAACACCTACACGTCTATACTAGTCTCCAAGACTTATGGTTCATTGAGAAACCATTGGAATCATATATTCCAGTATACGACATGTACCGGTCTCATCGGGTTTACTATACTGACCAAGTAGTGTAAACCTTGACCAGGAACTGTCTGAGAATGACAACGTCATGATACATCTCAATGTCCGTTGCGACGCTTTTGCAACTGTATCATGACTAATCATTCTAGGGTCATTACGTCTTTACCATATAAAAGAATAGATTATATTATAGAAACTGCATATATTATTCATAATAAAATGTTTTACAGAAGTATTTAACAGAAATACAACCGGGAATTGGCGCTCTGAGCACCAACCCCAACAAAATCTCCCACTTGCTCTAGTGCCAATATCGATTGTATCTAATACCCATCGACTCCACGTGTTTATCAAACAACTTCGGAGGTATGGCCTTCGTCAGCGGGTCTGCTACATTATCTTCACTCGGTACCTTGCACACGACAATATCCCCTCGCGACACGATCTCTCGAATGATGTGGTACTTGCGTTCCACATGCTTCGACTTATGATGCGCCCTCGGTTCCTTTGCTTGCGCAATGGCTCCAGTATTATCACAGTATAACGGAATCGCATTCTCGATACTTGGGACAACTCCCAATTCTGTGATAAAATTCTTTATCCACATAGCCTCTTTTGCAGCTTCAGAAGCTGCAATATATTCCGCCTCAGTGGTGGAATCAGCTGTCGATCCCTGTTTGGAACTCTTCCAACAAACTGCACCTCCGTTAAGGGTAAAGACAAATCCATATGTAGACTTTCTATCATCGGGATCCGATTGGAAATCGGAGTCTGTATACCCATTAACCTGCAGTTCGTTTCCTCCATATATAATCAACTTATCCTTAGTACCTTTAAGATACTTTAGGATATGTTTAATGGCCATCCAAAGGTCATTACCTGGATTGGACTGATATCGACTAGTTACGCTAACAGCGAAACTGATATCAGGCCTCGTACATAACATGGCATACATTATGCTACCAAACACGAATCATAAGTTGGTTAGACATTCTAACCTTCTCATCTTCTGTTTGTGGACACATCTTCTTAGAAAGATGAATCCCATGTCTGAACGGTATGTTTGCTGTCTTACAGTTACCAAAGCTATACCGTTCCAAGATCTTATCTACGTACGTTGATTGGGATAACCCAATCAGCCTCCTTTGTCTATCTCTATAGAGTTTTATCCCTAAAACATAGGAAGCTTCTCCCAAGTCCTTCATGGAGAAATTCTTACAGAGGTACGCTTTGACGCTTTGCAACATACCTAAATCATTCCCAATGATTAGGATGTCATCAACATATAGGACTAAAATACGACCATGCTCCCACTGGCCTTCTGATACACACAGGATTCTTCCGAATTCTTGAGAAAACCAGACGATCTAATAATCTCATCGAATCGAAGATTCCAACTTCGTGAAGCTTGTTTAAGTCCATAAATGGACTTCTTAAGCTTACATACCATACCCGAGGTTTCGCTGGACGTGAAACCTTCCAGCTGTTCCATATAGATTTCTTCATCAAGAAATCCATTTAGAAAAGCCGTTTTGACATCCATTTGCCAAATCTCGTAGTCATGATACGCAGCTATAGAAAGCAAAATCCGGATAGATTTAAGCATTGCTACCGGCGAAAAAGTTTCATCGTAGTCGACGCCAGGTCGCTGCGTGTAACCTTTTGCTACCAGTCGGGCCTTGTAAGTTTCAACCTTACCGTCAGGCCCGCGCTTCCTCTTGTAAACCCATTTACAACCGATAGGAACAATTCCTTCGGGAAGCGGAATCAAGTCCCAAACTTGATTTTCATGCATTGAGTTTATCTCGGATTTCATGGCACTTTTCCATTTCACGGAGTCGATGTCCAACATCGATTCTCTATAGGTGAAAGGATCTGTCTCTTCAACTAAGAGAACATCCAGACTCTTTTCTTGTATCAAATACAAGCGTTCAGGAGGTCTAGATACCCTTTTCCGACCTACGGAGTGTGTGTGTTGAAGGTCCTTCATCTACTTGAACTTCAGGTTCCTCCGTTGGCTCGTTGTTTTCAGGTTGGACTTCATCAAGCTCAACCTGTCTATGATCACCACCTTCTGACAAAAATTCTACTTCTAGAAATTTTGCGAAGCGAGCTACGAACACATTTCGATGCTCGGTATCATAGAACAGATATCGCCTCGTGTTCGAGGGATATCCAACAAACCTAAACTTTTGCCCTCGAGGCGAAAGCTTACTTTGTTGAGTTACCCTGACATAGGCAGGACAACCCCAAACCTTAATATAATTAAGATTCGGTCTCCTACCGAACCATATCTGATACGGTGTCGTAGGAACAGCCTTTGAAGGAATCTTATTCAAAAGATGTGCGGCTGTTAAGAGACAGTAGCACCATAAGTAATAGGGCAAATCTGTGAAACTCAACATCGATCGGACCATATCCAATAAAGTCCGATTTCTCCTTTCAGATACACCATTGTGCTGTGGTGTACCTGGAGGAGTATATTGAGCGAGAATCCCATTCTCCTTCATATAATCCATGAACTCACCACTCATATATTCGCCGCCTCGATCTGATCGAAGGCATTTAATATATTTACCAGTTTGTTTTTCTACTTCATTTCGGAACTCTTTGAACTTTTCAAAAGTTTCCGATTTATGTCGCATCAAATACACATAACCATACCGTGATAAATCATCGGTAAAGGTAACGAAGTACGAATAACCACTGTGAGCAGTTTGACTTAGTGGACCACATACATCAGAATGTACGAGTTCCAGTAAGTTTGTGGCGCGGTGTCCAACACCAGAAAATGGGGCTTTGGTCATCTTACCCTGAATACAGGATTCACAAGTTGGATAGGACTCAATGGTAAGATCTGATATCAAACCATTCCTAACCAATTGGGTAAGGCGTTTAACGCCAATGTGACCAAGTCTCATATGCCAAAGTTCAGTATTATTAATTACAGGTAAACTACGTTTATTAATTCCAGTATTTAATATATATTTTGAAGTTTGCAATGTATAATAACCATGCTGGTTTGGACAACTAAGGATCTGAATATTATTTTTATCATATAAATACAAAGAACTATTCTTAATATTAATACAATAGCCTTCTGTATCTAATACAAAAAGTGATATAATATTAGCGACACATCCTGGTACAAAATGACAGTCATATAACAAAAGTGTCCCATTCGGCAATGAGATCTCGCATACTCCCACTGCAACTGCATCCAAAGAGTCTCCACTCCCGAACCGCAACTGCATCTCTCCAGGCTTCAGTTTCCTACTTTCCTTCAGCACCTGCAACGAATTGCAAATGTGAATGGGACAAGAGAATCTAAAATCCAGCTGGATGTAACGGCTTCACAAGCCAAAGATAAATCAATAACTGGAAAAATAAAAGTACCTGATGTAGAAGCTCTGTCTCTCCTCACTTGGGCAATGTAATCAGGACAGTTCCTTTTCCAGTGCCCAACCTTGCCGCAGTGGTGGCATTTGTCTTCAGAAGCCCTTTTGGGCTTTGCAATCTTCGCATGTTGTTGAGGACCAAAAGCCTTCTTCTTCTTCTTGCCTTTCTTGTTCTTTCCCTTGGACCATCCTTGGGAAGAAGCCGAAAGAGAAGTAGTTCTAGAAGGGCGAGTCGGTACTCCCTTCATAAGGTCCTCTTCTGCCGTGAGCAACATCCTATGTAGCTCCTGGTAGGTACAGACAATCCCGTGCATGTTGAAGTACATCACGAACTGGTGAAATGAAGCTGGTAGTGAACCAAGAATGACACTCCTACCGAGAATGTCATTCAAGATGAGATTATGTTGCCTCAATTGATCGATCAAATCAATCATCTGAAGAACATGTGGGCTAACACTCTGCCCCTCATCCAGACGCGCATGGAACAGTTCCATGGCGACTTTGTGAACAATAACTTGTTCCTGGTTCTCAAACGATTGTCTCAATCGCGTCATCATACTATAGGAATCTAACATACCATAGTACTGTTGCTTGAGTTTCGGAGACAGTGAACTAAGGATGTATGATTTAACCCTTAAATCATCATCCTTCCAAGTTTCAAAAACTTGGCGTTCCTCCTCCGAAGCATCCTCGCCCACTGCAAGGGGCAACGGACCCTCAAGAACATAACCCAGCTTCTCGGAATCGAGGACAATCCTCAAGTCCAATTCCCAGTCTGCAAATTTCTCAGCGCCTTTCAGTTTGTTCGCATCAAGCATACGCGCAAACTGATTTGTGGATTGTGCCGCCATCGCCAATCTATCATATAGATCACGAAAAACGGTTAGCAGAAATAAAGCAGTTTCATATAATATCATAAGCATAAACTAGATCATGGATTTTTTAATCTAATATGCCCCTACCACTAAATCATGCAATACTGTAATCCCAAAACAGAATACAAATATTTAATAATTAAATTAAATACTAATAGTGAAAAGTGGATCCCGTGGATATATTTCACCTCACAGCAGAGGCACGGTCTCGCCTACGTATATTCATCAGGTAGACAACTCATTTGTCAATCATTCACTAATGACTCCTAAGTAACCGGTCCTGGCCATTTCTCGTTGTCGCTGCGAAGGCAGGACCACAAGGAGACGTACCAAGGTTAAACTCGTCAATGATAAAGTCAAGTTACTTACGTAATTCTGACAGCTAGGGCACGTTCAGAATTCCGCTTTTACTTGAATTTACCTAGTATCTAATATACATCCGGTATAAATAAATCTTTATCGGCTACACCCTCACAGCAGAGGCATGGTCTCGGATGTAGTCACAAATAGATATTCATAAACCGTATTGACAAGACGGACCATATAACATGCATCAATTACATAATTACATTTAAACCTTATTATTAGGGATTTTCCGCTAAGTGTCATACACCCTAAATCTAACCAGTTTAAATCCTATTAAGCATGCACAAAGTCAAGAAAACATGATTAAACATTGATTCAATGAAGGCTAATCATTTTAAGTGGCCTAGAATCAGACTCGCTCTGATACCATTTTGAAGGGGGTATTTATGGGGTGAATCCGGTAACGCAGCGGAAGCGGTGAAAATCCGATTTTCAGATTTCAAAAATTTTTCTCGGATTAATTAAATAAACATATTTATTTAATATTCCAATAATCAAATTATGAAAATAAATTCAATAAAACAATTTTAAGTGAATTTACCAAATTACCCTTGCTTTGTATTTTTGTCCGTTTTAGTCCAAAATTGATCCAATCAATTTTGAATGATTCTAAATCATTTCTAAGATGAACTTATGATGTTCAACACATCAAAACACCAAAGCAAGCAAAATCCCCATTTTTCTTATCCATTGCCGTGAGCACCATTAGGTGCCTAAATTGACCATTTGGTCATTTCATGCTTCATAACTCATCCAAATGAAATCCAATCAACATGAAACTTTGCATGCATCATATAAACACCCAAATGCTCAACATATATGAAAAGCCCCAAATTTGGAATAGGTCATGAACCCTAATTTTTCAATTTCCACAAATTGGACAAATTAACCAAATACATTAAATCAATTATTTCAATCATCATTCTTCCATCCAATCCAAGTCTCAACACAATGAAACAACTCAAGATCAAATCTAGGTCATTTAAGAGTGGGTCAACAACTCTAGATTAGCAACATGGTTTCCAAAAACCTTAAAAGATTAGTTACAACTACAATAGTCACAACACTTCCTTCATTACACATGCTTCACACTTCTCCAAACTTCCATCATCAAAAACCACAAGAACAAAGAAAGAAACATCCTAAGAATATCATATATTAAAGCCTAGAACCTAAGGAACATATTCCTTACTAATAGCAAGTTTGAAAAACTTACTAAAAATCCAAGCTTTTGATGTTTTAGCCTTTCTTCTCACAAAGTTCCTTTAGCTTATTTCAATAGAGTTTATTTTGATAAAGTGTATTAGGTTAACTTTATTATGAAATGAAAAACAATTTATATCTCCACCAAAAGGCCTATGGCCGAATTTCATCAAATGAAATTCAATAAATGTAATTTGATTTTTCATTTCACTTTAATGTTGTCAACTTGCACAAATATCTCACAAACACCTTTATTAGATATTTACCTTAGTCAACAAATGCAACTATCATCATTAACTTTAAATATCCTAACATAAGATATTTATATTTTAATTAATTTAATCATTTAACAATTAAATAATTAATTAATTAATCAAATACAAATATATTAAATATATGTATAATATTTACATTAAATATTAAAAACATATATTCATTTAGGATAAAAGTCAAATAACTCATTTTGACTATTAATTAATGTGTATTTAAATTAATCAAGTATTAAATGTAAATACACAATAATTAAGGAAATGACTATCTAGTCTCTTTAGCATGTATCTTGCGTTTAACCATTAAACGACTTTATAAATAATCAATATTATTTATTTATGTTGCTCTAGTGCTCAACGAGTATGTTTCATTATTGAGACTCTCTAGGTTCAGGTATATCCGTCACAAAATCTAATTTCGTGTCCATAATCTATCCACCCGTAGATTATGACGATCACGGATAATCTCGCTGAACCATACAGGTCGAGGTCATGGCAAATGTATAATTCCTCCGTCACAGGTATCCGGATAAATCCCAGAGATATAGATATAAACGTCAAATCCCTATCGGGATTATCCAGTCGACTATTCCATTAGCAATCTCAAAAGAATGTTTAGAACTAGCTTCTAAACTTTACCACGGGCCCATGGATTTATCTGATTGCTAATCATATGGACTACCTATGCTCTGGTACACAGAACTGACGGATCATATCTTGATACACATAGGACACCCTGAGGATCTATCTACACCCAACGAACAGGCGGAGGTCTGATCTAAATAGATCGGTGACATGACTGCCGTCTAAGTGTAGAAGATGTCTCATGTGCCCACAATGGCATCTCAAGTCTAAGAATCACAAGTGCTACTCAACCCAAGAAGATTCTTATTGACGCTGGTGTACCATCCATTAAGAATCTTCGGTGAGTCGTTCAGTGTTTATCCGCTATAAACACCTACACGTCTATACTAGTCTCCAAGACTTATGGTTCATTGAGAAACCATTGGAATCATATATTCCAGTATACGACATGTACCGGTCTCATCGGGTTTACTATACTGACCAAGTAGTGTAAACCTTGACCAGGAACTGTCTGAGAATGACAACGTCATGATACATCTCAATGTCCGTTGCGACGCTTTTGCAACTGTATCATGACTAATCATTCTAGGGTCATTACGTCTTTACCATATAAAAGAATAGATTATATTATAGAAACTGCATATATTATTCATAATAATAATGTTTTACAGAAGTATTTAACAGAAATACAACCGGAATTGGCGCTCTGAGCACCAACCCCAACACTATCCAGAGCGAAGCTGTTTTCCGTACTATCGGTAAAACACAACCTCCTATTACACTTGCATGAGTATCCTATACCCAAATATATGAGAACTATGTCATTATGCCCTCACAATGCGCACAGTGTAATACTAGTCTTTTTCACATTATCGATGTCCAATCTCGATAATACTCTGACTAGGGATATTTAATGATTAATCCTTCGTGGATTGATAGTGTCTCATATCATCTCAATCCAGGAACTAATCATATGGACCTCCTATCATTTATATATCTTGGTGATCTAATCACAAATGATAAAAGAGTAATTTCCTTTGTCACATAGTTAATTTTTACAACAACACCATGATCTGTACAAATAGTGACGCTATGGGTCATAACTGTCCAACAATCTCCCAGTTGGCCTATAGCCAGTCACTCGAGTGTCCTACACCCGAACTGTGTACGGTTCGCTCAAACTGCTGAGGAAAGGCTTTCGTCAGCGGATTTGCATGATTATCATCTGATACGATTTATATGATCATCACATCGCCACGATTTATGATCCGAAAAAATCAGATGAATATCGAAGTATTTATCTGGATCGTTGATGAGACCATTAATTCTTTAGCCTGTGCTGAAGCCTAGCTCAGCTGCTAACAGAACTGTATCTAATCTAATTAGATTTGTTATCGACCCTAATAGCTTCTATTGCTGCCTCAGCTGCAGCAATAACCCGTTTTTGTTGTTTATTCGGTAACAGTATCTTGCTTGGAAGATTTCCAGCTCTTTGTTCCGTTATTCAAACTGTATAGTACCGTTGTTACGACTTATAGTCCTTTTATCGGTTAGGAAACTTGCAGTAGTGATCCCAGTCACTTCAAGTTCTCTTTCTCCATAATATAAGACAACATTCTTAGTTCCTCTAAGATACTAAAGGATGTCCTTAACATCAATCCAATGACTATCACTTGGATTGGCCCTGATTGTGACTCCATATGCTCAAAGCGTATGAGACACCAGGTCGCGTACATATTTATGTACGATTTCTCGGAGAGTGTTAACAACTTTAAATCTATCCTAGTAGATCTTTATTCCTAGAATAAAGGTTGTTTCTCCAAGACTTCTAAGGATAATTTTTCATGAAAGCCAAGCTTTCACCGGTTGTTTTATGGGAATATCATTTCCAAGAAATGATATGTCATCATTATTTAGGATATTCATTGTTAGTGCGCTCCCACTAACCTCCTTATATACACAAGAATCATTATCGTCTTGAATTAAATCATACACCATTATGATTACATCAAAATGATAATTCCAAGAACTCAATGCTTGCTTCAATCCATACATGGATCGAATAACCCGCAAACCTTGTTTGCTAGTTTTGGCACGACAAAACCATTAGGATGTTATAAACATCCTCCAAAAGGTTTCCGTTAAGGAAAGCAGTTTTGGCATTTAGCTTCCACATTTCATAAATCAAACATGCAGCATTAGCAAGCTTTGTCCAAATAGATTTACCATGGCAACATGTATAAGGTTTCGTTGTTATCGACACAATGTTGATGACGATACCTTTCCGCTACAAGCCTAGCTTTGTAAGTGGTATGTTGCCTTCCATGTAAGTCTTCCTATAAGTATTCAAACTTAGTTGGTATACATGGAATCCATTTCGGATATCATGGCACTTTGCCATAAAAGGGAGTCGATACCTTGTATCACTTCCTCATACGTAGTCAGTTCGTCTTCCCCAATAAGATTGACATCTTTATGAGGTGAGATCAGAAACTCATACCCCAGGTTGTTTTCTGACTCTCTTCGACTTACTTGGTTCTTGTGTATTCGAAGATTATTGGTATAGTTTTATCCTAGATGAACTATTTGTGTTCCAATAGGAATCGGTGCCCGGAATAGTATTACTCCGATTTTCATCAAGTTTTACTATCCTCTGACTTACCACTGCATATAGGTATTCTTCTTAGGAAAACTGCATGGTGAGCAATAATTAAATTGTTCTCTTGTGAGTTGCATAAGTACTGTACTTTGGTTTCCCTAGGATAACCTACAATTGGCACTTATCCGATTTGGGTTCTAGTTTGGTATCATCCAAACATATGCCCAGCATACCCAAATCATCAGGAATGAGAAACCCAGTTTCTTTCCTGTTCATATCTAATATGAATTCTGTCAAACAGATTTTGGAACCTTATTCAAAATAAGTATTGCAATGTTTATACGTATCTGTTGAAGGAAATGGTAGCTCAGAGCGACTCATTATTAACCTTATCATGTCTAACAAAATTCGGTTCATCCGTTAGGACACACCGTCAAATTGACGTGTTCCGAGAAGAGTCCTCATTGAAATAATACTATACTCCTTCAAGTATATGAGAAACTTATTGCTTAAGTATTTTCATCATGGCCTAACCGTGATGATATAATACTTTAGCCGATCTGTTTGTCTATTTCGTGTCGAAGCTTTAAAAGTTTCTGATTTGTGTTTCAGAAGAAACACATAACCATAACGCGATGCCACATCCGTAAACGTCATGAAATATTCATATCCACCTCTAGCTTAGCTAGATATGGGCCCACTTGCTTCACTATGAACTAGGGATAACAGATCGGTGGCATTTACACTTTTACCAAGTAAATAGTGTTTTAGGCACTTTGCCTATAAACTAGATTCGTAGACATTATTTGAATGGATCAAATCTGTCCTAGTATCCACTCTTTGAAAGTATGGATATACGAGTCTTGTTTAATTATGTCCCAGACAACATTGCCACAATATGTTTCAACTGATAAATTTAGTTTGAGCTATTTGTTTGTCATGTTATATGTTTGAGATTTATTTATATTCAAAATATAAATTCGGTTATTCATATCTAATGTGTTTATCTTAATATCATCTTTACAAAATAAAACACTTTAGTGTTCTAGAATATAAAGGTATACCCGCAACGGGTTAAACCCTGATATAGAGATAATGTATCTAGTCAAACTAGTTACATTATAATAGTTTCCTAATTTAGGTACACACCCGAAAGGTAGTTCCTAAACTTAGGTATCTACGGTTAAAACAGCGACTTTCCTCCCATTTTCAATTCGCATATTAATCTCAATTGAAGTCAGTATCCTGTTCATAGCAGATTCTGCACACCAGTACATATTTATGTACCACACTAAGTATTTAAAATCCAATTTTAATACTAGTAGTGAACATAACTATGACAAACATATTTGAAGTCAGAGCCTTGCTCGTCTTCAATTCCTTAATGTCTTCTTTGTTCAAACGACAGTCACGCTTCCGCGATCCCGTTTGCCACAATTTAGCGAGACATTTTGGGATATGTCCTTTATCTTCCCAGAAGATTATAATGATTTTGCCTTTGTCCTTTTTCTACATCTCAGAAGCGTTCGGCCTAGCCTTGGCTTTCTGGAATGTTGAAGTAAAGTGCGTCTTACGCTTCTTGCCTTATTGCAAACTTTGGCTTTAACTCCTTGAGTATAGCCATTAACTCTCCAAGAGTTATTAATTGCAATATATACTTCTAAGATCTTATAAGATCTATGAAGATCCTTCAATTTCAATATCATACTATAAGGATCCAATCTTTAGTTCTGATTAAGAAATTAAGGAGTCTATTTGGCAAGCATAACGGATTTAGCACTAAAGTTATCATGACATGAATATTCCAAATATCATGTTATACTATTTGCTTAACTCCGGGCTTAGGCCTAAGATGTTATTTTATCAAATAAAGTAACTTATTAGTTTTGAGGACTATCCTGAAATTTTATTCCCAATTTGACAATTAAAGTCGTTTAAATACATTTTCACCCATGATTATGTTTTAAACACTAATCTTTCAATTTATCTTGATTCTAATAGTCCAACTATTGAATCAACGATTTTAGGTACTATATATTATAATGATTACTATAGTCCAACTATATAATCAACTACAATTTAATTTGTTAATTCAAATATATTGATTACTATAATCCAATTATATAATCAACTATAAATGAAATAGTTTAAATACAGTCCAACTGTTAATTAAAACAACATTAATTATTAGTCCAACTAATATATTAATTTATTAGACGTAATATTTGAAATGAGCGCGTATAGCAAGTTACTAAATGAATATTTCAAATTTAATACTTCTCTCCCACTATTTTTCGGCGAGCCTCTAACCCTCTGTTGAGTACTCGGGAAACCTGTTGGGAACTCTCTAAGTCCCGAGGATCGAATAAAGCATAGAAACATAATGTGAATACATCGAGGAAGTTGCGGAATACTTACATCGAGCGGTTGAGTGATGTGACGAAGAACAAAAATCTTTAAGTCCTCCTCCAAGGTGCTCGGCAGTCCACTGTTTTTTCGCTCCTCCATTTTCGGTCCAAGCTCCAAGCTTTTGGGTGGTGATTCCAAGCTCACGGGTTAGTTTCCCTATCACCTTTGCAAGTCTCAAATGGTGTGCTAGCACTAGGTAATTTTGAAACAAAAACACCTTGTTTCTCCTTTCCATTCTCGGAAAACCAGTGAAGGAAGAAGACAGCCCCTTGGGCGTGAGAGAGAGGAGAGGAATGAGAGAGAAAGTGGTTTGTGATTTACGTATTTGTTAAATTCATTTCTAAAATCAATTAAACATATACCAAATAATTGAATTTCAAAAATTCAAGGCATTAATGCCAACCAACCACTTCCATTAATCAATCAAGTGACAAATTGTCACATCACTCAAAGTGACATGTGATTTGACGCTTGATGTGACTAATTATTTGACACTAGGTGTGACTTATGGGCCGCGCTTAAATTCGCAATGCGAGTGCGCCCTCAAACACTCTCGGTCTCGGGTTCGCTAATTCCAAATTAACGAATTTTTTGTTGCGACGCAATTAAATAATTATGCCTAGCAAAATCACTATTCACGTCGCTAACGAATTAATTCTAAATTAACTCGTTCGCCCGAATTAAAATCTATTTTCAATTCCGCGTCGAAATCCAATTTCGTATAATATATCGAATATATTATTTTATCAATTAATTCCAAATTAATCGTTCTCTCTATTTAGTTTTGTATCCTACGTGACCATCATCTCCACTATGACTAGAGTGATACTTCCGGCTTGACATCACACCCAATACACTACGATTCTCAATATACCCAGCAGAGGCGTACACATAACCTGTTAAAGCCCTGGACGACCTAAAACCAAAGTATATTAATTGTCGCAAGTATTAGCGGTGCAAGTCTAAGGTTAAGACTAAATAAACCTACCCTGATTCGGACTTCCATAGACACATAGTCATACTACCAATGGAATTCCGAGGGGTCTATCCAGAGCGAAGCTGTTTTCCGTACCATCGGTAAAATAAAACCTCCTATTACACTTGCATGAGTATCATATACCAAAATATATGAGAACTATGCCGTTATGCCCTCACAACGCGCACAAGTGTAATACTAGTCTTTTTCGCATTATCGATGTCCAATCTCGATAATACTCTAACTAGGGATATTTAATGATTAATCCTTCGTGGATTGATACTGTCTCATATCATCTCAATCCATGAACTAATCATATGGACCTCCTATCATTTATATATCTTGGTGATCTAATCAAAAATGATAAAAGAGCAATTTCCTTTGTCACATAGTTAATTTGTCCAACAACACCATGATCTGTACAAATAGTGACGCTATGGGTCATAACTGTCCAACAAATGTGCCTTTAGCGACTTAGATTCTAAATCTAATCTTTTCGGGTCTCAAAGCCCATTTAACATCCAATGTCATTTTAATTAAAGTCCAATGGCTTTCAATTAATTTCTAAAGGCTTGGACTTTGGTCAACATGGGTCAAACCCAAATACCAAAGCCCATTTAAGGAATCACCCTTATTAGCCAAGAAACCAATTTCGGCCCATTAGGCCCAATTAAAATATTAAAGGTCCATTTAATTATATTTGGACTTTATGAATATGGTTTTGGGCCCAATTGGATCTAACCAATTAACCCAAACCAAAATTGGCCCAACCAAGCCCATTAAGCCCAAATATAACTTTACAAGCCCAATTCCAAATTTGGCCCAATTAATTAAATTAAAAAAATTCCAAATTTCACAATTAAATTAATCTAAAGTGTATAGCCATAATTAATTAACCAAATTAATATTTCCAAAACACCAATTTACATAATTAATCATGTTAATTATCATCAACACATGTCCAACACATTTGAATCAAAAAATCATATCATTTTCCATGCTACTAGTCACGGCAATTGTAGGGTTTTATTGTCCGATTTCAAATTCAATCCAATTAAATCCTAAATCAACATATCCCAAGTGATTTCAACTCATCCAATGATCAAAAATAAAAATCACCATGACTTAGGGTAACACATAACTTTCGGCCAAGCCAAATTATTGGGGAAAATTCGATCCAATTCAATTTTCATCAAATTGATCATGCATAACACTATGTTATCATTATTCAAGCATACTCAAACAATCAATTTCATCAAAACATTCTCAAATCAATTTTACCCAATTTTACCCTAATTCATTTTCATTCTTAATCAAGGCTCTGTAGGTCAAACCAAGATCGATTTAAGCGTAAAACATGTGTGAATACAACAAAGTTAAGTTGCGGAATACTCACTTTGATCGCCTTTTGCGATGCGAGGAACAAAAAAAAAATTTCCTTGCTCCATCCTTGTGACTTTCGGCCATGGCTCCCCTTTGTGCTACAAGATTTTCGGTCATGCTCCAAGCTTGGGAATGGATTCCATGCTCAAGGGTTTGTTTCCCTATCACATTTGGATGACTCTTTATGTGCTAGCATTAGAAAGATTTTCCAAAAATCTTCCTTAATTGTTCTTCCTGTTCTCGGCATTTTGGAAGAAAATGAGAGAAAGTTGGCCATTGGCCGTGAGAGAGAGAGAGAGGAAGAGAAGTTGTGTTGGTTGGTTTGATTTCTAAAATCAATTAAATGATATACCAAAATTTGAATTTCCAAATCCAAAATAGGTACATGGCATTTAAGCCTTCCAACCACCCCCATCAATCACAAGTGACTAACATCACATCACTCAAAGTGACAAGACATCCATCACTTGAATGACTAATGATGTGACGCTTGATGTGACTTGTGGGCCGCACTTGAATTCGAAATGCGAGTGGGCCCACAAACATTCCCAGGCTCGGGTTCGCTAATTTCGAATTAACGAATTTTCCGTTGCGACGTAATTAAATCAAATTTAATTAAATAATTATGCCTAGCAAAATTACTATTCACGTCGCTAGCGAATTAATTCTAAATTAACTCGTTCGCCCGAATTAAAATCCAATGTTAATTCCGCGTCGAAATCTAATTTCGTTTAATATATCGAATATATTATTTTATCGATTAATTCCAAATTAATCGTTCTCTCTCTTTAAATAATATTTTATCCCAGATAAAATATCTCCATAATTTAATCCTGAATTAATTTTCTCTCTCTAATAATTAATCGCAGATTAATTATGTCTGAGTCATACGTCATCAGTGAATCTTCAGGAAGTGACCCATGAGATCCCCGGATATGTTGGCAGTAAATCCGATCGTCGGACTATCCGAACACGTACGTACCTAGTATAACGTTTTTACCGATTTACAAGACAAGGTTGGCTTCTAGCAAAGCATCGTGCCTACCCAATTCTCCAGAAATATTCTTAAAGGAATATGTAATCTGTATCAGGCGTAGTGTACGAAGTATTGCGTATTGCGATCCGGTATCGGATGTCACGTGCTAGGCCTAGGGCTGGAATTGTGTATGCCCCGTACGAAGCACATATCGGATCTCTGGTAACTAGTCTTTATAATCGGATAAACATGACCTAGTCATAATATCCCGATAGCTGCAACATAAAAGAGCACCGGTTCCGTATCCTACGTGACTAGAGTGATACTTCCATCTTGACATCACACCCAATACACTACAATTCTCAATATACCCAGAAGAGGCGTACACAGAACATGTTAAAGCCCTGGACGACCAAAACCAAAGTATATTGATTATCACAAGTATTAGCGGTGCAAGTCTCAGGTTAAGACCAAATACACCAACCTTGATTCGGACTTCCATAGACACATAGTCATACTACCAATGGAATTCCGAGGGGTCTATCCAGAGCGAAGCTGTTTCCGTACCATCGGTAAACACAACCTCCTATTACACTTGCATGAATATCCAATACCTAAATATATGATAACTAGGTCGTTATGCTCCCACAATGCGCACAAATGTAATATTAGTTTATTCTGTATTATCGATGTCCAATCTCGATAATACTACGACTATGGATATTTAATGATTAAACCTTCGTGGATTGATACTGTCTCATATCATCTCAATCCGAAACTAATCATAAGGACCTTCTATCATTTATACATCTTGGTAATCTAATTACAAATGATAAAATAGCAATTTCCTTTGTCATATAGTTAATTTGTACAACAACACCATGATCTGTACAAATAGTGATGCTATGGGTCATAATTGTCCAACACAAACTTGGTTGGTGTACATGGAATCCATTTCGGAATTCATGGCATCTTACCATAAACCGGAGTCGATACCTTGTATCTCTTCCTCATACGTAGCCGGCTCGTCTTCCTCAATAAGATTAATATCCACATTAGGTGAGATCAGAAACCCATACCTCTCAGGTTGTTTTCTGACTCTCTCCGACCTACGGGGTTCTTGTGTATTCGAAGATTGTGGTACAGTCACATCCCTGATGGACTGTTCATGTTCCGTTAAGGATTCTATGCCAAGAACAGTATCACTTCGATTTTCATCGAGTTCTACTTTCCTCCCACTAACCACTGCATTTAGGAATTCCTTCTCAAGGAAAACCGCATGTAGAGCAACAAATACTTTGTGAACATACTTCTCTTATGGGTGATAGAAGAAATATCCTTTGGTTTCCCTAGGATATCCTACGAATAGGCATTTATCCGATTTGGGTTCAAGTTTGGTACCTTCTAAACGTTTGACGTATCCCCAGCAACCCCAAATCTTCAGGAATGAGAAACCCGGTTTCTTTCCTGTCCATATTTTATACGGAGTCTGTTGAACGGACTTTGACAGAACCTTATTCAAAATAAGTATTTCACTGTTTAATGCATATCCCCATAAGGAAATAAGTAGCTCTGTGCGACTCATCATAGACCTCACCATATCTAACAAAGTTTGGTTTCTCCGTTCGGACACACCGTTTAATTGCGGTGTTCCAGGAGGAGTGCACTGTGAAAGAATACCATATTCCGAAACATATATACAATATATATGCCAATATATCCAATATATTTTCCTAACCTTTTTTCCTCTGAATCAACTAAGCCTTGGCTTTGGCACAACAAGCATAATGATTCCAGTTAAGCGGAACCCATTGACTTTGGAAAGCTTCGTAATCGATGTCGATGGACAAGAAGTGATCTTGAATTTGGCCAACAAATCACAACTTGGACAAGACACACGATATGCAACAAAGCCTTCATGATTCAAACACATCCGCGATGAACAAAGGTCTTGACTTTGGCCAACAAACCAGTGCCAATCTTGGATCTTGAGTAAGAATCACTCAATGGAAGACGCTTAATGTGTTTTGAGGGTTTTTGCGTAAATTGGCAACCAATTTATTATCTTTGTTAGGTATCATCATACACCCTTAAGCATGCATTTTAAAAGCATAATAAGGCACAGAAATAAATTAATAATGATATGCGGATGGATATTGCACAAATTGTTCCTAGAACAAATCACTCATTTTCCTCTCCCCGGCTAGCACTATTCTTTCTTCTACCCAATTACATAATACAATAAGAGAAACCTCATTAACATTGAGGGGAATTAAGTGAGAAGAGAAATACAAAGAATCAAGAGAGATAAAGCCGGACACGCAGGTCCAATTTAATAAATTCTAAATTTACAACAATTTCCAAAATTGCCCTTTCCCTTATAATATCCATCCGATATAAATTATTCAATCAACACATCCATGTATTCATTCAAATCATGTTAGTCAATCAATCTAATCCAATTAATTAATCTTTGAATTAAGTGATCATCCAATGTTCAAACAACGATTTGATTTGCGCGAGTCCAACTCGTTTGAGAATAAGTATTCGAAGTACAAATTCTTGAATTATATCGAACTACAATTTAAATCTAATTTAACTCGTATTCAATACTAATTTTTTATTTAATTCTAAATTAAATAACTACACTTTTTAATGCACCTTTACGATTTAGATTCCAAATCTAATCTAAATGGGTCTCAAAGCCCAATAAACATCCAATGTAGTTTAATTAAAGTCCAATGAGCTTTCAATTAATTTCTTCAAGCATGGAATTTGGTCAATGTGGGTCAAACCCAAATGCCAAAGCCCAATTAAGGAATCACCCTTATTTGCCAATAAACCAATTTAGGCCCATAAGGCCCAATTAAACATTAAAAAGCCATTAGTTATATTTGGACTTTATGGAATGGTTTAGGCCCAATTTAGATCCAATCCAATTGACCCAAACCAACTTGGCCCAACCAAGTCCATAAGGCCCAAATACAACATATAAAAGCCTAATTCCAAATTTAGCCCAATTTATTAAATTCTAATTTTCCAAAATTCATAATTTAATAAATCAAAGTGTTTAGCCATGATTAATCTTTTAAATTAACATATCCAAAATACTAATCTAATCCATTAATCATGCTTATCAACATCAACACATGTCCAACATTATTGAATTAAAAAATCATCTCATTACATGCTCAATAGCTCACGGCATTCATAGGGGTTTTTAATTCGATTTTGTTTTCAATCCGATTGAATTACAAATCAACATTTCCCAAGTCTTTAAGCTCATCCAATGATCAAAAGAACAAAAAAAAAACCATGACTTAGGGTTTCATCATGCATTCGGCCAAGCCATTAATTTGGGGAAAAAATAATCCAATTCATTTTTCAAGAAATTTATCATGCATAACACTATGTTATCATCATTCAAGCATACTCAATCAATCAATTTTATCAAATCATGCTCAAATCATTTTTACCCAAATTTTAGCATAAGAACCCTGACATTTTTCATGCTCAAATTAGGCTCAATGATACCATTGTTGGTTTCTACTATAGTCTCAAGATCAAATTTAAGCAATAAAGAGAATGAATACTCAAGAAGTATGGCAGAATCATTTTTACAATCAACGGCTTTAGGATGCGTCAAACACAAAATTTTGCTCCTTGAAGGTCACGGCCAAGCCCCGAATTTTGTTGAAGATGAAGAAGCTCCAAGCTTTGAGAGGATTACAAGCTCTTAAGATGGTTTCCCTATCACCTTTAATGATTCTTGAAGTGTGCTAGCAAGTAAAGAAAAGAAAACAATTTCCTTGTTCTTGGTTGGAGACTCACAGCAATGAGAGCTAGGGAGAGAGAGAAAGTTTTTTCTTTTGTTGATTTTTGTTTCCAAAAACAAAATTATGCCTTAAAATGTTTTTACCAAAGTTTGGTATATGGCTTTCAAAAAGTCAAAACCATTTTGGAGCCAAAATGGCAAATAAAGCTCTCAACAACCAACATCATGAATAATGACAAGTTGTAATTCACCAAAAGGTGACTTGACATCCATCACTAGATTGACATGCGATGTGACAAGCGATGTGACTTATGGCCGCACTTGATTCTAAATCGGAGTGGCCTCGCAAACACATCCCTGGCTCGGGTTCGTTAATTTCAAATTAACGAATTTTCCGTTGCGACGTAATTAAATCAAATTTACTATTCACATCGCTCGCGAATTAATTCTAAATTAATTCGTTTGCCCGAATTAAAATCCAATTTTAAATCCACGTGGAAATCTAATTTCGTTTAATATGGCACTGATGTGGCGGATGATGTGGCGCTGACATGGCTGCTAACTATATGATGATGTGGCACTACCTGGGCACTAACGTGTGCTGATGTGGCACTGATGTGGACGCCACGTAATCGTCTTCAACCTTCAGACAGTGGGCTTCACTCTCCGGCGCTGTTGGCGCATGTGGCCTCATCGGACCTCGTTTGATCACCAGAAAATACCACCAAACTCGTATCGACATGCACTAGCTGATGGTATCCTCAAAATGTATTTTTGACAACTTTCCCCGAACCCAAATTTTTCGAACCAAGCTCCATTCTGCGGTTTTACGACCCTTAAGTAGAACCAAAGTTCTGATACCACTTGTTGTGATTCTCATGATTAAGGCTTTATTCCGAGCTGTTTTGGCCTGTAACATGTCTTCCAATTTCCTTCACATTTCGTAAGCATCTGTATCCCGTGCTACATGGTGGAATACACTGTGACCAATCCACTGTCTAATCTGACCCAGAGTTCTGTTATTGAGTTTATTCAAGTCATACTCTTTAACAAATTCTGGTCTCACTCCCTTCACCTCGATAACATCAAACAAATCTTTACTGTGTAAATAATCTATCATTCGAGGTCTACTGAGGGAGTAATTAGTTGTTGTTAGCTTGATCATTGCACCAGAAGGGGAATCTTCCATTTCCATTTTAAGGTTTAAAGTTTAAAATGAAAATAGGTTAAAATCGGGGCTGAATTTCAAAAACGGAGGTCACCGTTGCGTCCGGAATAGTCGAAAATGGTGGATTAGGCACTTATTTAGTCCAAATATGACTCAGAGACTAATTTGTAAATTTTTAAAACTTTTGGGGCTAAACTATAAATTTCAAAGACTTCGGGGGGCTCAGTGAAATTTACCAGGATTGCTGACGTGGCTGACACGTGGTTACTGACGTGGCAGAAGTGGGATCATCTTGTTGACGTGGCTGACACATGGCGCTAATGTGGCGGATGATATGGCGATGGTGTCGCTGTTGACTGTTTGATGACATGGCACTGACTGGGTACTAACGTTTGCTAATGTGGCGCTGACGTGGACGCCACGTAATCGTCTTCAACCTTCAGACGCGAGTGTGGCGCGTGACCGAGTGTGGGCTTCACTCTCCGACGCATGTGGCCTCATCGGACCTCCATTTGATCGCCGGAAAATACCACCGAACTCGTATCGACGTGAACTAGCTGATGGTATCTTCAAAATGGATTTTTTTCAACTTTGCCGGAACCCAAATTTTCCGAACCAGGCTCTATACTTCGGTTTTATGACCCCTAAGTAGAACCAAAGCTCTGATACCACTTGTTGTGATTCTCATTATTAAGGTTTTATTCCGAGCTGTTTTGGCCAGGAACATGTCATCCAATTTCCTTCACATTTCGTAAGCATCTGTATCCTATGCTACGTGGTGGAAGACACTGTGACCAATCCACTGTCTAATCTAACCCAGAGTTCTGTTATTGAGTTTATTAAAGTCATACTCTTTAAAAAATTCCAGTCTCACTCCATTCACCTCGATAACATCAAACAAATCTTTACTGTGTAAATAATCTATCATTCGAGGTCTCCAGAGGGAGTAATTAGTTACTGTCAGCTTGATCATTGCACCAGAGGGGAATCTTCCATTTCCATTTTAAATTTTAAAGTTTAAAATGAAAATAAATTAAAATCAGGGCGGGATTTCAAAAATGGAGGTCACTGTTGCGTCCGGTATAGTAAAAAATGGTGGATTAGGCACTTCTTTGGTCCATATACGACACAGAGACTGATTTGTAAATTTCTAAAACTTATAGTGCTAAATTGTAAATTTCAAAGACTTCAGGGGGCTCAGTGAAATTTACCAGGATTGCTGACGTGGCTGACATGTGCCTGCTGACGTGGCAAAAGTGGGATCAGCTTGCTGACGTGGCTGACACATGACATTGATGTGGCAGATGATGTGGCGCTGATTGGGCGCTAACGTGTGCTGATGTGGCGCTGACGTGGACGCCACGTAATCGTCTTCAACCTTCAGACGCGCGTGACCGAGAGTGGGCTTCACACTTCGGCGCATGCTGGCGCATGTGGCCTCCTCGGACCTCCGTTTGATCGCCGAAAAATACCACCGAACTCGTATCGACGTGAACTAGTTGATGGTATCCTAAAAATGGATTTTTGACTACTTTGACGGAACCCAAATTTTCCGAACCAAGCTTCATTCTTCGGTTTTATGACCCCTAAGTAGAACCAAAGCATTGATACCTCTTGTTGTGATTCTCTGATCACTCTAGAGTGTATTTGAGGAAAAACTGAAACCTTCTATTACTTACAAGAATAGAATTAGAAGTGTTTAAACATACAAAAACCTCACTGCACTCTCTCTATTTTACAACTTTGGGATGAAGAGAGCTTACAACAAGCTCTGTATTTATAGCCAAGGTTTGGCTCAAAAATTTAACACACCTACAGTGCCCACCGAAAGTCGATTTGGAAGCTTGCTCAAGTTTTTCCACAACTTTGATCTTTCACCAAAAGTTGCATGGCATCTTCCTCATTAGTCTTCAAATAATGGTTAGTATGTCTCATGCATGTCCCATGCATGTAGCAGCTGGATCTTACACCAAAGGATTCAAATGTTATGCTCTTACGATGGCAAGGGAGCTATTGGCTAATCCTTGAAGTTACATAAAATTAATCGAGAAGTAAATTATCTTATTACCACTCAACCTTGTATTTCTTTTGTTTTTAAATTTTATGATATGTATGATGGAAACTAACACGCATATTCTATAATGGAATATGAATGGATATCACATGGGATATAATTCTACAAAATATTGAATAATAAATTTTTTCAGCCAAATATTAAAAAAAAAAAAAAAAAAAAAAGCTAAATAGGATCTCTACTATTTTCACTAATAAGAGACTAATCGCCATATTATAATTTTAATGTCTATTTTTTAAAAAACAAAAACAAAAAAATTAT
The DNA here is from genome assembly GCA_019454045.1 of Zanthoxylum bungeanum. NCBI lineage: Eukaryota > Viridiplantae > Streptophyta > Magnoliopsida > Sapindales > Rutaceae > Zanthoxylum > Zanthoxylum bungeanum. The sequence goes on along the minus strand of SKCR01038325.1, from coordinate 418,788 downwards.
CATAAATTTTGAATCATCTTTATACGATTTGGTAGTAGTGACCGTTTGCATTGGAGGGCTTTAATGGCGTGATCAAGAGGTTTTTCAAGTGCTTTCTAATTAACGTGTTTTCATAAATAGTTTAGTAGTCTTCAAAGGCCAATTTTATCAATAAAATAAAAAATAAATAAAAAATTGTTTTCCTTGTGCTTTCGAAAGTTTTCTTCAGCACGTTGTACCTTTAAATTTAAGTCTTTATTTGCGTGCTCTCTCGACTCAACAGTCGTACTCTTCTTGTCTGTCGTGTCAATTTTCTTATTTTTTGTCTCGTCACGTATCAGAGCCTCTATTTCGGTTTTACTTTTGAATAAATTTATATGAGTAGTTATAATAGAAAATTTCCTAATCCATTATAATGTTTAATTCCAAAAGTATTTACGAGGGACATCCCCTCGTAAAGCGATTTAAATAGACTCAAAAATATATAAACGTAAAGCAGAAACATCAATACTAACCAAAGGAGATGCATGAATTAGAAGATGCATGGAATGAAGCATAGGCCAATTCCTACACCTGCCTCGAACAATACTAACCATAGTCCACCTGCCAAGTCCAGAGTCATAGATGATCCGATCACTAAATTTCTCCACGTGGGGCCCAGAGAATGCCAAATTTTCATACCAAAGAGAAAGAGTTAATGTAATTTTTGAATCATAACGAAAACCCATTTAGTGGAGTCATTGAATTCATTTAATTAATGATTCAAGTATTAAACTCATAGTTTTATTTTTTATTATGAAAAAAAATAAGACATAAAAGTCATGGATGGACAACTAAGAAAAACGAAAAAAAATAGAAAATATGAGAGGATACAAATCCATAAAATTATGAAACGCAGGACCCATGTTATTCCTTCAAACAAAATTCAAAGTAAAAAAAGCAGCTGGTCTTAAGGGACTAATACCAATGTCCACGTGAATTAGTAGAAACCTGAAAGAATCAAAATTCTCGTGTTCATTCCTCTTTCCTCGATTCCTTTATATATCGTAAACATACCAAACTAACAGAAAAAGTCTCAAGAGTTTTTACAAAATTAATATCATGAGTACTCATTGGGTTTATATCATGCTCCTTGCAATGCTAATTTCAGTTGATGGATTTTTGGCATCCGAAAACCGAATTATGGCCGCCGAAAGCTGTGGAGTCAATGTCTCAAACCTCATGTCACAGTGCCTCAGGTATGCTAAAAAAACAGGGCCTCAGAAACAGCCATCTCAAGGCTGTTGTGCTGTGGTCAAGACCATTGATGTTCCATGCGTCTGCAACTTTCTCACCGATGATGTTGTGGAAATGATCAGTGACTTCATCAACACAAAAAAGGCGGTTTATGTGGCACGATCATGTGGCATTCATCTATCACCTGGAACCCAATGTGGAAGTAAGTCAATATAGTTTTATTATTGGTGGATAATTATTTTACTACTGACTTGTGCGTGTTTCTTAATATTTTGACGATTTAATGTTGTCTACAGGCTTCACTATTCCACCTGCATCAAAATGGGAAGGAATGAATTAAAACGGCAACAGGATTTTAAGTCTCGTAAATTCGGCTGATATTAATAATATTAGTTAAAACCATACATGATGATGCTGTTTTGTTACCTTTGTTGTGTGTTTCCTTGTAATTTCAATAATTAACTAATAATAATAAATATACGGGAAAACAATTAGGACATCTAGCTATCATAGATTTTACGTTTCTTAAATACTATATATGTTGTAGTTTTGGGATTTCAAATGATATTCATTAACAATTGATGACAATGGTAGCATCAATTTATTTGAATTTCCACCATTTCATCCAACCTTTTGTGTTTTTCCACCATGAATCTTGTTAGGTCACATAAAATGTTGTGCCTCTAAGTGAAATAATATCACTAAAAGTTATATCTCTTCAATTAAAGGTGTTGATTATATGTCATAAATCCAATAAGGATAAATATGTAATTTTATAATTATTGCATTGGTTACTAAAATTGACAGTTTATGTATAAGTGTTGTCTATAAATAATTTTGACTACTTGTAAAGTTTTTAAAATGAATTAAATTAAGTTTAATTTATGAGATCTCGTCATTCTTAAATGTTCTCGATCGTAGAATTTATCAACACTAGGACATTGATAAATCTAGTTTAAATTGGTATATATTATGTGTACTACCTTGGCGAAGGAAGGTAATTGATCTCATAAGCTTCCAGTGAAGGTGTTCACTTAATCTAACGTATGGTACTTGTTAGAGAAGAAGTACATCGAACTGACCTGCTTGAGAAACCATATGGAATGTTAAACACATGTTTATGGAATTTCTCATAGTTATGATAGTATGACTGATCCTTAGACTCGAGGTCTCCATAGTATCTTTGTTACGGTTGGTGCTCGGAGCTATAATTTTCTTAATTATTTCCCTGTACATACTTATGTAACATTTTATAATGAATAAAATAAAAAGTTTCTATTATATAACATCTCTTTATTTATGGTAAAGACGTAATTGACCTTAGAATGATTAGTTATGATATTGTTGCAAATGCGTCGCAACTGACATTGAGTTGTATCATGACGTTGTCATTCTTAGACAGTTTCTAGTTAAAGTTTACACTACTTAGTCAGTAAAGTAAACCCATTGAGACTGGTACATGTCGTATATTGGAATCTTGGATTCAAATGGTTTCTCAATGAACCATGAGTCTTGGAGACTCGTATAAGCGTGTAAGTATTTATAGTGGATAAACACTGAACGACTCACCGAAGATTCTTAATGGATGGTACACCAACGTCAATAAGAATCTTCTCGGGTTGAGTGAGCATAGTGATTCTTTGACTTGAGATACCATTGTGGATATATGAGTTATCCTCCATACTTTGATGGCAGTCACATCACCGATCTATTTAGATCAGACCTCCACATGTTCGTTGGGTATGGACTGATGCTCATGATATCCTATGTGTATCAAGAAATGATTCGTTAGTTCTGTGTACAGAGCATAGGTACTCAATATGGAATTAGCAATATGTTAAATCCATGGGCACGTGGTACACTGTAGAAGTTAGTTCTAAGTGTTATTAAGAGATTGCTAATAGAAACGCCGACGTGATTATTGTTGGACAATTATGACCCATAGCGTCACTATTTGTACAGATCATGATGTTGTTGTACAAATTAACTATATGACAAAGGAGATTGTTATCTTATCATTTGTGATTAGATCACCTTAGATATATAAATGATAGGAGGTCCCTATGATTAGTTCCTGGATTGAGAATGATATGAGACAGTATCAGTCCACAAAGGATTAATCATTAAATATCCCTAGTCAAAGTATTATCGAGATTGGACATCGGTAATGCGTAAAAGACTAGTATTGCACTTGTGCACGTTGTGAGGGCATAACGGGCATAGTTCTCATATATTTAAGTATTGGATACTTATGCAAGTGCGGTAGGAGGTTGTGTTTCACCGATGGTACGGGAAACAGCTTCGCTCTGGATAGACCCCCTCGGAATCCCATTGGTAGTTTGACTATGTGTCTATGGGAGTCCGACATCAGGGTAGGTGTATTTGGTCTTAACCTGAGACTTGCACCGCTAATACTTATGACAATCAATATACTTTGGTTGAGGTCGTCCAGGGCTTTAACCGGTTCTGTGTACGCCAATACTGGGTATATTGAGAATCATAGAGTATTGGGTGTGATGTCAAGACGGAAGTATCACTCCAGTCATAGTGGAGATGATGTCACGTAGGATACGGTATTAGTACTCTTAAGTGCTGCGCGACCATCGGGATATTATGACTAGGTCATGTATATCCGATTATAGAGACTAGTTACCAGACATCCGACATGTGCTTCGTACGGGGCAGACACAGCTCCAGCCCCAGGCCTAGCACGTGACCATCCGATACTAGATCGATATGCACTATACGATGTATACTACGCATGATACAGATCAATATATTCCTGTAAGGATATTTCCGGAGAATTGGGTAGGCATGGCGCTTTGCTAGAAGCCAACCTTGTCTTGTGAATCGGTAAAACGTAGTACTTGGTACGTACGTGTTCGGATAGTCCGATAACCGAATTTACTGCCAACATATCCGGAGATCTCATGGGTCGCTTCCCAATGATACACCGATGACGTATGACTCCCACTTTAATTAATCTGGGATTATTTCGAAGAGAGAGAAAATTAATCTAGGATTAATTGCGGAGATATTTTATCTAGGATAAAATATCAATTTAAAGAGAGAGAACGATTAATCTGGAATTAATCGATAAATAATATATTCGATATATTAAACGAAATTGGATTTCGATTAGGAATTAAAATTAGATTTTAATTCGGGCACTTGAATTAATTTAGAATTAATTCTCGAGCGACGTGATTAGTAAATTGGATTTATTAACGAGGCATCGAGAAAATCGTTAATTTAGAATTATCGAAACCGAGCTCGGAATGTGTTTGCGAAGTTACGTCGATTTTGAATCACGTGCCGCAAGTCGAATCGCAAATCACATCGCAAGTCATAAAAGTCAAATCATTTTTTTGGAAAAGTAACTTTGACTCTTTGACTTTGACCTTTAAGATTTGGAGGGAAATTTTGGGGGGAAAAGACTTTTAACTTTTTGGAAAAGTGAAAGCCTTTTCCTTTTCACCTTTTACCAAGGGTAAAAGGATTAAATAAACATTATTACATTTGTTTTATTGTTTTTTGAAAGCATAAAATAAATGGTAAATGCTTTAGTATTTTTGGAAAATATATAAGTGAAATGTTTGACACCTTTTTCCCTTAACCTAAACCATTTCTCCATCTCTCTTTCAACTCTCAAGTTCACGCCCAAGGCAGTGAACTGCCCAAGGTTGGCCGAAAATGATGATGCTTTTTGAGGGTTTTGTGGCAAAATCCAAGTGCTAGCACACTCCTAAGAGGTATACGAAGGTGTTAGGGAAACTCACCCACGAGCCGGGAATCGTTTGACGCAAGTTCGAGGCTCAAATTCATGGACCAAAACTGAAAACAGTGAGCAGTGGACTGCACTGCTATTGGCGCCACTTTGAAGGAGAAAATCACTTTGTTCTTCTTCAAATCGTCACAACTGATGGATGTGAGTATTCCGCTATATCCTTTGATGTATTCACACTTATTATTCATGCTTGTTTGATGATCTTGGGACCTAGAATAAAACCAACAATTATATATATAGAGATTTGACGTTTATATCTATATCTTTGGAATAATCTGGATACCTATGACGGAGGGATTATACGTATGTAATGACCTCGACTTGTATGGTTCAGTGAGTTTATCCCTGTTCGTCATAATTTACGGGTGGGTAGATTATGGACACGAAATTGGATTTCGTGACGGATATGTCTGAACCTAGAGAGTCTCACTAATGAAATATACTCGTAGAGCACTAGGGCAACTTTTATAAATAATAATGATTATTTATAAATCGTTTTACGGTTAAACGAAAGATACTCGCAAAGGGACCTAATGGCCATTTCCTAATTAATGTGCATTTTTATTTAATGAACTATTTTATGAAATACACATTAATTAAATGTCAAATTATGATATTTGACATAAATAATTAATATATGTATTTTTATTATTTAATGTAAATATAATACATATATTTAAGAAATTTGTATTTAATTATTTAATTATTTAAATATTAAATGATTAAATTAATTAAATTATAAATATCTTATGTCATGATTAAATTTGGAAATGGCTTTATATGATTACTAGGATTTACAATGTAGTGCACAGTTACAATGTATTCTGTAATTGACATTGGGAAGCATCACTATAATTTGTATATCCTTAAATAAAGTTATTGGTCAATATTTACTAACACGGGTCGATTAGCAAAATACGCTGAGACTAGTACATGTCGTATATCGTGACTTGACCGATAGTTTATCCCAATGAACCATGAGTCTCGGGAGACTCATATAGATATGTAGGTGTTTATTTGATAAACACTGAATGACTCACTGAAGATTTCCTAATAGATAGTACACTAATGTCAATATGAATCTTCTCGAGTTGAGCGAGTATAGTGGTCCTTCCACTTGAGATACCGCAGTGGATATATGAGTTATCCTCCACACTTTGATGGCAGTCACGTCACCAATCTATTTAGATCAGACATTTGCATGTTCGTTGTGTGTGGAATGATGCTCATGATATCCAGTGCGTATCAAGATAGAAACCTTCAGTCCTGTGTACATGGCATAGATTTCCTACACGTGTTTGCGATCTAGTAAATTCATGGCCGTGGTATAACTTCGGAAGCAAGTTCCGAGTATTATTTAGATATCGTAAATTTGAAATTCGACTATATTATACCATAAGGATTTGATGTTCTTATCTATATCCCAAGTATATTATAGATAGCCTATGACGGAGGGATTATACGTATGCAATGACCTCGACTTGCATAGTTTAGCAAGATTATCTGCGGTAGTAATAATTCATGAGTGGGTGAATTATGGACACGAAATTAGATTTCGTGACGGATAAATCTAAACTTAGAGAGTCCCACAATATGAAGTGTACTCGTTGAGCACTTGGGCAACGCGTTATGAATAATATAAGTTATTCATAATAATTCACCGAATTAAATGAGCTAATTCGAATAGTTTAAACGGTTAAACGAAATACATGCATTATGGGTATTTTGATAAATTAATATTTAATGTGTATTTGTATTAGATACAAGATTTGATTTGATACATATTAATTATTTGTCAAATAAGACTTTGACACATGCCATTAATATATGTATTTGTTAATTAATATAAATAAAAATACATATATCATAATAATTATATTAATTAATTATTTAGATATTTAAATGCTAAATATTTGAATAATTAAATAATATCTATATTATATAAATGTTATGCAATATGTTTGATTATTATTGGTTATATGTGGCATGATTTTAATTAAGCTTGAAGTGTGCAAATTTGATTTGTCAAACTTAAAGCTTATCTTTATTTAATTAGATTAAATTTTACAAATGACTAAAATACCCCCAGGTCGGTTTTGGCTTGAATTTTAAAGTGAAAATTTTGTTTTTCCTTTGATTCTCCAAGCGTTGGCCAAAACCTCCATTAAAGAAAGCTCTCAAATATTTGTTTGAAGATACAAAGAAGAGAGTGAAGAATTCAAGGAAATGCTTAAAGAAAGTTGAAGATTAGTAGGTAATCTTTACTATTCTTAAGTGTAGAAAATTTGTTTCTTGTTATTGAATTACTAGAATGGTTCTAGGGTTTATTTACTTCTTAGAAATTTGGGCTTTTTGATTTGGAGGTTAGATGCATGTGTGAAGTTTGATTGGATAATAATACTGTAATATTGATTCAATTTTGTCATTTGATGAGTTGTTGCTATTCTATAGTGTTATGACCACTCTTGTAATGCCTAGAATTGTTCTTAGGTTCTTCAGGGGTGGCGGCTTTGATTGGTGTTGTGATTAATGTGATTAATGTTAAGAAAATTGGATTAAAGCATGAAATATTGATATTTTTGATTTCTGGATCATCTCTGAAAAAACTGGATTTTAGGTGATGAAAATTATGTCATATAAATGTATTGGATGTGTTTTGGGTATTGTAACAATTGTCGGAAACTGTTTCGGAGTTGAAATATGTGAAAACGGCAAAAAATGGCGTTACTGGGTGACGGCTGCCCAAACAGTGAATTGGTCACTGTTCGGGCAGCCCATGAACTTCCCTAGTACTGTTGGGGCTTACTTGGGCAGCCCCCATGTGCATTGGGTGGTCGTTTTGGTCAAAAACGCGTTTTATGACATTTTGTGGAAAAATATTTTCGTCAAAGTTTCGCGATATTTCTTAACTGTTTATGTCGTTATTTGATATCGAATAAATATGTTTAGGTGAAATATGAATGAATTATTCATATTGGATATTGAATAATTTATTCAGTAATTTAAAAAGTTTTAAGATTATGATTTCACCCGAACTACGAGCTTCCGATGCGCCCGCGCCAAAACCCCAACAACTATTACATAATCATTTACATATGCAAAATAAGTACAAATACAAATGCAAGGGGTTGTGAGGACCCATAACTTAACCTATGACTCAATGACTCTCTTGACTGCAATTGGGGCGATCCACTATTTTCAAATTCTTCACTGATTTCCTGCTGGCTCAGTATAACTGCTACTGACCTGTAAATAAAATACAGCCCTAACTGCAGCCCCATTCATCACTGAAACACCCCATAACTGTAGCCCCCTTCATCACTGAAAAAGCCCCTAACTGCAGCCCCCTTCAATCACTGAAACTGCATCCCTAAAAAACCCTTGCATTGCCGTGAAACTGCAGTCCACACAGCCCTCAATTTACTGCAAAATAGTCCCACATACAGCCCTCAATTTACCGCAAAATAGTCCCCCAAACTGCACCCTAAATACTGCACAAATAGCACCAAACTGCACTCTAAATACCGCACAAACTGCACCCTGAAACCCCATAAAAACCGCACAAACAGTCATCCAAAACACCCCATAAATACCGCAAATAGTAACCAAAAAAATCGACCAGAAACAGTAGCAAAAACAGAGAAAACAGCAGCACAAAACATGAGGCGACGAAGAAAAACATGGAACCAGTGAACCGGAGGAGTTGCGGAGCATTAACCCTTCCGACGGCCGCGTAACGCATTTCCAAGATGCGACTTAAAAGGTAAGACCTGAGGGCACCATTTTATTTATTCTTGTTCATCTTTTTAATTATTAGTATTTCTTAGCATGTGTATTGTTGGTTCATGTACGTTATTATTGTGGGATGAATGATTTTGTGCTATCTCTCGTGGTCTATCGGATGGAAACCCAGACGTAAATTCCATAGCCGAATCCGAATGGACGGCAGTGCGGTCTGAACTTGGGATACAATTCCACGTACTACTTGAGAAATACACATATTTCATTTTATCTAATCTTGTGTTTATCCATGGTTCATTAGAAATAGCACGTTATTTCTATGCATGATTTAGTTATTTCTTTCGCATTACGAGCATAATTATATCTCTTCAATGTTTATGTTTAGACAATTACTATTTATTTATGTTTCTGCATTTATCAATTTAATATGTTTATAAAATTATGTGCTTACCGTTATGTCGATTTACTTTTATGCATGCAAACTTAGATATATGTTCTACTCCTATGTATGCAAACTTAGATATAGGTTATATGCAAACTTAGATATAGGTTATTCTTGCGTATGTATGTTGCGTAGACTCGATTATATTATCGAATAAATCCGTTCATTACAAATGACATAAGCAAGGGACAATTCTGAACCCAACGGTTTGAGGTCTTCCCTTGCGAGGGGTGAGTGCGGCCTTAAATCATTTCCCAGTTCACACTGGGTGGCGACTACATTTTATTTCTCCGGTTTAGTCCCCCGTAGGCTACTCCGTACTCTCGACCGGGCCGCGAACCTGGAACAGCGTCGCTGATTTCTGTGTCCTACAGTCTGGTGACTCTACTGGGGATAGAGAATCGTCCCCGAAATAATGTCTTGTAATGTTTGTGATTTTCACTTTAGTTAACTGTGTCTGCAAGTGGGATGGGTCCAAGGGGTTTAAGCAAAGGCATTATTAGAGCTAGGTAATGGTTTGGTGTCTTCCTTCATTCACTACCTTTCTATAGTTGAAAGTAAAAGCTATGAATGAACCTAGATAATCATTTACTCGAAGCTTACCTTGATGGACTAATTTGGAGGACCTATTGTTTATTCCTGTCACCAAGGCGATAAGAGCCTAAGAGGCAAGTGTATTTAAGAGAGTTCGCTCCACCCTCCCTCTGAGGAATCTTCAATGAGAAATCCATTTGGCAGTCATTCATGTATCATCACTCGTTGGCACGTACCTTAGGGTATAAAAAAGGGTGTGCTCACTCGGTCGCTCGAACCCTTGAGTGGGGAGACCTAGTTGTGGGCAATCCTTCGCCAGCGGGAGACTTTGTCTACACTCCCATAAACCCACATGTGAACCATAGTTGTATGACAAATAGAAACCATCATTTTATGCTTGTGTTTGGGACCATCATCATTTGGATTCAGTTGGACTTCTTGTCATGAGATGTAAACTTATTGGGCCATTAAACTGGGACGAGTTTATGTCTTATGACAATTGGGCCAAAAGCTTCTAAAATACCGATGGGCCACTTTGTGTTTGGGCCCCCTATCATTTGAAGTTGTTTAGCTACATTATCACAAAAGTGTAAACCTGTTGGGCCTTTTTCAACTGGGACAAGTTTGAACCTCGCAATATTATCATTGAATACTTTAAAATGATAATGGGCCAACTTGTATAAAAACCTTGATGAGCTTAGAAAGTCCAAACGTGATCCAAATATGCTAGAAGCATGAGTTCGATATCCGCACTGGCTTTCATCCAGAAAAGATATGCCTTGTTACGGCATATTTGCATACTTTTGGATGCTTCCAAGTCTATCCCCATGACCATCATTACCGAAGACCCAACTCGTCATTTCTAGACAATGGCGTGATCCTATAATAGGCTTAGTCTGTGTTGTAAATGGGCGGTCTTTGTCTTTTACCGATGGAAATGGACTGAGGTAGCCAAGGTTCGCCTTTGTAGCATAGGAGAGAACGATTTTGTGTACCCCACATTGGTGCATAAAATAAGTCATACCTAGGACAGAAATGGATTTACCACGAGTGTGGGAAATATAAGGTAGGAAGGATATATGTTGTTTTGATAACCACTTGCATCGCATACATACACGCATCATGTTAACCTTTGTGTCTTAAAAGCCATCATAGATATCCGTTGGGTTAGAGAAAGAGAGATTTGTCAAGAAGAGTTTAGCAAACATGGATATCGGGGAAAAGGAAACAGAGGAACAGAAAACTTTACGGCAATGATAGAAAGACCATTGTGAAAAAAAAAAGAAAAAAAAAAGAGAGAGAGAAAAAGAAAAAAAGAATAGAGAAATTTTTTTTTTGTTCTTAGTCCTTAATAGTTAGACATAAGTCTGATGATGAAATTGATTGCTTCGGGGTGAAACCTTAGAAACGATAAGTTCTTGATACACTTTTATCTGACGATTTGAGTAATTGATCTAGGTTTGACTCGTGAGCACTTAATCATAAGTTTATAGCAGTGAAAAGCTGAGTAGTTAGCAAAATGACTAGTTAAAGAAATTGTAGGTCGGTGAATGATCGTTCGCCTAAATGTCTATCCCGATTTGCTTGTGTTATGATGTGTGGTATGGTTGAAAATAAAAGAAAAGTCTCTAAAGAAAATAATTAAACCACCTATAATCGATAAGCGTGAAGCTACCCATGGGCGAGTATTAGGACCACCATGAGGAGAAATGCTACCTTAAAGGGTAGGTGTGTTGAAAAAAAAAGAAAAAAAAAATGAAAAAGAAAAGAAAAGAAAAAAGAAGTTCAAAACAAAAAGTAAAAAGAGAGAGACAAAATAGAAAGAAAACCATACCACATTGAGCATAGAAAAGCAACTGCAGGGCATAATTGAGACATCTAGGTTGGTTTGACCCATCGATCCTAATTTGCACACGCACACTTTGAGTATGGCTTAGATCATTTATTCGAAGACTTGGATTTGAGTTGCATTGAATGTTTTGAAGGTTCTCTGGTTTCAATACTGGGCATTCTTTGAGGGCAATAATATGTGTAACTATTGGGATCGTACCATGTAATATAGTAAATGATATGGAATGTCACACCACATGGTCCACCTTGACCTTGTACAAACAGTAGAGCGCATAAAGCTAAGCCAAGTTTGGGAGCGACCGGTCTACCACCCCGCAAATAAGGGATATACCGAGAACTTGAGCCATGATATAAAAAAGAACTGACCAACCACCAGAAGAGAGTCGGCAGAACGCAGACCCAGGGGGTGATCAAAGATTTTTGTAGGCAAATGGCGCCGAGGAGCACAAGAAAGGCCTAACCCATCGGAATAGGAAATACATCCATGCATACACGTCACATGCACGCAATTTTTTGTTTTGTTTTTGTTCGCAGGTTTTGAAGAAAAGGAAAATGCGGAGCAGTTTCGGGAATGAATCCCAGGGTCGAGATCCACACTATCAATAGTTTCGGGAATGAATCCCAAGGTCGAGGCCCACATTATCAGTAGTTTCGGGAATGAATCCCGGTTTCGATGCCCACATTATCAGTAACTTTGGGGAATGAATCTCTGGGTCGAGGCCCACATTATCAGTAGTTTTAGGGAATGAATCCCAGGGTCGAGGCCCACATTATCAGCAGTTTTAGGAATGAATCCCAGGGTCGTGGCCCACACCATCAGCAGTTTTGGGAATGAATCCCAGGGTCGAGGCCCACACTATCAGCAGATTTGGGAATGAATCCCAGAGTCGAGGCCGAAATTATCAGCAGTTTTGGGAATGAATCCCAGGGTCGAGGCCCACATTATCAGCAGTTTCGGGAATGAATCCCAGAGTCGAGGCCCACATTATCAGAAGTTTCGGGAATGAATCCCAGGGTCGAGGCCCACACTATCAATAGTTTCGGGAATGAATCTCAGAGTCGAGGCCCCCATCATCAGCAGTTTCGGGAATGAATCCCAGGGTCGAGGCCCATATCATCAGCAGTCTCGGGAATGAATCCTAGGGTCAAGGCCAACATTATCAGCAGTCTTTGGGAACGAATCCCAGGGTCAAGGCCCACGTCATCAACTCAGTTTGGGAATGAATCTCGGAGATCGATGCATCTCACATCAGAACGGTTCGGTAATGGACCACCTCACAGTAACGGTTCGGGAATGAACCACCTCACAATAACGGTTCGGGAATGGACCACCTCACAGTAAAGGTTCGGGAATGGACCACCTCACAATAATGGTTTGGGAATGGACCACCTCACAGTAACGATTCGGGAATGGACCACCTCACAGTAACGGTTCAGGAGTGGACCACCTCACAGTAACGGTTCAGGAGTGGACCACCTCACAATAACGGTTTGGGAATGAACCACCTCACAGTAACGGTTCGGGATTAGACCACCTCACAGTAACGGTTCGGTAATGGACCACCTCAGAGTAACGGTTCGGGAATAAACCAACTCACAGTAACGGTTAGTAACGATTCGGGAATGGACCACCTCACAGTACCGGTTCCGGAATGGACCACCTCATAGTAACGGTTCAGGAATGAACCACCTCACAGTAACGGTTCAGGAATGGACCACCTCACAGTAATGATTCGGGAATAGACCACCTCACAGTAACGGTTCGGAAATGGACCACCTCTTATCAGCTCAGTTCGGTAGTGATTCCTAGAGATCGCAGCACCTTGCAGGGATGAACCTTGGGGTCGAAGAACCTCACCACCTCTTATCAGCTCAGTTCAGTAGTGATTCCTAAAGATCGCAGCATCTTGCAGGGATGAACCTTAGGGTCGAAGCACCTCACCACCTCTTATCAGCTCAGTTCGGTAGTGATTCCTAGAGATCGCAGCATCTTGCAGGGATGAACCTTGGGGTCGAAGCACCTCACCATCTCATATCAACTCAGTTTGAAGCAACAGGTAAGTCAGGCAACAGCTGGCGAGCCAGATAAGTAAAAATGCATGCACGACTTTGATAGGATTGTCACTGTCACACACTGCATAAGTCCCATCAAAGTGGGGGTGACTGCAGGCACTGCATTTTTGCATAAGACCCGATGATGAGCCTCGTATGGAGGCACTACCCTTTATGTTACGAAAGTCGCGGGAAACAGACATCGGAAGGGAAAACTCAATACCTTGCTAGATTTCATTCGTTTGCTTAGCCTCGGGTTCTCCCGATTAATCTCTGTTTTAAATGTTAGACTCGGCCCAAAAGTCCCTGCATCCCACACCAAGCCACACGCACAAGCCCACACACCACCAAGCCACATGCCCAAGTCCACCAAAAAGCCATCCCACAAGCCCAAAGAACCAAGCCTCCAAGCCCAACCCAAAATAATTAAAACATTAAACACATGTTAAAATCCAAACAAATCACCTTCCTAATTTAAATAAATCACATGCCTAAATTAAATAAATCAAATCAAATCTCATTCCTAAATTAAATAAATCAAATCAAATCTCCTAAATTCCTTTCCTAAACTAAAACAAATCACCTTCCTAAATTAAATAGATCTTTTCCTTATAACACACTAATTGGAGATACCCCCCATGATTGTATGAATTCTTTCCTACCCAAATAAGGACAACTCTAACCCTTTCTTATAAAAAAGAGCACAAATAAAACCTTAAACCCCCTAGCACATTCACACCCAAGACAAGAGATGAGCTTCCCCATTACCGTGAAACACACCTATCCAGCAACCATAATTCACGCCAAAACATCCACCAAATACACCTCTAAATATCCCATCTAATTCACGCCAAAACAGCCACCAAATACACCTTTAAAACAGCCCCTCTAATTCACGCCAAATAGCAACAAAATAGAGCCCTAACTGCAGCCCCCTTCATCACCGAAACACCCTCTAACTGCAGCACCATTCATCACTGAAACAGCCTCTAATTGTAGCCCCCTTTAATCACCAAAACTGCATCCCTAAAAAACCCATGCATTGCCGTGAAACTGCAGCCCACACAGCCCTCAATTTACTGCAAAACAGTCCCCCACACAGCCCTCAATTTACTGCAAAACCGTCCCCCACACAACCCTCAATTTACCGCAAAACAATCCCCCAAACTGCACCCTAAATACCGCACAAATAGCCCCAAACTATACCCTAAATACCTCACAAACTGCACCCCTGAAACCCTATAAAAACCGCAAAAACAGTCATCCAAAACACCCCTAAATACCGCAAACAGTAACCAAAAAAAATGACCATAAATAACAGCAAAAATAGAGAAAACAGCAGCCTAAAACAGCGAGGTGACGAAGGAAAACATTGAACCAGTGAACCGAAAGAGTTACGGAGCATTAACCCTTCCGACGGCCGCGTAACGTATTTCCAAGAGGCGACTTAAAAGGTAAGACCTGAGGGCAACCTTTTATTTATTCTCATTCATCTTTTTAATTATTAGTATTTCTTAGCATGCGTATTGTTGGTTCATGTACGTTATTGTTGTAGGATGAATGATTTTTTGCTATCTCTCGTGGTATATCGGATGGAAACCCAAACGTAAATTCCGTAGCCGAATCTGAATGGACGGTAGTACGGTCTGAACTTGGGATACAATTCCACGTACTACTTGAGAAATGCACATATTTTGTTTTATCTAATCTTGTGTTTATCCATGGTTCATTAGAAATAGCACGTTATTTCCATGTATGATTTAGTTATTTCTTTCGCATTAGGAGCTTAATTATATCTCTTCAATATTTATGTTTAGATAATTACTATTTATTTATGTTTCCGCATTTATCAATTTAATATGTTTATGAAATTGTGTGCTTACCGTTATGTCGATTTACTTTTATGCATGCAAACTTAGATATAGGTTCTACTCCTATGTATGCAAACTTAGATATAAGTTGTATGCAAACTTAGATATAGGTTATTCTTACGTATGTATGTTGCGTAGACTCGGTTATATTATCGCATAAATCCGTTCATTACAAATGACATAAGTAAGGGACCATTCTGAACCCAACGGTTTTAGGTCTTCCCTTGCGAAGGGTGAGTGCGGCCTTAAATCATTTCCCAGTTCACGCTGGGTGGCGACTCCATTTTATTTCTCCGGTTTAGTCCCCCGCGGGCTACTCCGTACTCCCGACCGGGCCGCGAGCCTGGAACAACATCGTTGATTTCTGTGTCCTACAACTATACAGATTCATGTTGGGTTTGTAAGGTCAAACCAAGATCAATTAAGCAAGAAATCATGTGAATACAACAAAGTAAGAATGCGAAAAATACTCACTTTGATCGGATTTTTGATGTAGGAGATAACAAAAATTCCAAGCCGTTGTGTTGTGCTCCAAGCTCCCATTTGATGTATGTAAAGCTTCCAAGCATCTCATTGAATTCCAAACTAATTTATTGGTTTCCCTAACACTTTGATAGGATTCTTCAAGTGCTAGCTAAGGAAAAATTGATACAAACTTTCCTTGTAAAGCCTTGTAGTATTCGGCCAAAGTGAGAGGAAAGAAGAGAGATGTTTTCCCTTTTGGTATATTTTGGTTTCTAAAACCAATTACACTTATGAAAAGTCAACTCCAAATTTGGTATATGCTTTTCCAAAAAGCATAAAGCAAATTGGAGGGAAAATTGGCATTCAATGCCTCCATCTACTCCCATCATGAATAGTGATTGGATGTCAATTTCAAAAAGGTGACATGACTTCCATCACTAAAGTTACAGGCGATGTGACTTGTGGGCCCCACTTTAATTCAAAATCCGAGTGGGCCCGCAACCACATTCTGAGCTCGGGTTCGTTAATTTCGAATTAACAAATTTTCCGTTGCGATGTAATTAAATCAAATTTAATTAAATAATTATGCCTAGCAAAATTATTATTCACGTCGCTCGCGAATTAATTCTAAATTAATTCGTTCGCCCGAATTAAAATCCAATTTTAATTCCGCGTCGAAATCTAATTTCGTTTAATATATCGAATATATTATTTTATCGATTAATTCCAAATTAATCATTTTCTCTCTTCTGATAGTATTTTATCCCAGATAAATCTCTCCATAATTAATCCCAGATTAATTATGTTCGAATCATACGTCATCAGTTATTTACGAGACATGGTTGGCTTCTGGCAAAGCATCGTGCCTACCCAATTCTCCAGAAATATTCTTAAAGGAATATATAATCTATGTCAGACGTAGTATACGTAGTATTGTATATTGCGATCCAGTATCATATGTCACATGCTGGGCATGGGGCTGGAAATGTGTCGGCCCCGTAAGAAGCATATATCGGATCTCTGGTAACTAGTCTCCATAATCGGATAAGCATGACCTAGTCATATTATCCCGATAACTGCAGTACATAAGAGTACTAGTTCTGTATCCTACGTGATCATTATCTCCATATGACTGAAGTGATACTTCCATCTTGACATTACACCCAATACACTACGATTCTCAAAAAACCCAGAAGAGGCGTACACAGAACCTGTTAAAGCCCTGGACGACCAAAACCAAAGTATATTGATTGTCGCAAGTATTAGCGATGCAAGTCTTAGGTTAAGACCAAATACACCTACCCTGATTCGGACTCCCATAGACACATAGTCATACTACCAATGGGATTCCGAGGGGTCTATCCAGAGCGAAGCTGTTTCCGTACCATCGGTAAACATAACCTCCTATCACATTTGCATAAGTATCCAATACTTAAATATATGAGAACTATGTCGTTATGCTCCCATAACGCGCACAAGTGCAATACTATTCTATTCCGCATTATCGATGTCCAATCTCGATAATACTACGACTAGGGATATTTTAATGATTAAACCTTAGTGGATTAATACTGTCTCATATCTTATTAATCTGGAACTAATCATATGGATATAATTTATATATCCCGGTAATCCAATTAAAAATGATAAAAGAGCAATTTCCTTTGTCACATAGTTAATTTGTACAACAACACCATGTTCTGTACAAATAGTGATGATATGGGTCATAATTGTCCAAGAATCTCCCACTTGGCCTATAGCCAATCACTCAAGTGTCCTACACCTGAACTATGTACGGGTCGCTCAAACTTCTGCTGAGAAACAGCTTTCGTCAGCGGATTTTCAATGTTATCATCTGATGCGATTTATTTGATCATCACATCACCACGATGTATGATCCGACGAATCAGATGAAATAGTTGAAGTATATACTTGGATCGTTGATGAGACCAGTAATTCTTTAGCCTGTGATGTAGCCTAGCTCAGCTGCTAACAGAACTACTCCTAATCTAATTAGGAATTTTACAGATCCAAAATTGTTTCTTTTGCTGCCTCAGCTGAAGCAATATTCTGCTTTTGTTGTTTATTCGGCAAAAGTATCTTGCTTGGAAGATTTCCAGCTCATTGTTCCGTTATTCAAACTATATAGTACCCTTATTACGACTTATAGTCGTTTTTGTCGGTTAGGAAAATTGCAACGGTGAACCCAGTCACTTCAAGTTCTCATTCTCCATAGTTTAAGAAAGCATCCTTAGTTCATCTAAGATACTTAAGGATTTTCTTCACATCAATCCAGTGACTATCACTTGGATTGGCCTGATTGTGACTCCATATGCTCAAAGCATATAAGTCACAAGGTCGCGTACATATCTTTCAATGTACGAGTTCTCAGAGAGTGCCAACAATTTTTAGATCTATTCTAGTAGATCTTTATTCCTAGAATAAAGGATGCCTCTCCCAAGTATTCTACGGAGAATTTTCATGAAAGCCAAGCTTTCACCGATTGTATTATAGGAATATCATTTCCAAGAAATGATATATCATCATTATTTAGGACAATCATTGTCAGTGCGCTCCCACTAACCTTCTTATATACACAAGAATCATTTTCGTTTTGAATTAAATCATATACAATTATGATTACATCAAAACACTGGTTCCAAGAACGTAATACTTGCTTCAATCCATAAATAGATTGAATTAACTTTCAAACCTTGTTTGCTTGTTTTGGTACGAAAAAACCGTCAGGATGTTGTAAACATCCTCCAAAAGGTTTCTGTTTAAGGAAAGCGGATTTGACGTTCAGCTGTCATATTTCATAAATGAAACATGCAGCATTAGGAAGCATTATCCAAATGGATTTAATCATGGCAACGGATAAAAGGTTTCGTCATAATCGACACAATGTTGATAACGATACATTTTCGCTACAAGCCTAGTTTTGTACGTTTGTATGTTGCCATCCATGTTTGTCTTCCTTGAAGACTCATATAGTACCAATAGGCACAATGCCTTCTGGTACAACAACCAGTGTCCAAACTTGGTTGGTATACATGGAATCCATTTTAGACTTCATGACATTTTGCCATGAAAGGAGTCGATACCTTGTATCACTTCCTCATACGTAGCCAGTTCGTATTCCTCAATAAGATTGACTTATTCATGAGGTGAGATCAGAAACCCATACCTCTCAGGTTATTTTCTGACTCTCTCCGACTTACGCGGTTCTTATGTATTCAAAGATTGTGGTATAGTTTCATCCCTGATGAACTATTTGTGTTCCATTAAGGAATCGGTACCTAGAACAGTATTACTCTGATTTTCATCGAGTTTTACTTTCCTTCCACTTACCACTGCATATGGGTATTCCTCTTAGGAAAACCGCATGGAGAGAAAATATTACATTGTTCTCTTGTGAGTTGTATAAGTACTATACTTTGGTTTCCCTAGGATAACCTACAAATTAGGCACTTATCTGATTTGGGTTTTAGTTTGGTATCATCCAAACATATGCCTAGCATTCCCAAATTTTCAGGAATAAGAAAACCCAATTTCTTTCCTGTTCATATCTAATATGAAATATGTCTAATAGATTTTTCATGAAACCTTATTCAAAATAAGTATTGCATTGTTTAATGCGTATCCCTAGAAGGAAAATGGTAGCTCAGAGTGACTCATAAATAACCTTACCATGTCCAACAAAGTTCGGTTTCTCTGTTCGGACACACCGTCAAAATGAGGTGTTCCGTGAAGAGTACACATTGAAAGAATACTATACTCTTTCAAGTAATTGAGAAACTTATTGCTTAAGTATTTTCATCACGGTCCAATCGTGATGTTTTAATACTCTTGCTGGTCTGTTTTTATACTTCGTGTCGAAACTCTTTAAATTTATCAAAAGCTTCTGATTTATGTTTCAAAAGAAACACATAACCATAACGCGATGCCACATCCGTAAAGGTTACGAAGTGTTCATATCCACCTCTAGCCTAGCTAGACATGGGCCCACTTACGTCACTATGAACGAGGGCTAACAGATCGGTGCCACTTGTTCTTTTACCAAGTAAAAGGTGTTTTAGGCACTTTGCCTAATAAACTAGATTCGTAGACATTATTTGAACTAGAATCAAATCCTTCCTAGTATCCACTCTTCAAAAGCGTGGATATACGAGTCTTGTTAATGTGTCACAGACAACAATGCCACAAATAAGTCTCATCTGATTAATTTAGTTTGAGCTATTTGTTTGTCATCTATTGTGTTTATCTCAATATCATCTTTATAAAATAAAACACTTAGTGTTCTAGAATATACAGATATTCTATCACTAGAAGGGTAGTTCCTAAACTTAGGTGATATTCTATCACTAGAAGCGTGGATAAAACACTTAGTGTTCTAGTGATAGAAAACACTTAGGTTAAACTATATATAGAGATAATGTTTCTAGTCAAACTAGGTATATTATAACAGTTTCCTAATTTAAATACATACCCAAAGGGTAGTTCCTAAACTTAGGTTTCTACGGTTAAAACAGCGACTGTTTTGTTGGTTTTCAGAGTTCATGCGCAGCGGAAATCGTGTTTGGGTAACATGAAAAAATTTAATTTTCACATGAACAATAAAATCTGATCCGTATTTTCTGGTATATTAATAATAAAATTATTTAGAACTCAGGTTAGAAATATACCTGTAGATCTGAATCTCTTTGTAAATCGATTCTTTGAACCACGATCTTCCTCATCTTATCTCCTCACCTCAAACGGCACGTGTGGACGTGAAAATAAATGCGAAGAACACTCTAATTTTAGTGAAGGATTCGTGTACTCAACACATGAGACGAATCCTGTAGGGTTATTTTCTTTTTAGTTTTCTCAAAACCAAACAAAGAAAAATCAAAAGGAAAACTATTTTCTTTTAATTTTTCTCTCACCCTACCTCTCGTTTTTTGGTTGTTGTCTCACTTTTTTTTTATATAAAGTGATTTTTTAAATTGAAAACCACACAGCTCACGTTTTTTCAATTTTAAAAGGATTTGTTTTCTCTCTTTTTTGGATCAACTTTTGATCATCAAATAGAATTCTAATTCTATCCCAAGATTTTGATTTTCCAAGCAAAATCCTATCAATTTTTTATTTAAAAAAAAAAACAAAACAAAATCCTTTAATATTTATCACATAATTTATCAAAGATAATTCATTAAAAAAATAATTTCAACCTTTGAAATATTATCTTTTTAAATTAAAATTTTAATTAATCAAATTAATTAAATATTAATTTTCATAAATTAATAAATAGATACATTATCTATTAATAAATGTATTACGACAACATTTGTCATAATTTCCAAACAAGAGCTTTATGGAATAATTAGAGTGTAAAATAATTCATAATTATTTTAAATAATTCTCAACTATTTTTCTTCGCAATTATAATCGTTCGAATAGTGATAGAAGACGACGAGGGGACCGATGGACCTATAATTCTAAGCTCCAATAATTCCGTCGATTAATTATAAACTCTTTTATTAATCAAACGAAATTATTAATTCTGGAGTAACTCCACTAAATACCCAGAATTGCACTCTCAGAATTTTAGAATTAATTACTCAAAGTATTCGTCCATTGATATAGTCATTACCTATGCAATGATCCTCCATAACAGATTCGTAAATGAGCTAGGTATAAAATATCTGTTAACCTCTCTAATTACATCTTTATCCTTTATCTTTAACTTCCATTAGTTCTCAAGTGAACAATTAATGCATAACTTTTATGAATTTGCGCGCTAATCGTTCAGGTCATGAACTAACAAACAAGGGAATCTTATGAACGGATTTCATTATATCAGGTTAGCATTCCCAGCTATTCATTCAACTCATTCCCAAAATACAAGGTTTACGAAATGTAATAAATACAAAATCATACCGAGTAAATTAAAGAATAAATTAATATGATATAGGAGTCTGCTAAATACAATGAATTAAGATCATCTCATATATGACCATCATTATGATAAAATTGATGTTCTTTATTTAACAGAAATTGTTAGAACTTTTGAATTTTATATGGTCCTGTCCAATATAATCTTATTATATAAAACACATTCATTTTTATGTCTCTACATAATATAGTCTGGATAGAACTATACCATTCATAATGGAATGAACTGTATTTATGACTTTGGATTTGAAGATTCCCAACTTCAAATCATAGTCATGGACAATTTTGATTATTACTCTTTAAATTTTATCCATGCATATATGCATGTAACATTTTACATACACATATATGTTTAATTTAAAGCTACATTAATAATCACGGAATTTTCATGAATTTTATAAAGCAAATCAAAATGCATACATGGAATAAAATAGAATCACAAATTTATTAATCAATCATGTTTCGAATACATTTGCTTGTCGGGCATACAAATCCCAACAAACTCTCACTTGCCCTAAAGCAAATGAGACATGTCTCTAATGCCCAATCCTTCTAGATGCCCCTAAAAGCTATTTGCAGGCAGCGTCTTGGTAAAAGGATCGGCTAGATTCTCTACATATGGAATCTTCAGAACAGCCACGTCTCCGCGTTGCATAATGTCTGTGGGACACAGAAACTGGGCGACGCATGCTGTCCCGGGCTCACGGCCCGGTTTGGAGTACGGAGTAGCCACGGGGGACTAAACCGGAGAATAATGGAGTCGCCACCCGGTGTGAACCGGGAAAATGAGATTTAAGGCCGCACTCACCCCTCGCAAGGGAAGACCTCAAACCGTTGGGTTCGGAATGGTCCCTTACTTATGTCACTTGTAATGAAAGGATTTGTGTAATAATTTAATCAAGCTTAAGTAACACTTATTTCCAAGAGTATCATGCTTCTAAGTTCACATGCACAAAAATAAAACTTACACCTAAATTTGCATATATTTCACATCTAAGATTGCATGCTTGAAAGTACATCAAAGTAGCAACGAACATACAACTTCATTGGCATATTGTATTCATGGAAACACAAGCACACACAAACCACACAAGCACACATGAAGGCAAATCAAATGATGGCGAACATGTGATTTCATAGACATATCATAAACAAATAGCCATTACATGTCCATGTACAAATAAAAGAGTCAACTAAGTATATAATGAAAAAAGACACTTAAGGATGCAATTAGGCATTAAAGTGAGCATGCTATGACGTGGTGCAAAAGAAGATAACTAATATGGACACAAGCACACATGTGAGCACTTTTCCAAGTGGTACATGGAATTGTATCCCAAGTACAGACCGCACTACCGTCCATTCGGAATCGGCTACGGAATTTATGTCTGGGTTTCCATCCGATATACCACAAGAAATAATACTCAAATGCTATCACGACATGGATATATGAATTGTAATACGTTAAACACATTGTACTCATACATGTAGGGAATACAGATGAATGATACCTACACAATCTTGCGTAATACAGAGAAGCAATCAGATTCATCATACGAAGGGATAGCTACTAGGAACAATTATGTATGAAATCTGATGAAAATGACTCAGTTCAGTGGGTGCGCGTTCGCGTAGCATTCGAGAACGCGTTCGAACGGTAAACAGAAGGTTCGCGTTCATATAGCGTTCGAGAACGCATTCGAATAGAGCCAGACCTGATGAATGAAACACTAAAAAAATGCGTGCGTGTTCGTGTAGCATTTGAGAACGCGTTCGAACGGTAAACAGAAGGTTCACGTTCGTATAGCGTTCGAGAACGCGTTTGAACAGAACCATACATGATGCATGATGAAACTAAGAAAATGCGTGCGCGTTCGCTTAGCGTTTGAGAACGCGGTCGAACGGTAAACAGAAGGTTCACGTTCGTGTGGCGTTCGAGAACGCGTTCGAACGGAACCAGACCTGATGCATGATGAAACTAAGAAAATACGTGCGCGTTCGCGTAGCGTTTGAGAACGCATTCGAACGGTAAACAGAAGGTTCACGTTCGTATGGCGTTCGAGAACGCGTTCGAACGGAACCAGACCTGATGCATGCAACACATTCATAGACAAACAAATCCACAATATGGGACCTCACGTATCTGATTGAACTCATCTCGCATCCAATCGAGTATACACCAATCGGCGCGGCAAAGCATCATGGTAAAGGGTTTTAACCCCTCCAAATATGGGACCTTTCATCGCACTTACTAAGCCAATGACTCAATTGAATCATGCATACAAAGAATTAAAAAACAATAATATAAAACTTAGTATGCCCGATTGAACATATCTTGTATTCGACCGAACACACGTCAACCGGCGCGGCAAAGCATCATGGTAAAGGATTTTAACCCCTCCAAATAGGGGACCTTTCATCGCACTTACTAAGCCCATGCGCTCGATTGAATCATGCATACAAAGAATTAAAAAACAATAATATCAAACTTAGTATGCCCGATTGAACGTATCTTCCATTCAACCGAACACACATCAACCGGCGCGGCAAAGCATCGTAGTAAACGATTTTAACCCCTCCAAATAGGGGACCTTTCATCGCACTTACTAAGCCCATGCGCTCGATTGAATCAAGCATACAAAGAATTAAAAAACAATAATATCAAACTTAGTATGCCCGATTGAACATATCTTGCATTCAACCGAACACACAACAACCGGCGCGGCAAAGCATCGTGGTAAATGATTTTAACCCCTCCAAATAGGGGACCTTTCATCGCACTTACTAAGCCCATGCGCTCGATTGACACATGCATACAAAGAATTAAAAAACATTAATATCAAACTTAGTATGCCCGATTGAACGTATCTTGCATTCAACCAAACACACATCAACCGGCGCGGCAAAGCATCGTGGTAAAGGATTTTAACCCCTCCAACTAGGGGACCTTTCATCGCACTTACTAAGCCCATGCGCTCGATTGAATCATGCATACAAAGAATTAAAAAACAATAATATCAAACTTAGTATGCCCGATTGAACGTATCTTGCATTCAACCGAACACACATCATTCGGCGCGCATCGTGGTAAAGGATTTTAACCCCTCTAAATAGGGGACTTTTCATCGCACTTACTAAGCCCATGCACTTGATTGAATCATGCATACAAAGAATTAAAAAACAATAATATCAAACTTAGTATGCCCGATTGAACGTATCTTGCATTCAACCAAACACACATCAACCGGCGCGGTAAAGCATCGTGGTAAAGGATTTTAACCCCTCCAAATAGAGGACCTTTCATCGCACTTACTGAGCCCATGCGCTCGATTGAATCATGCATACAAAGAATTAAAAAAACAATAATATCAAACTTAGTATGCCCGATTGAACGTATCTTGCATTCAACCGAACACACATCAACCGGCGCGGCAAAGCATCGTGGTAAAGGATTTTAACCCCTCCAAATAGGGGACCTTTCATCGCACTTACTAAGCCCATGCGCTCGATTGAATCATGCATACAAAAGTAACATGCAGAATTCAAATGACGAAAAATAAATAAATCAAAGTAATATAAGACAAAAGAAAGTGTCATTTACTCAAGCGGTACGTGGAGTTGTATCCCGAGCACAGATCATACTACCGTCCATTCGGAATCGGCTATGAAATTTATGTCCAGGTTTCCATCCGATATACCGCGAGAGTTGACACATCTTTCATTTTATTCCAAAGCCACAACATACAATATCTCATAATCCATGCATATTTATCTACTCAAGGGCCACAACATGCATTTCAACATAACAATCATGCAAGCAATACTCAATAAATAATACAAATAAAACAGAAAATGAATGTGGAAAATACCCTCACGTCTAACCTTTTATGTCGACTTTCGAACTCGCGTTTCACGGTCGTCGGAAGGGCTATCACACCGTAACTTTTCTGGTTCACTGGTTTGCATTTTACCTAGCTGTTTCGATGCTCAAGCTACTGTTTTGACTCTGTTTTACTGTTGTTTCCTCGCGGTTTCGCTGCCGTATTGTTGGTCACTGTTTCAGGTGTGTAGGGAACTATTTTGGGTGTTTTTTAAAGGTTTTAAGCGCAGTTTTTTTTGTTACTGGTTTAGGTGATTTAGGGGGCTATTTGGCTTACTGTTTTATGGTGATCTTTGGTGATGGCAGTGAGGGTTTATGTGCTCATTTTGGGCAGTGGCGTTTCAGGGCATTTGTGTTGTGTTGGCTTTGGTAGAGGGCGTGTGAAGGAAGGGTATGTGGCGTTGAATTGGGCTGGTATGTTTCACGTTGAGGTTGTAGTTCTCGGAAGTTGGATATTGAAGGGTTGTGTGGCGTGATGGGCGTGTGGGCGATAAGCGTGGCTAAGGGGCTGTTGAGGGCAGTATGCGTGGCTAAGGCTGTGAGGCGTTGATGAGCTGAAGCGGTGGGGTGTGTTTGATTGTGAGCGTGGCGTGTGTGAAGGTTGGGAAGTGGAGGTAGTGTGCTTTGTGCGTAAAGATGAGGGCTGAGGGGCAGTTTGTTCATTTTTTTGTTCTTTGTTTGTGCCGTGTATTGTGTGTGTCGTCCTAGGGTTGATTTAGTGTGTGTTTTATAGTTGTCAATTAGGGTTTGCATGGATAGGGATTTGTGATATCTAATTAGTGTCACAAAAGGACAATATATATTTGATTGGGGGATAAATTTTGGTGAATTAGGAAGGTTGAATATTTGATTGGTTTAGATTAGGAATACAATATATTTAATTGATTAGGATTGATTTTAATTAGGCATTTAATTTGTTAATTAGGTGAGTAAATATTTTAAATTGGTGAGTGATTTATTAAATTAGGAAGTGATTTATTTTAATTTTGGTATTAGATTTTAATTAAATATTTGTTTAATTTAATTTAGATTTAAATTTAATTTGTTTTGAATTTAATTTGTGTTGGATTTTAATTTAATTTTAAATTAGTTAACTTTAATTTAATTTAATTTAATTTGTGACATGTATTTTAAAAGTTTTAATTATTTTGGATTGGGCTTGGGTGAGATGGGCTTGGATTTATGCATGAGGGCTAGATGTGGGGTTTTGGGCCAAGGTTAAGTGTTTGCGGGTTTTTTAGGCTAAAGGTGCTTTAAAACGGAGGTCCATCAGCGAGCTTGGAGCTAAACATGCGGATAAAATTTAACGAAATGCCGATTCCCTTCCGACAACCGTTTCCCGCGGCTTCCTTGACTAAAATGGTAGTGCCTCCAACTGAGACTCATCATCGGGTTTCACATGCAAAAATGCAATGCCTACAATGTCCATAATCACATGATATTTCCGCTCAATATGTTTTGATCTCTTGTGGCTTCTTGGTTCTTTGGAATTAGCCACTGGACCACTATTATCACAATAAAGTGACAATGGCTTGTCCATACCTTGATCCACTTCCAGATCGGTAAAGAACTTTCGGAGGCAAACCACTTCTTTAGCAACTTCACAAGCAGCCACATATTCGGCTTCCATAGTTGAATCAGCAACACATGATTGTTTGATGCTTCTCCAAACTACAGCTCCCCCACCAAGAGTGAATACTGATCTAGATATCGACTTTCGATCATCTGTATCTGATTGAAAATTAGAATCAGTATATCCAATCGGAATCAAATCCCTGCCAGAATAAACAAGCATATAGTTCCTCGTTCTTCGTAGATACTTGAGAATATGCTTAACTGCTACCCAATGATCTAATCCTGGATTTGACTGAAAATGACTAACTATTCCCACTGCATAGCATATTTCAGGTCTTGTGCATAGCATAACATACATCAAGCTCCCTACTGCCGATGCATATGGAATCAGTCTCATATCTTCTTCCTCTTGGGATGTCGAAGGACACTACCTTTTAGAAAGAACAACTCCATGACGGGAAGGTAATTTACCTTTCTTGGAGTTTTGCATTGAATATCTAACAAGCATCTTGTCAATATACAATGCATGAGACAGAGCTAGCAGCTTTTTCTTGCGATCTCTAATAAGACGAATCCCAAGAATATAACTTGCTTCTCCCAAATCTTTCATTTGGAATTGTTCAGCTAGCCAAGCCTTTACGTCTGATAATAGTTCTAAATTATTCCCAATAAGTAGAATATCATCAACATAAAGTATTAGAAAGACCACTCGATTGTCCTTGATGAATTTATAAACACAAGATTCATCAGGATTTTGGATAAAGCCATAAGATTTGATCGCCTCATCAAATCTCATGTTCCAAGATCTGGACGCTTACTTAAGTCCATAGATAGACCTTTGCAACTTGCAAACCTTTTGTTTTTCATCCTTGCTAATAAAACCTTCTGGTTGCTCCATATAGATGGTCTATTCAAGATAGCCATTCAAAAAGGCTGTCTTGACATCCATCTGCCAAATTTCATAATCAAAATGAGCAGTAATGGAAAACAAGATTCGAATGGACTTCAGCATGGCTACTGGTGAAAAATTTTCCTCATAGTCAACTCCTTCTTTTTTAGTATAACCCTTTGCCACTAGCCTTGCTTTAAATGTCTCTACATTATCGTCCACTCCCCTCTTTCTTTTGTAGATCCATTTGCACCCTATAGGATTTACTCCTTTAGGTAGATCTACAAGCTCCTAGACTGAGTTGGAATACATGGATTCCATCTCAAGTTTCATAGCCTCAAGCCATTTCTCTTTGTCATGATCTTCCATTGCACATCTATATGTTAATGGGTCATCTCTTCCATCATCAGTGATAGCAACTTGTGCTTCACCATCTTGTCTATATCGAGAAGGTAGTCGTACTATCCTCCCACTACGACGAGGTGGTAAGATATTCTGACTCGAAGATATGGTCTCCTTGCTTTGTGGAACAACAATCCTAGCAGGTTGTTGACTGATCTCATCAGATTTTAATTCCTCCAAGACTATCTTGCTTTGAGGTTTGAAGTCTGTCATATAATTATTCTCAAGGAACGTGGCATTTGTCGATACAAACACCTTATTATCTCGAGGATTATAAAACACACCTCCTCTTGTGCCTTTTACATATCCTACAAAGAAACAAACTGCAGAACGCATTTCCAACTTTGTTGTCTTACCCATTAGCACGTATGCTGGGCACCCCCATATACTAAAGTGACTCAAACTGGGTTTGTGGCCACTCCATAAATCTAAAGGTGTTCTATGTACTGACTTAGATGGAACCACATTCAAAATGTAGGTTGATGTTTGTATAGCATACCCCCAAAACATTTTTGGAAGTGAAGAATAACTCAACATGGAACGAATCATGTCGAGTAAAGTTCGATTCCTCCTCTCAGCTACACCATTTTACTGAGGTGTACCAGGTGCAGTTAGTTGGGATAAAATCTCATACTCTAATAGGTGATCTTTGAATACATTATCAAGGTATTCACCTCCTCGATCTGATCGAATGCACTTGATTGATTTACCTAATTGTTTTTCCGTTTCGATTTGGAATTCCTTAAACTTTCCAAAAGTTTCAGACTTATGTCTCATTAGGTAAGCATAACCATATCTAGAGTAATCATCAACAAAATTAACGAAGTACTTATAGCCACCTCTTGCTTGTGTAGACATAGGTCCACAAACATCTGAATGTATAAGCTTCAGTGGTTCTTGGGCCCTATTGCCTTTTGCAGAGAAATGCCTATTTGTCATCTTACTTTCAAGACATGATTCACAGACTGGTAGAGTACCAATATTTAGTTCTCTTAAAGGACCATCATTTACAAGCCTATTTATCCTGTCAAGATTTATATGACCAAGTCTTAGGTGCCATAAATATGTGTTATCAGTGTGAGAAATATTTTTTTTCTTTGTTTTTGGCAATGCAACTTTGAACATTTCAGCATTCAATAATGAATTAAAATTGGGCCTTATTACATAGAGCCCATTTTCAATAAAACCAGAACAAATATTCAAACCATTTCTTGAAATAACAACTGATTTATTATCAAAAGAAACCGAATAACATTGTTCATAAAGTCGAGAAACTGAAATGAGGTTTCTAGTAAACCCCGGTATGAAATAAACATTATTCAAAAATAAAAATTTATTGTTCTTAACATAAAGTTTTATTTGTCCAACTGCTGATGCTGAAACTAAAGCTCCATTCCCAACTCTCAAAGTAAAGTCCCCATCAGCAAGTCTTGTGTAAGAATCAAGCTTCTGTAAGAAACAACAAATATGATTAGTCGCTCCTGAATCAATTATCCCGGGTGATAAATCATTTTCAACTAAACAAGATTCAGTAACAAGTAAATCTAATTTACCTTTCTTTTTCTGTTTCAGCTCTTCGAGATACTTCTTGCAGTTTCTCTTCTAATGCCCATCAATTCCGCAATGGAAACATTTTCCTTTTGGTTTTTTCTGGGTGGAGCCATTCTTATTTCCTTGACTGTTGCTTGGCTTGTTCTTTTTGCTGTTGTTCCCTGCTGTTTTCTCAGTTCCTGAACTCTTACCTTTATTCTTATTTCTCTTTCTCTTCTTTATAGAAGAGTTAGAGTTAGAAGGTTCAGCAACATTTGCTTCTCATTTCTTCTCCACAGAAATAGACTCATAAGTAGTGAGTTCGTTAAGCAATTCAGTCAAATTATAACTTAGCTTATTCATGAAGTAATTGCTTTTGAACTGAAGAAATTGTGGGCTAAGGCTTTCCAAAATCATGCCCACTTGTGTGCCTTCATCTATGGTAGCCCCATTGATTTCTGCCTCATGAATGGTACTAATCATCATTAGCACATGTTCACGAACAGGAGTTATAGCTTTCATTTTGCAGTTCATGACTTTCTTGACTGCTTCATGTTTAGCTTGATCAGAGGGTTTGCCAAACATGCCTTGTAGAGACTCCATTATCTCATAAGCAGTCTCTGTCTTTTCGTGCTTTGTGTTAAGCACGTCAGACATGGCAGAAAGCAAATAACAACGAGCTTTGTCATTTGCTTGAATCCAGTTTTCATAGGCATCTTTGATGGTTTTGTTGGCATTCACAGCTGGTTTTGGAGGACATTCCTCCATCAGGACAAACTTCAGGTTATCCAGCACAAGAATTATATTCATATTTTTCTTCCACTTAGCAAAGTTATCACCAATTAATTTTTCAGTAGCAAGCAGTGATAGGATTGGATTTGACATATTTCTGAAATCATTAAAAAAAATATATTCTAAATTATTCCATGCATAAAATTCAAAATAAATTTGGCATAGTAATCATGATGAATGATGCATATGCAAAACACTAAAATATATATGCACTACTATAGCCTCGGAAAATTTAATAAGCATATTATGTTGCCTTAGGGTCGATCACAATACCTTATTAAAATAGAGACAATCTCAATTAATAATGTTTTCAAAATATCTCATATTTTCAAAATTTATTAATAACCAATTTTTGGTCTAAATATAATTAACACTTTTAACTATATTTATATAAGTGTAACCCACCGTTTTGGATCCTAAAAATTTAACTCATAATAACCACCTTAGGGTAAGTTAATTATGAAATACATTTTATAAATCCTATCATAAGAAGTACAACCTTGATATTAACCTAAGCAAACACTTTCCTTAAGGAGGATGAAACTAAAGTCATCACGAAGCCCCACTTAGATTTCACGATGTTACACTAACGGTGGAGACCAAAGGATGTTTTGACAAACTACCCCATCCCACTCATTATTTTAAGTTTAGTGATTTAATATGTAAAACATCTAATGTTTTGTAAACTTAGCGGAAACAGACCAAGAAATCAATATTAAAGGTCTTTAATTACCAAATTTATTGTTTCATAATAAAATTACCTGCTTTATTAATAAAACTTAAATTTATTATGAAACATCTAAGTTATTCATGATAAACAATTTATTATAAAAACTTAGAACTAAATTTTGTGACATTACAAATTTTAACGATTTAAAATTAATTCACAAATTTTATTTAATCGACTAATCGATAAATATTCTAAAATAGTTTTGAATCAAATTATAAACTATTTACTATCATAAATAAATTTATGAAAATGCACATGTATGTATGGCATGTTATAATGCAAGAGTAGGCATTGTGCTAATTCTATATGTCATTAAAAATATGCATGAGAATAAACATTTTATAATTCACACAAAATAAATAAATTGGATATTAACCGGGTTGACAATTTGGGTATTTCTAAAATTACAACCAAAAAAAATATAATTACATTAATCATAAAAATGTAAAAAAATATAATTAATATTTCCAAGTGACTTTCACAAAAAAAAAAAACTTTTTTTTTAATTCACTGCCGCACAGTGGGCAGTCAAACTGTTGCACTGTGCGACAGCAGCTGCTGCCCAGTAGCAGCCCATTGCTGCACATATGTGCAGCAAGCGTGGCTGCTGCTCGTGCAGCAATCTGCACTGTGCAGAAAAAGCAAAAGAAATATTAATTATATTTTAAAAAAAAAATCGTCCGTCCGTCCATCGTGTCTTTGACTTGATCTTCATCTCGAACAATTATAATTAATTTACAATTACAGGAAAGAAATACCATTTAATTTTGGGTTTACATATCCAATATATAAAACAAAAAATTAAAATCCTAACCCAAGGTCATGTTGGGGTTGGTGCTCAGAGCGCCAATCCGGACCGTATTTATGTTTGATTCATGAATACGAACATCCCCTTATTCCATAATATTACTTATTTATGGTTGCACCTCTTGTTCTTATATACGTATTCGATCTGATTACGATTAGATTGAAACTAAATGTGGTTTAGTGATATGTATATATTAGACAAAGGCCCGATAATATATAATGCAGTACACAGTTACAAAGTTAGTTTGTAATTGACATTGGGAAGTGTCACTGCTATATGAATATTATCAAACATAGTTCCTGGTCAAGATTTGCTAACACGGGTCGGTTAGTCAAATCCGTTGAGACCAGTACATGTCGTATATCGAGACTTGGTCCGATGGTTTATCCCAATGAACCATGAGTCTATGGAGACTCGTATAGACGTGTAGGTGTTTATAGTGGATAAACAATGAACGGCTCACCGAAGATTCTTAATGGATGGTACACCAACGTCAATAAGAATCTTCTCGAGTTGAGTAGCATATTGGTCCTTCGACTTGAGACACCACTGTGGATGTATGAGACATCCTCCACACTTAGATGGCAGTCACGTCACCGATCTATTTAGATCAGACCTCCGCCTGTTCGTTGGGTGTGGATCGATCCTCAGGATATCATGAGTGTGTCAAGATAGGATCCGTCAGTTCTGTGTACAGAGCATAGGTAGTCCATATATAATTAGCAGTCTGTTAAATCTGTGGCCACAGTATACTTCGAAAGTAAGTTCCGATTGTTATTTAGAGATTGCTAATGAATACGTCGACGGGATAATACCTATAGAGATTTGACGTTTACATCTATATCTGTGGGATTATCCGGATACCTGTGACGGAGGGATTATACGTATGGAATGACCTCGACCTGTATGATTCAGCTAGTTTATCTGTGATCGTCATAATCTACGGGTGGATATATTATGGACATGAAATTGGATTTCGTGACGGATATACCTGAATCTAGAGAGTCTCAATAATGAAACATACTCATAGAGCACTAGAGCAACATTTATGAATAATGATGATTATTTATAAATCGTTTAATCGTTAAACGAAAAATACATGCGAAATGGCTGAACCGTCATTTCCTAATTAATGTGTATTTGGATTACATCTTGATGTGTTTTGATGCATGAAATGACAAAGTGCACACTTTGGCACCAAGGTGGTGCATTCGGCCAAGAGTTGGAAATTTGGGGATTTGGTTGCTTTTGGTGTTTTGATATTTTGAACATGCTAAGTTCATCTTCGAAATGATTTAGAATCATTCAAAATTGATTAGATCAATTTCGGACTAAAATGGACAAAATACCAATATAAGGGCAATTTGGTAAATTCACTTAAATATGATTTATTTGAATTTTATTTCATAATTTGATTATTGGATAATTAAATAAATATGTTTATTTAATTAATCCAAGAAAAATTTTTGAAATTGGAAAATTTGATTTTCCACCGCTTCCGCTGCGTTACCGGATTCTGCCCCTAAAAACCCCTACAGGTCAACCATACAATTAACGATTAAGATCCATACATTCACCATCACATGATAATTCATAAAAATGCATAGCCTACTCTTTTACATACATATTAAAATGATTTACAATAAATCATTTTATTAATATACCAGAATAAATACAACCGCTAATGATACCATTTGTTGGTTTTCAGAGTTCATGCGCAGCGGAAATCGTGTTTGGGTAACATGAAAAAATTTAATTTTCACATGAACAATAAAATCGGATTCGTATTTTCTGGTATATTAATAATAAAATTATTTAGAACTCATGTTAGAAATATACATGTAGATCTGGATCTCTTTGTAAATCGATTCTTTGAACCACGATCTTCCTCGTCTTATCTCCTCACCTCAAACGGCACGTGTGGGCGTGAAAATAAATGCGAAGAACACTCTAATTTTAGTGAAGGATTCGTGTACTCAACACATGAGACGAATCCCGTAGGGTTATTTTCTTTTTAGTTTTCTCAAAACCAAACAAAGAAAAATCAAAAGGAAAACTATTTTCTTTTTATTTTTCTCTCACCCTACCTCTCGTTTTTTGGTTGTTGTCTCACTTTTTTTTTTTTTTTTTATCAAAAGTGATTTTTTAAATTGAAAACCACACAGCTCACGTTTTTTCAATTTTAAAAGGATTTGTTTTCTCTCTTTTTTGGATCAACTTTTGATCATCAAATAGAATTCTAATTCTATCCCAAGATTTTGATTTTCCAAGCAAAATCCTATCAATTTTTTATTTTTAAAAAAAAACAAAACAAAATCCTTTAATATTTATCACATAATTTATCAAAGATAATTCATTAAAAAAATAATTTCAAAATTTTAACTTTTGAAATATTATCTTTTTAAATTAAAATTTTAATTAATCAAATTAATTAAATATTAATTTTCATAAATTAATAAATAGATACATTATCTATTAATAAATGTATTAGGACAACATTTGTCATAATTTCCATACAAGAGCTTTATGGAATAATTAGAGTGTAAAATAATTCATAATTATTTTAAATAATTCTCAACTATTTTTCTTCGCAATTATAATCGTTCGAACAGTGATAAAAGACGACGAGGGGACCGATGGACCTATAATTCTAAGCTCCAATAATTTTGTCGATTAATTATAAACTCTTTTATTAATCAAACGAAATTATTAATTCTGGAGTAACTCCACTAAATACCCAGAATTGCACTCTCAGAATTATATAATTAATTACTCAAAGTATTCGTCCATTGATATAGTCATTACCTATGCAATGATCCTCCATAACAGATTCGTAAATGAGCTAGGTATAAAATATTCGTTAACCTCTCCAATTACATATTTATCCTTGACTTCCATTAGTTCTCAAGTGAACAATTAATTCATAACTTTTATGAATTTGCGCGCTAAACGTTCATGTCATGAACTAACAAACAAGGGAATCTTATGAACGGATTTCATTATATCAGGTTAGCATTCCCAGCTATTCATTCAACTCATTCCCAAAATACAAGGTTTACGAAATGTAATAAATACAAAATCATACCAAGTAAATTAAAGAATAAATTAATATGATATAGTAGTCTGCTAAATACAATGAATTAAGATCATCTCATATATGACCATCATTATGATAAAATTGATGTTCTTTATTTAACAGAAATTATTAGAACTTTTCAATTTTATCTGGTCATGTCCAATATAATCTTATTATATAAAACACATTCATTTTTATGTCTCTACATAATATAGTCTGGATAGAACTATACCATTCATAATGGAATGAACTGTATTTATGACTTTGGATTTGAAGATTCCCAACTTCAAATTATAGTCATGGAAAATTTTGATTATTACTCTTTAAATTTTATCCATGCATATATGCATGTAACATTTTACATACACATATATGTTTAATTTAAAGCTACATTAATAATCACGGAATTTTCATGAATTTTATAAAGCAAATCAAAATGCATACATGGAATAAAATAGAATCACAAATTTATTAATCAATCATGTTTCGAATACATTTGCTTGTCAGGCATACAAATCCCAACAGTCCCGTTTCCGACTCGTAGGTAAATCTCAACGGAAGTCAGTGTCCTGCTAATCAGCAGATTCTGCACATCAGTACATATTTATGTACTACATCTAGTCTCAAAAATCCAATTTTGAAACTAATAGTGAACATGTTTATGACAAACATACTTGAAGCTGGAGCCTTTACCCGCCTTCAGTTCCTTCATGTCTGCCTTGTCCATACGGCAGTCACGCTTCTAGTGACCCCGTTTGCCACAGTTTAGGCAGACATTTTGGGATATGTCATTTGTCTTCCTAGAAGACTATGATGATTTTGCCTTTGTCCTTTTCCACACCCCAGAAGTCTTCGACCATCTGGTATGTCGAAGTAAGATACGTCTTATGCTTCTTGCCCTTTTGCAAACTCTGGCTTTGTCTCCTTGAGCATAGCCATTAACTCTGCAAGAGTTTTCTATTGCAATTATTACTTCTAAGATCTAAGGATAGATCTATGAAGATCCTTCAGTTTCAACATCATGGTTTAAGGATTTAATCTTTGGTTCTGACGAAGAAATTAAGGAGTCATTGCATGCAAGCATAAAGGATTGAGCATTAAAGTTATCATCACCATGAGTGTTCCAAAGCTCATGCTCTACTATTCGCTCAACTCCGGGCTTAGGCCCAAGAGGTTGCTCTATAAAATAGAGTAACTTCTCAGTTCCCAGGACTATCCTGAGGTTCTATTCCCAATCTGAAAATTAAAGCCGTTTAAAGACATTTTCTCCCAGGATTATGTTTTAAACGTTAATCTTTCAGTTATCTTGATTTCAATAGTCCAACTATCCAATCAACAATTTCGGGTACTATTGAATATAATGATTACTATAGTCTAACTATATATAATCAACTATAATTTGATTGGTTAAATTCAAATTTATTGATTACTATAATCCAATTATATAATCAACTATTAATTGAAGTAGTTTGAATACAGTCTAACTATTTAATTAAAACAACAATTAAATACTAGTCCAACTAATATATTCATGTAATGATGAAAAATGAAATGAGCGCGTATTGGCAAGTATCTAAACGAAATTGCAAATTTAATATTTTCCTCCCACTATTTTTCGGCGAGCCTCTAACCCTCTGTTGAGTACTCGGGAAACCTAGTTTCCTAATGGGCTAGGATCCCTTTAAATAACACACAACCTTGACTTTGGCCAACAAGCTATATGATATTCAACTAGGTAGATCTCTAAGATCAATTGGATCTCATCCAATTCCTAGATCCAGTAGGTGGACATCCAAGTCCGAAACATATATCTAATATCTGCCAATATATCCAATATATTCCCTAACATTTTTTCCTCTAAATCAACTAAGCATTGGCTTTGGCACAACAAGCTTAATGATTCTAGTTAAGCGGGACCCATTGACTTTGGAAAACTTTGTAATCGATGTCGAGGGACAAGAAGTGATATTGACTTTGGCCAACAAATCACAACTTGGACAAGACATGCGATATGGAACAAAGCCTTCATGATTCAAACACATCAGCGATGGACAAAGGTCTTGACTTTGGCCAACAAACCAGTGTCAATCTTGGATCTTGAGAGAGAATCACTCAATGGAAGGAAAACGCTTAATATTTGTTGATGGTTTTTCGCGTAATTGGCAACCAATTAATTAACTTTGATTAGGTCTCATCATACACCCTTAAGCATGCATTCTAAAAGTATAATAAGGCGTGGTAAATAAATTAATAATGATATGCTGATGGATATCTCACAAATTGTTCCTAGAATAAATCACTCAATTTCCTCTCTCCCGCTAGCACCATTCTTACTTCTACCCAATTACATAACAATTCTAAAGAAACCTCATTTACATTGAGGGGAATATGTGAGAAGAGAAATACAAAGAGTCAAGAGGTAATAGGCTGGACACGCAGGTCCAATTTAATTAATTCTAAATTTATTACAACAATTTCCAAAATTGCCCTCACCCATCTAGTATCCATCCGATATACATTATTCATACATCACATCCATGTATTCACACAAAGCATGTTATCAATCAATCTAATCCAATTAATTAATCTTTGATTAGTGAGCATCCAATGTTCATGTTGGAATGTATGCCCTAGAGCTACATGTGATGTAAACGGTTTTATATGTTTTGAAATAAAATAATACATTATTCATTTATCAAATTGTTTGTTTAATTTTCGAATGATATATATCATCTTAAATACCCTAGATTGCTTATGTACCTTCAGACTTAGTGTATGAGTGTCATACACAAGAGGATTTAAATCTGAAGTTAGTAATCTTAAATAGTCCATAGAGAGCAAACAAAGTGGGTACTTTGTTTGTGGTTTATCTATAGCTGCGGTCCATTATATATTTGTATGGCGATCTTGATCCGGATAGTCCATGTAGAGACATGAGAATGGAGGCACCTTGTATGATGCGATCATATAGGACTGGACCCAGATGGAAATGACATTCTTATAATATCCGTTAAACTAAGAAAGTCATTTCGATCTACTGGATGGTCATAGATAGATTGATCTTAATCCTGAGTGTACTACGAACTCCTGCTTGGCAGGCTATGTCCTTTGATTTACAAAGGTGAGGTTGGTGTAGCAGTCCCGACCAAAAGCTACATACTTTGAGGACATAGTTTGTTTTGTAGCTGGGAACGTTTTGAATAGACATGGAGTTCACTCCTTCTGGCGAGAAGTAGATGAGTATCTTTCTTAAGGGTTGATTCGGTACTTGAACGATTTGAGCGCTCAAGTCTCTCTATTACGAATAGAAAGATTAAAATTCATAATAGTTGTGAATAAATCGTTCATTAGAGAATCAATGGTACTTAAGGTAAAAATAATTAGAGGGGTATAACAGACATTATGACCCGGCTCTAATTACGAGATACTCGTGAAGGATCAATTCGTATGTAATGACTATATTGATGGACAACGACTTAATATATCATCTGCGGCAACGAGAGTGTAACTTTGGGTTTTTAGTGGAATAACCCGGAGTTAATAATTCGGAATATTTAATTAAGAGCTTAATTAATATTTCGAGATTATTGGAGCTCGGAACCGTAGGTCCATTTGGTCCCCGTGCTAGCTCGATTTACTATAACGGATTTAGTATAATTGGATAGTCCAATTATATACTCACAAAGGTATAAATATTATTAATATGATTAATAATATTATTTGTCACACTTATAACTATATATTAAAAGTTAATATATGATTTATATAATAAATGATTATATGATAATTATTTATTTTTAGTAATTAAATTATATATGATATAATTTAATGAAGGCTAATATTGGAATTCCAAATTTGGGTTTTGGAAACTTTTGAATTAAATTTGGAAGTTACACATTTATGAAAGTTGGTAACTCTTTAATTTTGTAACATATATTTCAATTATGGAATTGAATACTTAATGCTACAAAATTAATCAATTATTCCTAGTAGTGGCCGAATTCCTCAAGCATAAAGGGAATGGATTTATTTATTTTGGAAACAAATAAAATCCTTGCCATGAATTTGGAAATTATGATTTTCAAATTTGTTAATTGATTATTTGATTTTTTAACATCCTTTCAATAATGGTAATTGAATATTTGATGTTACAAAAATTGAAATAAACCCTAGTTTGGCCGATTCTTGCTTATTATGGAGGGGAGTGTTTGATTTGTTTTAGGAAACAAATTACCCTAAGTATAAAAAGAAAAATATAATTTTTCTTTGGAAGGACTCTCATTCTAAAAACCCTAGCCACCTTCTTCTTCTTCTCCATTCTCTCAAAAGTTGAGAAACAATATTGAAGAACAAGAATAAGAAAAATATTTTGAGTGTGTGATTAAGTCTCTAAAATATTTAGGGATTTGTTTGTGTGTGTAGCTCGCACTACTTTCCGTTGGTAACGAGATATAGCTCAGAAGAATTTGTGGTGACGAACAAATCATCCTCTTCCTCTATTCATCAAGGTCACGGCAGTGAGGTTTAGTTTCACCTCATTGCCGCACCTTTGCCTCTTGATTTGGGGCTAGTTTTGTTTCGTTTTTAATTGGGGATTTTGGGAAACACTTTGGGGATATTTTGAGACTGAGTTGGGACTGTTTTTGAGTGATAAAATCAAACCTTAAATACTCTAGCAGTTCAGGCCAATAGTGGACTGGTTTGTGTGCAGTTCGGTTGTGTAACGGGTGCAAAACAGTTCAATAATTCACTGCAGTTCGTGGGCTGTTCGGGGACTGTTTCGGGGGTATTCCGGGGGTGAAATCTTGTCCGAAATAGAAGTAAAATTTCAGTATACCCACTGGTTACATTCGGCTAAAGGAAGGGCAAAGCAGAAAAAAATTTCAAGGTCGATCTGTGTGCCTAATCGCTTCCGCTGCGAGAGGAAAGTGTTTCCTATAGTTCCAACAACGATTTGATTTGCGCGAGTCCAACTCGTTTAAGAATAAGTACTCAAAGTATAAATTCTTGAATTATATCAAACTACAATATTAAATCCAGTTTAATTTGTATTCAATACTAATTCATATTTAATTCCAAATTAAATAATTACACTTTATTAATGAGCCTTTGCGACATAGATTCTAAATCTAATCTTAACGGGTCTCAAAACCCAATTAACATCCAATGTCAATTTAATTAAAGTCCAATGGGCTTTTAATTAATTCATAAGGCATAGACTTTGGCAACCAAAGCCCAATAAGGAATCACCCTTTGCCACAAAAGTAATTTTTGCCCATTAGGCCCAATTAAATTATAAAGGCCCAATTATCATATTTGAACTTTATGGAAATGGTTTTAGGCCCAATTGGATCCGACCAATTATCCTAAACCAAACTTGGTCCAACCAAGCCCATTAAGCCCAAATACAACATTTTTAGCCCAATTCCAAATTAAGCCCAATTAATTAAATTCTAAAATTCCAAATTTCACAATTTAATTAATTAAAGTGTATTGCACTAATTAATCATCTAAATTAATATTTCCAAAATATCAATTTAATTATTTAATCATGCATTATTATTATCAATTCATGTCCAACATAATTGAAACAAAATTAACATCATTCTATGCTTCTCATCTCACGCAATTTGGGATTTCTATCATTAATTTTGATTTCAATCCAAATAAATCACAAAATCAATGTATCCAAACATTTTAAACACATCCAATGGTCTAAAAAACAAAATCACCATGAGTTAGGGTTCTAGTTACATTCGTCCATCATAAGGAAATAGGGAAAAATTTTCTAATCAAATTTTATCCAAATTAATCATGCATAACTCTAAGTTATCATAATCCAAACATAACCAAACACTCAATTTGACAAAATCCTGCTCCAAGCAAAATTACCCAAATTCAAGTATATAAACCCTAAGTCAATTTCATGCTCAATTATGGCTCTGATACCATTGTTGGGTTTATAAGGTCAAACCAATATCAATTAAGCAAGAAATCATATGAATACAACAAAGTAAGAATGCGGAAAATACTCACTTTGATCGGATTTTGGATGTAGGAGATAACAAAAATTCCAAGTCGTTGTGTTGTGCTCCAAGCTCCCCTTTGATGTATGTAAAGCTTCCAAGCATCTCCTTGAATTCCAAACTCATTTATTGGTTTCCCTAACACCTTGATATGATTCTTCAAGTGCTAGCTTAGGAAAAATTGCTACAAAATTTCCTAGTAAAGCCTTGTAATATTCGGCCAAAGTGAGAGGAAAGAAGAGAGAGTTTTTCCTTTTTGGTATATTTTGGTTTCTAAAACCAATTACACTTATAAAAAGTCAACTCCAAATTTGGTATATGCTTTTCCAAAAAGCATAAAGCAAATTGGAGGGAAAATTGGCATTCAATGCCTCCATCTACTCACATCATGAATAGTGACTGGATGTCAATCACAAAAAGGTGACATGACTTCCATCACTAAAGTGACAGGAGATGTGACTTGCGATGTGACTTGTGGGCCCCACTTTAATTCTAAATCCGAGTGGGCCCGCAAACACATTCCGGGCTCGGGTTCATTAATTCTGAATTAACGAATTTTCTGTTGCGACGTAATTAAATCAAATTTAATTAAATAATTATGCCTAGCAAAATTATTATTCATGTCGCTCGCGAATTAATTCTAAATTAATTCGTTCGCCCGAATTAAAATCCAATTTTAATTCCGCGTCGAAATCTAATTTCGTTTAATATATCGAATATATTATTTTATCGATTAATTCCAAATTAATCGTTCTCTCTATTTGATAGTATTTTATCCCAGATAAAATCTCTCTGTAATTAATCTCAGATTAATTATGTTCGAATCATACATCATCGGTGAATCTTCGGGAAGCGACCCATGAGATCTCTGGATATGTTGGCAGTAAATCCAGTCGTCGGACTATCCAAACACGTACGTACCTAGTACTACGTTTTACCAATTTACGAGACATGGTTGGCTTCTAGCAAAGCACCGTGCCTACCCAATTCTCCATAAATATTCTTAAAGGAACATATAATCTATGTCAAGCGTAGTATACGTAGTGTTGTATATTGCGATCCAGTATCATATGTCACATGTTAGGCCTGGGGCTGGAAATGTGTCTACCCCGTATGAAGCATATATCGGATCTCTGGTAACTAGTCTCTATAATCGGATAAGCATGACCTAGTCATATTATCCTGATGACTGCAGTACATAAGAGTATTAGTTACGTATCCTACGTGATCATCATCTCCATATGACTGAAGTAATACTTCCATCTTGACATCACACCCAATACACTACGATTCTCAATAAACCCAAAAGAGGCATACACAGAACCTTTTAAAGCCTTGGACGACCAAAACCAAAGTATATTGATTGTCGCAAGTATTAGCGATGCAAGTCTCAGGTTAAGACCAAATACACCTACCCTGATTCGGACTCCCATAGACACATAGTCATACTACCAATGGGATTCCGAGGGGTCTATCCAGAGCGAAGCTGTTTCCGTACCATCGGTAAACACAACCTCCTATCACACTTGCATAAGTATCCAATACTTAAATATATGAGAACTATGTCGTTATGCTCCCACAACGCGCACAAGTGCAATACTAGTCTATTCCGCATTATCGATGTCCAATCTCGATAATACTACGACTAGGGATATTTTAATGATTAAACCTTAGTGGATTAATATTGTCTCATATCTTATTAATCCGGAACTAATCATATGGACTTTTATCATTTATATATCCCAGTAATCCAATTACAAATGATAAAAGAGAAATTTCCTTTGTCACATAGTTAATTTGTACAACAACACCATGTTCTGTACAAATAGTGATGTTATGGATCATAATTCTCCAACAATTCATATATGGCAGAAGATCTTGATGGTAGAAAATTTACATAAGGTTTCATCTATACTCTTACAAGTGGAGCTGTGTTATGGCAGTCAAGAATGCAACAGTGTATTGCATTATCCACAACAAAAGCTAAGTACATTGCAGCAGCGGAAGCAGGAAAAGAAATATTGTGGTTAAAGCGTTTTCTCCAAGAATTAGGGATCAAACGGACAGAATACAAGATACATTGTGACAGTCAAAGTGCTCTGGACTGGGGCAAAAACTCAGTGTATCATTCTCGGACGAAGCACATCGATATTCTCTATCATTGGATACGCGATGTGATGGATCAAAACTATTGAGACTAGTGAAGATCCATAAAGATGAGAATCCAGCTGACATGTTAACAAAGGTGGTTACTCGGGACAAGCTAGAGTTATGTAGAGATATTGTCGGGATAGTTGTTAGATGACGATCGTTTCAGATGCAGCTGGAGGGGGAGAATTGAAGAATCCAGCTGCCACCAACCAATCCAGCTGCCACCAACCAATCCAACTGCCACCACCATTGCAAGAAAACCTCCAAGCCAATTTTAGATGCAAGTTTGAAAATGGAGCAAGTTTCCAAGATTACTTTCGGTGGGCACTATTTATGTGTGGAAAATTTGAGCAAGAATTTTGTTATAAATACATAGATTGGTTATCCTAAAAACATTAAGATTCAAGTTAAGAAAACCTAGAGAGTGTAGACAGTGAGGTTTTTCTAAAGTTTAGACACATGTAAAATTCTATTCTTATAGTAATATATTCGATTTTTCCTCAAAATACTCTATATTCACTACAAAAATTATACCATTTAGCATCGAAATAAATTGACGCCAAAAACCATATTTTCGACGCAAAATATTATTAGCGTCGAAATAATCAGACGTAAAAAGTGGACGCCGAAATAATCAGACGTAAAAAGTGGACG
The DNA here is from genome assembly GCA_019454045.1 of Zanthoxylum bungeanum. Classification (NCBI taxonomy): domain Eukaryota; kingdom Viridiplantae; phylum Streptophyta; class Magnoliopsida; order Sapindales; family Rutaceae; genus Zanthoxylum; species Zanthoxylum bungeanum. The sequence continues at coordinate 374,380 of SKCR01038325.1, read as the reverse complement.
TCGAAATAACCATATTTTCGAGAATAACTTTTAGCGTCAAAATAAATAATTGCGACGCTAACGACTGTATTTGGCGTCCAATTTTTTTCGACGCTAAATTAAATTTTCTGACGCTATATGTTATATTTGGCGACGAAATAAGTCGATGCTAAAAGTTTGACTTTTAGCGTCGAAATATGTCGACGCTAGAGTATATTAAAAAAGTAATATATGTATACTTACTGCGGTGATTTTCTTGTTACTATTAGCGTCGAAATGTTCGACGCCAAAAGATTGATTTTGGCGTCGACTGTTTCGACTCTAATAGTTAAAAAAAATTTTTTTTTTTTAAAAATTATTAATTTACTTCTTTTTAGTCTAAAATAATTAATTTAATATTTAATTTAATTGAAAAAAATTTCTGATTAATAACAGAATTACGAAATATTATAATAATTATTATATTCAATTTTTTTTTTTAAAAAAAACATATTCTATTAAAACTATTTGTTCAAAATGTTTATACAAAACCAAATCTAAAATTTATTATTGCTGTGATGGGGGGACGCTCGAGCCCGATGCACCCTGACTGATTGAGGCCTCCAACATCTGACAGAAAACCAGCATTTGCTGTTCGAGATGCTCCATCTTCTTCTCGTGGTCCACCTTGACCTGTTGTAGCTCGTCTTTAGTCTGGTTCAGCTCGTCTCGGGTGGTGGCTAACTCGTCTAGAAGAGATGCATTTTCCGAATTAACAGTACTGCGTGCAGATGACGTCGGCTTCTTACGAGTTCCAAGGCCAACGTTGTAAGCTGTCTGATTCTTTAAAACCAATTGCGACAACTGCTCATCTGGTATCGGGTCGGATCCTGTCTCCTGAGTTTGATGTTGGAGTTCCATCATTTTGTTATGTTTCAAAAAATAAGTCAATATTAGAATTTGAGAAAAAAAATTAATATATATAATATTAATTATTTTATTTTAAAAACTGAAACTTACATGGCAGCGTTCGGCTTCTTCATTTATCCATTTGTTTCTCTCATTGTAATGCGTCACACGGAAAAAATCTGGAAATGATTGCACCCCACATGTGCTACTCTGTTATAAATAGAAAATAAATTCAATATTATTCCACATTAGTAAAACCAATGAACTGTTAAATTTTACGTTAGGATATATTTACCTCAGAATGTTCGGCACGATGTTGGATAAATGGCTTCGAACCTCCACGGTGGTTAAAACGCAAGTGACTTCGATTTTCCGCATTTGCGTGACATTTATCCTGCATTTACCAACAATGTAAGTACCGAAAACAAAGACAATTATAAATTTCCGTTTATTTCAAAATTTACCTCGTGTTTTTTGTTAGACCAAAGCTCACATAAAAATGTCTAGTCTTGCTCCTCTATAAAATCAGGCTTTTGTTGTCGAGCATCTGAAGGTCCATGTTCGTCGAATATTGGTTTCAGGACTTTTTTCCTATAATCTTTATAACTTTTCCCCATGTGGTAGTCAATATATTGTTGGACATTCACTTTGGTCAGATCGAAGTTGAACCACTCCTACATGAATAGTAACCGAGTAAAAATAAGTATAAAATAAAAATGTTAACTAACAAACAATATCGAAAACTTACAAGTAGCGAAGAGAATAGCTGGTTGATTTTCGTCTCCCACGGTATCTTTCTCCAAGAAACGTAGTTTTGGGGAGCTTCATATCGAGCTGCAGCTCTTATAGCTGTATTAACCGCTGAATTATGTTGTCCGACTTGACTGTGTCCATCATCTGATATCTCAATCCGGATACGGCCGTGAGCCTTAACGTACTTAGATAACCCCATGCCACAGGTGCGTCCTCGACCCTTCGCTGTACTGGACTCACCTGTGCTAGCAGAGACTCCACCAGGGCCAATTGTCCTTACTGATGTAGATGAAGTCGCATTAGCCCGTCTGCGATTGCCCGGTGCCATCTGCAAAAACACAAAAAGTTTCATGTATTTTGAATGTAATAGAACCAAACCAAACACATGCATTTTATAGTATATGTATGAACATTATATTACAAAACCAAACCAAACCAAACTAAACTAAACTTAACCAAACCAAACACATAAACTCGTTATTGTATAACACGACTCGGCAGCCTCCCCTCTCATTCGAGACACAAAAACACAAACCCTAAGACTGTTATCTCCTCTCACACTCTCACCTTTCGTTTTCATTTGGCTCTCTCTCACTCAACAAACAATCAACAGCCCCTTCCAACCGAAAAATTCAAACACACAGACCCCACAAAACTAACCCTCAAGAACACATACTTCCCTCTGCCACCACCAGAACATCAGTAATTTGCTGTTGTTCTCACATTCACCAGCCACACCCCTTCACTGCTCACTCATGCAACAAACTCTCCACATGAACAACACAACCCATCCAGCAACCACAGAGCCACTCACGCAAGCCCCTTGATTCACCCTTCGCACTGCCAAGAACCAGAAACCCTCAATACCCCACATCCACGAGCAAACTCATCAACAAACCCCAGCCATCATACACCAATAATCTCACCTAAACTCCAATCTATTAACCATGAGGGTATATTTATTGTTAAATTCACTCTTTAAATTCACTATTTGCTCCAATGTTCATATCACAATATTTAACTTAAACTTAAACTTCATTTATATGAGACTTACCTGTAAAGTCTATGAATTTGCTGAAGAATAATGGTTGGAGCCGAGAAAGAAGAAGAAGGCAGAGAGAAATATATGGTTTTGGTCGTCTGAGCCGAGAAAGAAGAAGACACTGGTTTTAGGTATTTAATGGACATTTAGCGTCGAAATTATTCGACGCCAAAAGTAAATAATTTCGACGTTAAAAAGTTGACGGCTTATTAAAAAATTAAGGTTATTTTTCCGGGAAATTTAATTTTTTTATTTAGCGTCGAAATTAAACAAATCGACGCTAAATGTTAGACATTTCGCGTCGATAAGACTTTGAAGGGGTTATTTAGGGGGTGAATCCGGTAACGCAGCGGAAGCGGTGAAAATCTGATTTTCAGATTTCAAAAATTTTTCTCGGATAAATTAAATAAACATATTTATTTAATATTCCAATAATCAAATTATGAAAATAAATTCAATAAAACATTTTTAGGTGAATTTACCGAAATACCCTTGCTTTGTATTTTTATCCATTTTAGTCCGAAATTGATCCAATCAATTTTGAATGATTCTAAATCATTTCTAAGATGAACTTATGATGTTCAAAACATCAAAACACCAAAGCAACCAAAATCCCCAAATTCTCACACAAAAGCCGTGAGCCTCTCCAAGGTTCAAATTTGTGCATTTTGCACTTTCATGCTTCAAGACACATCCAAATGATATCCAATCAACATGAAACTTTATATGAATCATATACACACATAAATACACAACATATATGAAAACCCCCAAATTTGGAATTAGTTAAGAACCCTAATTTTTCAATTTCCTCAAATTGGACAAATTAGACCAAATACATTAAATCAATTACTTTAATCATCATTCTTCCATCCAATCCAAGTCTCAACACAATGAAACAACTCAAGATCAAATCTAGTTCATTTAAGAGTGGGTCAATAACTCTAGATTAGCAACATGGTTTCCAAAACCTTAAAAGAATGTTTACAACTACACTAGTTACAAACTTCCATCATCATACATGCTTTACACCTTCACCAAAACTTCCATCAACAAAAACCATAAAGAAAAAAGAAGGAAATAACCTAAGGATATCATATATTGAAGCCTAGATCCTAAGGAACAATTTCCTTACTAATAGTAAGTTGGAAAAAACTTACTAAAATCAAGCTTTCCTTTGATCTTTCTTTCTTTCTCAAGCTTCCTTTAGGTTTCTTCAATGGTGTTTGTTTTGATAAAGTGTATTAGGTTAAGTGTATCATGAAATGAAAATCAATTTATACTTGTTTCATTTGGCCCTTGGCCGAAAATGACTAAGGCAAAAACAAGGAAATTAATTTCAATTTCATTTCAATTTCATTTGGTCAACTTGGACAAATATCTTATAAACAACTTTATTAGATATTTATTTTGGTCAACAAATGCAACTAATGTCATTTACTTTAAATATCCTAACATAAGATATTTATATTTTAATTAATTTAATCATTTAACAATTAAATAATTAATTAATTAATCAAATACAAATATATTAAATATATGTATAATATTTACATTAAATATTAAAAAAATATATTCATTTAAGATAAAAGTCAAATAACTCATTTTGACTATTAGTTAATGTGTATTTAAATTAATCAAGTATTAAATGTAAATACACAATAATTAGGCAAATGACTATCTAGTCTCTTTAGCATGTATCTTGCGTTTAACTATTAAACGACTTTATAAATAATCAATATTATTTATTAATGTTGCTCTAGTGCTCTACGAGTATGTTTCATTATTGAGACTCTCTAGATTCAGGTATATCCGTCACGAAATCAAATTTCGTGTCCATAATCTATCCACCCGTAGATTATGACGATCACGGATAATCTCGCTGAACCATACAGGTCGAGGTCATGGAAAATGTATAATTCCTCCGTCACAGGTATCCGGATAAATCCCAGAGATATAGATGTAAACGTCAAATCTCTATCGGGATTATCCAGTCGACTATTCTATTAGCAATCTCAAAAGAATATTTAGAACTAGCTTCTAAACTTTACCACGGGCCCATGGTTTTATCTGATTGCTAATCATATGGACTACCTATGCTCTGGTACACAGAACTGACGGATCCTATCTTGATACACATAGGACACCCTGAGGATCTATCTACACCCAACGAACAGGCGGAGGTCTGATCTTAATAGATCGGTGACGTGACTGCCGTCTAAGTGTAGAAGATGTCTCATGCGTCCACAATGGCATCTCAAGTCTAAGAATCACAAGTGCTACCCAACCCAAGAAGATTCTTATTGACGCTGGTGTACCATCCATTAAGAATCTTCGGTGAGTCGTTCAGTGTTTATCCGCTATAAACACCTACACGTCTATACTAGTCTCCAAGACTTATGGTTCATTGAGAAACCATTGGAATCAAATATTCCAGTATACGACATGTACCGGTCTCAAAGGGTTTACTATACTGACCAAGTAGTGTAAATCATTACGTCTTTACCATATAAAAGAATAGATTATATTATAGAAACTGCATATATTATTCATAATAATAATGTTTTACAGAAGTATTTAACAGAAATACAACCGGGAATTGGCGCTCTGAGCACCAACCCCAACAGACTTTTCGACGCTAAATGTATAAAATTTAGCGTCGAAATATAATAGTCGACGCTAAATGTCTGTATTTAGCGTCGGTTCTTATTTCGACGTTAAATGTCTAACATTTAGCGTCGACTATTATATTTCGACGTTAAATGTCTACCATTAAAAATAATAATAACAATTATATGATAATTATACTATTAATAATTACGACAATCTTTCAACCATATTTAAATAATAATTAAAAACAACAACCATACATTATAATCCAGAAAATTATTCATCAATCACAAAATACACTAACTTCATTAATCACTATTATCTTCGGTATTTGAGGATTCGTGACTGGAATCGAAGTCATCTTCAATGTCAAATTCTTTTTCACTTGCTACTTCAGTGCTCACTTCAGAATGAGGAATTATCTCAACGTCTGTGCTATTTCGTGTTAATGTGATATTTTCAGGAACGGTGACAGTTTGTCCATAAAATATCTGTTCAGGAACTTCGAAGTTGCCGGAGACTTCTTGTGTTTCATCTGATATGTCAACTCTATCTTTCTCCTGCGTGTCCCAAATGCCCTTATGTTGTAACTTTTCTACCACCATCCATCCAGTTCCTAACTTTGGATAAGATATATATATCACTGAACGTTTTTGGGTATAAAAATGTATGGATCATTCTTGTACCAAAAACGTTGAACATTAATTGACGTTAGATGATTACTAACTTGAATTCTCCTCTTTCTGGCATTTATGTCAAACCAATTAAAGTCGAATAGCACAATATGTCGTATGGGTCGGTATATCAACTAAATGACCGATTGCAACACTTTGTAGAAGTCAATAAGATCTGAGCTGTGTTCTCCTTGGACTACAATTCCATAATTCTTAGTCACATGAGTAACATCTCGCTGTTCGGTATGAAATCTAACTCCGTTGACAATGCATCCACTGTATTCATAAGCCTGCTTTTTTGGCTCATAAGCCAAAGAAACCAACGAGGATGACGAGTCCAATTGACCATTTTGCACTTGGTTGTTAATCTAACAATGAGAGAAATAGATGTGTTAATATAACAAACTGAAATATTTAATGTTAGGATAAAAATAAATATAAAATGTTAGGCCTTACAGTTGTCTCAAACCATTTAGGAAATTCTTTTTTGTGTGCTTCATCAACGTTATGGTCACCACCACATTGTAGCATTGTTAGATGTTGCCTACAAAAAATGAGTTAGGTTAATGTATGACAAAAATACTATAGTTATGCACCAGAAAAACTTACGTTAAATACGGTTGCACTTCATCACAATTACTCAATATAAACCAATGCTCACGTTGAACTTCCTGAAGGGTTAGTAATTTGACACCTACTGCTCCAAATGGTCTGCAATTTTGACGGAATACTGTGATATCTTGCGAATTACTTGCATCTCCATCATAGTTTCATGGCCGACGATTAAAATGAGTTTCAATATTCTGCATGTACATCGAACAAAATGTTATTGCTTCACTTATTACAACAGCTTCAGCTATTGACCCTTCAGGGCGCGCCTTGTTTTTCACATATTGTTTGTAATCTCCCAAAGCCCTACGGATATGACAACAAGTTTGCATTAAAACTAAATTCAATGCACAGTAAAAATTTAAGAATGTAATATTTAAACCTGTATATATATAGTACCTCCCAATGGGATACATCCATCTCTAATGGACAGGACCTCCCTTTCTAGCTTCAGCCGGTAAATGCACGGCCAGATGTACCATCACATCAAAAAAAGCGGGTGGCAAAATTCGCTCCAGCTTGCATAGGATTATCACGATTCCTCGCTCAAGTTCGTCAATAACAGTTGTGGTTAATGTCCTCTGACATAAATGTTTAAAGAAGCCACATAGATCAAGTACGACGTCGCATACATTCGGGGGGAGATAAGGTCGAATGCCAACAGGAAGGAGAATCTCGAGAAGCACATGACAATCGTGACTCTTTAATCCCATTATTGTATCATCTTTGACCCAACGCCCAATATTCGATGCATAATCATCAGGGAATTTAACCATTTTCAGCCAATCAAAAAATGATTTTCTCTCTGATTGAGTGAGCACATAACTAGCAGGTGGCTTAATAAGACCTCGAGAAGTGACTTGTAAATGTAATTCACTACGAATTCTAAGATCTTGTAGGTCCAATCTAGCATTTACAGTGTCTTTTGTCTTACCCGAAATATTGAATAGTGTGCCCACTAAACTCTCACAAATGTTTTTTTCTATATGCATTACATCCAAATTATGTCGCAAACTCAGAGTCCCCCAATATTCTAACTCAAAGAAAATACTCTTTCATGTCCAATTCAACTCTTCAGGTAAGCGTTTTCGATTTTTATCTCTATTATTAGGATGTTTACCTGGTGTGCTGTCTCTGAGATGTTGATGTTGGCAAATTATGTCGAATCCAGCTAATGGACTGGGCATACTCTGAGGTTCATGGTGACCATTAAATAATTTACTCCTCCGCCAATGATGACTCAACTCAAGAAATCTCATGTGCCATGTGTATCCTATTTTATTCCGTAATAGTTGCGAAGGTGTTTGACCCGCACAAACTGGACATGCAATGTATCCCTTAGTGCTCCATCCAGATAATGAACCATAAGCTGGAAAATCATTAATGGTCTATAATAATGCGGCAGGCATCTGAAAATACTGCTCGGAAGCTGCATCATAGGTATACACACCCACATTCCATAATATTTGTAACTCCTCGATCAATGGTCTCAAGTAAATATTCATATCTTTACTAGGGGAACGTGGACCAGGGATAAGCAATGGCATAAACATGAACGGATCCTTCATACATTTCCATGGAGGTAAGTTATATGGAAAAACAATAATGGGCCACATGCTATAAGAGTTGTCCATATTCCCAAATGGGTTAAAACCATCAGAGGCAAGACCTAACATGACATTACGGTGGGTCCTTAGCGAAACAGGGGTACATGTCATCAAATTCCTTCCACTCGGTTCCATCCGCAGGATGTCTAAGTATGCCCTCTGCACCGATCCTCTTTTCATGATGCCACATCATGTCAGTCGTTGTGTGTCGTGACATTAACAATCTCTACAGCCTGGGCGTTAAAGGAAAATATCGCAATATCATTTGAGGCACTTTCTTCCCCGTACCACGGACTTTGTACCGACTTTCACCATATATCGGACAATATTCAAGTGATTCATACTCGGCATGAAATAATACACAGTCGTACTTACAAGCATGAATGGATTCATACCTCATTCCCAGATCACGCAACATTTTCTTTGCCTCGTAGTACAACTTAGACAATTCGCTTCCAACCGGTAACATTTGGCCCAGTAACTCTAACATCATATCAATACTTTTGTTGGTCATTCTGTTGATCACTTTAATGTGTAATAATTTCACACCGAAATTCAAGATCGACATTCCAGCACCTTCAAATGGAATTTTTTTTGCCTCATCAAGTAGTTCACTAAATAAATTTTGATCATTTCCACTTAACACTGGCATGTCACCACTGACACTATGACCAAGTTGTGGACCTTGTAAGTCATGCAAAGCATCGGTTATCTCATCGTTTACAGGTTGATTGTAACTACTGCTCCCTTCACCGGAATCAATAAACCGTGACTGAGAATGATACTGCTCATCGTGATAAATCCACGTACGGTAAGTTGGTGATATTTCTAGCATGTATAAATGATTATGAACTTCATCTAACCGTTTCCTTTTCATATTCAAACAATTTGCACATGGACACCGAACACGACCTTCTGCATCAATGTGTTGCTTTGCGACTTCCATAAACTCATACACTCCATTACGATATTCAACACTCAATCTATCCAGCGAGCTCATCCAATTTCTATCCATTTAAGCGAAATACCTAAATATAATAATATAATTATTAAATATCATATTACACTCATCAACATTACTAATTCATTAATTATTTATTTAAGCATATACATATATATTTAGTTGATAAAGTAAATAGTTTACAGAAAAATTCTATTTAGTTAATTAATTAACTTAATCTACATATATGAACATAAACCACTACCAAAAAGTATATAATAAACATAATCATAAAAATCGAAAAATAATAAAGAAATATAAAAGAAGATTTACCTTATGGAAAATTGATTACAATTTTATTGAAAATTTGTAGGAGAGTTGTGAGGTTGCAGAGGACAGATTCTGAGATTTCAGAGGATGAAAATGAAGAGAATGGGAGAAAAAACAGAGGGGGAGAAGGGTTGGTGGCATTCTGCATTTTAATCTATATTTAGCGTCGAAACAATAAATTCGACGCTAATTGTTGTTATTTTTAGCGTCAAAATAGTTTATTCGACGCTAAATATCCGATTTTTAGCGTCGACATAAATTTAGACGCTAAAGATTAAAGGATTGTCGGTGGAATCTTCATAAACCTTTAGCGACGCTACTTAGTCGACGCTAAATGTCTTGTTTTTGGCGTCGACTAATAGTTTTGACGCTAAAAGTATAACATTTAGCGCCAAAAATTATTGGAATAGTAAAATAATTTAGCGTCGAATATTTTTCGACGCTATAAGTGTACTTTTAGCGTCGATAACTGTTTTCGACGAAAAAAGTTGAATATTTGGCATCGAAAATTATTTTCGTCTCTAAAAGCCTGATATTTGGCGTCGAATTTTAATTACGACGCTAAAAGTGATTTTTAGATTTCGACGCTAATTTGTTGGACGCTAAAAGTCATAATTCTTGTAGTGATTGATCAGAGAATCATAACACTTGTTAGCTTGATATTCCCTAAAACTTACATTTATTAATAAAAACATAAAATTAATATAAAATCTATTGAAATGATATATAAACTAGTGTATTGAAATAATATATAAAATATACATCTATTACGTATGAGATTATCTACCTCATAATTGTACAGTAATAAAATCATGTCATTTTATCTTAATTATAAATGTCCTTATTATTGTTTTTACCACGATTTGAAATATTTATAAATGATAATATCTCATATATCAAAATTCTATTTGATTCCCATATGAATTACTTTTAAGACTTTATCAAATAAGATATCTACTTTGATATATGAACTAAAACATTCATATGATGATTGTCAGTTTCTTAATAATAAATGTAATTAAAATAATATTACAGTCCTATCACATATTTGATCTATGGCATTTTACTAGCACTGTATTGCTATCTAATGGGCCTTGAGAGGGGATGAATTTTAAAATCCGGGGATTGAAGGTAGGAATGATCTTATAATGAGCAATCTCTCCTAGAATGGCATGAGGCTTATTGGGTGGACAATCCTAAGCTCCAAATAGGATTATATCTTACTAGCTAATAAATCGGTCCCCGCAAAAATATTACAACCAGCTCATTCAATGAAAAATGTGCTAACAAGGCTGTTATATCTCAAGAGGGATGGATTGTAAAATCTTCAATCCATTAATGGCAGACCGCTACGAGAGAAACTAGGCGCTTTTTAAAATTTTATCTTTTACTCAATACGCTCTGAAAATGCCAAGTGTCCTTGATTTATTTTTTTGTTCTTTCTTTCTACGTTCGTTGAAATAATTTTACACCAAATAACTTAGATCCAGTTAAGGGTGAGCAAAACCGATTTCGGTTCCGGTTTAGCATGGAACCGGAACCTATCCGGAAAAAATCGTTTCCTAATTAAATGGAACCGGAACCTACCCAATTAAATAGGATATCCTATTATTCGGTCCTGGTCCGGTTCCGGTTCGGTTTTGAATTACCTATATTTTAAAATATTTTAATGAAAACTATATTTCGATACAAGTCTGTAGGAAAAAGTAGGGACCAAATCGGAGTCTGGAAGCTCAAGAACGAAGAAAATAAAGTTTTAATACTCACCGGGAAGGTGCACTTATCTTCGATGATTAGAGCATACCAGGCAGCAAAATCATCATCAATGCATTGTTCATCATCTCCTATACCAACAGGAACTAGACGTGTTCCACCTGCATCAACCAGCAGAATGTAAAATAAGAACATAACAGAGAGAGAGTGTGTGTTTGGGGACGCATTAGGCAGCAAACCTAGATATAGAAGATCATCACTGAAAGCTCGGAATATTAAAGTTTAATTATTTTTTCAGTTAGTAATTTCTAAAATTAGCATGTACTAGTAACGCTGCCTAAGAAGAATATATAAAATTTAAAAAAGAATAAAAATTATAATTGAGTTATACCTTGCTTGCAAAGTTCTTCATCAAACACCAATCCTATCTGTTTCTGAAACAGTTCTTTAAGCATCAAACCGGTTCTATATTCGGTTTCAGAACCGATTTTAACAGATCCGGTTCCGGTTCCAAATTGTTGGAACCGGAACCGGACCTGTTAAAATCGGTTCCTTCATTTTTGGAACTGGAACCAGACCTGTTACAATCGATTCCGATTCGAAACCCGGAAAATTGGTCCGGTTCCAACCGATTCCGGGTAGAACTGGAACCGATGCTGATCTAGGGATTCCGAACTTTTTTTTGCAAGTGATACTTTAGTTCCAAATTGTTGCTGAAAGTCGTATGTGTACTAATTGTATGTAAATTTTTTTTTTTAAATTAAGAATTGGAGTTTTGAGGAAAAATATATGCATATTTGAAAATAACTAATATGAAATTATCAATTTTAATAATATTTTTAACTATTTTTTTTTTAAACATATCAATCATGAGATTTGTTTTAAAACTTATGATTTATATGTCAATAATATATATTTGTTCATAAAATTTTATAGTTTGTGAGATATTTAGTTATGAAATTAAAAATTAAGAAAAAATATGTTTTAATTTTTATTGGAAGTTCAATAAATTTCAATTTCCTTTCCCACTCTCACCAAATTGAAATTAACTGTTACATGACTAAAAATGAATATTTTTATTTTTATTTTTATGGATTAAGGATTTTAAATAACATTTCACTTGATTTTGAATTTTTTTTTAGTAAAAATCCCTTAAAAGGGGGAGTGTTTAGAGTAGTTTTTCAAAGATGCGTGCTTAAAGTAGTTTTTTAAAAAGTAAATAAGTCTCGTCTATTTGGGTTGGTTGAAATGACCCCACTCAGAAGAAACAAATAATGAAAAAATAATAATAATAATAATAAACACTTACCATTGAGGAGATTTAATTTAATGGCACAAATTATTGCTCCCCCAGTGGTCAAAACAATAGACCCACATTTCATCTTTAATAACGTCTCATTTCAACGTATTAGTTAAAAAGTAAATAACTCATACGTCACCTTTCTTTATTATTACCAAAATCTGATAATCCCCATTTCCTCAATCTTCTTACTCAACAATCCCATTTATATCCAAATTCTCTCACTCATGGCGACTTCTGCCACTCATTTCTGGAGCTTGAAACTGACGATCGTCACCGCTGCCGCCGTCATCGGAATCTTATTCATAGGTGGCAAAAATCAGGCCTTAGCGAAGCAAGATAGGTGTGGAAATCTAGAAGGGCTCGGTGTTTTGGTGGGATGCCAAGATTTTATTGTGAAAGAAGGACCAAAATTCTCACCAAATGCTCTCTGCTGTAAAGCTGTTAAAGAAATCGGGATGCCATGCACGTGCAAGCTCGTTACAAAGGAAATTGAAGAATTACTTAGCATGGAGAAATTGGCTTTTGTGGCTCAATATTGTGGCAAGCCCATTTCACCTGGAACAAAATGTGGAAGTAAGCTTTAATTACTTTATATATATATATATGACATTAGTATTTATTTATTTGATTTTGATTTTTTTTTAAATTACTATAACATTATTTATTTATTTTAATTTATTGTTTTTGGTTGTTGATATTATATTAGAAAACAGTAAGAGAAATAATTGGTGATTTTATTATTTATTTAAGCTGTCTCTTTGATAATGTGTTTACCACTTACTTGCATGATAAATTTTTAATTACCCATTTTATCCTTCGTATTAAAACTGTAAGAGAAAAGATATAGTGTTGGATCATATTTATGTGATTTTTGTTCATATGAAAATTTATCTAAAACCTCTGTAAATTAATTTTAATTTTTTTTTATTTGTCTTTCAACAGAACTTTTTTATTAATAATATATTTTAGGGGCCTAAATGATAAAGCTAATATTTAGGAGGGACCAAAGTGTTATTCTCCCTAGTTTAAAATATATATAGAAATGAGAGAATGGCTTTGGGTTATATTTACAAATTGAGTTGAGTGGCTGACAAATTTTTGATTCCCAATTGAGTTGGTACTCGGCGTGCCGATTTATCATGTATTTCCTTGTAAATACTGTTGGGTTCCTATAACATGCCAATGATCTAATAAGACATGAAATTGTGTGAATAATCAAGATAAGTTTGCGGAAAAATACTTACAATGATCGGCTAAGTGAATGTAGATATTACACAAATTTGTCCTTTGAGAAGAGCTACAAGCCTTCCTTTGAATTCCAAACTCTAGGGTAAGTGTCACTATCACCTTTGTAGACTCCTTTGTTGTGCGCTAGCAATCAAGATTTTTGAAGCAAAAATCAAGAACCATGAACCCTAGGTTCACGCCAATATTGGAGTGAGAGGGAGAGAGTGATTCGGCAATCACAAAGAGAGGGAGAGAGTATTTCTTCTTTTGATTTTCCAAAATCAATTATCAAATACCAAAAAATCCAAAGTTGGTAAATGTCTTACACAAATCAAATAAAATAAAGACAGTATTGCTAGAATCCGGTCGTCGGACTATGTGATCTATATCAAGCGTAGTATACATAGTATTGTGTATTACGATCCAGTATCGGATGTCACGTGCAAGGCCTGGGGCTGGAAATGTGTCTGCCCCGTACGAAGCACATATCGAATCTCTGGTAACTAGTCTCTATAATCGGATAAACATTACCTAGTCATAATATCCTGATAGCTGCAGCATATAAGAGAACGGGTTTCGTATCCTACGTGATCATCATCTCCACTATGACTGGAGTGATACTTCCGTCTCGACATCACACCCAATACACTACGATTCTCAATATACCCAGAAGAGGCGTACACAGAACCTGTTAAAGCCCTGGACGACCAAAACCAAAGTATATTGATTGTCGCAAGTATTAGCGGTGCAAGTCTCAGGTTAAGACTAAATACACCTACCCTGATTCGGACTTCCATAGACACATGGTCATACTACTAATGGAATTCTGAAGGGTCTATCCAGAGCGAAGCTGTTTCCGTACCATCGGTAAACACAACCTCCTATTACACTTGCATGAGTATCAAATACCCAAATATATGAGAACTACGCTGTTATGCTCCCACAACGCGCACAAGTGTAATACTAGTCTTTTACGCATTATCGATGTCCAATCTCGATAATACTCTGACTATGGATATTTAATGATTAAACCTTTATGGATTGATATTGTCTCAAATCATCTCAATCTGGAACTAATCATATGGATCTTCTATCATTTATACATCTTGGTAATCTAATTACAAATGATAAAAGGGCAATTTCATTTGTCACATAGTTAATTTGTGCAACAACACCATGATATGTACAAATAGTGATGCTATGGGTCATAATTGTCCAACAATCTCCCACTTGGCCTATAGCCAATCACTTCAGTGTCCTACACCCGAACTATGTACGGTTCGCTCAAACTTCTGCTGAGAAAATGCTTTCGTCAGCGAATTTGCAGTGTTATCATCTGATGCGATTTATTCGATCATCACATCACCACGATGTATGATCCGAACGAATCAGATGAATATTTGAAGTATATATCTAGATCGTTGATGAGACCATTAATTCTTTAGCCTGCGCTGAAGCCTTGCTCAGCTACTAACAGAACTACTCCTAATCTGATTAGGATTATTATCGATCTAAAAGGCTTCTATTGCTGCCTCAGCTGCAGCAATAATCCACTTTTGTTGTTTATCCGGCAACAGTATCTTGCTTGGAAGATTTTCAGCTCACTATTCTGTTATTCAAACTTTATAGTACCTTTGCTACGACTTATAGTCGTTTTATCGGTTTGGAAACTTACAGCAGTGATCCCAATCACTTCAAGTTCTCCTTCTCCATAGTATAAGAAAGCATCCTTAGTTCATCTAAGATACTAAAGGATGTTCTTAACATCAATCCAGTGACTATCATATGGATTGGCCCGATTGTGACTCCATATGCTCAAAACATATGAGACACCAGGTCGCGTACATTTTTCAATGTACGAGTTCTCGGAGAGTATTAACAACTTTAAATCTATCCCAGTAGATCTTTATTCCTAGAATAAAGGTTGTTTCTCCCAAGAATTCTACGGAGAATTTTCATGAAATCCAAGCTTTCACCGATTGTATTATGGGAATATCATTTCCAAGAAATGACATATCATCATTTATAGGACAATCACTGTCAGTGCGCTCCCACTAACCTCATTATATACACAAGAATCATTTTCCTTTTGAATTAAATCATATACCATTATGATTACATCAAGACGATAATTCCAAGAACGCAATGCTTGCTTCAATTCATAAATGGATCGAATTAACTTGCAAACCTTGTTTGCTCATTTTGGTACGAAAAAACCGTTAGGATGTTATAAACATCCCCAAAAAGGTTTCTATTTAAGGAAAACGATTTTGACGTTCCAGCTGCCATATTTTATAAATGAAACATGCAGCATTAGCAAGCATTATCCAAATGGATTTAACCATGACAACAGGTAAAAGGTTTCGTCGTAATCGACACAATGTTGATAACGATACCTTTTCGCTACAAGCCCAGCTTAGTACGTTGGTATGTTGACTTCCATGTTTGTCTTCCTTGAAGACTTATATAGTACCAATTGGCACAATGCCTTCCGGTACAACAACTAGTAACCAAACTTGGTTGGTATACATGGAATCCATTTCGGACTTCATGGCACTTTGCCATAATTGGGAGTCGATACCTTGTATCACTTCCTTATACGTAGTCAGATCGTATTCCCCAATAAGATTGACATCGTTATGAGGTGAGATCAGAAACCAATACCTCCCAAGTTGTTTTCTGACTCTCTCCGACTTACGTGGTTCTCGTGTATTCGAAGATTACTGGTATAGTTTCATCCTTGATGAACTATTTGTGTTCCATTAAGGAATCAGTGCCTGGAACAGTATTACTCCGATTTTCATCGAGTTTTACTTTCCTCCCACTTACCACTGCATATAGGTATTCCTCTTAGGAAAACCGCATGGTGAGCAACAATTACATTGTTCTCTTGTGAGTTGTATAAGTATTATACTTTGGTTATCCTAGGATAACCTACAATTAGACACTTATCCGATTTGGGTTTTAGTTTGGTATCATCCAAACATATGCCCAGCATACCCAAATCTCAAGGAAATGAGAAAATCCGGTTTCTTTCCTGTGCATATCTAATATGAAGTCTGTCTAACAGATTTTTATGGAACCTTATTCAAAATAAGTTTTGCACTGTTTAATGCGTATCCTTTGAAGGAAATGGTAGCTCAGAGCGACTCAGGACTAACCTTATCATGTCCAACAAAATTCGATTTCTCAGTTCGGACACACCGTCAAATTGACGTGTTCCGGGAGGAGTCCTCATTGAAAGAATACTATACTCTTTCAAGTATTTGAGGAACTTATTGCTTAAGTATTTTCATCATTGTCCACAGTTTTAATACTTTAGCTGATATGTTTGTCTAATTCGTGTCGAAACTCTTTGATTTCATCAAAAGTTTCCGATTCGTGTTTCAAAAGAAACACATAACCATAACGCGATGCCACATCCGTAAAGGTCACGAAACATTCATATCCACATCTAGCCTAGCTAGATATGGGCCCACTTACATCACTATGAACGAGGGCTAACAGATCGATGACACTTATACTTTTACCAAGTAAAAGGTATTATAGGCATTTTGCCCAATAAACTAGATTCGTAGACATTATTTGAATAGAATCAAATCCGTCATAGTATCCACTCTTCGAAAGTGTGGATATACGAGTCTTGTTAATTGTGTTCCAGACAACAATGCCACTTATAAGTCTCAACTGATTAATTCAGTTTGAGCTATTTGTTTGTCTTGTTATATGTTTGAGATTTATTTATATTCAAAAAATAAATACTGTTATTTACATCTAATGTGTTTATCTCAATATTATCTTTATAAAATAAAACACTGTAGTGTTCTAGAATATAAAGGTATACCCGCAACGGGTTAAACCCTGATATAGAGATAATATTTCTAATCAAACTAGTTACATTATAACATACCCGAAGGGT
The DNA here is from genome assembly GCA_019454045.1 of Zanthoxylum bungeanum. Lineage (NCBI taxonomy): Eukaryota > Viridiplantae > Streptophyta > Magnoliopsida > Sapindales > Rutaceae > Zanthoxylum > Zanthoxylum bungeanum. Next base: position 356,786 of record SKCR01038325.1, on the reverse strand, counting down.
AGTTCCTAAACTTAGGTTTCTACAGTTAAAACAGCGACTTTTGTCCCATTTCCGATTCGTAGATTAATCTCATCCGAAGTCAGTCTCCTGCTTATCAGCAGATTCTGCACACCAGTACATATATATATGTACCACATTCAGTATCTAAAATCCAATTTTAATACTGGTAGCGAACATGTTTATGACAAACATATTTGAAGCCGGAGCCTTGCCCCTATTCTCTTCCTTCATGTATGCCTTGTTCATACGACAGTCACGCTTCTAGTGACCCTGTTTGCCACAGTTTAGGTAGACATTTTGGGATATGTCCTATGTCTTCCCAGAAGACTATAATGATTTTCCCTTTGCCCATTTTTCCACACTCCAGAAGCCTTTGGCCAAGCCTTGGCCTTCTGGGATGTCGAAGTAAGATGCGCCTTGCGCTTCTTGCCCTATTGCAAACTCTGGCTTTTTCTCATTGAGTATAGCCATTAACTCTCCAAGTGCTTTCTATTGCAATTTGTACTTCTAAGATCTAAGGATAGATCTATGAAGATCCTTCAATTTCAATATCATACTATAAGGATATAATCCTTAGTTCTGATTAAGAAATTAAGGAGTCTATTTGGCAAGCATAATGGATTAAGCACTAAAGTTATCATCACATGAATCTTCCAAAGTTCATGCTCTACTATTTGCTCAACTCCGGGCTTAGGCTCGAGACGTCACTATATCAAATAAAGTAACTTCTCGGTTACCCAGGACTATCCTGAGATTTTATTCCCAATTTGAAAATTAAATTCGTTTAAAAACATTTTCTCCCAGGATTATGTTTTAAACACTAATCTTTCAGTTATCTTGATTGCTATAGTCCAACTATTCAATCAACGATTTCTGATACTATTAAATATAATGATTACTATAGTCTAACTATATAATCAACTATAATTTAATTGGTTAATTCAAATATATTGATTACTATAATCCAATTATATAATCAACTATAAATGAAATAATTTGAATACAGTCCAACTGTTTAATTAAAACAACGATTAATTATTAGTCCAACTAATATATTAATTTATATGACGAAAAATTGAAATGAGCGCTTATGGCAAGTAACTAAACGAATATTGCAAATTTAATACTTGCCTCCCACTATTTTTCGGCGAGCCTCTAACCCTCTGTGGAGTACTCGGGAAACCTTGTTTCCTAGTGGGCTATGATCCCGTTAAATAACACACAATCTTGACTTTGGCCAACAAATTGTATGATAATTAACTAGGTAGATCTCTAAGATCAATTGGATCCCATCCAATTCCTAGATCCAGTAGGTGAACGTCCAAGTCCGAAACATATATCTTATATATGCCAATATATCCAATATATTCCCTAACCTTTTTCCTCTGAATCAACTAAGCCTTGGCTTTGGCACAACAAACTTAGTGATCCCAGTTAAGCGGAACCCATTGACTATGGAAAGCTTCGTAATCGATGTCGATGGACAAGAAGTGATCTTGACTTTGGCCAACAAATCACAACTTTGACAAGACACCGATATGGAACAAAGCCTTCATGATTCAAACACATCCGCGTCGAACAAAGGTCTTGACTTTGGCCAACAAACCAATGCCAATCTTGGATCTTGAGTAAGAATCACTCAATGGAAGGAAAAACGCTTAATATGAGTTGACGGTTTTTCGCGTAATTGGCAACCAATTAATTATCTTTGTTAAGGTCTCATCATCATACACCCTTAAACATGCATTCTAAACACATAATAAGGCGCGTAAGTAAATAAATATAATAATGATATGCGGATGGATACTTAACACATTGTTCATAGAACAAATCTCTCCATTTCCTCTTTCTGGCTAGCACAAGTATTACTTCTACCCGATTACATAACAATTCTAAAGAAACCTCATTTACATTGAGGGGAATAGGTGAGAAGAGAAATACACAGAGTCAAGAGGTAATAGGCTGGACACGCAGGTCCAATTTATTAAATTCTAAATTTATTACAACAATTTCCAAAATTGCCCTCACCCATCTAATATCCATCTGATATACATTATTCATACATCGCATCCATGTATTCACACAAGCATGTTATCAATCAATCTAATCCAATTAATTAATCTGAAAATTAATGACCATCCAATGTTCAAACAACAATTTGATTTTACGCGAGTCAAACTCGTTTTGCGAATAAGTACTCAATGTACGAATTCTTGAATTATATTAAACTACAACATTAAATCCAATTTAATTTGTATTTAATACTAATTCTGTATTTAATTCTAAATTAAATATTACACTTTATTAATGAACTTTTACGACTTAGATTCTAAATCTAATCGTTACGGGTCTCAAATCTAGATTAACATCAAATGTTAATTTAATTAAAGTCCAATGGACTTTTAATTAATTTCTTAAGGCATGGACTTTTGGTCAATATGGGTTAAACCCAAATACCAAAGCCCATTTAAGGAATCACCCTTATTTGCCAAGAAACCAATTTAGGCCCATTAGGCCCAATTAAAATTAAAGGTCCATCAAGTTATATTTGGACTTTATGGATATGGTTTTGGGCCCAATTTGATCCAACCAATTAGCCTAAACCAAACTTGGCCCAACCAAGCCCATTAAGCCCAATTACAACTTTACAAGCCCAATTCCAAATTTGGCCTAATTAATTAAATTACCAAAATTCCAAATTTCATAATTTAATTAACCTAAAGTGTATGCCATAATTAATTACCCAAATTAACATTTCCAAAATATTAATTTACTCAATTAATTATGCTCATTATCATCAAAACATGTCCAACACATTTGAATCAAAAATCAATCATTTTCCATGCCATTCATGTCACGGAATTTTAGGGTTTTCTTTGTCCGATTCGGTTTCAATCCAATTAAATCCACAATCAACAATTCCCAAATGATTTCAACTCATCCAATGATCAAAATCAAAAAATACCATGACTTAGGGCAACATTACACATTCGGCCAAGCCATAAATTTGGGGAAAATTTGATCCAATCCAATTTTCAGAAAATTGATCACAAATAACTCCAAGTCATTCATATACAAGCATGCTCAAACAAGTAATTTCGCTCAAACAAGTAATTTCACTCAAACGTGCTCAAATCCAATTTACCCAATTTTACCATAATTTCAATTGCATGCTCAAAATGGCTCTGATACTATTGTTGGGTTTCTAGATTAGTCCTAAGATCAATTCAAGCAAGAAATCATGTGCGAATACAACAAAGAAGCATGGCTGAATCATACTTACATTAATCAGATTTGGCGATGTGTTGAACACAAAAATTTCTCCAAGCTCCCTTGAAGCTCTCGGTTTTGGCCACTTTTGTGCTCCTTGAAATTCGATCAATCTCCATGAATGGATCTCCAAGCTCCAAGCTTTGTGTGGTGATTCCATGCTCATAAGTTAGTTTCTCTATCACCTTGGATGACCCTTCATGTGCTAGCATTGGAAAAATTTGCCACAAATTTTCCCATTGGCTTCTCCTTTGTTCTCGGCCAAGCAAGAATCAAGAAGAAAATTAGCACCAAGTGCCGAATGGAGAGAGGAAGAAAAATGGCCTCTTGGCCGAATTATGTAGGGAGAGAGAGAAAATGATGTTGTGTGTTGTGTATCTAATACATAAAATGAAATTCAAAAATCCATTTACCAAAATTTGGTATAAGGCTTTAAAGCCTTCAACCACCTCCATCAATCAATGAAAAGTGATTAGTTGTCACATCACTCAAAGTGACTAGACATCACATCAATCAAAGTGACTAATGATTTGACGCTTGATGTGACTTGTGGGCCGCACTTGAATTCGAAATGCGAGTGGGCCCGCAAACACTCCCGGGCTCGGTTCGCTAATTCCAAATTAACGAATTTTTCCGTTGCGACGTAATTAAATAATTATGCCTAGCAAAATTACTATTCACATCGCTAACGAATTAATTCTAAATTAACTCATTCGCCCGAATTAAAATCTAATTTTAATTCCGCGTCGAAATCCAATTTCGTATAATATATCGAATATATTATTTTATCGATTAATTCCAAATTTATCATTCTCTCTCTTTAAATAATATTTTATCCCAGATAAAATATCTCCGTAATTAATCCCAGATTAATTTTCTCTCTCTACTATAATTAATCCCAGATTAATAAAGTGTGAGTCATACGTCATCGGTGAATCTTCGGGAAGCGACCCATGAGATCCCCGGATATGTTGGTAGTAAATCCGGTCGTCGAACTATCCGAACACGTACGTACCTAGTACTACATTTTTACCGATTTACAAGACATGGTTGGCTTCTAGCAAAGCACCGTGCCTACCCAATTCTCCAGAAATATTCTTATAGGAATATGTGATCTATATCAGGCGTAGTATACGTATTACGATCCAGTATCAGATGTCACGTGCAAGTCCTGGGGCTGGAATTGTGTCTGCCTTGTACGAAGCACATATCGGATCTCTGGTAACTAGTCTCTATAATCGGATAATCATGACCTAGTCATATTATCCCGATGACTGCAGTACATAAGAGCACCAGTTCCGTATCCTACGTGATCATCATCTCCACTATGACTGGAGTGATACTTCCGTCTCGACATCACACCCAATACACTACGATTCTCAATATACCCAGAAGAGGCGTACACAGAACCTGTTAAAGCCTTGGACGACCAAAACTAAAGTATATTGATTGTCGCAAGTATTAGCGGTGCAAGTCTCAGGTTAAGACCAAATACACCTACCCTGATTCGGACTTCCATAGACACATAGTCATACTACCAATGGAACTCCGAGGGGTCTATCCAGAGCGAAGCTGTTTCCGTACCATCGGTAAAAACAACCTCTTATTACACTTGCATGAGTATCCAATACCCAAATATATGAGAACTATGTCGTTATGCTCCCACAACGCGCACAAGTGTAATACTAGTCTTTTACGCATCATCGATGTCCAATCTCGATAATACTCTAACTAGGGATATTTATTGATTAAACCTTTATGGATTGATACTGTCTCATATCATCTCAATCCGGAACTAATCATATGGACCTTCTATCATTTATACATCTTGGTAATCTAATTACAAATGATAAAAGGGAAATTTCCTTTGTCACGTAGTTAATTTGTACAACAACACTATGATCTGTACAAATAGTGATGCTATGGGTCATAATTGTCCAACAAAACAAAAATTACACATGCGTGGTATTCGGTAATTTTCTAAATTAATATGTATGTGTATTTGATACATAATTTGATTAGATATATATTAATTAATTACCGAATTTTTTTTGGGACATATGTCAACCTTGAATGTATTTGAACATTTATTGTAAATGTAGAAATACATTTTTCATTTGATTAATTAATTAAAGTGTTAATAAATTAATTAACTAATTAAATATATTATGAATGTATTAATTGAATTTTTAGGGTTTATGCCTAATACTAAAATTGGAGCTTTTCATTCTATGGATCAAATTAAGTATATAAGAATTATACCGATCATTTTGGTAGTGTTTTGGAAACACTTAAAAGTGTAATTAACACTCTTGGACTAGAATGGACAAAATACAAAAGGTTTGCAAAATTGGGTATTTTCGGAAAATGGGGTTATTTGTGTAATTTCAAATTTGATTTGGGATTAAATATTAAAATGAATAGTTTATTTTAATAATCCAAAGAAAAAATTTTGAAATTTGAAAGGTAATACGCCAACACCAATTTCAATCATGGGATTTAAATACTAACAACTAATATACATTGTGTGTTGAAAGGTAAATGCATATGCATATATATATATATATTATATATATATATATATATATATATTTATAAATTAATTAGTTTTAATTTGTAAATATACTAAATGTTGATGGTGTTTTCAGGACCTATGTTATTTAATGAGTACGGCAGGGGTAAGAAGGTAACTCCATTATTGATCGAGATCATTAATGCCGACCCGACCACATGAGTGAGGGGCCGAGTACTTTATGATCAGTAACCCGACCACTTAAATATCGGATGATCGGGCATTATCAGATCGACATCAGCATTCTCAGCTCAAAAGACTATCATGACCGACCTCATGAAGACCGACCAGATAGCGAGATATGCTCCAGAGATAAGTTATCCTATTCTTATGGGGTAAGGGGATAAGTTATCATATTCTTATAGGGTAAGGAGATAAGTTATCCTATTCTAATAGGGTAAAAGAAGTGAAGGTAGTTTTAAAAGTAGGAATCCTGATAGGAAAAGGAAACCATCTCCAACTGGGAATTCTTGTACAAATAGGAATCTGATTTCTTCACCATTATAAATAGGAGGGTAGAGTGAGTGTAGAGAGAATGAGAATGAAGAGGAAGATCATCACGATCAGACTTGTAAAAATCAAGGCGCAGAGCTGAGAAGCGTGTTTGAGTAATAAAAATATCATCCTTTTTGTGCCCGTGGACGTAGGTCGGACCAAGATCCGCCGAACCACGTTAAATCTCTTTATCGATTGGCGTATTATTTGTCTTTTGCTAAATTTGCTTTTGGTTCCCCCTTAACCGAACAAATTCACTATTGAGGGAGGATTGTCTCGGGAGTAATATTCTCATATTGCCCTGAGACCAAAATCAGCCGTCAACAGTTGGCGCCGTCTGTGGGGAACTCAACAAAAAGTGGCTCGCGTAGTAAGACGATGGCAGAAGGTGGAAATCGTCAGTCGTCGGGGAGTTCAACAGTAGAATGGATGGAGAAAATAGAGGAAAATATGAGGAAAGATAGGGAGGAAAATCAAAACCTGTTGAAATCCATGATGAACAGACTGGAGAGGATGGAAGAAACGAATAATTAGAAGCTTGAAGCCGGAGCCAGTCGGAAGAGAGGCGAAATAGCGACAGGAAAAAGGGTCGCCGATGTGAGTGATGACGATGAACCGAGGAGGAAGGGTCCCTACGGGATGAGGTCCGTAGTGGTAGAAAAATATTTACAAACGAGGATACGTGGGAAGAAGAAGAGGGGAGACAATCACCAGATTCTTCCTATGATAGCCCCCGCGACACCAGAAGGGGAGATATGAAGCATGGTGAAACTGGACGGGAAGTCTCAAGTCATGAGGAACGCCGCACCCGTGGTGACAGATGCGAAGGAGGCCGCGGGAGGCGGCATAGTGACATAGATGGCAGTATAATGTCTTGGTTAAGAAAAGAAATGGCCAAGTGGGGAGTAAACCCCAAAATTGATACAACAGATGCTCGGGACGGTGAGGTTGAATCTCCCTTCACAGAAGAAATAAGGTCGGCAAAATTCCCAAGACATTTCAACATGCCATCCATGACGCCCTACAAATGCCATTCAGATCCAAAGTCCCATATTGAAAGTTTTGTCCTATTGATGGAGGTCCAAGGGGTAGTAGGGGATGCCATTTGCAAAGTATTCCCCCTAACCTTGGGCGGGTCTGCCATTCTGTGGTTCAGAAGTCTTGCCCCGGGAAGCATCAGTAACTTCGCTCAACTCAGAAGGTCATTTGTTCGACACTTCAAAGGGGCATGCGTCTCAAAGAAAATGGTGAGAGAATTGACACTGATGAAGCAGGGGGATGATGAGCCCCTGAGGAATTTTATTGAAAGGTACCACAATTTGGTGCTCGAGGTCGGAGCGTACGAGTCATCGGAAGCGCTAGAAAGTCTCAAGGGAGGTCTGAAGGTCGGGAAGTTGTGGACTCATCTGAGGATTCAAGACGTATCGGATTATGCCACTGCCCTAGAGTTGGCTAGGAAGTTTATCTTAATAGAGGAGGAGAAAAAGATTGCCCGGGGAGTAGACACCCGAAAGGCTAAGATACTCAGGTCAGACAATCAGTGGGATTCGATTAGAAATTTGAGGAGACCAATCCCGGAGCAGAAGAAACTCAGACCGACACCTCCGAGTAGTCATGTTCAAGAGATAAAGTCATATGTCCAAGTCAACCGTGTCGCGGGGAGAACAGTATACACCCCTGAACAAACCTATGGCTCAGATAGTTCGGGAAATCCAGGATAAAGGTCTGTTGGCCGAGCCTAATTTGAAAAGGTTCCCGATTGAGGAGGGAAATAGTAGGGCTTACTGTATCTACCTTAACGTAAGGGGACATGCCACGAATGGGTGTAGAGACCTGCAGGAGCAGGTGGAAGACTTGGTGAAAAAAGGCTATCTCAGTGTGTACATAGACCATTCGGTTTTTTAGATCGACCAAAGTTGATAGCGGAAGTCATCCAGTCGGATGCGTGGAATATTGAGATGTATAGATGATGTATTAAGAAGAGCTTTGCTTGTAGTGACCCTTGTAGAGTTGCAAGAAAGGCAACATATCCCAAAATGTGAGTAAGACCTCTTATGTCTTAGGCTGAGATTTGATTATGCTTGTTTGTTATGGCACACACAATGATTTTGATATTTGTTTTACGGCTCGGGTCTGCTCTTGTACTGCCGAGTCCGTTTTGTTGATATATGTTTTATGGCTCGGGTCTGCTCTTGTACTGTTGAGACAGATGTCTCTTTCCGGCTCGGGTCTGCTTTTGTGCCGCCGAGACCGATGTTTCTTTTCGGTTCGGGTCTGCTCTTGTACCGCCGAGACCGATGTCTCTTTCCGACTCGGGTCTGCTCTTGTACCGCCCAGACCGATGTTTCTTTCTGGCTCGGGTCTGCTCTTGTACCGCCGAGACCGATGTTTCTTTCCGGCTCGGGTCTGCTCTTGTACCGCCGAGATCGATGTTTGTTTCGGCTCGGGGCTGGATTTCGTCCGCCGAGGCCACTTGTTTATTCGACTCGGGGCTGGATTTCGTTCCGCCGAGGCCACTTGTTTATTCGGCTCGGGGCTGGATTTCATTCCGCCGATGCCACTTGTTTATTCGACTCGGGGCTGGATTTCGTTCTGCCGAGGCCACTTGTTTATTCGGATCGGGGCTGGATTTTGTTCCGAGGCCACTTGTTTATTCGGCTCGGGGCTGGATTTCGTTCCGCCGAGGCCACTTGTTTATTCGGCTCGGGGCTGGATTTCGTTCCGCCGAGGCCGCTTGGTTATTCGGCTCGGGGCTGGATTTTGTTCTGTCGAGGCCTTATGGTTTATTCAGCTCAGGGCCGGGTTACGTCCCACCGAGTCGGCTTCTTTCGACTGGGGATGTAACATTCCCCCAGAGCCAAGTCTTTCTTTTAGCTCGGGGTCAGGTTACGTCCCACCGAGTCGGCTTCTTTGGACTGGGGATGTAACATTCCCCCAGAGCTAAGTCTTTCTTTTAGCTCGGGGTCGGGTTACGTCCCACCGAGTCGGCTTCTTTGGACTGGGGATGTAATATTCCCCAGAGCCAAGTCTTTCTTTTAGCTCGGGGTCGGGTTACGTCCCACCGAGTCGGCTTCTTTGGATGGGGATGTAATATTCCCCATAGCCAAGTCTTTCTTCAGCTCGGGTCGGGATACATCCCACCGAGAGACTTATCATCGGCATGGGATCGGAGCATCTCCCCCATGGTCGGCCCTTTATTGGTCTGGGGAGGTGACATTCCCCCAGACCAAATGTTCTTCTCAGCTCGGGTCGGGTTATGTCCCACGGAGTCGATCGTCATCAGCATAAGGGCAAAACATTTTCTCCATGGGTAGATATCGGGATCCTCGTTGACTGAGCACATGAAGCTGGCAAGATGGACCAGATTTACAACCAAGACATTTTTCTCTGCGGTTCCTAGAGTGACCACCGACGGATTCATCGGCACACCATCTTTTTTTTATAGTTCCCGGCATCAACTCGCAAACTCGTTGTTACCGAGAACTAGGGGACAGATGTTGATGGTGTTTTCAGGACCTATGTTATTTAAGGAGTACGGCATAGGTAAAAAGGTAACTCCCTTGTTGATCGAGATCATTAATGCCGACCCGACCGCATGAGTGAGGGGCCGAGCACTTTATGATCGGTAACCCGACCACTTAAATATCGGATGACCGAGCATTATCAGATCGACATCAACATTCTCATCTCAAAAGACTATCATGACCGACGTCATGAAGACCGACCAGATAGCGAGATATGCTCAAGAGATAAGTTATCCTATTCTTATGGGGTAAGGGGATAAGTTATCATATTCTTATGGGGTAAGGAGATAAGTTATGATATTCTAATAGGGTAAAAGAAGTGAAGGTAGTTTTAAAAGTATGAATCATGATAGGAAAATGAAACCATCTCCAACTGGGAATTCTTGTACAAATAGGAATCTGATTTCTTCACCATTATAAATAGGAGGGTAGAGTGAGTGTAGAGAGAATAAGAATGAAGAGGAAGATCATCACGATTAGACTTGTAAAAAACAAGGCGCAGAGTTGAGAAGCGTGTTTGAGTAATAAAAGTATCATCCTTTTTGTACCCGTGGACGTAGGTCGGACCAAGATCCGCCGAACCATGTTAAATCTCTTTGTCGATTGGCGGATTATTTGTCTTTTGCTAAGTTTGCTTTTGGTCCCCCATAACCAAACAAATTCACTATTGAGGGAGGATTGTCTCGGGAGTAATATTCTCATATTGCCCTGAGAGCAAAATCAGCCGTCAACACTAAATAATCAATTTGTACTTTAAAAGTCAAATTCGCATTTCAACTATGTGTTTTTTCGTTATTATCTTAAAACCATGAAAAAATTTGAAATATTAAAAATTTTATCAGGATGCAACTGATAAAATCAAATTCTAAAAGAGATCAAAGTGTCATTCTTCCTTTAAAAATTAAAGGGAATTTATCAATCATACAAATCACATGTATGTTAAGTAGTGAATTAGCTGAATACATAAAGAAATAGCTGGTTTGGAAATAAAATTTTGGTCTTATATATGAAAGGAATCACAAACCTTTTATTTTTAATATATGAAACATACTCTGACTTAAGAAAATTTTTTTTTAAAAATTGGTGACTTATTGTTGTTATCGACTAGACCCGGCCAAAGTTCCGGTTCGAAACCGGAACCGAACCGGTTTGAATTTATACAATAATATATTTTTTTTTAATTTTTTAGATAAGAATTTTATTTGTAATTTAGTGTAATTATGTAATGTAATTTAACGTAATTTGTAATTTACATAATTTTATTTGTAATTATGTAATTTTATTTGTAATTATTTTCAAAAAAAATAATTTAATGTAATTATTTGTAATTTAACTTTTATTTTAAAAAAAGTAAAAAAAAAAAAAAAAAAACTAATGGAACCGGAACCGAACGGTTCGTGGAACCGGAACCGAACCGGAATTAACCGGTTCGGTTCCGATTCCACACAAAGTGAAACCGGAACAGGAAGGTTCGGTTCCGGTTCGGAACCGAACTGAACTGCCGGCCCGGTCTAATCGTGACATATAAGCAATATATTTGTTCTAACAGTGTGTTATTTTTTTGCCTTTACAGGGTATACGGCTCCACCGGCGTAAAACTTCTAGAAAAATGTGAAGGTCCAATTGCTAGTGTTGTAAGTACTGTTGAGGGCGAGTATGGATTGCTTAATATCGTGATATTTTGGTTAAGGATAATTTTTAAGTACCTCGCGATTTGGCATATTTACAAGTAGATGGTAAAGATTTGTTTGTTGGTGAACACCCCCTGAACCGTTTTTGTAGCAGTAGCACTTAACAGTTGTTAGTTTTTGCAGGGCAAATTTGTAAAAACTCATGATAAGTAAATGTTTTGAAATTTTTGGTGAATGTGGCCAGTGACTTGTCTCATCAATCTATATTTTCATGTCAGTAAATTGGAAAAGAAATTTCTTATTTTTCAATCTATCTTTCCCTTTGTGTTCTATTTCTTTTTGCTTTATCGTTAAGAAAAGGGCTTCATTATTGAGAGCATTTAATTGATTGATGAGGAAAATAAATTCATGGATCTATCGAGGGTGAAGCTGAAGCGAGTTTGAAGGAAGCCAAGTGTGCCTTAACGGCACCGTGATTTGAAGTGAATTTCACAAGCGACCAGGCTTTTCATGGTAAAAAAGGAACATTCTGATCCGGCGGAGACTTGATGAGCGGTTAATATCTTATATTTTACGCTCTTTTATTTTAATATTTTATGGATAATATTGAGTGTTATGCGCGAATTGATGCGTTTTGGGTTCGTTTAACAGGTTAAAATAATATCGAAACTCAATTGGATGTAACAAGAGATGAAGCGGTAACTATGAAGCTTTATGGGCCAAATTGCGGAAAACCAATTGAAAGCCAAAAAAATCATCATGTGACCGTCAAACATGATCAAAGCCAATGTGTGTTAGATGAGGCAGAAAGCTTACTTAATTGTCATGTGAATTTTAGCCAGAACGTCAATTGTCTTGACAACTTAACGCGTCGCGACGCAAACAAAGTAATGTGGTAAGTTGCAAGTCGCGTCGCGCGTCATTAATGTGGTGAGTTGTTGTTGGACAGTTATGACTCATAACATCACTATTTGTACAGATCATGGTGTTGTTGTACGAATTAACTATGTGACAAAGAAAATTGCTCTTCTATCATTTGTAATTAGATTACCAAGATGTATAAATGATAGAAGGTCCATATGATTAAAACTTGGAGCTCAAAACTTGGAGACACATGACCGAAAATGGGGACTGCAACCAGTGAACTGCTGTGAGCAGTAAAGAGGCAGAAAGTTCGTTTTTGTTCGTCAAAGCGTCGCTCAACCGATAGATGTGAGTATTCCGCAACTTCGTGATTTGTATTCACACATGTTTCATGCTTGTTTATGAGCTTGGGACCTTAGCAAACACCAACAATGGTATCTTGAGCAAGGTTGAGCATGGAATTTGATTTAGGGCTTAAAATTTGGGTAAAATTGTGTTTGAGCATGATTTATGAAATTGGATGAATGAATATGTTTAAATGTGTTTTAATTGAGGATTGATTGGATCAATTTATTGAAATTGTGATTGGATCATTTTTTCCCCAAAATTTTGTGTTGGCCGAAAGTCAATAGCCCTAATGGTCTTGGTGATTTTTTGATTTTTGATCATTGGATGACTTGAATCAATTGGAAATGTGGATTTAATGTTAATTTGGATTTGATTGGATTGAATTCGGAATTGATATGAAAATCCATATATTACCGAGAGTTATAGCATGTGATTTGGGTTTGATTCTTGTTAAATTATGTTGGACATGATTTAATATAATTGAGCATGATTAATTGTACAAATTTGGTGTTTTGGAAATATTGATTTGGGTAATTAATAATGCTATACACTTTACTTTAATTAAATGTGAAATTGGATTTTGTAATTTAATTAAATTGGGCTTATTTTGTAAAATTGGGCTTAAGTGTTGTTATTGGGCTTATTGGGCTTGGTTGTACCAATTTAGGTTTAGGCCAAATGGATTGGATCCAATTGGGCCCAAAACCGCTTCCATAAAGCCCAAATGCGACTTAATGGACCTTTAAAGTTTAATTGGGCCTAATGGGCCTAAATTGATTTATGGGCTTATGGGGTAATGCCCGGATTGGATTTTGGTTATTCGGTTTGACCCGAGTTGACCAAAAGTCCACACCTTAAGAAATTAATTAAAAGCCCATTGGACTTTAATTGAATTGACGTTGGACGTTAATCGGGCTTTGAGACCCGTAACGATTAAATTTGGAATTTAAGTCGTAAAAGGTTTATTAATAAAGTGTAGTATTTAATTTTGAATTAAATAATGAGTTAGTATTAAATACATATTAAATTGGATTTAATGTTGTAGTTTAATTTAATTCATGAATTCATACTTTGAGTACTTATTTGCAAAACGAGTTTGACTCGAGCAAAATCAAATCGTTGTTTGAACATTGGATGATCACTAATTATCAGATTAATTAATTTGATTAGATTGATTGATAACATGCTTGTGTGAATACATGGTTGCGATGCATGAATAATGTATATCGGATGGATATTAGATGGGTGGGACAATTTTAGAAATTGTTGTAATAAATTTGATTTATTAATTGGACCTGCGTGTCCAGCTTTATTACCTCCATATTCTTTGTGTTCTCTTCTCACCTATTCCCCTCAATGTAAATGAGGTTTCTTTAGAAGTATAGTGTAACGGGTAGAAGTAAATACATGTGCTAGCGGGAGAGAGAAATAAAGAGATTTGATCTAGGATCATTGTGTAAAGTATCCATCCGAATATCATTATTATTTATTATACGCGCTTTATTATGTGTTTAGAATGCATGTTTAAGGGTGTATGATGATGAGACATTAACAAAGATAATAAATTGGTTGCCAATTTGCACTCGAAAAATCCTCGCAAAATATTAAGCGTCTTTCCTTCCATTGAGTGATTTTCACTCAAGATCCGAGACCGGCATTGGCTTGTTGGCCAAAGTCAAGGCCTTTGTCTGTCGAGGATGTGTTTGAATTACGAGAGCTTTGTTCCATATTGGTGTCTTGTCCAAGTTGTGGTTTGTTGGCCAAAGTCAAGACCACTTCTTGTCCATCGACATTGATTACGAAGCTTTCCATGGTGAATGGGTCGCGCTTGACTGGGATCACTAAGTTTGTTGTGCCAAAGCCAAGGCTTAGTTGATTCAGAGGAAAGAGGTTAGGTAATACATTGGATGTATTGGCATATATAAGATATATGTTTCGGACTTGGATGTCCCCCTACCGGATCTAGGAATTGGATTGGATCCAATCGATCATATAGATCTACCTAGTTAATTATCATACAATTTGTTCGCCAAAGTCAAGATTGTGTGATATTTAACTGGATCCTAGCCCGCTAGGAAACACGGTTTCCCGAGTACTCGACAGAGGGTTAGAGGCTCGCCGAAAAATAGTGGGAGGCAAGAATTGAATTTGCAATATTCGTTTAATTACTTGCCATACAGGCTCAAATCAAACATCATTCGTCAAATATATTAAATGTTAGTTGGACTAATATTTAAATCGTTGTTTTAATTAACAGTTGGACTGTATTCAAACTATTCATTTATAGTTGATTTTATAATTGGATTATAGTAATCAATATAATTGATTTTAATCTATTAAATTATGGTTGATTAAATAGTTGGACTATTGTAATCATTATAATAAATAGTACCTAAATCGTTGATTAAGTAGTTGGACTATTAGAATCAAGATGTACTTGAAAGATTGACATTTAAAACATAATCCTAGGGAAAGTTTATTTAAATAGTTTAATTTTCAAATTGGGAATAATTTCAGGATGGTCCTGGAAAATAATAAGTTACTTTATTTGATAAAATAACATATTATGCCTAAGCCCGGAGTTAAGCAAATAGTAGAGCATAATCTTTGGAAGATCATGTGATGATAACTTAAGTGCTTAATCCATTTAGCTTGTCGCAGTAGACTCCTTAATTTCTGAATCAGAACTAAGGATTAGATCCTTAAATTGAAGGATCTTCAAAGATCTATCTTTAGATCTAAGAAGTACTAAATTGGAATAGTAAACTCTTGGAGAGTTAATGACTATTCTCAAGGAGATAAAGTCAAACTTTGCAATTAGGCAAGTAGCGCAAGGCGCACCTTACTTCGATATTCTAGAAACCCGAGGCTTGGCCAAAGGCTTCTGGAGTGTTGAAAAGGGCAAAGGAAAAATCATTATATTCTTCTGGGAAGATAAAGGACATATCCCAAAATGTCTGCCTAAATTGTGGCAAACGGGATCGCGGAAGTGTGACTGCCGTTTGGACAAAGCAGACATGAAGGAATTGAAGAACGGGCAAGGCTCTGACTTCAAAGATGTTTGTCATAAATATGTTCACTACTAGTATTAAAATTGAATTTTAAATACTAAGTGTGGTACATAAAATATATGTATTGATTTTCAGAATCTGCTATGAGCAGGATAATGACATCAATTGAGATTAATCTGCGAATTGGAAACGGGACGAAAGTCGCTGTTTTAACCGTAGATACCTAAGTTTAGGAACTACCTTCGGGTGTGTACCTAAGTTTGGAATCTGTTATAATGTAACTAGTTTGACTAGAAACATTATCTTTATATCAGTGTTTAACCCGCTGCGGGTGAACCTTTATATTCTAGAACACTAAAGTGTTTTATTATATAAAGATGATATTGAGATAAACACATTAGATGTGAATAACATAATTTATATTTTGATTATAAATAAATCACAAACATATAACATGACAAACGATAGCTCAAACTGATTTGATCAGATGAAACATATTGTGGCATTGTTGTCTGAGACACAATCAAACAGGAATCGTATATCCACACTTTTGAAGAGTGGATACTAGGACTGATTTGATTCTATTCAAATAAAGTCTACGAATCTAGTTTATTGGGCAAAGTGCCTAAAACACTATTTATTTGGTAAAAGTGCAAATGCCACCAATCTATTAGCCCTAGTTCATAGTGAAGCAAGTGGGCCCATGTCTAGCTAGGCTAGAAGTGGATATTAATATTTCATGACCTATACGGATGTGGCATCACGTTATGGTTATGTGTTTCTTTTGAAGAACACAAATCGGAAACTTTTACAATTTTCGACACGAAATAGACAAACAGATCGGCTAAAGTATTATACCGTCACGGTGAGACCGTAATGGAAAATACTTGAGCAATAATTTTCTTGTATACTTGAAAGAGTATGGTATTCTTTCAATGAGTACTCTTCCCGGAACACGTCAGTTTGACGATGTGTCCGAACTGAGTAACCGAATTTTGTTAGACATGATAAGGCTAATCATGAGTAGCTCTGAGCTACCATTTCCTTCAAGGGATAAGCATAAACAGTGCAAGAACTTATTTAGAATAAGGTTCCATAAAAATCTGTTTGACAGATTTCATATTAGATATGAACAGGAAAGAAACCGGGTTTCTCATTCCTGATAATTTGGGAATGCTAGGCATATGTTTGGATGATACCAAACTAGAACCCAAATTGGATAAATGCCTATTGTAGGTTATCCTAGGGATACCAAAAGTATAGTACTTATACAACTCACTAGAGAATAATTAGATTGTTGCTCACCATGCGGTTTTCCTAAGAGGAATACCTATATGCAGTGGTAAGTGGGAGGATAGTAAAACTCGATGAAAATCGGAGTAATATTATTCCTGGCACCGATCCTTAATGGAACACAAAATAGTTCATCAAGGATGAAACTATTGCCATTAATCTTCGAATACACAAGAACCGCGTATGTCAGAGAGAGTCAGAAAACAACCTGGGGCATGGGTTTCTGATCTCACCTCATAAAAATGTCAATCTTATTGAGGTATACCAACTGACTACGTATGAGGAAGTGATACAAGGTATCAACTCCCAAATATGGCAAAATGCCATGAGTCCGAAATGGATCCATGTATATCAACAAGTTTGGATAATAGTTGATGTACCATAAGGCATTGTGCCTATTGGTACCTTATAAGTCTTCAAGGAAGACATACATGGAAGACAACATACCAACGTATAAAGCTAGGCTTTTAGCGGAAAGGTATCGTTATCAACATTGTGTTGATTACGATTCAACCTTTCACCTGTTGCCACGGTAAATCCATTTGGATGATGCTTGCTAAAGCTGCATGTTTCATTTATGAAATATGACAGCTTTATAGGAAAATCGCTTTCCTGAAAAGGAAACCTTTTGGAGGATGTTTTCAACATCCTGTCGGTTTTGTCGTACCATGACTAGCAAACAAGGTTTGCGGGTTAATCGATCCATGTTTGGATTGAAGCAAGCATTAGGTTCTTGGAATTATCGTTTTGATGTAATCATAATAGTTTATGATTTAATTCAAAACGAAAATGATTCTTGTGTATATAAGAAGGTTAGTGGGAGCGCACTGACAGTGGATATCCTATAAAATAATGATAATACGTCATTTCTTGGAAATGATATTCCCATAATAATAATCGGTGAAAGCTTGGCTTTCGAGAAAACTCTTCGAGAACTCGTACACTGAAAAATGTACGTGACCTGGTGTCTCATACGCTTTGAGCATATGAATTCACAAACAGGCCAATCCAAGTGATAGTCACTGGATTGATGTTAAGAACAGCCGTTAGTTTCCTAGAGAACTAAGGATGCAGTCTTAATCTATAGAGATGGAGAACTTGAAATGACTGGGATCACTATTGCAAGTTTCCTAAACCGATAATAACGAGTACAAGTCGCAAACGGTACTACAAAGTTTTAATAACGGTACAGTAGCTGGAAATCTTCCAAGCAAGATACTGTTATCGAATAAACAACAAATGCAGGTTATTGCTGCAGCTGAGGCAGCAATAAAAGCCATTTGGGTTAATAATAAATCTAATTAAATTAGATATAATTTTGTTAGCAGCTGAGCTAGGCTTGAGCACAGGCTAAAGAATTAATGGTCTCATCAACGATCCAGATAAATACTTTGACTATTCATCTGATTCGTTCGGATCATACATCGTGGCGATGTGATGATCGAATAAATCACATCAGATTATAATCATACAAATCCGTTGACGAAAGAATTTCTCAGCAGTTTAAGCCAACCGTACATAGTTCGGGTGTAAGCCACTCGAGTGACTGGCTATAGGCCAAGTGGGAGATTGTTGGACAATTATGACCCATAGCGTCACTATTTGTACAGATCATGGTGTTGTTGTACAAATTAACTATGTGACAAAGGAGATTGCACTCTTATCATTTGTGATTAGATCACCTAGATATATAAATGATAGGAGGTCCCTATTATTTGTTCCTGGATGGAGAATGATATGAGACAGTATCAGTCCACGAAGGATAAATCATTAAATATCCCTAGTCAGAGTATTATCGAGATTGGACATCGATAAATATGTAAAAGACTAGTATTACACTTGTGCGCGTTGTGAGGGCACAACGACATAGTTCTCATTTATTTGGATATAGGATACTCATGCAAGTGTAATAGGAGGTTGTGTTTTACCGATGGTACGGGAAACAGCTTCGCTCTGGATAGACCCCCTCGTAATTCCATTGGTAGTATGACTATGTGTCTATGGAAGTCCGAAATCAGGGTAGGTGTATTTGGTCTTAACCTGAGACTTGCACCGCTAATACTTGCGACAATCAATATACTTTGGTTGCGGTCGTCCAGGGCTTTAACAGGTTCTGTGAATGCCTATGTTGGGTATATTGAGAATCATAGTGTGTTGGGTGTGATGTCAAGATGGAAGTGTCACTCCAGTCATATGGAGATGATGGTCACGTAGGATACGGTTCTAGTACTCTTAAGTACTGCAGCCATCGGGATAAAATGACAAGGTCATGTTTATCCAATTATGTACTAGAGGGTATTATGTCTATTGGTACTATATGAGTCTTCAAGGAAGACATACATGGACGGCAACATACAAATTTACACAGCTAGGCTTGTACAGAAAGGGCATCGTCAAAGACATAGTGTCGACTATGACGAAACTTTTTCACCTGTTGCCATGATTAAATCCATTCGGATGATGCTTGCTATAACTGTATATTTCATTTATGAAATATGACAATTGGACGCCAAAATCGCTTTCCTTAACGGAAACCTTTTGGAGGATGTTTATATACATCCTGATGATTTTTTCGGGCTAAAACATGTAAACAAGGTTTGCAAGTTAAATCGATCCATTTATGGATTGAAGAAAACATTACGTTCTTGGAACCAACATTTTGATAAGATCATAATGGTATATGATTTCATTCAAAATGAATATGATTCTTATGTATATAAGAATGTTAGTGGAGTGCAATGACAATGATTGTCCTATACATTGATGATGTATTGCTTCTTAGCAATAACATTCCGTATTATAATCGGTGAAAGCTTGGCTTTCATTAAAATTCTCCATGGAATACCTGGGAGAAGCAGGCTTTATTCTAGGAATAAAGATCTACTATGATAGATCTAGAAAGCTGCTGACAACCCTCCCAGAGCTCGTACATTTTGATATGTACGTGACCTGATGTCTCATATGTTTTGAGCATATGTAGACGCTATAAGGCTAGTCCAGGTGATGGTCACTGGATTGATGTAAAGAAAATCCTTGAGTATCATGGATGAACCAATGATGTTTTCTGAGTATATGAGGAAAGGAGAACTTGAGGTGACTGGGTTCACCGCTGCAAGTTTCCAAACCGATGATTATGACTGTAAGTCACAATAAGGGTACATATATAGTTTGAATAACGGAACAGTGAGCTGGAAATCTTCCAAGCAAGATACTGTTGCCAAATAAAAAAAAAAGAGCGGGACATTGCTGCAGCTGATGCAGCAATAGAAGCATTTTGGATCTATAAATTCTTAATTGGATTATGAGTAGTTCTATTAGCAGTTGAGCTAGGCCACAGCGCAGGCTAAAGAACCACGGTCTCATCAATGATCCAAGTATGTACTTCAACTAATTCATCTGATTCGTTTGATCATACATCGTGGCGATGTGATGATCAAATAAATCACATCAGATGATAACCTTTTAAATCCGCTGATGAAAACTATTTCTCAGCAGAGGTTTTGAACGACCCGTACATAGTTCGAGTGTTAGACACTTGAGTGATTGGCTATAAGCCAAGTGGGAGATTGTTTGATAATTATGACCAATAGCATCACTATTTGTACAGAACATGGTGTTGTTGTACAAATTAACTATGTGAGAAAGGAAATTGCTCTATTATCATTTGTAATTGGATTACCTGGATATATAAATGATAAAAGTCCTTATGATTAGTTCCAGATTAATAAGATATGAGACAATATTATTCCACAAAGGTTTAATCATTAAATATCCATAGTCGTAGTATTATCGAGACTGGACATCGATAATATGGAATAGGGTAGTATTACACTTGTGCGTGTTATGGAAGCGTAACGACATAGTTCTCATATATTTGGGTATTGGATACTCATGCAAGTGTAATAGGAGGTTCTGTTTACCGATGGTATGGAAACAGCTTCGCTCTGGATAGACCCCTCGAAATCCCATTGGTAGTATGACTATATGTCTATGGGAATCCGAATCAGGGTAGGTGTATTTGGTCTTAACCTGAGACTGTTGGTTATTATCTAGGTCCCAAGATCAAACAAGACATGAAAAGAATGTGTGAACACACCGGCGGAGATAGCAGAATACTCACATCGATCGGTTGAGTCGATTTGAAGACGATTGAAGCCGCAAAACCCACTGGTTTGGTGCGCCCACTGCTGCAGTTCATGCTCACTGGTTTGGCAGTTTCGGGTCTCATTTCGAAGCTCCAAACTCCGTCGGATGAGTCCCGCCTCATGGGTGAACTTCCCTACCACCTTCGCAAGTCTCGTAGTGTGCTAGCACTTGCGGTTTTTGCCACAAAAACCCAACTCTTGCTTCCCATTGCTCACGCCATTTTGGCTTCAAAAACCAGTCCACTTTTGTAGTTTGGGCGTGAGTTTGAAGAGAGAAAAGAGAGAGAAGAAAGTTGTGTAAAATGACTTAATAAAATGTAAAGCAAAAATTGATTATATATATTTTCCAAAAATAGATAATCAATTTTCATTTAACTTTATCAAATAAATCAAATGAATATTGGAGCCAAATCCATAAAGTTTTCCCTCCAAAATGCTTTTACACTTTATGTCAAGTCCATCACTATTCACATCAAGTCACTTTAATAAACTGACATGTTGTCAAGTCACATCACTCAAAGTGACAAGTGATTTGACGCTTGATGTGACTAATGATTTGACGCTTGATGCGACTTGCGATGCCGCACTCGAATTCGAAATACGAATGCGCTCGCAATCACACTCGGGCTCGGGTTCGTTAATTCCAAATTAACAATTTTTCCGTTGCGTCGTAATTAAATGATTACGCCTAGCGAATTCACTATTCACGTCGCTAACGAATTAATTCTAAATTAATTCGTTCGCCCGAATTAAAATCTAATTTTAATTCCGCGTCGAAATCTAATTTCGTTTAATATATCAAATATATTAATTTACCGATTAATTCCAAATTAATCTTTATCTCTCTCTAGACGATATTTTATCCTAGATAAAATATCTCTGTAATTAATCCTAGATTAATTTTCTCTTTCTTCTATATAATCCCAGATTATTTAAGAGTGCGAGTTATGCGTCATCGGTGGATTATCGGGAAGCGACCCATGAGATCCCCGGATAAGTTGGCAGTAAATACGGTCGTCGGTGTATCCGAATCACGTACGTACCAAGTACTACGTTCTACCGATTTACGAGACAAGGTCGACTCCTAGCAAATCACCAAGTCTACCCAATTCTCCGGACATATCCATTTAAAAATATTTAAGATCTGTATCAAGCGTAGTATACCATTGTATTGTGCATATCAGCCCAGTATCGGATAGTCACGTGCTAGGGCTAGGGCTGGATAAGTGTCTGCCCCGTCCGAAACACATATCGGATGTCTGGTAACATAGTCTCTATAATCGGATATTCATGACCTGGTCACAATATCCCGATTGGATGCGCATCACTCAAGAGCACTAGTACCGTATCCTGCGTGACATCATCTCCACTATGACTGAAGTGATACTTCCGTCTCGACATCACACCCAATACACTACGACTCTCTGATAAACCCAGAAGTGGTGTACGCAGAACCGGTTAAAGCCCTGTACCACCAAGACCAAAGTCTATCGATTATCGTAAGTATTAGCGATGTAAGTCTCAGGTTAAGACTATACACACCTACCTTGATTTCGGCCTCCCATAGACACATAGTCATAATACCAATGGGATTCCGAGGGGTCTATCCAGAGCGAAGCTGTTTCCCGTACCATCGGTGAAACACGACCTCCTATCGCACTTGCATAAGTATCCGATACTTATATATATGAGAACTATGCCGTTGTGCCCTCACAACGCACACAAGTGCAATACTAGCCTATTCCGCATTATCGATGTCCAGTCTCGATAATACTCCGGCTAGGGATATTTAATGATTAAACCTTCAGGGATTGATACTGTCTCATATCATTCTCAATCCAGGAACTAATCATAGGGACCTCTCTTCATTTATATATCTATGGTGATCTAATCACAAATGATGATAGTGCAATTTCCTTGTCACATAGTTAATTTGCTACAACAACACAATGATCTGTGCAAATATTGACGCTATGGGTCATTTTGTCCAACAATCTCCCACTTGGCACGTAGCGAGTCACTCAAGTGTCCCACACCCGAACTATGTACGGTTCGCTCAAATTGCTGAGGAAAGGTTTTCGTAAGCGGATTTGTTTGATAATCGTCTGACGCGATTTATACGATCATCACATCGCCACGATGTGTGATCCGAACGAATCAGATGATATAGAAGTATATATCTGGATCGTCGATGAGACCTTTAATTCCTTAGCATGTGCTGACACGTAGCTCAGCTGCTAACAGAACTATATCTAATCTAATTAGATTTATTTTCGATCCAAATGGCTTCTATTGCTGCCTCAGCTGCAGCAATAATCCGCATTTGTTGTTTATTCGGCAACAGTTATCTTGCTCGGAATATTTCCAGCTCACTGTCCCAGTGTTCAAACTTAATAGTACCGTATTATTTAATCGTTTGGAAATTTGCAGCAGTGATCCCAGTCACTACAAGTTCTCCTTCTCCATAGTTTAAGATAGCATCTTTAGTTCTCTGAGATACTAACAGATGTTCTTAACTTCAATCCAGTGACTATCACTTGGATTGACCTGATCGTGACTCCATATGCTCGAAGCGTATGAGACACCAATACAAGTACATTTTAAATGTATAATTTCCCAGAGAGTGTTAACAACTCCAAATCAATCCCAGTAGATCTTTATTCCTTGAATAAAGGTTGTTACTCCCCAGAATTCTACGGAGAATTTCTATTGAAAGCCAAGCTTTCATCAATTGCTATATGGGAATTTAACTGTCAGTGCGCTCTCCCACTAACCTCCTTATATACACAAGAATTATTTCGTTTTGAGTCAAATCATAAACCATTATGATTATTTCAAAACGACAGTTTCAAGAACCTTATGCTTGCATTAATCCAAACATGGATCGAATAACCCGCAAACCTTGTTTGTCGGTTATACCAAATCGTCAGAATGTTATAAACATTCTCCAAAAGGTTTCCTTTTCAGGAAAGCGATTTTGATCTATAACTGACACATTTCATAAATGAAATACGCAGTTATCAACAAGCATCTTTAAAATGGATTTACCATGGCAACAGGTAAAAGGTTGAACCGTTATTACCACAATGTTGATAACGATACCTTTCCGTCAAAAGCCCAGCTTTGTACGTTGGTATGTTGCCTTCCATGTATGTCTTCCTTGAAGACGTTTAATGTACCAATAGGCACAATGCCTTGTGGTACAACAACTAGTATCCAAAACAGTTGTTATACATGGAATCCATTTCGGACTCATGGCACTTTTCCATAATAGGGAGTCGATACCTCGTATCACTTCCTCAAAACGTAGTCGGTGGATATACTTTCATAAGATTGACATCTTTATGAGGTTAGATCAGAAACCCATACGCTAGGTTGTTTTCTGACTCTATCCGATCTACTAGTTTCTTGTGTATTTGAAGATTAATGGTATAGATTCATCATAGATGAACTATTTGTGTTCCATTAAGGACATCGTGCCTTGAACAGTATTACTCCGATTTTCATCGAGTATCACTATCCTCCCACTGACCACTGCATATCGGTATTCCTCTCAGGAAAAAACCGCATGGTGAGCAACAATCATATTGTTCTCATGTGAGATTTACAAGTACTATACTTAAGGTTTGGGTAGGCACGGTGCTTTGCTAGAAGCCAAACATGTCTTGTAAATCGGTAAGTACGTGGTACCGGGTACGCAAGTGTTTAGATAGTCCGATGACTGTATTTACTGCCAATATATCCAGGGATCTCTTGGGTCGCATCCCAAAGATTCACCGATGATGTTTGACTCGAACAATATTAATATGAGATTAATTAAGAGAGAGAATATTAATCTGGGATTAATTAAGAGAGAAAATTAATCTGGGATTAATTACGATAAGAAATAATCCGAGATTAATTATCAGAGAAAGAATTAATATGAGATTAATTTATGAAGAAGAGATAACGCGATTAACTTGGAATTAATCTGTAAAATAAATTTAATAGTTAAATTAGATTTTACTAGGTAATTTATATAATTCGGCGAAATAATATATTAGATATATTAATTGAAATTGGATTTCAACGGGAAATTAAATTGGATTTTAATTTTAGCGAACGAATTAATTTGGAATTAATTCGCCAGCGATTTTCGTAATAATTTTACTCGGTATTATTATTTTATTAAATTGGATTTAATTATATCACGACGGAAAATTCATTTTATCGGATTAAACGAATCCGAGCCCGAAGTGTGTTGAGCAAGCCCACTTGAATTTTGAATTTAAAGTGGGGCTCACTTCACTTAAATCCAATTAAATCAACAATCAAATTATTTCATGCTTTTAAACACATCCAATTGTCTAAAATAAAAAATCACCATGATACATTCTAGGGTTAATGTTTCGGTCAAGCATGGGAAATTAGGGAAAATTTATCCAATCAATTTTTCTCAAATTTTAAGATGCATAAATCTAATTCATCATCATCCAAGCTCATTCAAACCATTAATTTGAAGAAATCATGCTCAAAATATAAAAACCCCAAAATAAAGTATATAAACCCTAAAGTCATTTCATGCTTAGAAAAGGTCTCTGATACCATTGTTGGGTTCCTAGAACATGCCAAGGATCTTCTAACATGAAATGGTGTGTGAATAATCAAAATAAGAATGCAGAATTAAACTTACATTGATTGGCTGGATGGATGTAGTTCAAAACTTTTGTATGAATGTTGAGCTCCAAGCTTCCAAAATGTGTTCCAAACTCAAGGTATTAGTTTCCCTAACACCTTGAATGAAGCCTTGAATGTGCTAGCAAGAAGAAATTTTGAAGTAAAATTTCTTAGGGAGAGGATGATGCATTCGGCAATGGCTTGAAAGGGAGAGAGAGAAATTTTTTTGTTGTGTATTTTATTTCTAAAAGTCAATTACACTTTTTAATCAAAATCAAATTTGGTATATATCTTTCAAAAATCAAGCTAATGTGTTTTACAAGTTACCAACAAATCATCACAAACTTCTATCACCAAAAGGTGACTAAAGTTGACTAATGATGTAAGTTGGTGGGCCCCACTTTAAAATTCAAAATTCGAGTAGGCGCGCTT
Source organism: Zanthoxylum bungeanum (assembly GCA_019454045.1). Taxonomy (NCBI): domain Eukaryota; kingdom Viridiplantae; phylum Streptophyta; class Magnoliopsida; order Sapindales; family Rutaceae; genus Zanthoxylum; species Zanthoxylum bungeanum. The sequence continues at coordinate 330,545 of SKCR01038325.1, read as the reverse complement.
AACACATTTCGGGCTCGCGTTCGTTTAATTCTGAATTAACGAATTTGTCGTTGCGACATAATTAAATCTAATTTAATTAAATAATTACGCCTTGCAAAATTATTATTAAAATCGCTTACGAATTAATTCTAAATTAATTCGTTCGCCCGAATTAAAATCCAACTTTAATTCCGCTTTGAAATCTAATTTCATTTACTATATCGAATTTATTATTTAATAGATTAATCCCAAATTAATCGTTATCTCTCTTCTATTCGAATTTTATCCCAGATAAATTCTTGCTGTAATTAATCCTAGATTAATTTTCTCTCTCTCATAATTAATCCCAGATTAATTTTGTTCGAGTCAAACATCATCGGTGAATCTTTGGGAAGCAACCCATGAGATCCTTGGATATGTTGGATGTAAATCCGGTCGTTAGACTATCCGAACCCGTGCGTACCTGGTACCACATTCTTACCGATTTACAAGACATGGTTGGCTTCTAGCAAAGCACCGTGCCTACCCAATTCTCCAGAAATATTCTTTTAAGGAATACATAATCTATACCAGGCGTATTATACTAAGTATTGCGTATTACGATCCAGTATCGGATGTCACATGCTAGGCCTGGGGCTGGAATTGTGTCTACACCGTACGAAGCATATATCGGATCACTAGCAACTAGTCTCTTTAATCAGATAATCATGACCTTGTCATATTATCCCGATAGTTACAACATAATAGAGTGTTGGAAAAAATGACTCATAGCGTCACTATTTGCTCAAATTGCTGAGGAAAGGTTTTCGTCAGCGGATTTGCTTGATTATCGTCTGACGCGATTTATACGATCATCACATCGCCACGATGTATGATCCGAACGAATCAGATGATATAGAAGTATATATCTGGATCGTCGATGAGACCTTTAATTCATTAGCATGTGCTGACGCCTAGCTCAGCTGCTAAAAGAACTATATCTAATCTAATTAGATTTATTTTCGATCCAAATGGCTTCTATTGCTGCCTCAGCTGCAGAAATAATCCACATTTGTTGTTTATTCGGCAATAGTTATCTTGCTCGGAATAATTCCAGCTCACTGTCCCAGTGTTCAAACTTTTATAGTACCGTAGTATTTAATTGTTTGGAAACTTGCAGCAGTGATCCCAGTCACTTCAAGTTCTCCTTCTCCATAGTTTAAGACAACATCTTTAGTTCTCTCAGATACTAACAGATGTTCTTAATGTTCAATCCAGTGACTATCACTTGGATTGACCTGATCGTGACTCCATATGCTCGAAGCGTATGAGACACCCTATCAAGTACATTTTAAATGTACAATTTCCAGAGAGTGTTAACAACTCCAAATCTATCCCAGTAGATCTTTATTCCTTGAATAAAGGTTGTTACTTCCCAGAATTCTACGGAGAATTTCTATGAAAGTCAAGCTTTCAACAATTGCTTTATGGGAATTTAACTGTCAGTGCGCTCTCCCACTAACCTCCTTATATACACAAGAATTATTTTGTTTTGATTCAAATCATAAACCATTATGATTATTTCAAAACGTCAGTTCCAAGAACCTTATGCTTGCATTAATCCAAACATGGATCGAATAACCCGCAAACCTTGTTTGTCGGTTATACAAAATCGTCAGGATGTTGTAAACATCCTCCAAAAGGTTTCCTTTTCAGGAAATCGATTTTGATCTATAACTGACACATTTCATAAATGAAATATGCAGTTATCTACAAGCATCTTCAAAATGGATTTACCATGGCAACAGGTAAAATGTTGAATCGTTATTAACACAATGTTGATAACGATACCTTTCCGACAAAAGCCCAGCTTTGTACTTTGGTATGTTACCTTCCATGTATGTCTTCCTTGAAGACGTTTAATGTACCAATAGGCACAATGCCTTGTGGTACAACAACTAGTATCCAAAATAGTTGTTATACATGGAATCCATTTCGGACTCATGGCACTTTGCCATAATAGGGAGTCGATACCTCGTATCACTTCCTCAAAACGTAGTCGGTGGATATACCTTCATAAGATTGACATCTTTATGAGGTTAGATCAGAAACCCATACCCTAGGTCGTTTTCTGACTCTATCCGATCTACTCAGTTCTTGTGTATTCGAAGATTAATGGTATAGATTCATCATAGATGAACTATTCGTGTTCCATTAAGGACTTCGTGCCTTGAACAGTATTACTCCGATTTTCATCGAGTATCACTATCCTCTCACTGACCACTGCATATCGGTATTCCTCTCAGGAAAAACCGCATGGTGAGCAACAATCACATTGTTCTCATTTGAGATTTACAAGTACTATACTTAAGGTTTCCCTTAGGATAACTTATATTGGCACTTATCCAATTTGGGTTCTTAGTTTGGTATCATCCAAACGTTATGCCTGGCATACCCAAATTATTAGGAGTGAGAAACCCCGTTTCTTTCCTGTTCATATCCTATATGATATCTGTCAAACAGATTTATATGGAACCTTATTCTAAATAAGTTTTGCACTGTTAATACATATCCTATTGAAGGAAACAGTAGCTCAGAGCGACTCGTGATAAACCTTATCATGTCCAACAAAATTTGGTTTCAGTTCGGACACACCGTCTAACTGACGTGTCTCTGGAGGAGTCCTCATATGAAAGAATACCGTACTCTTTCATGTACATATGAAACTTACTGCTTAAATATTTTCCAATACGGTCTTACCGTGGCGGCATAATACTATAGCCGATCTATTTTTCTATTTCGTGTCGAAACTCTAAAGTTTCTGATTTGTGTTCTTCAAAAGAAACACATAACCATAACGTGATGCTACATCCGTCAAGGTCACGAAATATTCATGTTCACATCTAGTCTAGCTAGATATGGGCCCACTAACTTCACCATGAATAGGGCTAACAGATCGGTGGCCCTTATACTATTACCAAGTAAATAGTATTTTAGGTACTTTACCTTATAAACTAGATTCGCAGACCTTATTTGAATAGTCAAATCAGTCCTAGTACCCACTCTTCAAAAGTGTGGATATACGAGTCACGTTAAATTGTGTCCTAGACAACAATGCCACAAATAAGTTTCTATTGATCAAATCAATTTGAGCTATTTATTTGTCATTTTATATGTTTGAGATTTTATTTATATTCAAAATATAAATACTGTTATTTACATCTAATGTATTTATCTCAGTATCATCTTTATATAATAAAACACTTAGTGTTCTAGAATATAAAGGTTTATCCAGAATGGATTAAACACTGATATAGAGATAATGTCTCTAGTCAAACTAGTTACATTATAACAGTTCCTAATTTAAGTACATACCCAAAAGGTAGTTCCTAAACTTAGGTATCTACGGTCGAAACAGTGACTTTCGTCCCGTTTCCGATTCGCAGAGAAATCTCGGCTTGAAGTCAGTATCCAGCTCATAGCGGATTCTGAACATCAATACATATATTTAATGTACCACACTAAGTATTTAAAATCCAATTTCAATACTAGTAGTGAACATAACTTTGACAAATATTTTTAAAGTCAGAGCCTCGCCCTTTCTTTAATTCCTTCGTGTCTTCCATATCCAAATAGTAGTCACTTTGGGATATGTCAATTATCTTTTCAATATTTCACAAACCTTTGGCCAAGCCTTGGGTTTTAGAATATCGAAATGATGTGCACCTTGTGCAACACGCCCAATTGCAAACTTTGACTTCTCTCCACTAGAATAGTCAAATAAATTCTCTAAGAATTATTAATTGCAATTTAATACTTTTAAATCTAAAGATAGATTTATGATAAGTATATTAATTAAGCACTAAAGTCATCATCACATAAATCTTCCAAAGATTTTATGCTCTACTTATTTTCTTAATTATGGCCTAGATATAACAAGTTATTTTATCCAATAAAGTAACCTATTATGTATTCCCAAAAAAATTAAATCATTTAAAACATTTAATCCAAGGATTATATATTTTAAATATTCAACTTTTCAATTCTTTCTTGATTTCAATAGTCCAACTATTTAATCAATTTAATAAGGTACTATTTATTATAATGATTACAATAATCCAATTATTTAATCAACTATAATTTTAATATTGATTACTATAATCTAATTATAAAATCAACTATCATTTTAATTCAATTATATTGATTACTATAATCCAATTATAAAATCAACTATATATTGAATGAGTTTGTATATAGTCCAACTATATATATTTTTAAAACAACATAAAATATTAGTCCAACTAATACTTTTGATTAATATGACGAGTAAAATATAGATGAGCGCGTTTAGCGAGTATTCGAACGAATGTTGCAAATTCAATACTTGCCTCCCACTATTTTTCGTCGAGCCTCTAACCCTCTGTCGAGTACTCGGGAAACCGTGTTTCCTAGTGGGCTAGGATCCCGTTAAATATCACACAATCTTGACTTTGGCCAACAAATTGTATGATAATTAACTAGGTAGATCTCGAAGATCAATTGGATCCCATCCAACTCCTAGATCCAGTAGGTGGACATCCAAGTCCCAAACATATATCTTATATATGCCTATACATCGAATGTATACCCTAACCTTTTTCCTCTGAATCAACTAGGCCTTGGCTTTGGCACAAAAAACCTAGTGATCCCAGTCAAGCGCGGACCCATTGACATGGAAGCTTCGTAATCAATGTCAATGGACAAGAAGTGGTCTTGACTTTGGCCAACAAACCACAACTTGGACACGACACCGATATGGAACAAAGCCTCGTGATTAAAACACATCTTTGACGGACAAGGGCTTCACTACAAGAATTATGGCTTTTAGCGTCCAAATATTTAGCGTCGAAACATTATTCGACGCTAAAAGTGAGATTTAGCGTCGAAAATCATTTTCGACGCTATATGTCATATTTTTAGCAACGGAATAAAATTTCGACGCAGAATATTAATGTTTTAGCGTCGAAAATATTTTTCGACGCTAAAAACAGAACTTTAGCGTCGAATACTATTCGACGCTGAATAATTATATTATTGCAATAATTTTTGGCGCCAAATATTACACTTTTAGCGTCGAAAAAAAGTGTCGACGCCACAAATATACTTTTAGCGTCGAACATATATCGTCGCTAAAGGTTTATAAAGTTTCCACCGACAAATCCCTGACTCTTTCGCGTCTAAATTAAATTCGACGCTAAAAGTATTATGTTTAGCGTCGAAAAAATGGTTTCGACGCTAATAACGTACACAATTAGCGTCGAATTTGAATATTCGACGCCAAAAATAATACTTTTATCGTCGAAAATATGTTCGACGCTAAAGAGTTATGAAGCTTCCACCGACAGATCCTTGATTCTTTCGCGTCTAAATTAAATTCGACGCTAATTGTTGATATTTAGCGTCGACAAAACGTTTTCGACGCTAAAAACGGTAACAATTAGTGTCGAATTGGTGTATTCGACGCTAAAGATAGATTAAAATGCAGATGGTCACCAACCCTTCTCCCCCTCTGTTTTTTCTCTCATTCTCTTCATTTTCATCCTCTGAAATCTGAGAATTTCTCCTCTACAGCCTCACATCTCTCCTAAAAATTTTCAATAAAATTGTAATCAATTTCCGATAAGGTAATTATTCTTTCATATTTCTTTATTATTTTCAATTTTTATGATTATATAAGTTGTTTATATGTTGTTTGTTAGTGATTTATGATTCATATATGTAGAGTAAGTATATTAATTAATAAAATAAATTTTTTTTTAAACTATTTAATTTATCAACCAAATATATATATATATATGCTTAAATTAAGTATTACTGAATTAGTAATGTTGATTACTGTAAAATGATATATAATAATTATATTATTATATTTAGGTATTCTGCTGAAATGGATAGAAATTGGATGAGCTCTCTGGATAGATTGAGTGTTGAATATCGTAAAGGAGTGTCTGAGTTTATGGAAGTCGCAAAGCAACACATTGATGCAGAAGGTCGTGTTCGTTGTCCATGTGCAAATTGTTTGAATAGGAAAAGGAAGCGGTTAGATGAAGTTCATAATCATTTATACATGCCAGGAATATCACCAACTTACCGTACGTGGATTTATCACGGTGAGCAGTATCATTCTCAGTCACGGTTTTATGATGTCGGTGAAGGGAGCAGTAGTTACAATCAACCTGCAAACGATGAGATCGCCGATATTTTGCATGACTTACAAGGTCTACAACTTGGTCATAGTGTTAGTGGCGACATGCCAGTGTTAAGTGGAAATGATCAAAATTTATTTAGTGAACTACTTGATGAGGCAAAAAAAATTCCATTCGAAGGTGCTGGAATGTCGATCTTGAATTTCGTTGTGAAATTATTACACATTTAAGTGATCAACAGAATGACCAACAAAAGTATCGATATGATGTTAGAGTTACTGGCCCAAATGTTACCGGTTGGAAGCGAATTGCCTAAGTCGTACTACGAGGCAAATAAAATGTTGCGTGATCTGGGAATGGGGTATGAATCCATTCATGCTTGTAAGTTTGATTGTGTATTATTTCGTGCCGAGTATGAATCCCTTGAACATTGTCCGATATGTGGTGAAAGTCGGTACAAAGTCCGTGGTATGGCGAAGAAAGTGCCTCAAAAGATATTGCGATATTTCCCTTTAACGCCCAGGCTGCAGAGATTGTTCATGTCATGACACACAGCGACTGATATGATGTGGCATCATGAAAAGAGGATCGGTGCGGAGGGCATACTTAGACATCCTGCGGACGGAACCGAATGGAAGGAATTTGATGACATGTACCCCCGTTTCGCTGAGGACCCCCGTAATGTCAGGTTAGGTATTGCCTCTGATGGTTTTAACCCATTTAGGAATATGTACAACTCTTATAGCATCTGGCCCGTTATTGTCATTCCATATAACTTACCTCCATGGAAATGTATGAAGGATCTGTTCATGTTTATGTCATTGTTTATCCCTGGTCCACGTTCACCTGGTAAAGATATAAATATTTACTTGAGACCATTGATCGAGGAGTTACAAACATTATGGAATGTGGGTGTGCATACCTATGATGCAGCTTCAGAGCAGTATTTTCAGATGCATGCCGCATTATTATGGACCATTAATGATTTTCCAGCCTATGGTTCATTATCTGGATGGAGCACTAAGGGATACATGGCATGTCCAGTTTGTGCGGATCATACACCTTCGCAACGATTACGGAAAAAATCGGATACACGGGGCACAGGAGATTCTTGAGTCGAGTCATCCTTGGCGGAGGAGTAAATTATTTAATGGGCAACATAAACCTCAGAGTAAGCCTAATCGATTGTCTGCATTTGACATACTTTGCCAACATCAACATCTCAAAGACAGCACACCAGGTAAACATCCTAATAATAGAGATAAATATCGAAAACGGTTACCTGAAGAGTTGAATTGGACAGGAAAAAGTATTTTCTTTGAGTTAGAATATTGGGGGACTCTGAGTTTGCGACATAATTTGGATGTAATGCATATAGAGAAAAATATTTGTGAGAGTTTAGTGGGTACACTATTCAATATTCCGGGTAAGACAAAAGACACTGTAAATGCTAGATTGGACCTACAAGATCTTAGAATTCGCAGTGAATTGCATTTACAAGACTCCTCTCGAGGTTTTATTAAGCCTCCTGCTAGTTATGTGCTCAATCAATCGGAGAGAAAATCATTCTGTGATTGGCTGAAAATGGTTAAATTCCCTGATAATTATGCATCCAATATTGGGCGTTGGGTCAGAGATGATACAATAACGGGATTAAAGAGTCACGATTGTTATGTGCTGCTCGAGATTATCCTTCCTGTTGGCATTCGACCTTATCTCCCCCCGAATGTATGCGACGCCGTACTTGATCTATGTGGCTTCTTTAAACAATTGTGTCAGAGGACATTAAACACATCTGTTATTGACGACCTTGAGCGAGGAATCATGATAATCCTATGCAAGCTGGAGCGAATTTTGCCACCCGTTTTCTTTGATGTCATGGTACATCTGGCTGTGCATTTACCGGGTGAAGCTAGAAAGGGAGGTCCTGTCCATTACAGATGGATGTATCCCATTGAGAGGTACTATATATATATATATACAGTTTTATATAAGAAAATTTGTAACCGTTTTTTTGTGCATAGAATTTAGTGTTAATGCAAACTTGTTGTCATATCTGCAGAGCTTTGGGAGATTACAAACAATATGTCAAAAACAAGGCACGACCTGAAGGTTCAATAGCTGAAGCTATTATAATAAATGAAGCAATAACATTTTGTTCGATGTACATGCAGAATATTGAAACTCATTTCAATCGTCGGCCACGAAACTATGATGGAGATGCAAGTAATAGCCAAGAGATCACAGTGTTCCGTCAAAATTACAGACCATTTGGGGCAGTAGGTGTCAAATTACTAACCCGTCAGGAAGTTCAACGTGCGCATTGGTTTATATTGAGTAATTGTGATGAAGTGCAACCGTATTTAATGTAAGTTTTTTTGGTGCATCATTACTGAATTTTTTCCATACATTAACCGTGATAATTTATTGTAGGCAACATCTAACAATGCTACAAATTGCTGGTGACCATAATGTTGATGAAACCCACAAAAAAGAATTTCCTAAATGGTTTGAGACAACTGTAAGTTATAATATTTTATATTTATTTTGATCCTAACATTAGACATTTCAGTTTGTTATATTAACACATATATTTCATTGTCAGATTATTAATCAAGTGGAAAATGGTCAATTGGACTCGCAATCCTCGTTGGTTTCTTTGGCTTATGGGCCTCAAATGCAGGCGTATGAGTACAGTAGATGTATTGTCAACGGAGTTAGATTTCATACCGAACAGCGAGATGTTAATCATGTGACTCAAAATTCTGGAATTGCAGTCCAAGGAGAACACGGCTCAGATGTAATTGACTTCTACGGCGTATTGCAATCGGTCATTGAGTTCATATATCGACCCAGACGACATACTGTGCTATTCCAATGTAAGTGGTTTGACACTAATGCCAGAAAGAGGAGAATTCAAGTTAGTAATCATCTCACGTCAATTAATGTTCAACGTTGTTGGTACAAGAATGATCCATACATTTTTTGTACGCAAGCACGTTCAGTGATATATATACCTGATCCTAAGTTAGGAACTGGATGGATGGTGGTAGAAAAGTTACAACATAGGGCCATTTGGGACACGCAGGAGAAAGATAGAGTTGACATATCAGATGAAACACAAGAAGTCTCGGGCAATTTTGAAGTTCCTGAACAGATATTTGTTGGACCAACTGTCAACGTTCCTGAAAATATCACATTAACTCGAGCTAGTACAGACGTTGAGCTAATTCCTCATTCTGAAGTTAGCGTTGAAGTAGCAAGTGAAGAACAATTTGACACTGAAGATGACTTCGATTCCAGTCACGAATCCTCAAATACCGACGATAATAGTGATTAATTATGAAGTTACAGTATTTTGTAATGGATGAATAATTTATATGGATTAATGTATGGTTGTTGATTTTAATTACGCTTTAGATATGATTGAAATATTAACGTAATGATTAATAGTATAACTATGATATATTTGTTTTCAATTATTATTTTTAATGATACACATTTAGCGTCGAAATATAATTTTCGACGCTAAATTAACGACATTTAACGTCGAATACTTTCGACGCCAAATGTAAGACATTTGGCGTCGAAATTATTCGACGCTATATGTCTTAAATTTCCCGGAAAAATAACCCTAAATTTTTAATAAACCGCCAATTTTTTAGCGTCTAAATTTTTTACGCTAAAATGAATTTATTTCGACGCTAAAGGTGATATTAGCGTCAAATGTTGTTATTCGACGCTAAATATGAAAATTTAATTTCCCGGAAAAATAACCCTAAATTTTAATTGACCGCCTAATTATTAGCGTCGAATTTTTCGACGCTAAAAGACTGTAAATTCGACGCTAAATGTCGTTCAAATCCCTAAAACCAGAGACCTCTTCTCTTCTGCGCAAACGACCCAAATTCGCCCAACCTTACATTTCTCCTGCAATTCTCGGCTTATACACAGTGCAAGCAACAAATTTAAGGTGAGTCTCACTTTTTGATTTTTATTTGATGCTTGATGATGATGAATGTTGATGATGATGAATGATGATGATTATTGTTGATGATGATTGTTAAAGGAGTGGAATCATTGATGATGATGATGATGCTTGTTTATGATGATGCTTGTTGATGATGCTTGTTGATGATGATTGTTGTTGATGATTGTTGATGATTGTTGATGATTTTGTTGATGATTGTTGTGTTGGATAACATGACCCATAGCGTCACTATTTGTACAGATCATAGTGTTGTTGTACAAATTAACTATGTGACAAGGAAATTGCACTCTCATCATTTGTGATTAGATCACTATAGATGTATAAATGAAGAGAGGTCCCTATGATTAGTTCCTGGATTGAGATGATATGAGACAGTATCAGTCCACGAAGGATTAATCATTAAATATCCCTAGCCGGAGTATTATCGAGACTGGACATCGATAATGCGGAATAGACTAGTATTGCACTTGTGCGCGTTGTGAGGGCACAACGGCATAGTTCTCATATAATTGGGTATTGGATACTCATGCAAGTGCGATAGGAGGTTGTGTTTCACCGATGGTACGGGAAACAGCTTCGCTCTGGATAGACCCCTCGGAATCCCATTGGTATTATGACTATGTGTCTATGGGAGTCCGACATCAGGGTAGGTGTGTATGGTCTTAACCTGAGACTTGCACCGCTAATGCTTACGACAATCAGTATACTTTTGTTGAGGTCGTCTAGGACTCTAACCGGTTCTGTGTACGCCAATGCTGGGTATATTGAGAATCGTAGAGTATTGGGTGTAATGTCAAGACGGAAGTATCACTCCAGTCATAGTGGAGATGATGTCACGTAGGATACGGTATTAGTGCTCTTAAGTGCTGGCCGGCCATCGGGATATTATGACAAGGTCATGTATATCCGATTATAGAGACTAGTTACCAGACATCCGATATGTGCTTCGGACGGGGCATACACTTATCCAGCCCCAGCCCTAGCACGTGACTATCCGATACTGAGCCGATATACACGATACTTGGTATAATATGCTTGATATAGATCTTAAATATTCTTAGAGAATATGACCGGAGAATTGGATAGACTTCGTGCTTTGCTAGAAGCCGATCTTGTCTCGTAAATCGGTAGAACGTAGTACTTGGTACGTACGTGATTCGGATATTCCGACGACCGTATTTACTGCCGAATTATCCGGGGATCTCATTGGTCGCTTCCCAATAATCCACCGATGACGCACAACTCGCACTCTTGAATAATCTGGGATTATAATAGAAGAGAGAGAAAATTAATCTAGGATTAATTACGGAGATATTTTATCTAGGATAAAATATCGTCTAGAGAGAGATAACGATTAATTGGGAATTAATCGATAAATTATATATTCGATATATTAAACGAAATTGGATTTCGACGCGGAATTAAAATTAGATTTTAATTCGGGCGAACGAATTAATTTAGAATTAATTCGTTAGCGACGTGAATAATGAATTCGCTAGGCGTAATCATTTAATTACGACGCAACGGAAACTCGCTAATTTGGAATTAGCGAAACCGAGCCCGAGTGTGATTACGAGCGCATTCGTATTTCGAATTCGAGTGCGGCAACGCAAGTCACATCAAGCGTCAAATCATTCGTCACATCAAGCGTCAAATCAAATGTCACTTTGAGTGATGTGATTGATTGATGTGATTGATTGAATGAAAGATGTGACTAGATGTGAGTTGGTGGAGTGGTGGAATGTTTGGTAAATGAATTGATTTTAGAAATCAATTAAATGATTTTCACCATTTGACTTTTGAAAATATAAAAACCAAACACATTTTACACTTTTCTAATTCAATTCATCACATTTCTTCTCTCTCATTTTGCTCTCTCTCCACGCCCTTGGAGGGCTGTTTCTGCTTCTGTTCTTGGTGTTGGTTTCTATAATATGTCCCAAACAAAGATTAAGCATGTGAAATACTATAAAGAATATATATATAAACATGAAGTATGGCGGAATCATACTTACAATGCCTTGTGATGAAGAAGATGATCAAATGGTAGAAGCTCCAAGTTGTGGAAGATTCGGCCAAGAGGAGGAAGAAGACTTGAAGCTCCAAGCTTTTGTATTCCAAGCTCTTTGATGGTTTCCCTATCACCTCTTTTGATCCCTTGCTTGTGCTAGCAAAAATGGAGAAATAGAAGATCAAATCTTCCTTGCCCTTGTCAATGGAGTTCTCGGCAATTTGAGAGAGAAGAGAGATTTTGTGTAAAGTCTTAATTAATTGATCTTTGTTTTACCAAAAATCAATTTATATTTATGTTATAATTTATTAAATTAATAATAAATCTATGACATAAACCATGCAATGGCTTAGAGTGTCAAACACTCAAACTCCATGCAAAGCCTTTGAGTGTAATGCACACTATCACCATGCAATGCCTTAGAGTGTTTTGTACACTATTAACATGCAATGCCTTATCAATAAAATAATGCATATAATGACAAGTGTCATGTGGGCCCCACACGTTTCCCAATGAAAGTGGGCCCACGTCCACTCACGCGTTCGGGTTCGATATTTCCGAAATACCGAGCTAGCGTCGCGACGTTAATTAAATCGATTTAAATAAATAATCGCTCCTAGCGAAATTATTATTTACGTCGCTTACGAATTAATTCTAAATTAACTCGTATGCCCGAATTAAAATCTAATTTTAATTTCGCGTCGAAATCGAATTTCGATTATTATATCGAATATAATAATTTTATCGATTAATTCCAAATTAATCGTTCTCTATCTAAATTAGGCACTTTATCCAAGATAAAGTTTCTCCGCAATAATCCAAGATTAATTAAGTCCGAATCAAATATCATAGGTGAATCTTCAGGAAGCGACCCAAGAGATCTCCGGATATTTTGGCAGTAAATACGGTCGTCGGATAATCCGAACACGTACGTACCTCGTACTACGTCTTTACCGATTTACAAGACAAGGTTGGCTTCTAGCAAAGCGCCATGCCTACCCAATTCTCCAGAAATATTCTTATAGGAATATAAGATCTGTATCAGGCGTAGTATACCGTAGTATTGCGTACATCGATCCAGTATCGGATGATCACATGCTAGGCCTGGGGCTGGAGATGTGTCTGCCCCGTACGAAACATATATCGGACATCAAGCAACTAGTCTCTTTAAATCGGACAATCCTGACCTTGTCATATTGTCCCGACGGTTGCAACCTTTTATAGAGTACTAGTTCTGTGCCCTGCATGATCATCACCTCCATATGTCTGAAGCGATACTTCCATCTTGACATCACATCCAGTACACTATGATTCTCGATAAACCCAGAAGAGGTGTACACAGAACCGGTTAAGGTCCCCAACCACCAAAACTAAAGTTTACCGATTGTCGCAAGTACTAGCGATGTAAGTCTCAGGTTAAGACCATATACACCTACCCTGATGCGGCCTCCCATAGACACGCAGACATACTACCAATGGGATTCCGCGGGGTCTATCCAGAGCGAAGCTGTTTTCCGTACCATCGGTAAAACACAACCTCCTATCGCACTTGCATAAGTATCCAATACTTAAATATATGAGAACTATGCCGTCGTGCCCTCACAACGTGCACAAGCGCAATACTAGTCTATTCCGCATTATCGATGTCCAGTCTCGATAATACACGACTAGGGATATTTAATGATTAAACCTTTGGGGACTGATACTGTCTCATATCATTCTCAGTCCAGGTACTAATCATATGGACTTTCGCCATTTATAAGTCAAAGTAATAATATTACAAAACGGCAAAAGGCAATTCATTATCACATAGTTAATTTTGTACAATAATACAATATCATTTACAAACAGTGACGCTATGGGACATAATGTCTAACAATCTCCCACTTGTCCTATAGCCAGTCACTCAAGCATCTAATACCCGAACTATGTATGTGTCGTTCAAAAACTTGCTGTAGAACAGCTTTCGTCAGCGGATCTGCAATGTTGTCATCTGATGTGACCTTCTCGACTTTTACATCGCCACGATGTATAATCTCCCGAATCAGATGATAACGTCGAAGAACATGCTTGGACCGTTGATGAGACCTTGGTTCCTTAGCCTGTGCTATAGCCCCGTTATTGTCACAATACAATGGAACGGGCTCAGCAGCTAACGGAACTACTCCTAATCCGATTAGGAACTTTCGGATCCAAACTGCCTCCTTTGCTGCTTCAGATGCAGCGATGTACTCCGCTTCTGTTGTTGAATCGGCAACAGTATCTTGCTTGGAAGATTTCCAGCTCACTGCTCCGTTATTCAAGCAAAAAATGTACCCGGATTGCGACTTGTAGTCATCCTTGTCGGTTTGGAAACTTGCATCGGTATACCCAGATACCGCAAGTTCTCCACCTCCATAAATTAAGAAAGCATCCTTAGTTCGTTTAAGATACTTAAGGATATTCTTAACTGCTATCCAGTGACCTTCACCTGGATCGGCCTGATAGCGACTGCACATGCTCAAAGCATATGAGACATCAGGTCGTGTACATATCATGGCATACATGATCGATCCGACTGCCGAGGCGAACGGTATCCGACTCATGTGGTCTCTCTCTTCCTGAGTCTTAGCACACATGTCCTTAGATAGAGAGGTACCACGTACCATTGGAACCAATCCCCTCTTGGATTGTTCCATGTTGAATCTCTTCAACACTTTATCAATGTATGTACTCTGGGAGAGTCCAAGCAGTTTTCTAGATCTATCTCTGTAGATCTTTATTCCAAGAATAAAGGCTGCTTCTCCCAGATCTTTCATGGAGAATTTTAATGAAAGCCAAGCTTTCACCGACGTTAGCATGGGAATGTCATTGCCTATAAGCAATACGTCGTCGACATAAAGGACAATAAAAGTAAGTGCTCTCCCACTAACCTTCTTGTATACACAAGGGTCATCTGCGTTTTGCACGAAATCATATTCCTTTATGATCTCATCAAAACGCTGATTCCATGACCGTGATGCTTGCTTCAATCCATAAATGGATCGATTTAACTTGCAAACCTTGTTTGCAAGTCTAGGTACGATAAAACCGTCAGGCTGTTGCATATAAACATCCTCCAAAAGGTTTCCGTTAAGGAAAGCGGTTTTAACGTCCATTGCCATATCTCGAAGTCGAAATATGCAGCTATTGCAAGCATTATCCGAATGGATTTAATCATGGCAACGGGTGAGAAGGTTTCGTCATAATCAATACCATATTGTTGACGATACCCCTTCGCTACAAGCCTAGCCTTGTACGTTTGTACGTTGCCATCCATGTCGGTCTTCTTCTTGAAGATCCATCTGCATCCAATAGGCTTTACGCCTTCTGGTGCATCAACCAGTGTCCAAACTTGGTTGGCGTACATGGAATCCATCTCGGACTTCATGGCTTCTTGCCATAAAGCGGAATCGATTTTTGTATCGCTTCCTCATACGTAGCCGGCTCATTATCCTCAATAAGATTAATATCTATATGAGGTGAGATCAGGAACCCATACCTCTCAGGTACTGTTCTGACTCTCTCCGACCTACGCGGTCCTTGTGTATGTGAAGTTTGTGGTACAGACTCATCCCGGATGGTCTGTTCTTGTTCCGTCGTTGATTCATTGCCAGGAACAGTATCACTACGATCTTCATCGAGTTCTACTTTCCTCCCACTTTCCACTGCATTTAGGAATTCCTTCTCAAGGAAAACCGCATGTAGAGCAACAAATACTTTGTTCTCTTGTGGGTAATAGAAGTAATATCCTTTGGTTTCCCTAGGATATCCAACGAAAAGGCATTTATCAGATTTGGGTTCAAGTTTGGTGCCTTCCAAACGTTTAACATATGCCCAGCATCCCCAAATCTTTAGGAAAGAGAAACCTGGTTTCCTTCCTGTCCATATCTCATATGGGGTCTGTTCAACAGACTTCGACGGTACCTTATTCAAAATAAGTATAGCACTGTTTAATGCGTATCCCCAGAAGGATATTGGTAGCTCAGTGCGACTCATCATTGACCTCACCATGTCCAATAAGGTGCGGTTTCTCCGTTCGGACACACCGTTTAATTGTGGTGTTCCAGGAGGAGTCCACTGTGAAAGAATACCATATTCTTTCAAGTAATCTTGAAACTCATAACTTAAGTATTCGCCACCACGGTCTGACCGTAATGTCTTGATACTCATCCCTGTTTGTTTCTCCACTTCGTGTCGAAACTCTTTGAATTTCTCAAAAGTTTCCGACTTGTGTCTCATAAGATACACATAACCGTAACGAGATGCATCATCTGTAAAGGTTACGAAGTAGTGAAATCCACCTCTAGCCTGGCTAGACATGGGCCCGCATACATCAGTATGAACGAGAGCTAACAGTTCTGTGGCACGTTCACCTTTACCGCTAAAAGGTGATTTAGGCATTTTGCCTAAAAGACAAGATTCGCAGACGTCATATAAATTGGGATCAAATTCGTCCAAGTACCCACTCTTTGAAAGTGTGGATATGGGAGTCTTGTTGATGTGTCCTAGACGACAATGCCACATATAAGCTTCATCTTTTAGATTTACTTTTGAGCCTTTTGTTTGTCATTTTAGGAGATTCATTTATATTCAAAATATAAAGACCGTTATTTGCACACAGCTGTGCAAATTTCTGTATCATTTTTATATAAATAACACCCTGTGTTCCTGAATACAAAAGTGTACCCTGCTGGGTTAACAAGGATACAGATATAATATTCCTAGTTAAACTAGGCACAAAATAACAGTTCAAAAGTTTAAGTTCATGCCCTGAGGGCAGTACTAAAACAAAAGTCCCTACGGCCAAAACAGCAACTGGTGTTCCGTTTCCGACCCGTAGATCCATCTCCCCTGATGCCAGCACCCTGCTATCATGCAGATCCTGCACATCAGTACAAATATGAGCACCACAACCAGAATCAAAAATCCAATTTTTAAAACTAGAAGTATTCATATTTATCTCAATAACAAACATACCAGAGGCAATGGCCTTGCCAGCCTTGATATCCTCCCTCTGCACAATGCTCATTCGGCAGTCACGTTTCCAGTGACCCCTCTTGCCGCAGTTGAGGCAGATGTCGCGAGATTTGTCCTTTGGCTTCCTAGAAGCCACTGTCAACTTGCCTTTACCCTTCTTCTTGAACTTCTTCTTCCTTGCACCTCCAATTGCCTTGGGCCACCCTTTGGCGCATGAGAGGTCAATGCAAATGCGCCTCGCGCTTGCTCCCCTTTAGGAGTTCCCTTTCGGACTCCTTCAGCACAGACAACAACTCTCCAAGAGTGTCGTCAGTATCCATCAACTTGTAGTTGACTATGATTTGTTTCCAAGTATCAGGAAGTGACTGCAAGATCATATCTATAGTCAGATCAGCCTCCAAGACTATTCCCATATTGGCCAACTCATCAATATCGGCAATCATTTGAGCCCCGTGGGCTTCAACTGATGCGCCGTCTGTCATCCGGGAGGGAAGAGTTTCCTTACTAGCTCGTACCTCTTCATCCGCTTATTGGTGCGGTGAAGATCACGCAATCTTGCCATCATGTTATAGGGATCCAAGTCCCTATTCTGGCGTCTGAAATGCTGAGTCATTGCAGCTAGCATAACTGACTGAGCTTGGTCACAATCATCACTTCGGATCTTGAGAAAGAATCATTCAACGGAAGGAAAATCGCTTAATATTGTTTGAGGGATTTTTTGCGTAATTGGCAACCAATTAATTTATCTTTGTTAGGTCTCATCATCATACACCCTTAAGCATGCTTCTAAAACATCATAAAGCGCGTAAAGTAAAGTAATAGTGATATGCGGATGGATATATAAACAACTTGTTCCTAGAACAAATCACTCCCTTTCCTCCCCGCTAGCACTATTCTACTTCTACCCAATTACATAATACAATAAGAGAAAACCTCATTTACATTGAGGGGAATTAGGTGAGAAGAGAATACAAAGAGATAAAGAGATAAGGCTGGACACGCAGGTCCAATTTATAAATTCCAAATTTACAATAATTTCTAAAATTACCCTTTCCCTTCTAATATCCATCCGATATACACTATTCATTCATCACATACATATATATTCAAACAAGACATGCTTTTACAACCAATCTAATCCAATTAATTAGTCTTTGTTAAAGTGATCATCCAATGTTCAAACAACGGTTTGATTTTGCGCGAGTCCAACTCGATTGAGAATAAGTACACAAGGTACGAATTCGCGAATTATATCGAACTACTAATTAAATCTAATTTAATTGGTATTCAATACTAATTCAATTATTTAATTCCAAATTAAATGTTTACACTTTTAATGTGCTTTAAAGACTTAGATTCTAAATCCAATTCTATTGGGTCTCAAAGCCCAACTAACATCCAATGTTTAATTTAATTCAAGTCAAATGGGCTTTCAATTGATTTATTAAGGCTTGGGCTTTGGTCAATGTGGGTCATACCAAATTACCAAGCCCAAATAAGGAATCACCCTTAAGTGCCATAAAACCAATTTCAAGCCCATAAGGCCCAATTAAATTATTAAAGCCCATTATATTATATTTGGACTTAATGGAGTGATTTAGGCCCAAATTGGATCCAATCCATTTGGCCCAAATCTACTTGGTCCAACCAAGCCCATTATGCCCAAATACAATATTAAAAGCCCAATTCACCAATTAAGCCCATTAATTAAATTTTAATATTCCAAACATTAAAGTCCAATTAATTAAAGTGTAATACCAAGATTAATATATTAAACCAAATATTTCAAAAAAAAATACCCATTTAATTTATTAATCATGTATTGTTCAAAATAAATGTCCAACATTAATTTTAACAAAAAATCAACTCCTTTACATGTCTTTGTACATTCGGCCAAGGTGAGTTTTTTGTGTCGATTTGTTTTTCAATCCGATTGAATTACTAATCAACGTTCCGTACACGTTCTAAGTCATCCAATGATCTTAAACACAAAAAATCCAATCCACTCCAAGTAGCAACACATTCGGCCAAGGCATGGATTTGGGGAAAAATCATCCAATGCATTTTTCATGAAATTGATTCCATATAACATCATGTTATACACATGCAAGCATACTTATTAATCAAATTTCATAAGAACATGCTTATATCAATTTCATCATGCCATTCGGCCAAGGTGAAGATATTGGGGAAAAATCATCCAATGCATTTTTCATAAAATTGATTCCATGTAATATCATTCTATATACATGCAAGCATACTTATTCATCAAATTTCACAAGAACATGCTTCAATCAATTTATCACACCCATTCGGCCAAGGTTGAAAATATTGGGGAAAAATCATCCAATGCATTTTTCATAAAATTGATTTCATATAATGTCATTTAACATACATATAAGCATACTCATTCATCAAATTTCACAAGAACATGCTTCAATCAATTTTACCCAAATTTTAACCTAAAGTATTTCATGCTTAAACCTAGCTCAATGATACCATTGTTGGTTTCTATAATATGTCCCAAACAAAGATTAAGCATGTGAAATACTATAAAGAATATATATATAAACATGAAGTATGGCGGAATCATACTTACAATGCCTTGTGATGAAGAAGATGATCAAATGGTAGAAGCTCCAAGTTGTGGAAGATTCGGCCAAGAGGAGGAAGAAGACTTGAAGCTCCAAGCTTTTGTATTCCAAGCTCTTTGATGGTTTCCTATCACCTCTTTTGATCCCTTGCTTGTGCTAGCAAAAATGGAGAATAGAAGATCAAATCTTCCTTGCCCTTGTCAATGGAGTTCTCGGCAATTTGAGAGAGAAGAGAGATTTTGTGTAAAGTCTTAAATTAATTGATCTTTGTTTTACCAAAAATCAATTTATATTTATGTTATAATTTATTAAATTAATAATAAATCTATGACATAAACCATGCAATGGCTTAGAGTGTCAAACACTCAAACTCCATGCAAAGCCTTTGAGTGTAATGCACACTATCACCATGCAATGCCTTAGAGTGTTTTGTACACTATTAACATGCAATGCCTTATCAATAAAATAATGCATATAATGACAAGTGTCATGTGGGCCCCACACGTTTCCCAATGAAAGTGGGCCCACGTCCACTCACGCGTTCGGGTTCGATATTTCCGAAATACCGAGCTAGCGTCGCGACGTTAATTAAATCGGATTTAAATAAATAATCGCTCCTAGCGAAATTATTATTTACGTCGCTTACGAATTAATTCTAAATTAACTCGTATGCCCGAATTAAAATCTAATTTTAATTTCGCGTCGAAATCGAATTTCGATTATTATATCGAATATAATAATTTTATCGATTAATTCCAAATTAATCGTTCTCTATCTAAATTAGGCACTTTATCCAAGATAAAGTTTCTCCGCAATTAATCCAAGATTAATTAAGTCCGAATCAAATATCATAGGTGAATCTTCAGGAAGCGACCCAAGAGATCTCCGGATATTTTGGCAGTAAATACGGTCGTCGGATAATCCGAACACGTACGTACCTCGTACTACGTCTTTACCGATTTACAAGACAAGGTTGGCTTCTAGCAAAGCGCCATGCCTACCCAATTCTCCAGAAATATTCTTATAGGAATATAAGATCTGTATCAGCGTAGCGTAGTATACCGTAGTATTGCGTACATCGATCCAGTATCGGATGATCACATGCTAGGCCTGGGGCTGGAGATGTGTCTGCCCCGTACGAAACATATATCGGACATCAAGCAACTAGTCTCTTTAAATCGGACAATCCTGACCTTGTCATATTGTCCCGACGGTTGCAACCTTTTATAGAGGACTAGTTCTGTGCCCTGCATGATCATCACCTCCATATGTCTGAAGCGATACTTCCATCTTGACATCACATCCAGTACACTATGATTCTCGATAAACCCAGAAGAGGTGTACACAGAACCGGTTAAGGTCCCCAACCACCAAAACTAAAGTTTACCGATTGTCGCAAGTACTAGCGATGTAAGTCTCAGGTTAAGACCATATACACCTACCCTGATGCGGCCTCCCATAGACACGCAGACATACTACCAATGGGATTCCGCGGGGTCTATCCAGAGCGAAGCTGTTTTCCGTACCATCGGTAAAACACAACCTCCTATCGCACTTGCATAAGTATCCAATACTTAAATATATGAGAACTATGCCGTCGTGCCCTCACAACGTGCACAAGCGCAATACTAGTCTATTCCGCATTATCGATGTCCAGTCTCGATAATACCACGACTAGGGATATTTAATGATTAAACCTTTGGGGACTGATACTGTCTCATATCATTCTCAGTCCAGGTACTAATCATATGGACTTTCGCCATTTATAAGTCAAAGTAATAATATTACAAAACGGCAAAAGGCAATTTCATTATCACATAGTTAATTTTGTACAATAATACAATAATTACAAACAGTGACGCTATGGGACATAATGTCTAACCACTTGGCAGTGAACTGCCGTGGAGTGGAGCAAAAAGGGAAGAAGAGTTGGGTTTTCATGGTGAAAATCCAAGTGCTAGCACACTACGAGTCTTGCGAGGTGGTGGGGGTTCACCCATGAGCCGGGATCCGTCCAACGAAGCTTGAGCTCCGTTTTGCATCTCAAAAAGTCTGTTTTTGAAAGCAGTGGACTGCTGCAGTTTGGGCGTGAATGGCAGTGCGTTTTAGCCTTCAATCGTCTTCAAATCGACTCAACCGATCGATGTGAGTATTCCGCAACTTCGTCGATATGTATTCACAATGTTTTTCATGCTTATAATCGATCGGGACCTTAATAGAAACCCAAAATGGCATCAAGAGCCTAGGTTTGAGCATGAAAATTTTAGGGCTTAAAATTGGGTAAATGTGTGTTGAGCATGATTTGAATGAATTGATTGTTTAAGTATGCTTATAACATGTTGAATTGCATTTTGGTTCGACCAATTTGTTGAAAATTGATTTGGAATTTTCCCCAAAAATGTACCTTGGCCGAAAGTTTAGGGTTATTTGGAAATCTTGGATTTTTTGATTTTGATTCATTAGATGAATTAGAATCATTAAGGATGATGTTAATTTAAGGTCAATTGGATTGAATTTTGAATTGAACAAAAATCCCCATTTCCTTAAGGTGGCCGAATGCATTATGCCCTAATGTCTTGGTAATTTTGATTTTGTGACATTGGATGTGTATGAAATCAAATTGGATGGTGATTTAATGTCGATTGTGGGTTCGATTGGATTGAAACCAAATCGGACACAAAATACCTCCTTGGCCGAGAGCTTAAAAGCATGTAATGGGTTTGATTTTTTCATTTATGTGTTGGACATGTGATGATGATAATGAGTATGATTAATTGGACTAATTTGATGTTTTGGAAATGTTGATTTAGTTGATTAATCATGTAATGCACTTTAGGTAATTAAATTGCTAAATTGGATTTATGTAATTTAATTATTTAGGCTTAAATTGGATTTGGGCTTATTATGTTGTAATTGGGCTTATTGGGCTTGATTTTATCAAGTTGGGTTTAGGCCAAATGGATTTGATCCAATTGGGCCCAAAACCACTACCATAAAGCCCAAATGCAACTTATAAACCTTTAAAGTTTAATTGGGCCTAATGGGCCTAAATTGATTTCTAGGCTTATGGGGTTACTCCTTGATTGGGCTTTGGTTGCCGAAGCCCACGCCTTAAAGAAATTAATTAAAGCCCATTAGACTTTGGACGTTAATCGGGCTTTGAGACCCGAAGCGATTAAATTTGGAATTTAAGTCGTTAAAGGTTTATTAAATAAAGTGTAATATTTAATTTGGAATTGAATAGTGAATTAATATTAAATACATGTTAAATTGGATTTAATGATGTAGTTTAATTTAATTCAAGAATTCGTACTTTGAGTACTTATTCGCAAAAACGAGTTTGACTCGACCAAAAATCAAATCGTTGTTTGAACATTGGATGATCACATAATTATCAGATTAATTAATTTGATTAGATTGATTGATAGCATGCTTTTGTGTGAATACGTGGTTGTGATGAATGAATAATGTATATCGGATGGATATTAGTCGGGTGGGGCAATTTTGGAAATTGTTGTAATAAATTCGATTTATTAAATTGGACCTGCGTGTCCAGCCTTATCACCTTTATTCTCTTTGTATTCTTTTCTCACCTATTCCCCTCAATATAAATGAGGTTTCTTTAGAAGTGTAGTGTAACGGGTAGAAGTAATACAAGTGCTAGCTTGAGTGAGAAATGGAGAGATTTGATCTAGGATCAATGTGTTAAGTATCCATCCGCATATCATTATTATTTATTTTCATACTCGCTTTATTATGTATTTAGAATGCATGTTTAAGGGTGTATGATGATGAGACCTTAACAAAGATAATGAAATTGGTAGCCAATTTGCACGCGAAAAGCCCTCATCAAATATCATGCGTCTTTTCCTTCCATTGAGTGATTCTTGCTCAAGATCCTAGATTGGCATGGGTTGTTGGCCAAAGTCAAGCCCTTGTCCGTCGAAGATGTGCTTGAATCACGAAGCTTTGTTCCATATTGGTGTCTTGTCCAAGTTGTGGTTTGTTGGCCAAAGTCAAGAGCACTTCTTGTCCATCGACATTGATTACGAAGCTTCCATGGTCAATGGGTCCGCGCTTGACTGGGATCATCAGGTTTGTTGTGCCAAAGCCAAGGCCTAGTTGATTCAGAGGAAAAAGGTTAGGCTATATATTGGATATATAGGCATATATAAGATATATGTTTCGGACTTGGATGTCCACCTACCGGATCTAGGAGTTGGATGAGATCCAATTGATCTTAGAGATCTACCTAGTTAATTATCATACAATTTGTTGGCCAAAGTCAAGATTGTGTGATACTTAACGGGATCCTAGCCCACTAGGAAACACGGTTTCCCGAGTACTCGACAGAGGGTTAGAGGCTCGACGAAAAATAGTGGGGGGCAAGAATTGAATTTGCAATATTCGTTAAATTACTCGCCATACGCGCTCAAACAAATATCACTCGTCAAATATATATTAAAAGTATTAGTTGGACTAATATTTATTGTTGTTTTAATATACAGTTGGACTGTATTATAGTTGATTATATATAATTGGATTATATTAGTCAATATATTTGAATTAATTAATTTCAGTTTACAGTTGATTTTATAATTGGATTATAGTAATCAATGTAATTGAGGTTAATTAATTTGGGTTATATTTGATTATATAGTTGGACTATTATAATCATTATAATATATATATATAGTACCACTAATCGTTGATTAAATAGTTGGACTATTGTAATCAAGATAAAATTGAAAAGTTGGATATTTAAAATATATAATCCTTGGATTAAATATTTTAAATGATTTAATTTTCAAATTGGGAATAAATAATAGGTTACTTTATTTGATAAAATAACTTATTATACCTTAAGCCCAAAATTAAGCAAAATAAGTAGAGCATAATATCTTTGGAAGATTTATGTGATGATGACTTTAATGCTTAATTTAATATACTTGTCATAAATCTAATTTTAGATTTAATAAGTATTAAAATTGCAATAAATAATTCTTGGAGAATTAATTGACTATTCTAGAGGTGAAAAGTCAAAGTTTGCAATTGGGCATGTAGCACGAGGTGCACATCGTTTCGATATTCTAAAAACCCAAGGCTTGGCATAAGGTTCCTGAAATATTGAAAAGGATAATTGACATATCCCAAAGTGACTACCATTTGATATGGCAGACACGAAGGAATTAAAGAAAGGGCAAGGCTCTTACTTTAAAAATGTTTGTCAAAGTTATGTTCACTACTAGTATTGAAATTAGATTTTAAATACTTAGTGTGGTACATAAAATATATGTATTGATGTTCAGAATCTGCTTTTAGCAGGATACTGACTTCAAGCTGAGATTGCTCTGCGAATCGGAAACGGGACGAAAGTCGCTGTTTCGACCGTAGATACCTAAGTTTAGGAACTACCCTTCGGGTGTGTACTTAAATTAGGAACTGTTATAATGTAACTAGTTTGACTAGAGACAATATCTCTATATCAGTGTTTAATCCATTGTGGATAAACCTTTATATTCTAGAACACTAAGTGTTTCATTATATAAAGATGATACTGAGATAAACACATTAGATGTGAATAACAGAATTTATATTTTGAATATAATTAAAATCTCAAAACATATAAAATGACAAATAAATAGCTCAAATTGATTTGATCAATAGAGACTTATTTGTGGCATTGTTGTATGGGACACAATTAAACAAGATTCGTATATCCGCACTTTTGAAGAGTGGGTACTAGGACTGATTTGACTATTCAAATAAAGTCTACGAATCTAGTTTGTTAGGTAAAGTACCTAAAACACTGTTTACTTGGTAATAGTGTAAGTGCCATCGATCTGTTAGCCCTATTCATGGTGAAGTTAGTGGGCCCATATCTAGCTAGGCTAGATGTGAACATGAATATTTCGTGACCTTAACGGATGTGGCATCATGTTATGGTTATGTGTTTCTTTTGAAGAACACAGATCGGAAACTATTAGAGTTTCGACACGAAGTACATAAACAGATCGACTATAGTATTATGCCGTCACAGTAAGACCGTAATGGAAAATACTTAAGCAGTAAGTTTCAAACATACATGAAAGAGTATAGTATTCTTTCAGATGAGGACTCCTCCCGAGACACGTCAGTTAGACGGTGTGTCCGAACGAAAACCGAATTTTGTTGAACATGATAAGGTTTATCACGAGTCGCTCTGAGCTATCATTTCCTTCAACATGATATGTATTAACAGTGCAAAACTTATTTAGAATAAGGTTCCATATAAATCTGTTTGACAGATATCATATAGGATATGAACAGGAAAGAAACAGGGTTTCTCATTCCTAATCATTTGGGTATGCCGGTCATAACGTTTGGATGATACCAAACTAGAACCCAAATTGGATAAGTGCCAATTATAGGTTATCCTTGGGAAAACCATAAGTATAGTACTTATATATCTCACATGAGAACAATATAATTGTTGCTCACCATGCGGTTTTCCTAAGAGGAACACCGATATGTAGTGGTCAGTGGGAGAATAGTGATACTCGATGAAAATCGGAGTAATACTATTCGAGACACGAAGTCCTTAATGGAACACAAACAGTTCATCAATGATGAATCTGTACCATTAATCTTCGAATACACAAGAACCGCGTAGATCGGAGAGAATCAGGAAATAACCTGGGGTATGGGTTTCTGATGTAACCCCTTAAAGATGTAAATCTTACGGAGGTATACCAACCGACTACGTACGAGGAAGTGATACAAGGTATCGACTCCCTTTTATGGCAAAGTGCCATGAGTCCGAAATGGATTCCATGTATAACAACTATGTTTGGATACTAGTTGTTGTACCGCAAGGCATTGTGCGTATTGGTACTATAAACGTCTTCAAGGAAGACATACATGGATGGCAACATACCAACGTACAAAGCTAGGCTTTTGACGGAAAGGTATCGTTATCAACATGTGTTGATTACGGTTCAACCTTTTACCTGTTGCCATGGTAAATCCATTTTGAAGATGCTTGTAGATACTGCATATTTCATTTATGAAATGTGTCAGTTAATGATCAAAATCGCTTTCCTGAAAAGGAAACCGTTTGGAGGATGCTTACAACATCCTGACGATTTTGTATAACCGACAAACAAGGTTTGCGGGTTATTCGATCCATGTTTGGATTGAAGCAAGCATAAGTTCTTGGAACTGTCGTTTTGAAATAATCATAATGGTTAATGATTTGATTCAAAACGAAATGATTCTTGTGTATATAAGGAGGTTAGGGAGCGCACTGACAAGGAAATTCCCATAAAGCAATTGATGAAAGCTTGTTTTCATAGAAATTCTCCGTAGAATTCTGGAGAGACAACCTTTATTCAAGGAATAAAGATCTACTGGGATAGATTTGGAGTTGTTAACACTCTCTGGAAATTGTACATTTAAAATGTACTTGATAGGGTGTCTCATACGCTTTGAGCATATGGAGTCACAATCGGGTCAATCCAAGTGATAGTCACTGGATTGAAGTTAAGGACATCTGTTAGTATCTTAGAGAACTAAAGATGCTGTCTTAAACTATGGAGAAGGAGAACTTGAAGTGACTAGGATCACTACCGCAAGTTTCCAAACAGTTAAATACTGCGGTACTATAAAGTTTGAATAACGGGACAGTGAGCTGGAAATCTTCCGAGCAAGATACTGTTGCCGAATAAACAACAAATGCGGATTATTGCTTGCAGCTGAGGCAGCAATAGAAGCCATTTGGGTCGATAATAAATCTAATAGATTAGATATAGTTCTGTTAGCAGCTGAGCTAGGCGTCAGCACAAGGCTAAAGAATTAAAGGTCTCATCGACGATCCAGATAATACTTCTATATCATCTGATTCGTTCGGATCATACATCGTGGCGATGTGATGATCGTATAAATCGCGTCAGACGATAATCATGGAAATCCGCTAACGAAAACCTTTTCTCAGCAATTTGAGCGAACCGTACATAGTTCGGGTGTTCGACACTTGAGTGACTGGCTATGTGCCAAGTGGGAGATTGTTGGATAACATGACCCATAGCGTCACTATTTGTAAGATCATAGTGTTGTTGTACAAATTAACTATGTGACAAGGAAATTGCACTCTCATCATTTGTGATTAGATCACCATAGATGTATAAATGAAGAGAGGGTCCCTATGATTAGTTACTGGATTGAGATGATATGAGACAGTATCAGTCCACGAAGGATTAATCATTAAATATCCCTAGCCGGAGTATTATCGAGACTGGACATCGATAATGCGGAATAGGCTAGTATTGCACTTGTGCGCGTTGTGAGGGCACAACGGCATAGTTCTCATATATTTGGGTATTGGATACTCATGCAAGTGCGATAGGAGGTTGTGTTTCACCGATGGTACGGGAAACAGCTTCGCTCTGGATAGACCCCTCGAATCCCATTGGTATTATGACTATGTGTCTATGGGAGTCCGACATCAGGGTAGGTGTGTATGGTCTTAACCTGAGACTTGCACCGCTAATGCTTACGACAATCAGTATACTTTTGTTGAGGTCGTCTAGGACTCTAACCGGTTCTGTGTACGCCAATGCTGGGTATATTGAGAATCGTAGAGTATTGGGTGTAATGTCAAGACGGAAGTATCACTCCAGTCATAGTGGAGATGATGTCACGCAGGATACGGTATTAGTGCTCTTAAGTGCTGGCCGGCCATCGGGATATTATGACAAGGTCATGTATATCCGATTATAGAGACTAGTTACTAGACATCCGATATGTGCTTCGGACGGGGCAGACACTTATCCAGCCCCAGCCCTAGCACGTGACTATCCGATACTGGGCCGATATACACGATACTTGGTATACTACGCTTGATATAGATCTTAAATATTCTTAGAGAATATGACCGGAGAATTGGATAGACTTCGTGCTTTGCTAGAAGCCGATCTTGTCTCGTAAATCGAGGGTAGAACGTAGTACTTGGTACGTACGTGATTCGGATATTCCGACGACCGTATTTACTGCCGAATTATCCGGGGATCTCATGGGTCGCTTCCCAATAATCCACCGATGACGCACAACTCGCACTCTTGAATAATCTGGGATTATAATAGAAGAGAGAGAAAATTAATATAGGATTAATTACGGAGATATTTTATCTAGGATAAAATATCGTCTAGAGAGAGATAACGATTAATTTGGAATTAATCGATTAATTAATATATTCGATATATTAAACGAAATTGAATTTCGACGCGGAATTAAAATTAGATTTTAATTCGGGCGAACGAATTAATTTAGAATTAATTCGTTAGCGACGTGAATAGTGAATTCGCTAGGCGTAATCATTTAATTACGACGCAACGGAAAACTCGCTAATTTGGAATTAGCGAAACCGAGCCCGAGTGTGATTGCGAGCGAATTCGTATTTCGAATTCGAGTGCGGCAACGCAAGTCACATCAAGCGTCAAATCATTCGTCACATCAAGCGTCAAATCAAATGTCACTTTGAGTGATGTGATTGATTGATGTGATTGATTGAATGAAAGATGTGACTAGATGTGAGTTGGTGGAGTGGTTGGAATGTTTGGTAAATGAATTGATTTTAGAAATCAATTAAATGATTTTCACCATTTGACTTTTGGAAAATATAAAAACCAAACATTTTACACTTTTCTAATTCAATTCATCACATTTCTTCTCTCTCATTTTGCTCTCTCCTCTCACGCCCTTGGAGGGCTGTTTCTGCTTCTGTTCTTGGCAGTGAACTGCCGTGGAAGTGGAGCAAAAAGGGAAGCAAGAGTTGGGTTTTCATGGTGAAAATCCAAGTGCTAGCACACTACGAGTCTTGCGAAGGTGGTAGGGAGGTTCACCCATGAGCCGGGATCCGTCCAACGAAGCTTGGAGCTCCGTTTTGCATCTCAAAGTTTCTGTTTTTGAAAGCAGTGGACTGCTGCAGTTTGGGCGTGAATGGCAGTGCGTTTTTAGCCTTCAATCGTCTTCAAATCGACTCAACCGATCGATGTGAGTATTCCGCAACTTCGTCGATATGTATTCACAATGTTTTTCATGCTTATAATCGATCCGGGACCTTAATAGAAACCCACATGTTGATGATTATTGTTGATGCTTGATGATGATTTTGTCGAAATTAGAGGGACGAATATGATAATGAATGAAGGATGATGATCGACGAATTAAAGGGACGGGGACTGGCAGAATTCTGGGCAGAACAGGCAGCCCCCGATTGTTTTCCGTTTAACTTCGTCGTCCATTTAGTACAGTATGTGTTTTGGAATTCGAAACTTCGTATAGTATAGTATGTGTTTTGGAATGTTTGTATGTGTTTTGGAATTCGAAAGTTCATATAGTATATATAGTATGTGTTTTGGAATGTTTGTATGTGTTTTGGAATTCGAAAGTTCATATATTATAGTATGTGTTTTCGAATGTTTGTATGTGTTTTGGAATTCGAAACTTACGAAAGTGAGCATTCGATGTGATAAGCGCTTTTGTTAAGTTGTATTGACTTGTATGGATATGTATGTATATGTATAAGAACTTTGGAATTTGATGACGCTAATGCGACGGGTTTTGCAGATGGCACCGGGCAATCGCAAACGGGCTACCGCGACTCCATCTACATCAGCAAGGGCAACTGGCCCTGGTGATTTCTCTGCTAGCACAGGTGAGTCCAGTACAGTGAAGGGTCGAGGACGCACCCGTGGCCTGGGGTTGGCTAAGTACGTTAAGGCTCACGGCCGTATTCGGATAGAGATATCAGATGATGGACACACTCAAGTCGGACAACATAATTCAGCGTTTAATACAGCCATAGGAGCTACAGCTCGATATGAAGCTCCCCAAAACTACGTATCTTGGAGAAAGATACCGTGGGAGACAAAAATGAACCAGCTATTCCCTTCGCTACTTGTAAGTTTTCGATGTTGTTTGTTATTTAACATTTTTATTTGATACTTATTTTTACTCGAATTTTCATGTAGGAATGGTTCGAGTTCGATCTGACCCAAGTGAATGTCCAACAATATATTGACTACCACATGGGGAAAAGTTATAAAGATTATAGAACAAAAGTCCTGAAACCAATATTCGACGAACATGGACCTTCAAATGCTCCACAACACAAGCCTGATTTTATAGAGGAACAAGATTGGACATTCTTATGTGAGCCTTGGTCTAGCAAAAAACACGAGGTAAATTTTGAAATAAACGGAAATTTATAATTGTCTTTGTTTTCGGTACTTACAGTGTTGGTGAATACAGGATAAATGTCACGCAAATGCGGAAAATCGAAGTCACTTGCGTTTTAACCACCGTGCTGGTTCGAAGCCATTTATCCAACATCGTGCCGAACATTCTGAGGTAAATATATCCTAACGTAAAATTTAACAGTTAATTGTTTTTACTATCTGGAATAATATTGAATTTATTTTATGTTTATAACAGAGTAATACAGGTGAGGTGCAATCATTTCCAGATTTTTTCCGTGTGACGCATTACAATGACAAGAATAAATGGATAAATGAAGAAGCCGAACGCTGCTATGTAAGTTTCAGTTTTTAAAATAAAATAATTAATATTATATATGTTAAATTTTTTTCTCAGATTCTAATATTAACTTATTTTTTGAAACAGAACGAAATGATGGAACTCCAACATCAAACTCAGGAGACAGGGACCGACCCCATACCAGATGAGCAGCTGTCGCAATTGGTTTTCAAGAATCAGACAGCTTACAACGTTGGTCTTGGCACTCGTAAGAAGCCAACGTCATCTGCACGCAATAGTGGTAATTCGGACAATGTATCTCTTCGAGACGAGTTAGCCAGCACCCGAGACGAGCTGCAACAGACTAAGGAGAAGCTACAACAGGTCACGGTGGACCACGAGAAGAAGATGGAGCAGTTGGAACAGCAACTACTGGCTTTCCGTCAGATGTTCGAGGCCTCAATGAGTCATGGTGCATCGGGCTCGAGCGTCCCTCCATCACAGTAGCAATTAATTTTATATTTGGTTTTGTATAAACATTTTGAACAAATAAATTTAATATAATATTTCTTTTTTCTAAAACAAATTTCAATATAATATTTCGTCATTAATTACATTTTTTTTCAACTAAATTAAATATTTTAGACCAAAAAATAAGTAAATTACTAATTTTTAAAAAAATAAATTTTTTACTTTTAGCGTCGAATATTTCGACGCTAATAGTATCAAAAATGGCCGCTGTAAGCGTACATATAATACTTTTTTAATATACGTTAGCCTCGACAAGTTTCGACGCTAAAAGTCACTTTTAGCGTCGAAACGTTTCAACGCTAATAGTAACAAAAATGGTCGCTGTAAGCTTACATATAATACTTTTTTAATATACTTTAGCGTCGACACATTTCGACGCTAAAAGTGAGAATTTTTGCGTCGATATATTTCGTCGCCAAATATACAATATAGCGTCGAACAATTTACTTTAGCGTCGAAATAAATTGGACGCAGAATACTGTTTTTTAGCGTCGCAGTTAATTATTTCGACGCTAAAAGTGGTTTTCGTCGACATTTTATCGTCCATTGTTTGCGTCTAATTTTTTCGATGCTAAATATCATTTGCGTCGAAATCTTCACTTATGGCGTCGAAACAATTCGACGCTAAATGGTCTAATTCTTGTAGTGCTTGACTTTGGCCAACAACCCCTGCCAATCTCGAATCTTGAGTAAGAATCACTCAATGGAAGGAAAATAAACGCTTGATATATAACGAGGGTTTTTCGCGTGCAAATTGGCTACCAATTTAATTATCTTTGTTAAGGTCTCATCATCATACACCCTTAAACATGCATTCTAAATACATAATAAAGCGAGTATGAAAATAAATAATAATGATATGCGGATGGATACTTAACACATTGATCCTAGATCAAATCTCTCCCTTTCTCACTCAAGCTAGCGCTTGTATTACTTCTACCCGTTACACTACACTTCTAAAGAAACCTCATTTACATGGAGGGGAATAGGTGAGAAGAGAATACAAAGAGAATGAAGGTGATAAGGCTGGACACGCAGGTCAAATTTAATAAATCGAATTTATTACAACAATTTCTAAAATTGCCCACCCATCTAATATCCATCCGATATACATTATTCATTCAACACAACCACGTATTCACACACATAAGCATGCTATCAATCAATCTATTCAAATTAATTAATCTGATAATTAAGTGATCATCCAATGTTCAAACAACGATTTGATTTTGTTCGAGTCAAACTCGTTTTTGCGAATAAGTACTTAAAGTACAAATTCATGAATTAAATTAAACTACATCATTAAATCAAATTTAACATGTATTTAATACTAATTCATTATTCAATTCCAAATCAAATATTACACTTTTATTTAATAAAACTTTTACGATTTAAATTCCAAATTTAATCGTAACGCGTCTCAAAGACCGATTAACGTCCAACGTCAATTCAATTAAAGTCCAATGGGCTTTTATTTGATTTCTTAAGGCGTGGACTTTTGGTCAACTCGGGTCAAACCGATATCCAAAGTCCAATCCGGGATTTACCCCATAAGCCCATAAATCAATCTTGGCCCATTAGGCCCAATTGAACTTTAAAGGTTCATTAGTTACCTTTGGGCTTTATGGTTAAGGTTTTGGGCCCAATTGGATCCAATCCATTTGGCCTAAACCCAACTTGATAAAATCAAGCCCAATAGGCCCAAATACAACATTAGAAGCCCAAATCCAATTTAAGCCTAAATAATTAAATTTCATGAATCCAATTCCGCAATTTAATTACCTAAAGTGCATTACATGATTAATCAACTAAATCAACATTTCCAAAACACTAAATTAGTCCAATTAATCATACTCAATTCATTATTATATGTCCAACACATAAAGTGAAAAATCAAACCCATTTACATGCTTCAAAGCTCTCGGCCAAGGAGGGATTTTGTGTCCGATTTGGTTTCAATCCAATCGAACCCACAATCGACATCAAATCACCATCCACTTTGATTTCATACACATCCAATGTCACAAAATCAAAATCACCAAGACATTAGGGCAATAATTCCAATTCGGCCAACATAGAATTTTTTGGGGTTTTTGTCCAATTCGAAATCCAATCCAATTCGATTCAAATTAACATCAACCTAATAGATTCCAACTCATCAAATGAATCAAAAATCAAAAATTCCAAGAATCCAAAAATACCAATACATTCGGCCAAGGGGAATAATTTGGGGAAAATAATTCCAAATCATTTTTCAACAAATTGGTCCAACCAAAATGAAATTAAACATGTTATAAGCATACATAAACAATCAATTTATTCAAATCATGCTCAACAAACATTTACCCAAATTTTAAGCCCTACATTTTTCATGCTTGAACCTAGGCTCTTGATGCCATTGTTGGCTATTATCTAGGTCCCAAGATCATACAAGCAATGAAAAACAATGCGTGAATACATCAACGGAGGTAGCGGAATACTCACATCGATCGGTTGAGTCGATTTGGAGACGAATGAAGCCCAAAATGCTCACTGGTTCATGCGTGAACTGCAGCAGTCCACTGCCTTGCAAAACAGAAATTTGAGCTGCGAAACGGAGCTCCAAGCCTCGTCCGACGGATCCTGGCTCATGGGCGAACCTCCCTACCACCTTCGCAAGACTCGTAAGTGTGCTAGCACTTGGATTTTCACCATGAAAACCCACTCTTGGCTTCCCTTTGTCCACGCCATTTTAGCTTCAAAAACAGTCTACATTTTGTGTGTTTGGCGTGAGAAGAAGAGAAAGAAAATGGAGAGATGAAATTCAAATTAAAGGTAAATTCAAGTGAAATTCATTTGAAATTCACAAAAGTATATAAGATATACTTGAAATGCAAATCAAATTAACTTAACACACAATTTAAACATGCTCAAAATCAAGTTTAATTGATGATTGATTAGACCAAAATGATGTGAGTTGTTGTAATAGTGTTTGGAGGGAAATATTTACTTTTGATTTTAATTAATCATTTGGAAAATGTTTTAATATATATTTTATGGAAAAATATATAAAGCTTTTTGGAAAAGCTTTTCACTATCACATTTACAGCTTTCTTCTCTCTCTTTTCTCTCTTCTTCCTCACGCCAAAAACACAAAAAATAAAAGCACTTGATTTCTCACCATGAAAAACCACTCTTTTGGCCCATTAGGCCCAATTAAATAATTAAGGTCCATTAAGTCATAATTGGACTTTATGGATACGGTTTTAGGCCCAATTGGATCCAACCAAATTTGCCTAAACTCAACTTTGTACAACAAAGCCCAAAAGTCCAATCACAACCTTAAAGGCCCAATTTCCAAAAATAAGCCCAATTAATTAACTTATAAAATTCTAAATTCCATAATTAATTAACCTAAGTGTAATACACAATTAACCACCCAATTAATATTTCTAAAACATCAATTAGCATACTTAATCATGCACTATAATGACAAATAGTGTCCAACACAATTTATTAAAATCAAACCCATTTTACATGCTTTTGTTCTCGGCAATTATGGGTTTTTCCAATCCGATTTGGTTTCAATCCAATTGAATCCACAATCATCATTTCCCAAATCAATTCAATTCATCCAATGAATTAAAATCAAAAAACACAATGAATTTCAAATTCAATTGAATTCGGCCAAGCCACTTTAATTTGGGAAAAATGTTCCAAATCAAAATTCAATCAAATTGAACTTCAAAACAACATTAACCAATTGTTTTAAGTCATCCAATGATCAAACAAACAAAATCACCAAGAAGTTTAGGGTTCTTTAATTTCGGCCAACATAAGCAATTTGGGGAAATTTGTTCCAAACACAATTTCAACAAATTGATCCAATCAATCTTAAATTAAACATACTTTAAGCATTCTCATTCATCCAATTTCACAAGATATGCTCAAAATCAAGTTTACCCAAATTTGTCACTTTATGCCAACATAAAAAATTGGGGAAATTTGTTTTGAAGTTTAATTTGATTAACACAACCCAAATTTGTCACTTTATACCAACACAACATTACCTAATTTCTGAAACGAAAAATGGCAAGCTCATCTGAGAACATAATGTCAAATATGCCAACCCAAGAGAGTGGCCCTAGTGTTAGTGCACAATCACGGAGAAGAGAAGTTAAGGCTCGGTCCTCGGATATTTTCAAAATTCATTTTAATTTGGAACGCCTAGAAGATGATTCACAATGAGAAATTTTCACCTATTGTGGGGCTACCTATAAATTTTCTGGTGGATACGGTAATATGATCAAGCACATGGAAAAACATCATCCGGTTGAATTTGGCATTGATACAACGCAAACTCAAATGGCCAGGTACGCATCATCTAGTAGAGATACGAGTGCTGTAGATTTATTTAAATATTCTGATGCAAAAAATAGAGAAGAATTTGCGAAATTAACTTGTATGACACATCTTTCTTTAAGCTTTGGTGAAAAACTTCATTTTATTAAGATGCCCCCGATGATTTTGAAGATTTGTTCGATAATGCTTTTGCAAGTGCAACAACAAGTGCAAGCGGAACTGGAGCCGAAGGATCAACTGATAATGATGATTGATAATTGTAAAATTGTAATTTACAAAGGGGATATGTCTTAAAATTGTAATGGAACTACGTGAGCTATGATTCCTCTCACCCTTGGAGGATACGTAGGCAACTTAAATTTTAAAAAATTTAAGCTCAAGCTCTTCAATGTAATAAATTTTTTTTATTTATAAAATTAATCTCATTTATTTTAATTAATTTTCAAAATTAAAAAAAAAAGGTTTGGAACCGAACCAGTCGGTTCCAGTTCAATTCAAGGTTCCGGTTCCACACTTGTGGAACCGGAAACCGGGCGGTTCGGTTCGGTTCCGAACCGGAACCGAACCGCTGGCCGGGTCTAATGCTAGGCATATGGCTGGAATTGTGTCTGCCCCATACGAAGCATATATCGGATCATCAGTAACTAATATCTGTAATCGGATAATCATGACCTAGTCATACTATCCCGATAGCTGCAACATTTAAGAGTACTAGTTATGTATCTTGCGTGATCATCATCTCCATATGACTGAAGTGATACTTCCATCTTGACATCACACCCAAAACCAAAGTATACTAATTGTCGAAAGTATTAGCGATGCAAGTCTCAAGTTAAGACCACATACACCTACACTGATTCGGATTCCCATAGACACATAGTCATACAACCAATGGGATTCAGAGGGGTCTATCTAGAGCGAAGCTGTTCTCGGTCCAACGACTAACAGAACCTCCTATCACACTTGCATAAGTATCCAATATTTAAATATATGAGAATTATGTCGTTAAGCTTCCAAAACGCACATAAGTGTAATACTGGTCTATTCCGCATTATCGATGTCAGTCTCGATAATACTATGACTATGGATATTTAATGATTAAACCGTTCGTGGATTAATATTATCTCATATCTTATTAATCCGGAACTAATCATAAGGACTTTTATCATTTATATATCCAAGTAATCCAATTACAAAATGATAAAATAGTAATTTCCTTTGTCACATAGTTAATTTGTACAAAAACACCATGTCTTTACAAATAGTGATGCTATGGGTCATAATTGTCCAACAATCTCCCAATTGGCTCATAGCTAATCACTCAAGTATCTAACACCTGAACTATGTACACGTCGCTTAAATTTTTTTTGAGAAATAACTTTCATCAGCGGATCTGCAATGTTGTCATCTGAAGCGATCTTTTCGATCTTCACATCTCTATGATGTATGATCTCACGAATCAGATGGAAACGTCGAAGTACATGCTTGGATCATTGATGAGACCGCGGTTCCTTAGCCTGTGCTATAGCCCCGTTATTGTCATAATACAATGGTACAAGCTCAGCTACTAACGGAACTATTCCTAATCCAATTAGGATGTTACGGATCCAAACTGCTTTTTTTCCTGTCTCAACTGCACTAATATATTCCGCCTTTGTTGTTGAATCGACAACAGTCTCTTGCTTGGAAGGTTTCCAACTCACTGCTCCGTTATTTAAACAAAATATGTACCCTGATTGCGACTTAGAGTGGTCTTTATCGGTTTGGAAATTTGCATCAGTGAACCCAATCATCTCAAGTTCTCCATCACCAGAGACTAATAAAGCATCCTTAGTTCGTCAAAGATACTTAAGGATGTTCTTAACAGCAATCCAGTGACCATCACTTGGATCGGCCTGATAGCGACTGCACATGCTCAAAGCATACGAGACATTTGGTCGCGTATATATCATGGCATACATGATCGATCCGACTGTGGAAGCGAATGAGATCCCACTCATGGTACCTCTCTCATCTTGTGTTTTAAGACACATGTCCTTAGATAGAGAGACGTCATGTGACACTGGAAGTAGTCCCCTCTTAGACTGATCCATGTTGAATCTATTCAACACTTTATCAATGTACGAGCTCTGGGAGAGTGCGAGCAGCTTTCTAGTTCTATCTCGGTAGATCCTTATTCACAAATAAAGGCTGCTTCTCCCAGGTCTTTCATGGATAATTTTAATGAAATCCAAGTTTTCACCGATTGTAGCATGGGAATGTCATTGCCTAAAAGTAATACATCATCAACATATAAGACAACAAATGTTAGTGCGCTGCCACTAACTTTCTTATATACACAAGAATCATCTTCATTTTGAATGAAACCATATTCTTTTATGATCTCATCAAAACGTTGGTTCTAAGAACGCGATGCTTCCTTCAATCTATAAATGGATCAATTTAACTTGCAAACCTTGTTTGCATGTTTCGGCACGAAAAAACCGTTCGGCTGTTGCATATAAACATCCTCCAAAAGGTTACAGTTAGAGAAGGCGGTTTTGACGTCCATCTGCCATATTTCATAATCGAAATATACAGCAATAGGAAGCATTATCCGAATGGATTTTATCATGGCAACAAGTAAAAAATTTTCGTCGTAATCGACACCATGTCATTGACGATACCCTTTCACTACAAGCCTAGCTCTGTACGTTTGTATGTTGCCATCCATGTTTGTCTTCTTCTTGAAGACCCATTTACAACCAATCGGCTTAACGCCTTCTGGTGCATCAACCAGTTTCCAAACTTGGTTGGTATACATGGAATCCATTTCAGACTTCATGACATCTTGCTATAAAGCGAATTCGATACCTTGTATTGCTTCCTCATACGTAACCGGCTCATCTTCCTCAATGAGATTGATATCTACATGAGGTGAGATCAGAAACCCATACCTCTCAGGTTGTTTTCTGACTCTCTCTGACCTATGCGATTCTTGTGTATTATAAGATTGTGGTACAGTCTCATCCCTGATAAGCTGTTGGTGTTTCGTGAGGAGGTCTGTGCCAGGAACAGTATCACTCTAATTTTCATTAAGTTCTACTTTCCTCCCACTTTCCATTGCATCTAGGAATTCCATTTCGAGGAAAACCGTATGGAGAGCAACAAATACCTTGTTCTCTTGTGGGTTGTAGAAGTAATACTCTTTGGTTTCCCTTGGATAACGTACAAATAGGCACTTATCCGATTTGGGTTCTATTTTGGTACCATCCAATCATTTAACATATGCCCAGTATCCTCAAATTTTCAGGAATGAGAAACCCGGTTTCTTTCCTGTCCATATTTCATATGGAGTCTGTCCAATAGGCTTTGATGGAATCTTATTCAAAATAAGTATTGCACTGTTCAATGCGTATCCCCAGAAGGAAATTGGTTGCTCAATGCGACTCATCATTGACCTTACTATGTCCAACAAATTTTGATTTCTCCATTCGAACACACCGTTCAATTGAAGTTTTCCGGTAGGAGTCCACTATGAAAGAATACCATATTCTTTCAAGTAAACAAGAAACACATTGCTAAAATATTCTCCACCATGGTCCAACCGCAATGTTTTAATACTTTTGCCGGTCTATTTTTCTACTTCGTGTCGAAACTCTTTGAATTTCTCAAAAGTTACATCATAACGTGATGCATCATCCGTAAAGGTTACAAAGTATTCATATCCACCTTTAGCATGGCTAGACATGGGCCTGCATATGTCACTATGAACGAGGGCTAACAACTCGGTGGCACATACACCCTTACCACTAAAAGGTGTTTTAGGCATTTTGCCTAATAAACAGGATTCACAGACGTCATATAAATTAGGATCAAATCCGTCCAAGTACCCACTCTTCGAAAGTGTGGTATACGAGTCTTGTTAATATGTTCCAAATGACAATGCCACAGATAAGTTTCATCTGTATTACTCAATTTGAGCCTTTCGTTTTTCATATTATATGTTTGAGGTTCATTTATATTCAAAATATAAAGACCATTATTAACATCTGTTGTACATAGCAAAATGTCATCTTTATACACAAAACACCCAGTGTTCCGGAATACAAAGGTATACCCGCATCGGGTTAAACTAGATACAGAGATGATGTTCCTAGTCAAACTAGGTAGAAAATAACAATCACTTAATGTAATTACATGCCCCGATGGCAGGTTCAAAACATAGGTCCCAACGGCCAAAACAGTGACTCTCGCCCCGTTTCCGACTCGCAGGTCGATCTCTCATAAAGTTAGTCTTATGCTAATCTACAGATCATGCACATCAGTACATATGTGAGTACCACATCCAGAATCAAAAATCTAATTTTTAAAACCAGTAATGGACATGTTTATTTCAATAACAAACATACCTGAGGCCGAAGCTTTAGCCTCCCTCGCTTCTTTCAATTCCGCCTTGTACTCACGACAGTCACGCTTCAAGTGACCCCGTTTTCCACTGTGTAGGCATACGTCTTGGGATTTGTCCTTAGTCTTCCCAGAAGACCGTGACGATTTAGCCTTGCCTTTTTTTTCTTCACACCCCCAGAAACCTTTGCCCAAGCCTTGGCTTTCTGAGATGTCGAAGTAAGATATGCCTCGCGTTTCTTGCCCTTTAGAAGCTCTAGCTCTGCTTCTTTCAGCATCGCCATTAACTCTCCAAGAGTCTTCTCTTGGTTCATCATATTGTAGTTCATGATGAACCTGCCCCAGCAGTCGGGCAGAGACTGTAAGATCAAATCTATAGAAGTATTGGCCTCGAAATTCATGCCCAACTGACCTAGTTGTTCGATGTCAGTAATCATCTGTGACACATAGTGCTCGACAGATGTACCCTCTAACATACGCGAGCGGAATAACTTCTTTTGCAATTCGTACTTCTGAGATCTAAAATTATATCTGTGAAGGTCCTTCAATTTCAGCATCATGTTATAAGAGTCCAATCCTTTATTCTGACTACAAAATTGAGGGGTCATTGCGGCAAGCATGAAGGATTGAGCGGTAAATTTATCATCTCGATGAGTCTTCCAAAGTTCATGATCAACTGCCCGCTCATGTCCGGACTCAGGCTTGAGACGTCTCTCTATAACATAGAGTAACTTCTCATATCCCAGGACTATCATGAGATTCATTTCCCAGTCTGGAAAATTGGAGCCGTTAAAGACATTCTCACCAATGATTATATCCCTAATGCTAATCTTCCCAGCCATCTTGACTGCTATAGTCCAACTATCCAATCAATGATTTCAGATACACTCAAAATATAATGGTTACTATAGTCCAACTATATAACGAGATATAGTAAATAACGTGTATAGTCTAACCAACTACAATTGGAGTAGTGTCTTGTATAGTCTAACTGTTCAAAGAAAGCAATAAATGATATTAGACCAACAAATATATATATATAACGAGATATAATAAATAGCGCGTATTAGCGAGTATTAAATGAAATTACAAATTTAATACTGTCCTCCCACTATTTTTCGGCGAGCCTCTAACCATCTGTTGAGTACTCGGGAAACCTAGTTTCCTAGTGGGCTAGGATCTCGTTAAATAACACACAACCTTGACTTTGGCCAACAAGCTGTATGAAACTTAACTATGTAGATCTCTAAGATCAATTGGATCCCATCCAATTCCTAGATCCGGTAGGTGGACCTCCAAGTCCAAAACATATTTCTAATATATCATCTTAACCTTTTCCTCTGAATCAACTAAGCCTTGGCTTTGGCTCAACAAGCTTAAGGATTCCAGTTAAGCGCGACCCATTGACATTGGGAAAGCTTCATAATCCACGTCAATGGACATAAGTGACCTTAACTTTGGCCAACAAATAACAACTGCCCAAGACATGCGATATATAACAAAGCTTTCATGGTTCAAACACATCCGGATGGACAATGATCTTGA
Organism: Zanthoxylum bungeanum; assembly: GCA_019454045.1. NCBI lineage: Eukaryota > Viridiplantae > Streptophyta > Magnoliopsida > Sapindales > Rutaceae > Zanthoxylum > Zanthoxylum bungeanum. The sequence goes on along the minus strand of SKCR01038325.1, from coordinate 288,491 downwards.
CTTTAGCCAACAAATCAAAGTCAATCGTGGATCTAGAGAGAGAACCACTCAATGGAAGGAAAAACGCTTAATATTAAAGTGAGGGTTTTTCGCGTAAATTGGAAAACCATTTATTATCTTTGATTATGTCTCATCATACACCCTTAAACATGCATTCTAAAAGCATAATAAGGCACGATAAAATTTAATAATGATATGCGGATGGATATATAATATAATTTATTCCTAGAACAAATCTCTCTCTCTTTCCTCTCTCCCGCTAGCTTTTTACATTCTTCTACCCAATTACATAATACATAAAGAAGCCTCATTTACATTGAGGGGAATTGGTGAGAAGAGAAATACAAAGAGATAATGAGGTGAAAGGCTGGACACGCAGGTCCAATTTAAATAAATTCCAAATTTACAATAATTTCCAAAATTGCCCCCACCCAACTAATATCCATCCGATATACATTATTCATATAAATACATCCAAGTATTCACACAAAGCATGTTGTCAATAAATCTAATCCAATTAATTAATATTTGATTAATGACCATCTATTGTTCATACAACGATTTGATTTGCGCGAGTCCAACTCGTTTAAGAATAAATACTCAAAGTACGTATTATTGAATTATATCGAACTACAATTTTTAAATCCAATTTAAATTGTATCCAATACTAATTCATATTTAATTCCAAATTAAATAATTACACTTTTAATAGTGTCTTTTAGAATTGGATTCCAAATCCAATCTAAATGGGTCTCGAAGGCCAAATTAACATCCAATGCATATTCAATTAAAGTCCAATGGGCTTTCAATTAATTCTTTAGGCATGGGCTTTGGCCATAATGGCTCAAACCCAAAATGCCAAGGCCCAATTAGGAATCACCCTATGCCAAAAATCAATTTAGGCCCAATTAAATTATTAAAGGGCCAATAGTCATATTTGGACTTTATGGAAATGGTTTTAGGCCCAATTGGATCCAACCCAATTGTCCAAAACCATACTTGGCCCAACCAAGCCCATTAGCCCAAATACAACAAATTAAATTAGCATAATATTCCAAATATCTCATTAATTCAATTAAAGTGTAATTAACAGAATTAATTAATTAATCTAATATTTCCAAAACATCAATTAATCTAATTAATCATATTTTAACATTCAATTCATGTCCAACACAAATTGAAACAAAATAAACTCATTCCAACATCCTATAACTCACGGCAATAGGCAAAATAATATCCAATTTTGATCTCAATCCAATTAAATCAACAATCAATATTCATTTCATGCCAATAACATATCCAATTGTTAAATTTTCAAAAAATCACCATGAGTGTTCTAGGGCTAGTATTCGGCCATGCTTGGGTTTAGGGGAAAATTAGATCTAATCAATTTTTCAAAAATCCTTCAATGTATAACTCTAAGTTACCATCATCCAAGCATAACCCAACAATTAATTTTAAATTTAGACATGCTCCAAGCAAAATTCCCAAATAAAGTATATAAACCCTAGAAATTAAAATCAAGTTTAGGTGGCTCATGATACCATTATTAGTGAGTCCAACACGTCCCAATGATCATAAACATAATTCAAGTGTGAATTTAACCATGTAAGTTGCGGAAATAATTCCAATGAACAGATGAGAAATTTCAAAACTTTCTTTGTTATGATGGAAGCTCCAAGCTTTCTTTTGAATTCCAAACTCAATGGTAAGTTTCCCTATCACCTTTCTTTAACTCTCAAAGTGCTAGCAATATTGAATTTTTGCAACAAAAATTCAAGAACAAGAAGCGGGATATTCGGCTATGGAGGAAAGAGAAGAGAGAAGAAATTTTGTGTTGTGTTTTATTAAGTTGGTTTTCCAAAAACCAAGTACTTGTATTATTGTTTTCCAAAAATAAAAACAAGGTTGGTGAAAAGAAAAATGGTTTCATTAAATTTTGCCAACCACTCACATCACACTTTTGATAAGTTGATATGAGTGAAGTGGGTCCCACCATTTTAAATTCAAAATTCAAGTTGGCATACACAACACACTTTGGGCTCGGGTTCGTTTAATCCAATTAAACGAATTTTCCATTACGACGTAATTAAATCCAATTTAATTAATTAATAATGCCTAGTAAGATTATTACGAAAGTTGCTTATGAATTAATTCCAAATTAATTCATTCGCCCGAATTAAAATCCAATTTTAATTCCGCATTGAAATCCGATTTCAATTAATATATCTAATATATTATTTAATCGATTAATTTCAAATTAATCGCGTTCTCTCTTCTGGATGACTTTTATCCCATAGAAATTCTTACTGCAATTAATCCCAGATTAATTTTCTCTATCATAATTAATCCCAGATTAATTTTTTTCGAGTCAAATGTCATTGGTGAATCTTTAGGAAGCGACCCAAGAGATCCCTGGATATGTTGGCAGTAAATACGATCATCGAACTATCTGAACACGTGCGTACCCCGTACCACGTTCTCACCGATTTACAAGACATGGTTGGCTTCTAGTAAAGCACCGTGCCTATCCAATTCTTCTGAAATATTCAACAAAGAATATATAATCTGTATCATGCATAATATACTAAGTATTGCGTAATACGATCCACTATCGGATGTCTAGAATTGTATCTGCCCCGTACGAAGCATATATCGGATCATCAGTAACTAATATCCGTAATCGGATAATCATGACCTAGTCATATTATCCCGATAGCTACAGCATTTAAGAGTACTAGTTCTGTATCCTGTGTGATCATCATCTCTATATGACTTAAGTGATACTTCCATCTTGACATCACAGCCAATACATTACGATTCTCAGTAAACCCAGAAGAGGCGTACACAGAACCTGTTAAAGCTCTGGACGACAAAAACCAAAGTATATTGATTGTCGCAAGTATTAGCGATGCAATTCTCAGGTTAAGACCACATACACCTACGCTGATTCGGATTCCCATAGACACATAGTCATACTACCAATGGGATTCCCAGGGGTCTATCCAGAGCGAAGCTGTTCCCGGTCCAAAGGCTAACAGAACATCCTTACACAGTTGCATAAGTATCCAATACTTAAGTGTAATATTGGTATATTCCGCACACAAGTGTAATACTGGTCTATTCCGCATTATCGATGTCCAGTCTCGATAATACTATGACTAGGGATGTTTAATGATTAAATTGTTCGTGGATTAATACTATCTCATATCTTATTAATCTGGAACTAATCATAAGGATTTTTATCATTTATATATCCAAGTAATCTAATTACAAAATAATAAAATAGCAATTTCCTTTGTCACATAGTTAATTTGTACAAAAACACCATGTCTTTTACAAATAGTGATGCTATGGGTCATAATTGTCCAACAATCTCCCACTTGGCCATAGCCAATCACTAAAGTATCTAACACCTGAACTATGTACATGTCGCTCAAACTTTTGCTGCGAAATAGCTTTCGTCAGCGGATAACCAATGTTGTCATCTGAAGTGATCTTTTCAATATTCACATCGCCACGATGTATGATCTCACGAATCAGATGGAAACGTCGAAGTACATTCTTGGATCATTAATGAGATCACGGTTCCTTAGCCTATGCTATAGCCCCGTTATTGTCACAATACAAAGGTACAAGCTCAGCTGCTAACGGAACTAATCCTAATCCAATTAAGAATTTACGGATCCAAACTGCTTCTTTTACTGCCTCAGCTACAACAATATATTCCTCCTCTGTTGTTGAATCGTTAACAGTCTCTTGCTTGGAAGATTTCCAGCTCACTGCTTCGTTGATCAAATAAAATATGTACCCTGATTGCGACTTAGAGTCGTCTTTATCGGTTTGGAAACTTGCATCGGTGAACCTAATCACCTCAAGTTCTCCATCTCCATAGACTAAGAAAGCATCTTTAGTCCGTCTAAGATACTTAAGGATGTTCTTAACAGCAATCCAGTGACCATCACTTGGATCGGCCTGATAGCGACTGCACATGCTCAAAGTATACGAGTGATCAGATCGCGTACATATCATGGCATACATGATCGATCCGACTGTGGAAGCGAATGGGATTTGACGTATGGTATCTCTCTCATCTTGTGTTTTAATACACATGTCCTTATATAGAGAGACGCCATGTGACACTAGAAACAGCCCCCTCTTAGACTGATCCATTTTGAATCTCTTCAACACTTTTACAATGTACGAGCTCTGGGAGAGTGCGAGCAGCTTTCTAGTTCTATCCCGGTAGATCCTTATTCACAGAATAAAGGCTGCTTCTCCCAGGTCTTTCATGGATAATTTTAATGAAATCCAAGTTTTCATCGATTGTAGCATGGGAATGTCATTGCCTAAAAGTAATACATCATCAACATATAAGACAACGAATGTCAGTGCGCTCCCACTAAATTTCTTATATACACAAGAATCATCTTCATTTTGAATGAAACCATATTCTTTTATGATCTCATCAAAACATTGGTTCTAAGAACGCGATGCTTGCTTCAATCTATAAATGGATCGATTTAACTTGCAAACCTTGTTTGAATTTTTCGGCACGAAAAAACCGTTAGGCTGTTGCATATAATCATCCTTCAAAAGGTTCTGGTTAGGGAAAGCGGTTTTGACGTCCATCTTCCATATTTCATAATCGAAATATACAGAAATATGAAGCATTATCGTAATCATAGAAACAAGTGAAAATGTTTCATCGTAATCGACACCATGTCGTTGACGATACCCTTTCGCTACAAGCCTAGCTTTGTATGTTTATATGTTGCCATCCATGTCCATCTTCTTCTTGAAGACCCATTTACAGCCAATCGTCTTAATGCCTTCTGGTGCATCAACCAGTGTCCAACCTTGGTTGGTATATATGGAATCCATTTCAGACTTCATGGAATCTTGCCATAAAGCGGAGTCGATACCTTGTATCGCTTCAATGAGATTGTTTGGGTGTTTTTTATTTCTTTGTCGTGAATGAGCTCCAATGGATCCTAAGGTTGGGTTTATACTTCTTTTTATAGGCAAGGGTTGGGGTTATCCTTATGCGAATAGGGAAAGAATAATGTGTAATTATGGGGGGGGGGATATTTAATTTGTGTATCATAAGGAAAAAATCTCTCCAAATTAGGAAGGTAATTTGATTTTATTTGATTTTATTTTATTTAGTTTAGGAATGTGATTTATTTTAATTTGGAATGTTATTTAATGGGATTTGATTTGATTCTTTTTATTCGGGAAGGTCATTTGATTTGATTTTAACATGTGTTTAATGTATGGATTTGTTATTTTGGAAGGAAATGGGCGTGTGGCTTAAAGGGCTTGGGCGTGTGTTTGGGTTCATTTCGTGGGCTTGGTATGTGGCTTGCGGGGATTTTGGGCCAAGGATAAGTTTTAAAACAGAGGTCCAACAAGCGAACCCTCAGCTAAGCAAATAAATTTAGTCCAACAAGATATCAATTTCTGACTTTTCCCTTCCAACGTATGTTTCCCGCGACCTCCACAACTTAAAGAGGTAGTGTCTCCATGTGAGACTCATAATCGGGACTTATATGCAAAAATACAGAGCCTACACCTAGCTGTGTACATTTGTATGTTGCCATCCGTGTATGTCTTCCTTGAAGACTCATATAGTACAAATAGGCACAATGCCTTCTGGTACATCAACCAGTGTCCAAACTTAGTTGGTATACATGGAATCCATTCCGGACTTCATGGCACTTTGCCATAAAAGGATTCGATACCTTGTATCACATCCTCATACGTAGTCGGTTTGTCTTCCTCAATAAAACTGACATCTACATGAGGTGAGTTCAGAAACCCATACCTCCCAGGTTATTTTCTGACTCTCTCCGACCTACGCGATTCTTGGGTATTCGAAGATTATTAGTTCAGTTTCATCTCTGATGAACTGTTTGTGTTCCATGAGGACTCGGTGCCTGGAACAGTATTACTCCGATTTTCATCGAGTTTTACTTTCCTCCCACTTACCACTGCATATAGGTATTCCTCTTAAGAAAACCGCATGGAGAGCAACAATTACATTGTTCTCTTGTGAGTTGTATAAGTATTATACTTTGGTTTCCTTACGACAACCTACAAATAGGCACTTATCCGATTTGGGTTCTAGTTTGGTATCATCCCAACATATGCCCAGCATTCCCAAATCTTCAGGAATGTGAAACCCGGTTTCTTTCCTATTCATATCTAATATGAAGTATGTCTAACAGATTTACATGGAACCTTATTCAAAATAAGTATTGCACTGTTTAATGTGTATCCTCAGAAGGAAATTCGTAGCTCAGAGTGACTCATCATAAACCTTACTATGTCCGAAAAAGTCTGGTTCTCTCTTCGGACAGACCGTCAAATTGAAGTGTTCCGAGAGGAGTCCACTATGAAAGAATACCATACTCTTTCAAATAGTTGAGAAAATTATTGCTTAAGTATTTCCATCACGGTCCAATCGTGATGTTTTAATACTCTTGCCGGTGTATTTTTATACTTCGTGTCGAAACTGTTTGAATTAATCAAAAGTTTCCGACTTGTGTTTCATAAGATACACATAACCGTATCGCGATGCCACATCTGTTAAGGTTACGAAGTATTCATATGCACATCTAGCCTAGCTAGACATGGGCCCACTTACGTCACTATGAACAAGGGCTAACAGATCGGTGGCAATTGCACTTTTACCAAGTAAAAGGTGTTTTAGGCACTTTGCCTAATAAACTAGATCCGTAGACATCATTTGAATTAGAATCAAATCTGTCCTAGTATCCACTGTTCAAAAGTGTGGATATACAAGTCTTGTTAATGTGTCCCAGACAACAATGCCACAAATAAGTCTCATATGATTAATTCAGTTTGAGCTATTTGTTTGTCATGCTATATGTATGAGATTAATTTATATTCAAAATATAAATACTGTTATTCACATCTAATGTGTTTATCTCAATATCATCTTTATAAACAAAACACTTATTGTTCTCGAATATAAAGGTATACCTGCAACGGGTTAAACTAGATACAGAGATAATGTTCCTAGTCAAACTAGATACATTACAACAGTTTCCTATTTTAAGTACATGCCCAAAGGGTAGTTCCAAAACTTAGGTTTCTACGGCCAAAACAGTGACTCTCGTCCCGTTTCCAACTTATAAGTCAATCTCACATGAAGTCAGTATTCTGCTAATCAGCAGATCCTGTACATCAGTACATATATTTATGTACCACATCCAGTATCTAAAATCCAATTTTAAAACCAGCAGTGGACATGTTTATAACAAACATACCTGAAGCCAGACCCTTGTCCGTCTTCACTTCCTTAATGTCTGCCTTGTCCATACGGAAGTCATGCTTCCAGTGACCCCGTTTGTCACAGTTTAGGCAGACATCTTGGTATATATCCTTTGTCTTCCTATAAGACTATGATGATTTTGCCTTAGCCCATTTTTCATATCACTAGAAGCCTTCGGCCAAGCCTTGACCTCTTGGGATGTTGAAGTAAGATGCCCATTACGCTTCTTGCCCTTTTGCAAGCTCTGGCTCTGTCTCCTTGAGCATAGCCATTAATCTCTAAGAGTTTTCATTTGCAATTAGTACTTCTAAGATCTAAGAATAGATCTATGGAGATCCATCAATTTCAATATCATACTATAAGGATCTAATCCTTAGTTCTGACGAAGAAATTAAAGAGTAATTACGGCAAACATAATAGATTGAGCACTAAAGTTATCATCACCATGAGTCTTCTGTTGGTTTCTATTAAGGTCTCAAGATCAATAATAAGCATGAATCAAGTGCGAATACAAATCGAAGAAGTCACGGAATACTTACATCGATCAGTTGAGCGACGTGGAGGCAACAAAAACTTTTCTTTTCTTATTCACTGCATTTGGCAGTTAGCTGTGAGTGCTCACTGGTTTGGCCTCCATTTTGGTCCTTCGTCAAGCTCCAAGCTTCGTCGAATGGTTCCCGGCTCATGGGTGGACTTCCCTATCACCTTCGCATGTCTCGTAAGTGTGCTAGCACTTGTGATTTTGCCACAAAATCCACTCTTGCTTCCCTCACTGCTCACAGTTTCTCAAACCAGAAAAACAGAAAATGCACAGCCCTTTTGGGCGTGAGATGTGGAGAGAAAAGAGAGAAGAGAGAGATGAATAATGTGTAATTATCTTTGGTAAATGAATTTCTAAAAACATATACCAACTTTTCTTTCAGAAAGTCAAAGTAATTAAAAAACAATATATTCCATTCAAGCATTTAAAAGCTTTCAACAACTCCCATCAAGTCACATCTATCATTCAAGTTGTCAAGTCACATCACTCAAAGTGACAAGATTTGACTCTTGATGTGACACTAGATACGACTAGTGATTTGAAACTTGATTTGACTTGCGTGCCGCATTCGAATTCGAAATGCGAATGCACTCGCAAATAATCTCGGGCTCGGGTTCGCTAATTCCAAATTAACGAATTTTCCGTTGCGACATAATTAAATGATTATGCCTAGCGAACTTCACTATTCATGTCGCTAACGAATTAATTCTAAATTAATTCGTTCGCCCGAATTAAAATCCAATTTTAATTCCGCGTCAAAATCCAATTTCGATTAATATATCAAATATATTAATTTATTGATTAATTCCAAATTAATCGTTATCTTTCTTTAATTGATATTTTATCCGAGATAAAATATCTCCGCAATTAATCCCATATTAATTTTCTCTCTCTTCTAATTAATCCCAGATTAATTTAGAGTGCGAGTCATACGTCATCGGTGAATCTTTGGGAAGCGACCCATGAGATCCTCGGATATATTGGCAGTAAATTCGGTCGTCGGACTATCCGAACACGTAAGTTCCTCGTACTACGTTTATACCGAATTACAAGACAAGGTTGGCCTCTAGCAAAGCGCCATGCCTACCCAATTCTCCGGAAACATCCTTACAGGAATAAAGGATCTATATCAGGCGTAGTATACGTAGTATTGCGTATTTCTGTCCAGTATCTGATGATCACGTGCTAGGTCTGGAGCTGGAATTATGTCTGCCCCGTATGAAGCACATGTCGGATGTCTGGTGACTAGTCTCTATAATCGGATAAACCTGACCTTGTCATTTTATCCCGATAGCTGCAGCATTTAAGAGTGCTAGTACCATATCCTACGTGACCATCATCTCCATATGACTAGAGTGACACTTCCGTCTTGACATCACACCCAACACACTACGATTCTCAATATACCCAGTATTGGCGTACATAGAACCTGTTAAAGCCCTGGACGACGTAACCAAAGTATATTGATTAAGACCAAATACACCTACCCTGATTTTGGACTTCCATAGACACATAGCCATACTACCAATGGAATTCCGAGGTGGTCTATCCAGAGCGAAGCTGTTTCCCGTACCATCGGTAAAACACAACCTCTTATTACACTTGCATGAGTATCCTATACCCAAATATATGAGAACTATGTCGTTGTGCCCTCACAACGCGCACAAGTGTAATACTAGTCTTTTATGTATTTATCGATGTCCAATCTCGATAATACTCTGACTAGGGATATTTAATGATTTATCCTTCGTGGACTGATATTGTCTCATATCATTCTCTGTCCAGGAACAAATCATAGGGACCTCCTATCATTTATATATCTAGGTGATCTAATCACAAATGATAAGAGTCCAATCTCCTTTGTCACATAGTTAATTTGTACAACAACACCATGATCTGTACAAATAGTGACGCTATTGGTCATAATTGTCCAAAAATCTCCCACTTTGTACGGTTGGCTCGAGTGTCTGACACCCGAACTATGTACGGTTGGCTCAAATTACTGAGAAAAGGTTTTCGTCAACGGATTTGCATGATTATCGTCTGATGCGATTTATACGATCATCACATCGCCACGATGTATGATCCGAATGAATCAGATGAATAGTCGAAGTATTATCTGGATTGTTGATGAGACCATTAATTCTTTAGCCTGTGCTGATGCCTAGCTCAGCAGCTAACAGAACTATTCCTAATCTAATTAGGATTTGTATATTGACCCAGAAGGCTTCTATTGCCGCCTCAGCTGTAGTAATAACCTGCGTTTATTGTTTATTCGGTAACAGTATCTTGCGTGGAAGATTTCCAGCTCACTGTACCGTCATTCAGACTGTATAGTATCATTTTTATCGGTTAAGAAACTTACAGCAGTGATCCCAGTCACTTCAAGCTCTCCTTCTCCACAGACTAAGACAACATCCTTAGTTCTCTAAGATACTTACGGATGTTCTTAACTTCAATCCAGTGACTATCACTCGGATTGGCCTGTTTGTGAATCCATAAGCTCAAAGCGTATGAGACACCAAGTCGCGTACATTTTTCAATGTATGAGATCTCGGAGAGTTTTCTCGAAAGCCAAGCTTTCACCGATTATTATTATGGGAATATCATTTCCAAGAAATGACATATTATCATTATTTGTAGGACAGCCACTGTCAGTGCGCTCCCAATAACCCTCTTATATACACAGGAATCTAATGCTTGCAATATCCAAATGGATTTACCGTGGCAACAGGTAAAATGTTGAATCGTAATCGACACAATGTTGATAACGATACCTTTCCGCTACAAGCCTAGCTTAGTACGTTGGTATGTTGCCTTTCATGTATGTCTTCCTTGAAGACTTATAAAGTACAAGTAGGCACAATGCCTTGCGGTACATCAACTAGTTTCCAAACATAGTTAATATACATGGAATCCATTTTGGACTCATATGGCACTTTGCCATAATAGGGAGTCGATACCTTGTATCACTACCTCATACGTAGTCAGTTGGTATTCCTCAAAAGATTGACATCTTTATAAGGTGAGATCAGAAACCCATACCCTAGGTTGCCTTATGACTCTCTCCGACATACGCGGTTCTTGTGTATACGAAGATTAATGGTATAGTTTCATCCTTGATGAATTATTTGTGTTCCATTAAGGAATAGGTGCCTTGAATAGTATCACTCCGATTTTCATCGAGTTTTACTATCCTCCCACTTACCACTTCATATCGGTATTCCTCTTAGGAAAAACGCATGGTGAGCAACAATCTAATTGTTCTCAAGTGAGTTGTATAAGTAATATACTTATGGTATCCCTAGGATATCCTACAATTGCCACTTATCCTATTTGGGTTTTAGTCTGGTATCATCCAAACATATGCCTAGCATACCCAAATTGTCAGGAATGAGAAACCCGGTTTCTTTCCCGTTCATATCTAATATGGCATTTGTTAAACAGATTTCAATGGAACCTTATTCTAAATAAGTTCTTGCATTGTTTAAGCGTATCCGTTGAAGGAAATGGTAGCTCAGAGCGACTCATGATTAACCTTATCATGTCTAACAAAATTCGGTTATTCAGTTCGGACACACCGTCACTTTGATGTGTTCCGGGAGGAGTCCTCATTGAAAGAATACTATACTCTTTCAAGTATATGAGAAACTTATTGCTTAAGTATTTTCCATTACGGTTTTACCGTGACAGTTTAATACTTCAACCGATATGTTTGTCTATTTCGTGTTGAAAACTCTAAAAGTTTTTGATTTGTGTTCTTCAAAAGAAACACATATCCATAACGCGATGCCACATCCGTAAAGGTCACGAAATATTCATATCCACATCTAGCCTAGCTAGACATGGGCCCACTTGCTTCACTATGAACTAGGGCTAACAGATAGGTGGCTTTTACACTTTTACCAAGTAAATGTGTTTTAGGCACTTTGCCCAATAAACCAGATTCGTAGACTTTATTTGAATGGAATCAAATTAGTCCTAGTACCCACTCTTCAAAAGTGTGGATATACGATTCCTGTTTATTGTGTCCCAGACAACAATCCCACAATTAAGTTTCTTCTGATCAAATCAGTTCGAGCTATTTGTTTGTCATTATATACATTTGAGATTTATTTATATTCAAAATATAAACTCTGTTATTCACATCTAATGTGATTATCTTGATATCATCTTTATTTAATAAAACACTTTAGTGTTCTAGAATATAAAGGTTCACCCGCAGCGGGTTAAACACTGATATAAAGATAATGTATCTAGTCAAACTAGTTACATTATAACAGTTTCCTAAGGTAGTTCCTAAACTTAGGTACCTGCGGTTAAAACAGCGACTTTCGTCCCGTTTTCAATTCTCAGATAAATCTCTATTGAAGTCAGTATCCTGTTCAAAACAAATTATTCTGAACATCAATATATATTTATGTACCACATTAAGTATTCAAAATCCAATTTTAATACTAGTAGTGAACATAATGTTGACAAACATATTTGAAGTCAGAGCCTTGCTCGTCTTCAATTCCTTCGTGTCTGCTTTGTCCAAACGGCAGTCACGCTTCGGCGATCCCGTTTGCCACATTTAGGCATACATTTTGGGATATGTCCTTTATCTTCCCAGAAGATTATAATGATTTTGCCTTTGCCCTTTTCATATTCCAGAAGCCTTTGGCCAAGCCTTGGCCTTCTAGAATATCGAAGTAAGGTGCGCCTTGCACTACTTGCCTATTACAAACTTTGACTTTATCTCTTTGAGAATAGTCATTAACCCTCTAAGAGTTATTAATTGCAATTTAGTACTTCTAAAATCTAAATATAGATTTATGAAGATCCTTCAATTTCATTATCATACTTTAAGGATCTAATCCTTAGTTCTGATTCAGAAATTAATGAGTCTACTGCGGTAAGTATAATAGATTAAACACTAAATTTATCATCACATAAGTCTTCCAAAGATTATGCTCTACTATTTGCTTAACTTTGGGCTTAGGCATAATATGTTATTTTATCCAATAAAGTAACTTATTATTTTCCAAGACCATCCTGAAATTTATTCCCAATTTGAAAATTAAGCCATTTAAATAAATTTTCCCTAGGATCATGTTTTAAATGTCAATCTGTCAATTTAATCTTGATTTTAATAGTCCAACTATTTAATCAACGATTTAGGTACTATTTATTATAATGATTACAATAGTCCAACTATTTAATCAACTATAATTTAATAGATTAAAATCAATTATATTGATTACTATAATCCAATTATAAAATCAACTATAAATGAATTGTTTGAATATAGTCCAACTATTAATTAAAACAACAATTTAAATATTAGTCCAACTAACATTTAATTTATTTGACGAATGATATTTGTTTTGAGCGCGTATGGCAAGTAATTAAACGAGTATTACAAATTCAATTCTTGCCTCCCACTATTTTTCGGCGAGCCTCTAACCCTATGTCGAGTACTCGGGAAACCGTGTTTCCTAGTGGGCTAGGATCCCGTTAAATATCACACAATCTTGACTTTGGCCAACAAATTGTATGATAATTAACTAGGTAGATCTCTAAGATCGATTGGATCTAATCCAATTCCTAGATCCGGTAGGAGGACATCCAAGTCCGAAACATATATCTTATATATGCCAATACATCCAATGTATTACATAACCTTTTTCCTCTGAGTCAACTAAGCCTTGGCTTTGGCACAACAAACTTAGTGATCCCAGTCAAGCGCGACCCATTGACCATGGAAAGCTTCGTAATCAATGTTGATGGACAAGAAGTGGTCTTGACTTTGGCCAACAAACCACAACTTGGACAAGACACCAATATGGAACAAAGCTCTCGTGATTCAAACACATCCTCGACGGATAAAGGCCTTGACTTTGGCCAACAAACCAATGCCAGTCTCGGATCTTGAGTAAGAATCACTCAATGGAAGGAAAAAGGCTTAATATTTTGCAAGGGTTTTTCGAGTGCAAATTGTCAACCAATTTATTATATTTGTTAAGGTCTCATCATCATACACCCTTAAACATGCATTCTAAACACATAATAAAGCGCGTATAAATAAAATAATAATGATATGCGGATGGATACTTTACATAATTGATCCTAGATCAATTCTTTCCCTTTCTCTCTCCCGCTAGCACATGTATTACTTCTACTCGTTACACTACACTTCTAAAGAAACCTCATTTACATTGAGGGGAATAGGTGAGAAGAGAATACAAAGAATAATGATGTAATAAGGCTGGACACGCAGGTCCAATTAATAAATCAAATTTATTACAACAATTTCTAAAATTGTCCCACCCATCTAATATCCATCCGATATACACTATTCATGCATCACAACCATGTATTCACACAAGCATGTTATCAATCAATCTAATCAAATTAATTAATCTGATAATTAGTGACCATCCAATGTTCAAACAACGATTTGATTTTGCGTGAGTCAAACTCGTTTTGCGAATAAGTACTTAAAGTACGAATTCTAGAATTTAATTAAACTACATCATTAAATCCAATTTAATATGCATTCAATTCTAATTCACTTATTTAATTCCAAATTAAATACTACACTTTATTAATGAACTTTTACGACTTCAATTCCAAATTTAATCGTTACGGGTCTCAAAGCCCGATTAACGTCCAACGTCAATTTAATTAAAGTCCAATGGGCTTTTAATTAATTTCTTAAGGCGTGGACTTTTGGTCAACTTGGGTCAAACCGAATAACCAAAATCCAATCCGGGAATTACCCCATAAGCTTAGAAATCAATCTTGGCCCATTAGGCCCAATTAAACTTAAAAGGTCCATTAAGTCGCATTTGGGCTTTATGTATGCGGTTTTGGGCCCAATTGGATCCAATCCAATTTTCCTAAACCTAACTTAGTATTACCAAGCCCAACAAGCCCAATTACAACATTTAAGCCCAGTTTCACAAAATAGGCCCAAAAAAATTAAATCATAAAATTCCAAATTCCCAATTTAATTACCAAAGTGTATAACATGATTAATTACCCAAATTAATATTTCTAAAACATCAATATACACAATTAATCATGCTCATTTTCATCATCACATGTCCAACACATTTTGATTAAAATCAAACCCATTTATCATGCTCAAACTCTCGGTAATATAGGGATAATTTTTGTCTGATTCGGTTTCAATCCAATTAAACTCACAATCGACATTAAATCATCATTCCCAATTGATTCAAGTCATCCAATGATAAAAAATCAAAAAATACCAAGACATTTTAGGGCTATAACTCTCGGCAATTAGGGTTCATTATGCCAAATTACAAATCCAATCCAATTGAATCAAATTCAACATTAAATAAACATTCCCTAATGATTTCCAACACATCTAATGAATCAAAAATCAAAATTCCAAGACATTATGGTTCATCAACCATTCGGCCAAGCCATCCAATTTTGGGGAAAATTGTTCCAAACACAAATTCATGAAATTGATCCAATCAATATTCAATTAAACATGTATTAAACATACTCAAACATCCAATTCATTGAAATCATGCTCAAATACAAATTACACAAATTTTAAACCCTAAACTTTTCATGCTCAAACCTTGCTCTAGATGCCATTATTGGTTTCTATTAAGGTCCCAAGATCAATAATAAGCATGAATCAAGTGCGAATACAAATCGAAGAAGTCGCGGAATACTTACATCGATCGGTTGAGTGACGCGGAGGCAACAAAAACTTTTCTTTTCTTCTTCACTGCATTCGGCTATGAGCTGTGAGTGCTCACTGGTTTGGCTTCCATTTTGGTCCTTCGTCAAGCTCCAAGCTTCGTCGAATGGTTCCCGGCTCATGGGTGGACTTCCCTATCACCTTCGCATGTCTCGTAAGTATGCTAGCACTTGTGATTTTGCCACAAAATCCACTCTTGCTTCCCTCACTGCTCACGGTTTCTCAAACCAGAAAAACAGAAAATGCACAGCCCTTTTGGGCGTGAGATGTAGAGAGAAAATAGAGATGAATAATGTGTAATTATTTTTGGTAAATGAGTTTCTAAAAAACATATACCAACTTTGCTTTCAAAAAGTCAAAGTAATTAAAAAACAATATATTCCATTCAAGCTTTTAAAAGCTTTCAACAACTCCCATCAAGTCACATCTATCATTCAAGTTGTCAAGTCACATCACTCAAAGTGACAAGATTTGACGCTTGATGTTCGCTAGATGTGACTAGCGATTTGACGCTTGACTTGACTTGCGTGCCGCATTCGAATTCGAAATGCGAATGCGCTCGCAAATAATCTTGGGCTCGGGTTCGCTAATTCCAAATTAACGAATTTTCCGTTGCGACGTAATTAAATGATTACGCCTAACGAAATTCCCTATTCACATCGCTAACGAATTAATTCGTTCACCCGAATTAAAATCCAATTTTAATTCCGCGTCGAAATCCAATTTCGATTAATATATCAAATATATTAATTTATTGATTAATTCCAAATTAATCGTTGTCTTTCTTTAATTGATATTTTATCCCAGATAAAATATCTCCGCAATTAATCCCAGATTAATTTTCTCTCTCTTCTAATTAATCCCAGATTAATTTAGAGTGCGAGTCATACGTCATCGGTGAATCTTTGGGAAGCGACCCATGAGATCCCCGGATATGTTGGCAGTAAATTCGATCGTCGGACTATCCGAACACGTAAGTACCTTGTACTACGTTTATACCGATTTACAAGACAAGGGTGGCCTCTAGCAAAGCGCCATGCCTACCCAATTCTCCGTAGTATACGTAGTATTGCGTATTTCTATCCAGTATCTGATGATCACGTGCTAGGCCTGGGGCCGGAATTGTGTCTGCGCCATACGAAGCACATGTCGGATGTTTGGTGACTAGTCTCTATAATCGGATAAACCTGACCTTGTCATTTTATCCTGATAGTTGCAGCATTTAAGAGTGCTAGTACCGTATCCTACGTGACCATCATCTCTATATGACTGGAGTGACACTTCCGTCTTGACATCACACCCAACACACTACTATTCTCAATATACCTAGTATTGGCGTACACAGAACCTGTTAAAGACCTGGACAACCGCAACCAAAGTATATTGATTGTCGCAAGTATTAGCGGTGCAAGTCTCAGGTTAAGACCAAATACACCTACCCTGATTTCGGATTTCCATAGACACATAGTCATACTACCAATGGAATTCCGAGGGGGTCTATCCAGAGCGAAGCTGTTTCCCATACCATCGGTAAAACACAACCTCCTATTACACTTGCATGAGTATCCTATACCCAAATATATGAGAACTATGTCGTTGTGCCCTCACAACGCGCACAAGTGTAATACTAGTCTTTTAAGTATTTATCGATGTCCAATCTCGATAATACTCTGACTAGGGATATTTAATGATTTATCCTTCGTGGACTGATACTGTCTCATATCATTCTCCGTCCAGGAACAAATCATAGGGACCTTCTATCATTTATATATCTAGGTGATCTAATAACAAATGATAAGAGTGCAATCTCCTTTGTCACATAGTTAATTTGTACAACAACACCATGATCTATACAAATAGTGACGTTATGGGTCATAATTGTCCAACATCTTCCAAAGCTCATGCTCCACTATTTGCTAAACTCTTGGCTCATGAGGTTCTATTCCCAATTTGAAAAATTGAAGCCGCTTAATGACATTTCACCCAGGATTATGTTCTAAACACTAATCTTTCAGTTATCTTGATTCCAATAGTCCAACTATCCAATCAACGATTTCAGGTACAATCGAATATAATGATTACTATAGTCTAACTATATAATTAATTATAATTGATCGGTTATATTCAAATGTACTGATTACTATAATCCAATTATATAACCAACTATAAATGATCGGTAAAATTCAAATATATATTGATTACTATAATCCAATTATATAATCAACTATAAATGAAATAGTTTGAATACAGTCCAACTGTTTAATTAAAACAACAATTGGATATTAGTCCAACTAATAGATATGAATTTTTAATGACGAAAAATTGAAATGAGCGCGTATTGGCAAGTATCTAAATGAAATTGCAAATTTAATACTTGCCTCCCACTATTTTTCGGCGAGCCTCTAACCCTCTGTGGAGTACTCGGGAAACCTAGTTTCCTAGTGGGCTAGGATCCCGTTAAATAACACACAACCTTGACTTTGGCGAACAAGCTGTATGATATTTAACTAGGTAGATCTCTAAAATCAATTGGATCTCATCCAATTCCTAGATCCAGTAGGTGGACCTCCAATTCCGAAACATATATCCAATATATGCCAATATATCCAATATATTCCCTAACTTTTTCCTCTAAATCAACTAAGCCTTGGCTTTGGCCCAACAAGCTTAATGATTCTAGTTAAGCATGGCCCATTGACAATGGAAAGCTTCGTAATCGAGGCCGATGAACAAGAAGTGACCTTGACTTTGGCCAACAAATCACAACTTGCCCAAGGCGTACGATATAGAACAAAGCCTTGATGATTCAAACACATCCGCGATGGACAAAGGTCTTGACTTTGGCCAACAAACCAGTGCCAATCTTGGATCTTGAGAATGAATCACTCAATGAAGGAAAACATTTAATGTTTGTTGAGGGTTTTTCGCGTAATTGGAAACCAATTAATTATCTTTGATTAGGTCTCATCATACACCCTTAAACATGCATTCTAAAAGCATAATAAGGCGCGAATAAAATTAATAATGATATGCGGATGGATATATGATACAAACTTGTTCCTAGAAAAAATCTCTCAATTTCCTCTCTCCCGCTAGAACTATTCATACTACTACCCAATTAAATAATACTTCTAAAGAAACCTCATTTACATTGAGGGGAATTGGTGATAAGAGAATTACAAAGAATCAAGAGATAAAGGCTGGACACGCAGGTCCAATTTAATAAATTCTAAATTTATTACAACAATTTCCAAAATTACCCTCACCCATCTAATATCCATTCGATATACATGTATTCACACATCCATTTTATTCAATCAATCTAATCCAATTAATTAATCTTTGATTAATGACCATCCAATGTTCAAACAACGATTTGATTTGCGCGAGTCCAACTCGTTTAAGAATAACTACTCAAAGTACGAATTCTTGAATTATATTGAACTACAATTTTAAATCTGATTTAATTTGTATTCAATACTAATTCTTTATTTAATTCCAAATTAAATAATTACACTTTAATAAAGTGCCTTTACGACTTAGATTCTAAATCTAATCTTAATGGGTCTCAAAACCTAATTAACATCCAATGTCATTTTAATTGAAGTCCAATGGGCTTTCAATTAATTTATTAAGGCATGGACTTTGGCAACCAAAGGCCAATAAGGAATCAACATTTGCCACAAAATTAATTTTGGCCCATTAGGCCCAGTTAATTATTTAAAGGCCCATTTATTATATTTGGACTTAATGGAATGGTTTTAGGCCCAATTTGGATCCAACCAATTATCCTAAACCAAACTTGGCCCAACCAAGCCCATTAAGCCCAAATTCAACAACATTAGACCAATTCAAAATTAAAGCCTAATTTATTTAATCACAATATTCGAAATATTACAATTATTTAATTAAAGTGTTTTAGCCATAATTAATTAGTTAAATTAATATTTCCAAAACACTAATTACACTAATTAATCATGCTTTAATTAATCAACTTATGTCCAACACAAATTGAAGCAAAATCAATCCCAACATGCTCATTAAGCTCACGACAATATGGTAATTTTTTCATTAATTTTGATTTCAATCCAATTAAATCAAAAATCAATTTATCCATTCACTTTAAACACATCCAATGGTTTAAAAAATCAAAATCACCATGAGCTAAGGGTTCCAAGTCATTCGGCCAAGCATATGGAATTAGGGGAAATTTTATCCAATTCAATTTCTCAATTCCTAAGATTCACAAATCTAATTTAACATCATCCAAGCTCAACCAAAACCTCAATTTGAAGAAATCATGCATAAATCATAAAAGCCCCAAATTAAAGTCTATGAACCCTAATTCATTTCATGTTTAATTTAGGCTCTGATACCATTGTTGGGTTCTCAAAGAACAACCTAGGATCAATTAAGCATATAATATGTGTGAATAAACAAAGTAAGATAGTGGAAAGTACTCACTTTGATCTGCTAAGAGGATGTAGGAGATAACAAAATTTTCAACCTTTGTGTTGTGCTCCAAGCTCTCTTTTGCATGAATAATGAGCTCGAAGCTTGATGAATGAATTCCAAACTCATGGGAATGGTTTCCCTATCACCTTTGAATGACTCCTTTGTGTGTGCTAGCACTTGATATTTTGAATCAAAATCAAAGAGAATGAACCCTAGGTTCACGCTCAACTTGAGAGAAAAATAGGCCATGCATTCGGCTAAGGAGAGAAGAATGTGAGAGATGTGTGTTTTTGATTTTCAAAATCAATAATATCAATTATCAAAATTCCAAAGTTGGTAAAAGTCTTTCAAAAGTCAAGCTTGTGTAAGAAACAAGCCATCTCCAACAACTTACATCAACTAAAAAGTTAGATAAAGTCGACTAGATGATGTGACTTGTGTGGGCCCCACTATAATTCAAAATTCGAGTGGGCCCACAAACACATTCGGGCTCGGGTTTGTTAATTCCGGATTAATGAATTTTCCGTTGCGACTTAATTAAATCAAATTTAATTAAATAATTATGCCTAGCAAAATTACTATTAAAGTCGATCGCGAATTAATTCTAAATTAATTCGTTCGCCCAAATTAAAATCCAATTTTAATTGCGTTATGAAATCTAATTTCATTTAATATATCGAATATATTATTTTAATCGACTAATTCCGAATTAATTGTTCTCTCTCTATTAATTGAATTTTATCCCAGATAAAATTCTCACCGTAATTAATCCTAGATTAATTTTATCTCTCTTATAATTAATCCCATATTAATTATGTTTGAGTCATACGTCATCGATGAATCTGCAGGAAGTGACCCATGAGATCTCTGGATATGTTGGCAGTAAATCCGGTTATCAGACTATCCGAATACGTGCGTACCTCATACCACATTTTTACTGATTTACAAGACATGGTTGGCTTCTAGCAAAACACCGGGCCTACCCAATTCTCCAGAAATATTCTTTGAGGAATATATAATCTATGTCAGACGTAGTATACGTAGTATTGCGTATTACGATCCAGTATCGATATCTCATGCTAGGCCTAGGGCTGGAATTGTGTCTGCCCCGTACGAAGCATATATCGGATCTCTGGTAACTAGTCTCTATAATCAGATAATCATGACCTAGTCATATTATCCCTATTACTGCAGTACTAAAGAGTACTAGTTCCGTATCCTACGTGATCATCATCTCCATATGACTGGAGTGATACTTCCATCTTGACATCACACCCAATGCACTACGATTCTCAATATACCCAGAAGAGGCGTACACAGAACCTGTTAAAGCCCCGGACGACCAAAACCAAAGTATACTGATTGTCACAAGTATTAGTGATGCAAGTCTCAGGTTAAGAATAAATACACCTACCCTAATTCGGATTCCCATAGACACATAGTCATACTACCAATGGGATTCCGAGGGGTCTATCCATAGCGAAGCTCTTCCCGTACCATCGGTAAACACAACCTCCTATCACACTTGCATAAGTATCTAATACTTAAATAAATGAGAACCATGCCGTTATGCTCCCACAACACGCACAAGTGCAATACTAGTCTATTATCGATGTCCAGTCTAGATAATACTACGACTATGGATATTTAATGATTAAACCTTATTGGATTAATATTGTCTCATATCATATTAATCCGGTACTAATCATATGGACTTTTATCATTTATATATCTTGGTAATCTAATTGCCAATGATAAAAGAGTAATTTCCTTTGTCACATAGTTTATTTGTACAACAACACCATGTTCTGTACAAATAGTGATGCTATGGGTCATAATTGTCCAACACATCTGACCATCGACATAGGCCTTTGCATATTTTCGTGTTCCAGGTTAGTAAACTGATATATTGCACAAACATAAGATAATTACTTCATATTTAAAAGATATTGGAAGGATTCACAACCCTAGATAGTTTCATAATGTTGAATTTTCCTTAAATTTACTTTTGCATTGTTCTAATTACTTGTTTTCAGATAAAAATCACAATTCAACCAACAATCAATCTATTAGATAATTGTAAATATTTAGCTTCATAAATTTATAGCTTAGGTATTAAGTCCTCATGGGATCGATACATTTATACTACTTGAGCGATACATGTGCTTACGCTACGTGTGTATTTACCACCGATCAAGTTTTTGGCGCCGTTGCTGGGAATTATTTATCTTTCACTATTAATGAGAAGAACCAGAAGCTTTGAAATTCGTCCGCTTGACCCAGAAATTGAAAAAACCATCAAACAATTGAGAAGGGAAAGGAGAGAAGGCCAAGAAACACTGATCAACATGAACAATCAAGAACTTAAACCTTTGGAGGTTGCATCACCAATTCTCATTCGAGACAGAACTATTCCGGTGGTTGACGGCTTCATATCATGCATTGTACTTCCTCCCTTACCAGAAAATGCGTGTGACATCAAAACATGTATCCAAATGATACAGAAGTCAGTTCAATTTGGGGGGAATGCAACTGAAGATCCTAATGCCCACATCCGTAACTTCTTGGAAGTTTGTGGCAGATTCAATTACAACCAAGCGGCAGAAGAAGAAATGAGACTGCGTGTGTTTCCATATTCTTTGAAAGACAGAGCTAAGACATGGCACAGTCACTACCAGCAGGTTCCATCACAACTTGGAACACTCTAGCCCCCAAATTCCTTGCAAAGTTCTTTCCCCAGCCAGAACTATAAAGCTGAGGAATGACATTACATCCTTTGTACAACATGACTTAGAATCCCTTTGCGAAGCTTGGGAATGATACAAAGAGTTGCTCAGAAAATGTCCTCACCATGAGATTGCAAAGTGGCTACAAGTCCAAACCTTCTACAATGGACTTTCTGGACAAATGAGAACCATAATAGATGCTGTTACTGGAGGAGCTTTAATGGAAAAATGTGAAGATCAGTCCTGGGACTTAATTGAAGAAATGACCAACAATAATTCTTTGTGGCCAACAAAAAAGAGCATGATTCAACGAATTACATGAATTTACGAAGTTGGAGCCAACACAACAATGAATGCCAAACTGGATCAGATGTTCAAACTCATAGAAACACTTAGCATGAAAGTTGTGAACATTGCCAGTTCACCATATAGTGGAGCACTACAAGCAAACCAACATGATGAGACAGTGAACTATGTCAGCAATTTCAACATACATGGAAGCAATCTATATTCCAACACCTACAACCCAAGGTGGATGATTCATCCCAATTTCGCATGGAGCAACAATTCAGGGAAAAAGAACAATCCAGCACCCGGATTCCAACAGCAAAACAAAAGCCATGAGTATGAAAAAGAACCAGAAATAAAAGAATTACTTGCAGAGATATTCAAAAAGCAAGAAGCCAAATACGATGATATGTTTCAAGCCCAAGCAACATTCAATCAAAGCCAATCAGCTTCTATAAAGGCACTGGAAAATCAATTGGGACAATTGGCCAATGCTCAGAGTTACAGAAAACAAGGTACCATTCCTCGCAACACAGAACCAAATCCAAGGAACATGGGAATAAGCAATGTCATGCCATCACTTTGAAAAACGGTACTGAAATCAACAAAGATGTTGGAGTCAAGGCAACTACTGAGGAAGTTCCAAAAGAAAGCAACAAAGATAATCCACAGATAGAGAAAATAGAAACAAAAGAAAATGATCGAGAAAGATTCACTCCACTTCCACTATTTCCTCAGCGTCTCCAGAAAAATAAACTAGACAAGCAGTTTACTAGATTCCTGGAGATCTTCAAAAAGCTGTATATCAACATTCCATTTGTAGAAGTGTTGGAACAAATGCCCAGATATGTCAAATTCATGAAAGATATTCTGTCACGAAAATGAAGATTTGGAGATTGTGAGATAATAGCATTGACAGAAGAATGCAGCGCCATCATTCAGAGGAAGTTTCCCCCTAAGTTGAAAGATCCTGACGGTTTCACTATCCATTGCACTATAGGAGAACATAACTTTGGTAAGACTTTGTGTGATTTAGGTGCTAGTATTAACTTGATGCCTTTTTCCATTTACAGGAAACTGCAGATTGGAGAAGCAAAGCCCACCTCAATCTCTTTGCAACTTGCTGATAGAACGCTCACATTTTCGAGAGGTGTAGTTGGAGATGTGCTTGTCAAAGTCGACAAATTCATTTTCCCAGCAGATTTTATTGTCCATGACATGTAGGAAGACGAAGACGTACCCATCATCCTCGGGAGATCATTCTTGGCTATAGGTCGAACCATTATTGATGTACAAAAAGGTGAACTAACCATGAGGGTTCAGGACCAAGAAGTAACATTCAATATTTTTAAAGCCACGAATTTCTCGGATAACGAAAAGAATGAGGAATATTTCACACTTGATTTGATAGATAACACCGTCCAAAACTTCGATGCAATTTAAAGTCCCACTGAAAAACTTAAAGCATGTCATATGCCTGTGGAGCTTGAAGATAAAGCGTACTGCGCACTGAAGAAGTTAAATCTTGACCTACAAGCAACAAGATAGAAACGGTTCCACCAACTCAATGAGTTGGAGGAATTTCACAAACAACCTTTTGAGAATGGCAAACTGTACAAAGAAAAGGCCAAGAAGAGACAAGATGAAAAATTAATGTTAGGGTTGGTGCTCGGAGTACCAATCTAGATCGTATTTATATCCAATTCATAAATACGAGCAATTCTGTTTTCCATTATATTACTTAATTATTGGTAGCACCCCTGCCTTTTATACATTTATTCGATCTAATTACGATTAGATCGAAACTAAATCTGGCTTAGTGATACGTGTATATTAGACAAAGACCCTAGGATTTACAATATAGTGCGCAATTACAACGTAGTTTGTAATTGACATTGGGAAGCGCACTATAAGATGTATATCCTTAAATAAAGTTCCTGGTCAAGATTTACTAACATGAGTCGGTTAGTAAAATCTGCTGAGACCAGTACATGTCGTATATCGTGACTTGGTCCGATAGTTTATCCTAGTGAACCATGAGTCTCAGGAGACTCGTATAGACATGTAGGTGTTTATTTGATAAGACACTGAACGACTCACTGAAGATTTCCTAATAGATGGTACACCAAAGTCAATAGGAATCTTCTCGAGTTGAGCGAGCATAGTGGTCCTTTGACTTGAGATACCACAGGGGATATATGAGTTATCCTCGACAATTTGATGGCAGTCACGTCAACGATCTATTCATGATCAGACCTCCACCTATCTGTTGGCTGTGGACTGATGCTAATGATTTCCAGTGCGTATCAAGATAGGGTCTGTCAGTCCTGTGTACAGGGCATAGGCATCTAGCATGTGTTTACGATACAGTAAATCCATGGCCGTGGTATAACTTAGGAAATCAATTTCGAGTGTTATTTAGAGATCGTAAATTAAAAGTCGACTGTATTATACCGAACGGATTTGACATTTTCATATATATCCTAGGTATAATACGGATAGCCTGTGACAGAGGGATTATACGTATGTAATGACCTCAGCTTGCATAGTTTAGCGAGATTATCTGTGGTCGTCATAATCCATGAGTGGGTGCACGAAATTGGATTTCGTGACAGATAAGCCTAAACTTAGAGAGTCCCACAGTATGAAGTGTACTCGTTGAGGATTTGGGCAACGCGATATGAATAATACGGATTATCCATAATACTTCACCAGATTAAGTGAGTTAATTCATATCGTTTAATCGGTTAAACAATAACACATGGATTATGGGATTTTGTCCGATAATAATTATTGTGTATTTTTATTTGATACATAATACGATTAGATACATATTAATTATTCGTCTAATGAGATTTTGACACATGCCATAAATATATGTATTTATTATTTAATGTAAATCAAAATACATATATTAATGTTATTTAATTATTTAGTTATTTAATTGTTAAATAATTAAATAATTGAAAAAATTAAATGTCATATCCATTTGTCATAATTAGTATGATAAATGGTGATATATAATTGGAACACATGGAATTTTTTTTATTAAACTTTATATGTTCAATTTTGATTGGTCAATATAAAGTTTGTTTGAATTTTATTAGATTAAAATTGGCAAAAGACAATATTAACCCCTAAAAGTCGGCAACATCAAATAAAAAAAAGAAAAAAATTTGTTTTCCTTCATCATTTTTTCCACTATTGCCGAGAGACCAAGAGAGAAATGGGTTTCAAGCTTGTTTAATGAATCAAGTCAAAACAAAGAAGAAAATCAAATAAAAAGCTTAGGAAAATAAATGATTAAAGGTAATTCTTCTACTCCCCAAGCTTATAAATTTTATTTCATGTTTCTTGAAGATATATTGAGATCTAGGGTTTTTCTTCTTTGTTATAAAATTTGGGGCTTTTGGTTGTGGTGGATGAAGATGGAAGTATAGTGCATGTGTGAAGTGTTTTTGGATGCTATTATTGTAATTAGTTTCCAATTTGATAATTAAATGATGAGTTGCTAATCTAGAGTGTTATGACCACTCTTGTGGCACTTAGAATTGTTCTTGGGTTTTTCATATGTGGTGACTTTGGTTGGTACTTAATTAATTAGATTAATCTTGAAAAATTTGGATTTAAAACATGAAAATTGGAATTTTTGGTTTTTGGATCCGATTCTACAAAAATGGGAATTATGTGATGCATTTGATGTGGTTTGAATGTAATGGATGTGTTTTGGGAGTTGGAACAATTGCCGGAAAGTGTTTCAGAGTTGAAATAAGTGAAAACGGCCAAAAACGACGTTACCGGGTGACTTTTGAGCCAACCGGGTGACAGCTGTCTAAATAGTGAATCTGTCACTCTTCAGGTAACTGCCCCGACACTATTGGGGCTGACCTGGGCAGTCCCTATAGTTCGGTCAAAAATGTGTTTTGCGTCATTTTGCGGAAAAATGGTTTTCGTAAAAGTTTCGCGAAGTTTCAACCTTATTTATGTCGTTATATGATAACGAATAATTATGTTTAGGTGAAATATAAATAAATTATTCATGTTAGATATTGAATAATTTATTCGGTAATTTGAAAAAGTTTTAAATTACGATTTCGCCCGAACCGCGCTTCCGCTGCGCCCATCGCCTAAAACCCCAACAAAAATGGTATGAGAGCGGGTCTGATGCTTCATCCATTACATTATTCATGCTTGATATTTGATATTTAATCCAATTTTATTTTTCGCACATGGTTGGAATCTATATATGTTTCTTTACTTTTTGATTCTACACTAACGGAAATATAACGACAATTTAATCGTTAAATTGAGTTATGTTTTCTATAGGTAGAATTGAATTATTTAGAAAATGATTTAGATTAAAATTCTGCATTTGATATAGATTATAGATTCCATAGGAAAATTCCCGCTTAGAAATATAGCTCTAAAGTAACGTGTATTGGATATATATTTCTCGGTTTGTCTTGTCAGTACTGTTTATGGGTATCTTTCTATAACTGCATCTGAGATCGTGCCAAAGCTGTGAGGGTGTAGGTTATAGAATTATCATCCATACCGGATGTATATTGATACTGGACAAATTCAAGTGAAAGTGGAAATCTTGAACGTTCCAAAGCTGTCAGGACTACACCAGTAGCTTGAGTTTGTGATTGACAAGTGAAGCCTTGATACGCCTCATTGTGAACATGCCAAAGTTGTCATAACGAGAAACAGTCAGGACCAAAACCAGTAGTCATTGGTGAGTGATTGACAATAAGTTATCTACCTAATGAATATACGTAGGCGAGATCATGCCAAAGATGTGAGTCGAAATATATTCATGGGATCCTACTCTCACTATGGAATTCGATTTAATTATTGAATTCCCATTGTTTGTTGAGGATTACGGTATTACGTAAAGTAGTGAGAGACACTGCTGAAAATCCATAACTTAAGCAGTGTGTAATATTTTGGAAAATTCTGCTTTGTTTTCCTTTCATTCTATATTGTTTATAGATTTATACTTCTAATCCACTGCATTTATATTTCTTGAATATATTTTCTGACTTTACTTATGGTTGCGTTGTTCTAGAATAGGTTCTAGAAAGACAGTAGACTTAGATATTGTTAGATTAGTTGAAACCATCGGGAACTGTTGTTCTGATTTTCTTGAAAATCAAGATGGTTTGTGACTTAGTTTCTAAGTCGCGATTAGGTAATCTAAATAGATATATTTTAAGTATATAATAGTCTTGAAAGAATTATTTCTTATGCAGTAAGAATTGACTTGAATAGTTCATGTCTCGAGATTATTGACTGGCATTAAGAAAACCCCATTAGTATTTGTTTATCTTATAATAACGTTTCTTGGCTTTAGTGACTTTTAGAAGTCGTATGTCTGACACACTTTTCTAATCAATCATTTATAATCGTTGTGAATAATTGAACGCAAATTATAAAGCTAGAGAAAGGAAATATGTATAGTTGTGTACAGAGAATATCGATTCTCACAATACGACAACTGTAGGTATTGGATACCAGATCTCCCGTCTAGTTATTTAAAATAATATTTAATAATTGTTTTGATATTTGATATAAGAACTTGTGACTATTGGATAATTACTTGTTCTGTATAAACAGTTTTTACATATTTTAATATGACTAGTACTATCATTAATGTAAAGATAAACATTAAGAAAAATATTCGGTAAAATTAATAACTTAGAACTGTGCTTTATGAGATTTTATCATAAAAGCACTAGATGTTTGTTTCTTATGGTAAATGATGGTATGATATGAGTTCACACCACATATCCTTATCCATTTTTGAATATTGTATTCTGGATATGATTAAATCTCATTTAACCAATGATTGTCATTGGACCACAGATTTATTAAACTAATACATTGGATGTATGTGGTTTAATGAATTAATAATTGCCTTAGATAATTTTCTATGCTCCGTAACTTGGTTAATGATGTGTAATGACTTAGTTACGTGTTTCTAACATAGAACATGTTGAATGTCTTGAATTTTTTGAGAATTTTCAATATGTTTCTCATGAAACACGGATAGAATATTTTGAATAGTTTAAAGATATTCTATCTGTAGTGTTGAAAACTGTATCTTTAGAAATTCATTGCGCGTCCCACCCATGAGTTTGGAACAACTAAGGGAGCTTGGAGCTTCCATCATCCAAGAAAATGTTTTGAACTCAACCGATCAATGTAAGTCCTCTGTAACTTATTTTTGATTTTATTCACACACGAATCACGCTTAGAGATCCCGTGGCATTTCTAGGACACTAACATATAGAATATTTTGAATGGTTCAAAGATATTCTATTTGTAATGTTGAAAACTGTATCTTTGAAATTCATCGTGAGTCTTTGAATTGTTCAAAGATGTTTGATATGATCAAACATGTGAATTTAAGGCAATTAGTTCTAAAGTTATTTAATGAATGTGATTTTTACTCAATATTAAACTTCCACGGTTGCATCTTGATGGAATTGGTCAGTAGGAGTAATCGAATCTTATATGATTTGATTCGTTGATATTGAGTGTTACCGAATTGGCTTTCAATACTCTTGGGGTTAAGCATCAGTAACACTAATTCATCCTTTTAATTATTGTTCCATTTGTTTCTATAATTACGTATATGATATGTATAGTGGAAAATTCGAATCTTGAAAAGTTAGAGATTTGAAACATTCTTTTGTATAATTGTTATATAATTGAAAGTACTTGCGCCTCAGAGGTACAAGTAAGGTTTATCATTTATTCTATTTAATAGAATATTGTATTCTATTTGATAGAATATCTTTTCTACGATCCCGAGTAATGAAATTATTTTATTACTTCATGCGTAACATCAGATGTTGACAATTGTATAAAAGACTTGACTTATTGAAGTCAAATGTGAGAGTGATAAACTGAAGTGGAACTATATAATTAATTAGATGAAATGACCCTTAGTCAACTTTCGTATAAGTCCAATAGGATATCAGAATCATTTGTGAAGTATTTGATACTTATTGGTTCTGTTGTTTTCTTATTGAAGAAAATTATCTTATAACTTATAGTGGTAGCGATATTTGATATCGATTTCGGAAATCATCATTGAACCATAGATCTAAGATTGTTCATAGCTTACTACGATCAAGTTTTGAACTTGATTAGGCTTCATTATGAATAGTTCATAAATTGTGCAAATTGTTTACGCAGCAAAAGCATAGTGAGCTTAATAAAGGTTTGACCTTTATAGTATGATAGTGAGAAAAGTTATACTCAGTAGTCTATTGTATATTCTGAGAATACATGTCTCTAGTCGCACTAATTGAACAATTAAAGATCTGTTGGTTAATGTTGATATTAAACTATATTTTGGCTAAAGAATGCAAAATGGCGTTCTTGAATGTTTTCTTCGAATGAGAGATCTGTTGTGGTTAAAGAATGCAAAATGGCGTTCTTTAGAATTCATTCTAGAATGGCCCTAGAGTTTGTATTCTGCTAAGATCATAGTTTGATATACTAGCTTATGGAGCCTATTGTAGACTTAGATAAGCTGTCCGGAAATCCGTATTCTCTGATTTTGATATCAGTCAGATTGTCTGGTTTTATCGATGTATAGAGAATATGTATTTGTCAGTAGGGTCAATGGGAGCGTACAAATTTCTTTCTAGTATTATATATCCTAAGTCTTCTTTTCTCAGTGAAAGCAGTATGAGTAGTTTCTGATATATTTGATATAAAGTTTTATATATGATATAATACTAAGAGACTTATGAGATACTCCCATTAATCGCATATTAGATATGATCTAATAAAGGACACATTAAGACTATCTGTATGAGAGTTAGTATAACTATTTGACAGTTAACGTGTCTTTTATATATATAGTATTCATCTTTCGTAAAGGATGATTCCTTTGTCGGAAGAGGAATTGATTAGAATGTCTAGTCAATGTTATGCATCAGAAGATGATGGCGTAATGAATACTATATTATGTGGGATTAACGATATCAATTTAATCATAATTGTTACGAGTTATTTTGATATGTTGTTTACCATAAGATGGATATTGAAACATGTTCTTTGTGATCTTTGAGATATTAAGAATGAGTTTCTTATTCATGGAGAATTTAGTCTACAACCATAAGGTCATATTAGTTTTCATCCTAATTATGACATAAGATGGTCTATGTCATATATAGTCAGAAAAGATGCAGTGGGAGTGTCACTGTTGATTCTACTAAATCAGTAGAATCAATTACAACTTATGAAGTATTGACTTATGAAGTTGCATAGTGACCTATAGATTAGAAGTTTGATATTAGTATTGTGCTTGCGGTAGTCTGCAATGTATTTTGGATTTGATTTTTAAATACATAGACAACTTAGTAGCTATAGCACATTACTGATATAGTGTATGAGTCATATTGATGTGGAATTTGGATTCTACAAAATATGAATGATGCTAGTTAAGGAAAACGATTCAGTTTGTTGGACGGACTCAATTTGTTCAAGCATGCTTACTTGTTGTTGCCTACCTTTTGAGTGCAAGGTGAGCTCTTAAGGGCTATGAGTATGTGATACACATTAAGATATATATAGGATACCGTGGATTGGCACTAGAGCAGGTGGGAGAAATTGTTATGGTTGGTGCTCAGAGTGCCAATCCAGATTGTATTTATGTCCGATTCATAAATACGAACAATTACGTGTTCCATATTATTACTGATTTAATGGTAGCACCCTTGTCTTTTATACAAATATTCGATATAATTACGATTGGATATTCAATTACGATTAGATTGAAAATAAATTTGGTTAAGTGATACGTGTATATTAGCAAAAACCCTAGGATTTACAATTTAGTGCGCAGTTACAACAATGGGATATATGAGTTATCCTCCACACTTTGATGGCAGTCACGTCACCGATCTATTCATGATCAGACCTCCGCCTGTTCGTTGGATGTTGACCGATGCTCATGATATCCAGTGCGTATCAAGATAGTATCCGTCAGTCCTGTGTACAGGGCATATGCATTCTCACGTGTTTACGATCTAGTAAATCCATGGTCGTGGTATAATTTTGGAAATCAGTTCTAAGTGTTATTTAGAGATCGTAAATTGAAAGTCGACTATATTATACCGAACGGATTTGACGTTCTCATCTATATGCCAGGTATAATATGGATAGCCTGTGATGGAGGGATTATACGTATGCAATGACCTCGACTTGCATAGTTTAGCGAAATTATATGTGGTCGTCATAATTCATGAGTGGGTGAATTATGGACACAAAATTGGATTTCGTGACGGATAAACCTAAACTTAGAGAGTCCCACAATATGAAGTGTACTCGTTGAGCACTTGGACAACGTGATATGAATAATACGAATTATTTATAATAATTCAACGAATTAAGTTAGTTATTTCGAATTGTTTAATCGGTTAAATGATAAGACATGTATTATGGGATTTTGGCCCAATCGTAATTATTGTGTATTTGTATTTGATACATAATACGATTAGATACACATTAATTAATCGTCAAATGAGATTTTGACATATGCCATAAATATATATATATTTGTTATTTATTGTAAATAAAAATACATATATATAATAATTATTATATTAATTGATTATTTGGATATTTAATTCTTAAATATTTAAATAATTAATTAATTAAACTTTTTCCATAAATGTTATGAAATTTGTTTAATTATTATTGGAACAAATGGCATAACTTGATTAAACTTTATTTGTCAAATTATGAGTGGTTAATATAAAGTTTAATGTATATATTTTATTGGATCAATTTTTAAATGACAAAATGCCCTTAGTGAGTCGGTCAAGACCATTTTAAATTATTTTTTTATCTTCTTCCTAATTAATCCACCATTGCCGAAACCAAAAAGAAAGAAAGCCCTAGAATTTTCTTTGATCAAATCATGAAGAAAGTGATGAAGAAAAATCAAGAAAAGCTTAGGAAAAATGAGAATTAAAGGTAATTCATTATGCTCTTGAGCTTAGAAATTTTGTTTCTTATTCTTGTGTTCCTAAAATAATTCTAGGGTTTCTTTACTTGTAGAAAAATTGGGGCTTTTGGTTGTGGTGGATGAATTGGAAGCTCATGTGCATGTGTGAAGTGTATTTGGATGAAATTATTATAATTGTTGTCCAAATTGATCATTTGATGATGAGTTGCTATTCTAGAGTGTTATGACCACTCTTTTAATGCCTATAATTGTTCTTGGGTAGTTCATATGTGGTGACTTTGATTGGTGTTGAAATTAATTTGATTAATATTGAAAAATTGGATTTAAAGCATGAAATTTGGTAATTTCGGGTTTTGGATCAGATCTGAGTAAACTGGAAATTCTATGATGAATTTGATGTCATATGAATGTATTGGATGTGTTTTGGAGCTGAAACAATTGCCAGAAAGTATTTCGGAGTTCAAATAAGTGAAAATGGCGAAAAATGACATTACCGAGCGACTTTTGAGTCAACCGAGTGACGGCTGTCCAAACAGTGAGTTCGTCACTGTTCGGGAATTTCATGAATTTCCCTAACACTATTGGGGCTGACCTGGGCAGTCTCCATAAGTGTTGGGTGGTCGGTTCGGTCAAAAACATATTTTACGTCATTTTACGGAAAAATATTTTTTCGTAAAAGTTCCGCGAAGTTACCTTTTATATTTATGTCGCTATTTGATATCGAATAAATAGGTTTAGGTGAAATATGAATAAATTATTCATATTAGATATTGAATAATTTATTCGGTAATTTGAAAAAGTTTTAAATTACGATTTCGCCCCAATTCTGCTTCCGCTGCGCCCATCGCCCGAAACCCCAACATTGCCATCAACTCATCTCAGTTCCGGAATAAATCCCAGAGATCGAAGCATCTCACACCCAACACAGTTCGGGAATGAAGCCCAGGGGTCGAAGCACCTCACCATCAGTTCGGGAATGAATCCTAGAGATCGAAGCATCTCACACCCAGCACGGTTCAGGAATGAAGCTCAGAGGTCGAAGCACCTCATCGTCAGTTCGGGAATGAATCCCAGAGATCGAAGCATCTCACACTCGGTATGGATTCGGGAATAAATCCCTGAGACTGAAGCATCTCACACCTGGAACAGATTCGGGAATAAATTCCAGAGGTCGAAGTGCCTCAGAGATCAAAGCATCTCACATCTAGCATGGTTCGGGAATGAATCCTAGCGGTCGAAGCACCTCACCATCAACTCAACTTAGTTTGTGAATGAATCCCAGAGATCGAAGCACCTTGCAATCAACTAAACTCAGTTCAAGAATAAATCCCAGAGATCGAAGAATCTCACACCTGGAACGGATTCAGGAGTAAATCCCAGGGGTCGAAACACCTCGCCATCAACTCAACTTGGTCCGGGAATAAACCCCAGAGATCGAAGCATCTCACAAAAGCAACGAAAAAACAGGTAAGTTCGGCCACGGCCGATGAACCAGATAAGTAAAAATACATGCATGACTTTGATAGGGTTGTCACTGTCACACACTGCACAAGCCCCATCAAAGTGGGGGCGACTGTAGACATTGTATTTTTGTATAAACCCAATGATGAGCCTCGTATGGAGGCACTACCTGAAAATTTGCGGAAGTTGCGAGAAACGAATGCTGGAAGGAATGAAAACCTCCAAAATTAGCACCTCATCGAATTCGGACTCACTAGCCAGCCTCAGATTCGCTCAGTCGGTTTCTATTTCAAACCTTCGCCTCGGACCCACTATGCAGGCCATGCAATCGGCCCATTATGCCCTTGCACCTTCGACCCATCAGCCCAAAACCTCATACACGCCCAAAGCCTATACAACCCACCCACACACCCAAAACCCCATTCAATCCACATGTCCAAATCTCCTCATCAACACTTTCCAATTTAATGATATTTGAAATCCCATCCTCACCAATTTACAAGATTTTAGGATCTCATCCTCACCAAATTTATAAGATTTTTTCCCAAAATAAATTTCCCAAATTTACATGATTTATTTCTCTATTCGGTGATCCCTTCAAGACATTATAAAAAAGAAGCAATCACCGAAACTTGAGGGAGGACCTAGGGACGGCAACCATCACAAAAAACCCTAAGGCTTTGAGACGGTTGGACATACAAAGAGAGATGATAACTTGGCGGCAACCCTAGAGGAAAAAAAAAACAACCGGCCAAACAACAAAAAAGAACCAAACCAACCAAACAACCAAAAACAGCAACCAGAAAATAACAAAACAACAACTAGAAAATAGCAAAATAGCACCCCAGAAACAGCAAAATCGCAACCAGAAAACAACAAAACAGTAAGCAGAAATAGTGAACCAGCAACCAGAAATAGAGAACCAGCGATCCTTACGGCGACGGCCTAATGCACTTCCGAGAAAGCAACTTAAAAGGTAAGACCTGAGAGGACCCTTACCACATTTATTTCTAGAGTTCCGGACACTGTACGCCTCGCTGGACGTGAAATACGTCCAGCCGGGTATGCGAAGTCCTACATCAAAGACAGCCAAATTTCTGGTAACATTATTTCTTTCTTTATTTCGTTATTTATCTTTTTTTCTATTTATCGTTATTTTATTATTTCGCCTTTATTTTTCATGTCCGTTTACATTGCGTTGATGATTATGTGTGTTATTATCACTTGCGGTATATCAAATGGAAACCTAGACGTAAATTCCATTGCCGAATCTGAATGGACGGTAATGCGGTTTGTACTTGGGATACAACTCCACGTGCCACTCGGGAAATACCCATATATGCGTGATTAACCTCCCTTTTTGTTTGCTATTTATTTATCGACGCTTTTCATACTTTTGATTGTTTAGTATAATTTTCGTTATCGCATATCGTATTTCTTAATTTAATGTGCTTTTGGAACTATGTTATTGTAATTATTATTTTGCTTGGGTATGTTATTATATTTTTATTCGTTTTTATGCCTGAATTGCATTAAGACTTGGCTATACCATTGTGTGAACTCGTCCATTATACTGACATAAGTAAGGGATCATTCTGAACCCAACGGTTTGAGGTCTTCCCTTACGACGGGTGAGTGCGGCCTTAAATCTTTCCCAGTTCACACTGGGTGGTGACTCCTTTATTCTCCGGTTTAGTCCCCCACGGGCAAATCCGTACTCTCTATGGGCTGCGATCCTAACAGTGTCATGCTCGTCGAGCATCATAGGCATTGCGGTAAACCCCGCTTCGCTCCGACACTCACATAATCAAAAATACTCGTAGAGTATTAGGGTGACTTAAAACAAATAATATTGATTATTCGAAAATCGTTTAACGGTTAAACAAAAATTACACATGTTTGGTATTCGGTAATTTCCTAAATTAATGTGTATGTGTATTTGATACATAATTTGATTAGATATATATATTAATTAATTACCGAATATTTTTTGGGACATATGTCATTCTTGAATGTATTTTAATATTTATTGTAAATGTAGAAATACATTATACATTAGATTAAATGGATTAATTAATTAATATGTTAATTTATTAATTTATTAAATAAATGTATTGGGAATTATTAAGTATATTATTCATATGTATAAGACATGTGTTGGATGCATTATAATGTTGACATGTGGCTTTGTTGGAATAATTAGTGGGATATGATATTTATTTGGTTTTATGTAATTGTTTTATTAAAATCAAATAAAATAAAATTGTTTCTCTCTCCCACGAGGCCACAATTTCGAAATTACCATTTAATGAAAGGGGAATTGTTCATTTTCTTCTCTAATTCAATTTCAAGAGATCAACATAGTAAAATCTAAGAGACAGAAAAATTGGTGAGATCAAATTCAAAGTTTAAGCTTAAAGATTTGGAAATTTAAGGTAAGTTTCTTAATCCTTTAGCTAGGAAAATGTTTCTTTTGCTTT
This sequence comes from Zanthoxylum bungeanum, assembly GCA_019454045.1. Classification (NCBI taxonomy): domain Eukaryota; kingdom Viridiplantae; phylum Streptophyta; class Magnoliopsida; order Sapindales; family Rutaceae; genus Zanthoxylum; species Zanthoxylum bungeanum. Next base: position 251,523 of record SKCR01038325.1, on the reverse strand, counting down.
GTTGAGAATACATGAGATGTATATTTGATTTTCTCTTCTCTTGAATTTGGGTTTTGCTTGTTGGGATGAATGATTGCATGTGTGATGATTCTTTGAACTTAATAATTGTTATTTGAGTTCAATTTGATTTAGGAAATTAAAGTTGTCATTCTAGAATTTCTATTCCACTTTATAGAAACCTAGAATTGTTCTTGGGTGTTTTTGAATGTGGTGAGACTTTAAGAATGTTAGAATGATTATTGGAATGCTAGATTAAAAGTCAATTTGATAGAAATTTGATTAATTAAAATTTCTAGGGTTTATGTGTATTCCAAAATTGGGGCTTTTTAATCTATGGATTAAATTGGATGTATATTAATCATTTTGGTCGTGTTTTGGAAACACTTAATTGTGTAATTGACATTTTTGAACTAAAATGAGCAAAATGAAAAAAAGTTTACATTTTAGGTAATTTTCGGCTAAAGGGTAATTTGGGTAATTCCAAATTTGATTTGCCATTAAATATTAAAATAAATATTTTATTTTAATAGTCCAAAGAAAATTTTTTGAAATTCGAAAAATCAGATTTTTCACATTCCGTTGCGAGACCCGGCATAACCGTTAATATGCCAACAAAATGGTATCAGAGCCTGTCTGATTCCTAATCCATAAAATGATTCTATCAAGATATTTGATATGTAATCTGTGACTTATTTATGTAAACATGCTTTCTTAGATAGGATCTAAATAATCTGTTTGACAGTTTAGCGGAAAATTCCCTTTAATAAGGCTTTAAAGTAAATTATAATTTTGTGGCTTTTTACTTGGTCCGCCTTGTCGGTAGGAATGCGAATGTTTTCCTGATGCTGTAGCTGTATCGTGCTAGAGCTGTGCATTTATGGCTGATGGTAGTTCATTTGCACCAGTAGAACTTATTGTTGTGGTTTTTGGGCGAAGAGCGCGACAAAAGCGCTATTCAGGCAAAATCGTAATTTTAAAATTTTTTCAAATTACCGAATAAATTATTCAATATCTAATATGAATAATTTATTCATATTTCACCTAAACACATATATTCGATATAAAATAACGACATAAATAAGGTAGAAACTTCGCGAAACTTTAACGAAAAATATTTTTCCGCAAAATGACGCAAAACGCGTTTTTGACCGTACGGACCACCCAACACTTATTGGGACTGTTTAGGTCAGCCCCAATAGTGTTAGGGCAGTTCATGGGCTGCCTAAACAGTGACAAATTCACTATTTGGATAGCCGTCACTCGGTTGTATCAAAAGTCACCCGGTAACGCTATTTTTCGCCGCTTTCGCTTATTTCAACTCCGAAACAATTTTCGGAAATTTTTCCAACACCCAAAACACATCCAATACATTTATAAGACATTATTTTCATCACCAAAACAGAATTAATTCCATATTTGATCCAGAACAGAAAAAAAAAATGACTTTTCATGCCTTAAATCCAATGTTTTTTAAAATTAATCCAATTAATCAAAACACCAACCAAAGTCACCAAGCATGAAGCAATCAAGAATAATTATAGGCATTACAAGAGTGGTAATAATACTCTAGAATGGCAACATATCATCAAATGAACAAATTGGACAATAATTACACTAATTCCATCCAAATCAACTTCATACATGCTCAACACTTCTAAATCCATCAACCAAAACAAAAAGCCCCAATTTTATCAAAAAAAGAACCCTATAACTATTATAACAATTCCAGAAAATAAGAAACTAATTTTGAAGCTTAGGGTTGTAGAAGATTACCTTTAATATCTTGATTTCCTAAGCCTTTTCTTCAATTTTCCTTAATTTTCTTCATGATTTGATCAAACAAATCATAAGACTTTTCTTTCTCAAAGTTTTGGCCATGGTGGTATTGTTAGATGAAGAAAACAAAATTTTCAAAATAAATAAGAAGTGACCGACTTATAAGGGTAGTTTGTGTTGGAAAAAATAACCAAGCCCCAAGATCAACAAGAACAAGCAAAATATATAAATACATGAATGAATAAATTGAAGTATGGCGGAATCATACTCACAATACTTGAAAATGGATGCTAAGATGATGCGAAATTCCTCCCTTGTGCAGTGAATCTTTCGGCCAAGAAGAAAAGAGGGACTCCATGTCGAGTTTGATCCTTCCAAGCTCAAGGATTAGTTTCCCATATCACCTATGTATGATCCCTTGAAGGTGCTAGCCTTTGTTGTGATTTTGAATGCACAACTTCTTCAAATCTTGCCACAAAAATTGAAGAAATGGAGAGCCCAAAACTGCATGTAGTTTCGGCAATGTGAGAGAGAGAGGTTGAATGATTTTTGTTACAAAAAATAAATTTATATTTATGCCATAATATTTATTAAATTAATAATAAACTTATGACACAAATCATGCAATGGCTTAGAGTGTCAAACACTCAAACTCCATGCAAAACCATTGAGTGCATTGTACATTATCTCCATGCAATGCATTAGAATTAAATAATGCATAATATGACATGTGTCATGTGGGCCCCACACGTTTCCAAATGAAAGTGGGCCCACGTGCACTCACGCGTTCGGGTTCGATATTTCCGAAATACCGAACTTATGTCGCGACGTTAATTAAATCGAATTTAAATAAATAATTGCGCCTAGCGAAATTATTATTTACGTCGCTAACGAATTAATTATAAATTAACTCGTTTGCCCGAATTAAAATCTAATTTTAATTTCGCGTCGAAATCGAATTTCGATTATTATCGAATATAATAATTTTTACGATTAATTCCAAATTAATCGTTCTCTCTCTATGTATAGTACTTTATCCAAGATAAAGTCTCTCCGTAATTAATCCAAGATTAATCGAGTTTGAATCATACGTCATTGGTGAATCTTCGGGAAGTGACCCAAGAGATCTCTGGATATGTTGGCAGTAAATACGGCCATCAGATTATCTGAATACGTACGTACCAAGTACTACGTTTTTACCGATTTACAAGACAAGGTTAGCCTCTAGCAAAACGCCATGCCTACCCAATTCTCCAGAAATATTCTTATTGGAATATAAGATCTATAACAGGCGTAGTATACCGTAGTATAGTGTATATCAAACCAGTATCGGATGATCACATGTAAGGCCTGGGGCTGGAGATGTGTCTGCCCCGTACGATACACATATCGGACATCAAGCAACCAGTCTCTTTGAATCGGATAATCCTGACCTAGTCATATTATCCCGATGGTTGCAACCATTATAGAGTACTAGTTCTGTATCCCTCGCGATCATCATCTCCATATGTCTGAAGTGATACTTCCATCTTGACATCACACCCAATACACTACGATTCTCGATAAACCCAGAAGAGGTGTACACAGAACCCGTTAAAGCCCTGGACCACCAAAACTAAAGTTTACCGATTGTCGTAAGTACTAGCGATGCAAGTCTCAGGTTAAGATCTTATGCACCTACCCTGAAGCGGACTCCCATAGACACGCAGACATACTACCATTGGGATTCCGCGGGGTCTATCCAGAGCGAAGCTGTTTTCCGTACCATCGGTAAAACACAACCTCCTACCGCACTTGCATAAGTATCCTATACTTAAATATATGAGAACTATGCCGTTGTGCCCTCACAACATGCACAAGTGCAGTACTAGTCTATTCCGCATTATCGATGTCCAATCTCGATAATACTACGACTAGGGATATTTAATGATTAAACCTTTATGGATTGATACCATCTCATATCATCACAATCCGGAACTAATCATAGGGACTCTTACCATTTATATCAAAGTAAATAAATTACAAAACGGTAAAAGGCAATTTCATTACTACATAGTTAATTTTGTACAATAATACAATATCATTTACAAAATAGTGACGCTATGGGTCATAACTGTCTAACAATCTCCCACTTGGCCTATAGCCAGTCACTCAAGCATCTAATACCAGAACTATGTATGTGTCGCTCAACTTTTCCCGAGGAATTATTTTCGTCAGCGGATCTGCAATGTTGTCCTCTGATGCGATCTTTTCGATCTTCACATCGCCACGATGTATGATCTCTCGAATCATATGGAATCGTCGAAGAACATGTTTGGATCGTTGATGAGACCTTGGTTCCTTAGCCTGCGCTATGGCCCCGCTATTGTCACAATACAATAAAACGGGCTCAGCTGCTAATGGAACTACTCCTAATCCAACTAGGAATTTTCGGATCCAACCGCTTCCTTTGCTGTTTCAGCTGCTACAATGTACTCCGCTTCAGTTGTTGAATCGGCAACAGTATCTTGCTTGAAAGATTTCCAGCTCACTGCTCCGTTATTCAAGCAAAATATGTACCCGGTTTGCGACTTGAAGTCGTCTCTGTCGGTTTGGAAACTTGCATCGGTATACCCAGATACCTCAAGTTCTCCATCTCCATAGATTAAGAAAACATCCTTAGTTCTCTTAAGATACCTAAGGATACTCTTAACCGCCATCCAGTGATCCTTCCTGGATCGGCCTGATATCGACTACACATGCTCAAAGCATAGGACACATCAGGTCGTGTACATATCATGGCATACATGATCGATCCAACTGCCGAGGCGAACGGAGTCCGACTCATGTTGTCTCTCTCATCTTGTGTTTTTAGGACACATGTCCCTAGATAGATAGACGCCATGTGATGTTGGCAACAGTCCCCTCTTGGACTGATCCATGTTGAATCTCTTCAACACTTATCAATATATGTACTCTGGAGAGTCCAAGTAGCCTTCTAGATCTATCCCTGTAGATCTTTATTCCTAGAATAAAAGATGCTTCTCCCAGATCTTTCATGGAGACTTTCAATGAAAGCCAAGCTTTCACCGACTTTTAACATGGGAATGTCATTGCCTATAAGCAATACATCGTCGACATAAAGGACAATAAAAGTCAGTGCACTCCCACTAACCTTCTTATATACACAAGGATCATCTACGTTTTGAATGATGAACTCATATTCTTTATGACCTCATCAAACGTTGGTTCCATAACTCGATGCTTGCTTCAGTCCATAAATGGACCGATTTAACTTACAAACCTTGTTTGCAAGTCTTGGTGCGATTAAAAACCGTCAGGTTGTTGCATATAAACATCCTCCAACAGGTTTCCATTAAGGAAAGCGGTTTTAACATCCATCTGCCATATTTGTAATCGTAATATGCAGCTATCGCAAAGCATTATCCGAATGGATTAATCATGGCAACGGGTGAGAAAGTTTCGTCATAATCAACTCCAAGTTGTTGACGATACCCCTTCGCTACGAGCCTAGCTTTTTACGTTTGTACGTTGCCATCCATGTCGGTTTTCTTCTTGAAGACCCATTTGCATCCAATAGGCTTTACGCCTTCTGGCATCAACCAGTGTCCAAACTTGGTTGGTATACATGGAATCCATTTCGGCCTTCATGGCCTCTGCCATAAAGTGGATTCGATACCTTGTATCGCTTCCTCATACGTAGCCGGTTTCAGTATCCTCAATAAATTAATATCTACATGAGGTGAGATCAGGAATCCATACCTCTCAGGTATTACCCTGACTCTCTCCGACCTACGTAGTCCTTGTGTAATTGAAGATTTGTGGTTCAGTCTCATCCTGGATGGACTGTTCATGTTCCGTTCTCGATTCATTGCCAGGAACAGTATCACTACGACTTTCATCGAGTTCTACTTTTCTCCCACTAAACACTGCATTAGGAATTCCTTCTCAAGGAAAACCCATGTAGAGCAACAAATACTTGTTCTCTTGTGGGTAATAGAAGTAATATCATTTGGTTTCCTTAGGATATCCAAACAAATAGGTATTTATCTGATTTGGGTTCAAGTTTGGTACCTTCCAAACGTTTGACGTATGCCTAGCAACCCCAAATCTTCAGGAATGAGAAAACCTGGTTTCTTTCCTGTCCATATCTCATATGGAGTCTGTTCAACAGACTTTGACGGAACCCTATTCCAAAATAAGAATTGCACTTTCTAATGCATGTCCCCAGAAGGATATAGGTAGCTCAGTGCGACTCATCATCGACCTTACCATGTCAAGCAAGGTACGGTTTCTCCGTTCAGACACACCATTTAATTGTGGTGTTCCAGGAGGAGTCCATTGTGAAAGAATACCATATTCTTTCAAGTATCTTGAAACTCATTACTTAAGTATTCGCCACCACGGTCCGACCGTAATGTTTTAATACTCTTTGCCTGTTTGTTTTTCAACTTCGCGTCCGAAACTCTTTGAATTTCTCAAAAGTTTCCGACTTGTGCATCATTAGATACACATAACCATAACGCGATTGCATCATCCGTAAATGTTACGAAGTATCGATATCACCTCTAGCATGGCTAGACATGGGCCCACAAACGTCACTATGAACGAGGGCTAACAGTTCAGTGGCGCGTTCACCTTTACACTAAAAGGTGATTTAGGCATTTTGCCTAATAAACAAGATTCGCAGACGTCATATGAATTTGGATCAAATCCGTCCAAGTACCCACTCTTCGAAAGTGGGATATGCGAGTCTTGCTGATGTGTCCCGACACAATGCCACAAAAAGTTTCTTCCTTTGGATTACTCATTTTGAGCCTTTTGTTGTTATTTACGTTTTGGAGATTTATTTATATTCAAAAATATAAAGACCATTATATGCATCGGCAGTGCAAATTTCTGCATCATCTTTATATAAATAACACCTGGTGTTTTTAAATACAAAAGTGTACCCATACTGGGTTAACAAAGATACAAGAAATAATATTCCTAGTTAAACGGAACAAAAATAACAGTCATTTAGTTTAAGTACATGCCCCGATGGCAGTTCCAAACAAAAGTGCCTACGGCCAAAACAGCAACAGAAGTTCCATTTCCAACTCGTAGGATCTACCTCCCCCGAAGCCAGTCTCCTGCTATCATGCAGATCCTGCACATCAGTACAAAATATGAGAACCACAGCCAGAATCAAAAATCCAATTTTTATTAAGACTAGAAGTAGTCATATTTATCTCAATAACAAACATACCTGAGGCCGGTGCCTTGCCCGCCTGTATGTCCTCCTTGTGTCCCTTGTTCATGCGGCAGTCACGCTTCCAGTGACCTTTCTTGCCGCATTTCAGGCAAACATTGAGAATTGTCCCTTGGCTTCCCAGAAGCCTTTGTTGACTTGGCCTTGCCTTTGTTCTATGCTTTTTCTTCTTAACACCCCCAATTGCCTTGAGCCCAGCTTTCGGCGTTTGAGATGTTGATGCAAAGTGCGCCTCGCGCTTGTTGCCTTTCAGAAGCTCTTTCTCTGACTCCTTGAGAATCGATAATAACTCTTCAAGAGTCTCATCCGAATTCATCATTTGTAGTTGATGACAATCTGTTTCCAAGTATCGGGTAGTGACTGTAGAAGTACATCTATAGGACAGCTCAGCCTCCAAGACTCTAACCCATATTAGCCAATTATTTCAATATCGGCTATCATTTGAGTCCCATGGACCTCAAAGAACTACCATCAGTCATACGGAGCGAAAGATTTTCTTCACTAACTCGTACCTCGCCATCCGCTATTAGTGCGGTGAAGATCTTGCAATCTTGCCATCATATTATCGGATCCAAGTCCTATTCTGGCGGGCGAAAGTGTTGAGTCATTGAAGCAAGCATGATCGACTGAGCCGTGTCACAATCATCACTGTGAGTTTTCCATAACTCCAGCTCAAGTGGCTTCAGTGGGCTTAGGCCCGAGAGGTTTTTGTATCGTATACAGTATCCTCTCCGCCCCAAGGACTATCCTTAGGTTCATTTCCCAGTCTGCAAAGTTGGTGCCCTTGAAAACACATTATCACCCATGAATTATGTTCACGGACATTTCCTTTGTTTGCCATCTAACTACGATAATCTAATTATCTAGTTAAGATATGTGGGTACAGTCAAACTGTTACATAAAAAAATAACATTGTATTAGTCCAACTAATGTGTAAAATTGACGAAATAAGTGTGTAAGTGCGTAAAGTAAGTATCTGAACGTTAATTGCAAATTCAATACTAGCTTCCCACTATTTTCTGCAAGTCTCTAACCCTCTGTTGAGTACTCGGGAAATCCAATTTCCTAGTGGGCTAGGATCCCGTTAAATAACACCAACCTTGACTTTGGCCAACAAGTTGTATGATATTTAACTAGGTAGATCTCGAAGATCAATGGATCCCATCCAATTCCTAGATCCGGTAGGTGGACATCCAAGTCCGAAAACATATACAATATGTCAATGCATTCCAATACATTTTCCTAACCATTTCCTCTGAATCAACTAAGCCTTGGCTTGGCACAACAAACCTAATGATTCCAGTTAAGCGGGACCCATTGACGAGGAAAAGTTTCGTAATCAATGTCGATGGACAAGAAGTGATCTTGACTTTGGCAAACAAATCACAACTTGGACAGGACACCGATGTGGAACAAAACTCTCATGATTCAAAAACATCCTCAATTGACAAAGGTCTTGACTTTGGCAAACAAACCAATGCCAATTTCGGATCTTGAGAAGAATCATTCAACGGAAGGAAAATCGCTTAATAGTGTTGAGGGATTTTTCGCGTAATTGGCAACCAATTAATTTATCTTGTTAGGTCTCATCATCATACACCCTTAAGCATGCTTCTAAAACATCATAAAGCGCGTAAAGTAAAGTAATAGTGATATACGGATGGATATGAAACAAACAACTTGTTCCTAGAACAAATCACTCCTTTCCTCCCCGCTAGCACTATTCTACTCTTACCCAATTACATAATACAATAGAGGAAACCTCATTTACATTGAGGGGAATTAGGTGAGAAGAGAATACAAAGAGACAATAAGAGAAAGGCTGGACCACGCAGGTCCAATTTATAAATTCTAAATTTATAATAATTTCTAAAATTACCCTTCCCTTCTAATATCCATCCGATATACACTATTCATACATCACATCCACAATTCATTTCATTCAAGGCATGTTATACAACCAAATCAAATCCAATTAATTAGTCTTTAATTAGGTGACAATACAATGTTCAAACAATTGTTTGCATTTGCGCGAGTCCAACTCGTTTTGAGAATAAATACTTTATAGTATGAATTCCCGAATTATATCGAACTACTCGTTAAATCCAATTTAAGTTGTATTCAATACTAATCCTATTATTTAATTCTAAAATAAAATATTTACACTTTTATTGTGCTTTTATAACTTAGATTCCAAATCTAATACAATCGGGTCTCAAAGCCCAACTAACATCTAATGTCCGTTTAATTAAAGTCCGATGGGCTTTCAATTGATTTCTTTAGGCTTGGGTTTGGTCAGGATGGGTCAAACCCAATTACCAAGCCCAATAAGGAATCACCCTCATATGCCATAAAATCAATATCAAGCCCATAAGGCCCAATTAAACATAAAAGCCCATTTATTACATTTGGGCTTAAATGGTGTGATTTAGGCCCATTTTGGATCCAATCCAAATGGTCCAAATCTACTTGGCCCAACCAAGCCCATTATGTCCAAATAAATAGTTTTAGGCCTAATTCAAAATTAAGCCCAACTAACCAAATTTTAAAATTCCAAATTTTATAACTAATTAATTAAAGTGTTTATCATGATTAATCCTTTTAAATCAATATTCCCAAAATATCAAATTAATCCATTAATCATATTTTTATCTTAAATATATGTCCAACATTATTTAATCAAAAAATCAAGTCCCTAATCCTCCATCAAGCATTCGGCCAAGGTTATTAAAATGGTTCCGATTTCGTTTTCAATCCAATCGAGTTAAAAATCATCATTCCATATTGTTTCAAGTCATCTAATGTCTTAAAATTAAAAAATCATCTAGTCCATATGCTTGCATGTATTCGGCCAAGCCTCATTTGGGTTGGAAAAATTAATCCAATTTATTTTCCATGAAATGATGATGTATAATCTAAATAACATACATCTAAGCATTTTAATCAAGCAAACTCATCAAATCATGCTTCATATAATTTTCCCCAATAACATCCTATATATTTGCATGCTCTTTAAGCTCAATGATACCATTGTTGGAAAAACAATAACCAACCCCAAGATCATCAAGAAACAAGCAAAATATATAAATACATGAATGAATAAATTGAAGTATGGCGGAATCATACTCACAATACTTGAAAATGGATGCTAAGATGATGCGAAATTCCTCCCTTGTGGCAGTGAAGCTTTCGGCCAAGAAGAAAGAAAAGAGGGACTCCAAGTCGAGTTTGATCCTTCCAAGCTCAAGATTAGTTTCCCATATCACCTATGTATGATCCCTTGAGGTGCTAGCCTTTGTTGTGATTTTGAATGCACAACTTTCTTCAAATCTTGCCACACAAAAAATGAAGAAATGGAGAGCCCAAAACTGCATGTAGTTTCGGCAATGTGAGAGAGAGAGGTTGAATGATTTTTGTTACAAAAAAATCAATTTATATTTATGCCATAATATTTATTAAATTAATAATAAACTTATGACACAAAAATCATGCAATGGCTTAGAGTGTCAAACACTCAAACTCCATGCAAAACCATTGAGTGCATTGTACACTATCTCCATGCAATGCCATTAGAATTAAATAATGCATAATATGACATGTGTCATGTGGGCCCCACACGTTTCCAAATGAAAGTGGGCCCACGTGCACTCACGCGTTCGGGTTCGATATTTCCAAAATACCGAACTTACGTCGCGACGTTAATTAAATCGAATTTAAATAAATAATTGCGCCTAGCGAAATTATTATTTACGTCGCTAACGAATTAATTCTAAATTAACTCGTTTGCCCGAATTAAAATCTAATTTTAATTTCGCGTCGAAATCGAATTTCGATTATTATATCGAATATAATATTTTTACGATTAATTCCAAATTAATCGTTCTCTCTCTATGTATAGTACTTTATCCAAGATAAAGTCTCTCCGTAATTAATCCAAGATTAATCGAGTTTGAATCATACGTCATTGGTGAATCTTCGGGAAGCGACCCAAGAGATCTCTGGATATGTTGGCAGTAAATACGGCCATCCGATTATCTGAATACGTACGTACCAAGTACTACGTTTTTACAGATTTACAAGACAAGGTTAGCCTCTAGCAAAACGCCATGCCTACCCAATTTCCAGAAATATTCTTATTGGAATATAACATCTATAACAGGCGTAGTATACCGTAGTATAGTGTATATCGAACCAGTATCGGATGATCACATGTAAGGCCTGGGGCTGGAGATGTGTCTGCCCCGTACGATACACATATCGGACATCAAGCAACCAGTCTCTTTGAATCAGATAATCCTGACCTAGTCATATTATCCCGATGGTTGCAACCATTATAGAGTACTAGTTTTGTATCCCTCGCGATCATCATCTCCATATGTCTGAAGTGATACTTCCATCTTGACATCCACCCAATACACTACGATTCTCGATAAACCCAGAAGAGGTGTACACAGAACCCGTTAAAGCCTTGGACCACCAAAACTAAAGTTTACCGATTGTCGTAAGTACTAGCGATGCAAGTCTCAGGTTCAGATCATATGCACCTACCCTGAAGCGGACTCCCATAGACACGCAGACATACTACCCAATGGGATTCCGCGGGGTCTATCCAGAGCGAAGCTGTTTTCCGTACCATCGGTAAAACACAACCTCCTACCGCACTTGCATAAGTATCCTATACTTAAATATATGAGAACTATGCCGTTGTGCCCTCACAACATGCACAAGTGCAGAGTACTAGTCTATTCCGCATTATCGATGTCCAATCTCGATAATACTACGACTAGGGATATTTAATGATTAAAACTTTATGGATTGATACCGTCTCATATCATCACAATCCGGAACTAATCATAGGGGACTCTTACCATTTATATCAAAGTAAATAAATTACAAAACGGTAAAAGGCAATTTCATTACTACATAGTTAATTTTGTACAATAATACAATATCATTTACAAAATAGTGACGCTAGGGTCATACTGTCTAACAATCTCCCACTTGGCCTATAGCCAGTCACTCAAGCATCTAATACCTGAACTATGTATGTGTCGCTCAAACTTTTCCCGAGGAATTATTTTCGTCAGCGGATCTGCAATGTTGTCCTCTGATGCGATCTTTTCGATCTTCACATCGCCACGATGTATGATCTCTCGAATCAGATGGAATCGTCGAAGAACATGTTGGATCGTTGATGAGACCTTGGTTCCTTAGCCTGAGCTATGGCCCCGCTATTGTCACAATACAATAAAACGGGCTCAGCTGCTAATGGAACTACTCCTAATCCAACTAGGAATTTTCAGATCCAAAACCGCTTCCTTTGCTGCTTCAGCTGCTGCAATGTACTCCGCTTCAGTTGTTGAATCGGCAACAGTATCTTGCTTGGAAGATTTCCAGCTCACTGCTCCGTTATTCAAGCAAAATATGTACCCGGTTTACGACTTGAAGTCGTCTCTGTCGGTTTGGAAACTTGCATCGGTATACCCAGATACCTCAAGTTCTCCATCTCCATAGATTAAGAAAACATCCTTAGTTCTCTTAAGATACCTAAGGATACTCTTAACCGCCATCCAGTGATCCTTTCCTGGATCGGCCTGATATCGACTACACATGCTAAAAGCATAGGACACATCAGGTCGTGTACATATCATGGCATACATGATCGATCCAACTGCCGAGGCGAACGGAGTCCGACTCATGTTGTCTCTCTCATCTTGTGTTTTAGGACACATGTCCCTAGATAGATAGACGCCATGTGATGTTGGCAACAGTCCCCTCTTGGACTGATCCATGTTGAATCTCTTCAACACTTTATCAATATATGTACTCTGGGAGAGTCCAAGTAGCCTTCTAGATCTATCCTGTAGATCTTTATTCCTAGAATAAAAGATGCTTCTCCCAGATCTTTCATGGAGAATTTCAATGAAAGCCAAGCTTTCACCGACGTTAACATGGGAATGTCATTGCCTATAAGCAATACATCGTCGACATAAAGGACAATAAAAGTCAGTGCACTCCCACTAACCTTCTTATATACACAAGGATCATCTACGTTTTGAATGAAATCATATTCTTTTATGACCTCATCAAAACGTTGGTTCCATGACCTCGATGCTTGCTTCAGTCCATAAATGGACCGATTTAACTTACAAACCTTGTTTGCAAGTCTTGGTGCGATAAAACCGTCAGGTTGTTGCATATAAACATCCTCCAACAGGTTTCCGTTAAGGAAAGCGGTTTTAACATCCATCTGCCATCTTCGTAATCGTAATATGCAGCTATCGCAAGCATTATCCGAATGGATTTAATCATGGCAACGGGTGAGAAAGTTTCGTCATAATCAACTCCAAGTTGATGACGATACCCCTTCGCTACGAGCCTAGCTTTTTACGTTTGTACGTTGCCATCCATGTCGGTTTTCTTCTTGAAGACCCATTGCATCCAATAGGCTTTACGCCTTCTGGTGCATCAACTAGTGTCCAAACTTGGTTGGTATACATGGAATCCATTTCGGCCTTCATGGCCTCTTGCCATAAAGTGGATTCGATACCTTGTATCGCTTCCTCATACGTAGCCGGTTCAGTATCCTCAATAAGATTAATATCTACATGAGGTGAGATCAGGAATCCATACCTCTCAGGTATTACCCTGACTCTCTCCGACCTACGTAGTCCTTGTGTAATTGAAGATTGTGGTTCAGTCTCATCCTGGATGGACTGTTCATGTTCCGTTCTCGATTCATTGCCTGGAACAGTATCACTACGACTTTCATCGAGTTCTACTTTCCTCCCACTAAACACTGCATTTAGGAATTCCTTCTCAAGGAAAACCGCATGTAGAGCACAAATACTTTGTTCTCTTGTGGGTAATAGAAGTAATATCATTTGGTTTCCCTAGGATATCCAACAAATAGGCATTTATCTGATTTGGGTTCAAGTTTGGTACCTTCCAAACGTTTGACGTATGCCCAGCAACCCCAAATCTTCGGGAATGAGAAAAACCTGGTTTCTTTCCTGTCCATATCTCATATGGAGTCTGTTCAACAGACTTTGACGGAACCCTATTCAAAATAAGAATTGCACTTTCTAATGCATGTCCCCAGAAGGATATAGGTAGCTCAGTGCGACTCATCATCGACCTTACCATGTCAAGCAAGGTACGGTTTCTCCGTTCGACACACCATTTAATTGTGGTGTTCCAGGAGGAGTCCATTGTGAAAGAATACCATATTCTTTCAAGTAATCTTGAAACTCATTACTTAAGTATTCGCCACCACGGTCCGACCGTAATGTCTTAATACTCTTGCCTGTTTGTTTTTCAACTTCGCGTCGAAACTCTTTGAATTTCTCAAAAGTTTCCGACTTGTGCATCATTAGATACACATAACCATAACGCGATGCATCATCCGTAAAGGTTACGAAGTATCGATATCCACCTCTAGCCTGGCTCTAGACATGGGCCACAAACGTCACTATGAACGAGGGCTAACAGTTCAGTGGCGCGTTCACCTTTCACTAAAGGTGATTTAGGCATTTTGCCTAATAAACAAGATTCGCAGACGTCATATGAATTTGGATCAAATCCGTCCAAGTACCCACTCTTCGAAAGTGTGGATATGCGAGTCTTGCTGATGTGTCCCAGACGACAATGCCACAAATAAGTTTCTTCCTTTGGATTACTCATTTTGAGCCTTTTGTTTGTTATTTTACGTTTTGGAGATTTATTTATATTCAAAATATAAAGACCATTATATGCATCGGCAGTGCAAATTTCTGCATCATCTTTATATAAATAACACCTGGTGTTTTAAATACAAAAGTGTACCCATACTGGGTTAACAAAGATACAGAAATAATATTCCTAGTTAAACTAGGAACAAAATAACAGTCATTTAGTTTAAGTACATGCCCCGAGGGCAGAGTTCCAAAACAAAAGTGCCTACGGCCAAAACAGCAACAGAAGTTCCATTTCCAACTCGTAGATCTACCTCTCCCGAAGCCAGTCTCCTGCTATCATGCAGATCCTGCACATCAGTACAAATATGAGAACCACAGCCAGAATCAAAAATCCAATTTTTATTAAGACTAGAAGTAGTCATATTTATCTCAATAACAAACATACCTGAGGCCGGTGCCTTGCCCGCCTGTATGTCCTCCTTGTGTCCTTGTTCATGCGGCAGTCACGCTTCCAGTGACCTTTCTTGCCGCATTTCAGGCAAACATCTTGAGACTTGTCCCTTGGCTTCCCAGAAGACTTTGTTGACTTGGCCTTGCCTTTGTTTCTATGCTTTTTCTTCTTAACACCCCCAGTTGCCTTGAGCCCAGCTTTCGGCGTTTGAGATGTTGATGCAAAGTGCGCCTCGCGCTTGTTGCCTTTCAGCAGCTCTTTCTCTGACTCCTTGAGAATCGATAATAACTCTCCAAGAGTATCATCCGAATTCATCAATTTGTAGTTGATGACAATCTGTTTCCAAGTATCGGGTAGTGACTGTAGAAGTACATCTATAGACAGCTCAGCCTCCAAGACTATACCCATATTAGCCAATTGTCAATATCGGCTATCATTTGAGTCCCATGGACCTCAACAGAACTACCATCAGTCATACGGGGAGCGAAAGATTTTCTTCACTAACTCGTACCTCGCCATCCGCTTATTAGTGCGGTGAAGATCTTGCAATCTTGTCATCATATTATAAGGATCCAAGTCCCTATTCTGGCGACGAAAGTGTTGAGTCATTGAAGCAAGCATGATCGACTGAGCCGTGTCACAATCATCACTGTGAGTTTCCATAACTCCAGCTCAAGTGGCTCAGTGCGCTTAGGCCCGAGAAGGTTTTTGTATCGTATACAGTATCCTCTCCGCCCCAAGGACTATCCTTAGGTTCATTTCCCAGTCGGCAAAGTTGGTGCCCTTGAACACATTATCACCCATGATTATGTCACGGACATTTCCTTTGTTTGCCATCTTAACTACGATAATCTAATTATCTAGTTAACGATATATGGGTACAGTCAAACTGTTACATAAAAAAAATAACATTGTATTAGTCCAACTAATGTGTAAAATATTGACGAAATAAGTTGTGTAAGTGCGTAAAGCTAAGTATCTGAACGATAATTGCAAATTCAATACTAGCTTCCCACTATTTTCTGCAAGTCTCTAACCCTCTGTTGAGTACTCGGGAAATCCAATTTCCTAGTGGGCTAGGATCCCGTTAATAACACACAACCTTGACTTTGGCCAACAAATTGTATGATATTTACTAGGTAGATCTCGACGATCAATTGGATCCCATCCAATTCCTAGATCCGGTAGGTGGACATCTAAGTCCGAAACATATACATATGTCAATGCATCCAATATATTTTCCTAACCATTTCCTCTGAATCAACTAAGCCTGGCTTGGCACAACAAACCTAATGATTCCAGTTAAGCGGGACCCATTGAGAGGAAAGTTTCGTAATCAATGTCGATGGACAAGAAGTGATCTTGACTTTGGCCAACAAATCACAACTTGGACAGGACACGATGTGGAACAAAACTCTCATGATTCAAACACATCCTCAATTGACAAAGGTCTTGACTTTGGCCAACAAAACCAATGCCAATTTCGGATCTTGAGAAAGAATCATTCAACGGAAGGAAAATCGCTTAATATTGTTTGAGGGATTTTTCGCGTAATTGGCAACCAATTAATTTATCTTTGTTAGGTCTCATCATCATACACCCTTAAGCATGCTTCTAAAACATCATTAAAGCGCGTAAAGTAAAAGTAATAGCGATATACGGATGGATATGAACAACAACTTGTTCCTAGAACAAATCACTCCCTTTCCTCTCCCCGCTAGCACTATTCTACTCTTACCCAATTACATAATACGATAAGAGAAACCTCATTTACATTGAGGGGAATTAGGTGAGAAGAGAATACAAAGAGACAATAAAGAAAGGCTGGACACGCAGGTCCAATTTATAAATTCTAAATTTTATAATTTCTAAAATTACCCTTCCCTTCTAATATCCATCCGATATACACTATTCATACATCACATCCACATTCATTCATTCAAGACATGTTATACAACCAATCAAATCCAATTAATTAGTCTTTAATTAGGTGACAATACAATGTTCAAACAATTGTTTGCATTTGCGCGAGTCCAACTCAATGAGAATAAATACTTATAGTATGAATTCACGAATTATATCGAACTACTCGTTAAATCCAATTTAAGTCGTATTCAATACTAATCCTATTATTTATTCTAAATTAAATATTTACACTTTTATTGTGCTTTTATAACTTAGATTCCAAATCTAATACAATCGGGTCTCAAAGCCCAACTAACATCTAATGTCCGTTTAATTAAAGTCCGATGGGCTTTCAATTGATTTCTTTAGGCTTGGGTTTTGGTCAATGTATGGGTCAAACCCAATTACCAAGCCCAATAAGGAATCACCCTCATATGCCATAAAATCAATATCAAGCCCATAAGGCCCCAATTAAACATAAAAGCCCATTTATTACATTTGGGCTTAATGGTGTGATGTGATTTAGGCCCATTTGGATCCAATCCAAATGGTCCAAATCTAGTTGGCCCAACCAAGCCCATTATGTCCAAATATAATAGTTTTAGGCCCAATCAAATTAAGCCCAACTAACCAAATTTTAAAATTCCAAATTTTATAACTTAATTAATTAAGTGTATTATCATGATTAATCCTTTAAATCAATATTCCCAAAATATCAAATTAATCCATTAATCATATTTTTATCTTAAATATATGTCCAACATTATTAATCAAAAAATCAAGTCCCTAATCCTCCATCAAGCATTCGGCCAAGGTGATTAAAATGGTTCCGATTTCGTTTTCAATCCAATCGAGTTACAAATCATCATTCCATATTGTTTCAAGTCATCTAATGTCTTAAAATTAAAAAATCATCTAGTCCATATGCTTGCATGTATTCGGCCAAGCCTCATTTGGGTTGGAAAAATTAATCCAATTTATTTTCCATGAAATTGATGATGTATAATCTAAATAACATACATCTAAGCATATTAATCAAGCAAACTCATCAAATCATGCTTCAATACAATTTTCCCCAAATAACATCCTAATATATTTGCATGCTCTTTAAGCTCAATGATACCATTGTTGGAAAAAATAACCAAGCCCCAAGATCAACAAGAACAAGCAAAATATATAAATACATGAATGAATAAATTGAAGTATGGCGGAATCATACTCACAATACTTTAAAATGGATGCTAAGATGATGCGAAATTCCTCCCTTGTGCAGTGAAGCTTTCGGCCAAGAAGAAAAGAGGGACTCCAAGTCGAGTTTGATCCTTCCAAGCTCAAGGATTAGTTTCCCATATCACCTATGTATGATCCCTTGAAGGTGCTAGCCTTTGTTGTATTTTGAATGCACAACTTCTTCAAATCTTGCCACAAAAATGAAGAAATGGAGAGAGCCCAAAACTGCATGTAGTTTCGGCAATGTGAGAGAGAGAGGTTGAATGATTTTTGTTACAAAAAATCAATTTATATTTATGCCATAATATTTATTAAATTAATAATAAACTTATGACACAAATCATGCAATGGCTTAGAGTGTCAAAACACTCAAACTCCATGCAAAACCATTGAGTGCATTGTACACTATCTCCCATGCAATGCATTAGAATTAAATAATGCATAATATGACATGTGTCATGTGGGCCCCACACGTTTCCAAATGAAAGTGGGCCCACGTGCACTCACGCGTTCGGGTTCGATATTTCCAAAATACCGAACTTACGTCGCGACGTTAATTAAATCGAATTTAAATAAATAATTGCGCCTAGCGAAATTATTATTTACGTCGCTAACGAATTAATTCTAAATTAACTCGTTTCCCGAATTAAAATCTAATTTTAATTTCGCGTCGAAATCGAATTTCGATTATTATATCGAATATAATATTTTTACGATTAATTCCAAATTAATCGTTCTCTCTCTATGTATAGTACTTTATCCAAGATAAAGTCTCTCCGTAATTAATCCAAGATTAATCGAGTTTGAATCATACGTCATTGGTGAATCTTCGGGAAGCGACCCACCCAAGAGATCTCTGGATATGTTGGCAGTAATACGGCCATCAGATTATCTGAATACGTACGTACCAAGTACTACGTTTTTACCGATTTACAAACAAGGTTAGCCTCTAGCAAAACGCCATGCCTACCCAATTCTCCAGAAATATTCTTATTGGAATATAAGATCTATAACAGGCGTTAGTATATCGTAGTATAGTGTATATCGAACCAGTATCGGATGATCACATGTAAGGCCGGGGCGGAGGGCTGGAGATGTGTTTGCCCCGTACGATACACATATCGGACATCAAGCAACCAGTCTCTTTGAATCGGATAATCCTGACCTAGTCATATATCCCGATGGTTGCAACCATTATAGAGTACTAGTTCTGTATCCCTCGCGATCATCATCTCCATATGTCTGAAGTGATACTTCCATCTTGACATCACACCCAATACACTACGATTCTCGATAAACCCAGAAGAGGTGTACACAGAACCCGTTTAAAGCCCTGGACCACCAAAACTAAAGTTTTACCGATTGTCGTATAGTACTAGCGATGCAAGTCTCAGGTTCAGATCATATGCACCTACCCTGAAGCGGACTCCCATAGACACGCAGACATACTACCAATGGGATTCCGCGGGGTCTATCCAGAGCGAAGCTGTTTTCCGTACCATCGGTAAAACACAACCTCCTACCGCACTTGCATAAGTATCCTATACTTAAATATATGAGAACTATGCCGTTGTGCCCTCACATCATGCACAGTGCAGTACTAGTCTATTCCGCATTATCGATGTCCAATCTCGATAATACTACGACTAGGGATATTTAATGATTAAACCTTTATGGATTGATACCGTCTCATATCATCACAATCCGGAACTAATCATAGGGACTCTTACCATTTATATCAAAGTAAATAAATTACAAAACGGTAAAAAGGCAATTTCATTACTACATAGTTAATTTTGTACAATAATACAATATCATTTACAAAATAGTGACGCTATGGGTCATAACTGTCTAACAGTTTGGTCATTTTGGAAAATTAAATCAATTAATTATAATAAGCTTTAATGTTAGAAAATCAAATTTGCACACATTAGGCTTAATTAAATTATGCCATGTGTTTCAATAATAATTAAATATATTTCACAACATTTATGAAATATGGTATTATTTAACTATTTAAATATTTAACAATTAAATATCTAATTATTAATTAATATAATTATATATATAATATATATATATATATATTTATTTACATTACATAACAAATACATATATTCATGGCATGTGTCAAAGTCTCATTGAAATTAATTAATATGTATCTAATCAAATTATGTATCAAATACAAATAAACAATAATTATTAAATGACCAAAATCCCCTAAAACATGTGTTATCATTTAACCGATTAAATGATTCAAATTAACTCATTTAATCGGATGAAGTATTATGAATAATCTGTATTATGAATAACGCGTTGCCCAAGTGCTCAACGAGTACACTTCATATTGTGGGACTCTATAAGTTTATGTTTATCCATCACGAAATCTAATTTCGTGTCCATAATTCACCCACTCATTAATTATGACGACCACGGATAATCTCGCTAAACTATGCAAGTCGAGGTCATTGTATACATATAATCCCTCCATCACAGGCTATCCATATTATACCTGGGATATAGATAAGAACTTCAAATCTGTTCGGTATAATATAGTCGACTTTCAATTTACGATCTCTAAATAACACTTGGAACTGATTTCCAAAGTTATACCACGGCCAAGGATTTACTAGATCGTAAACACGTGTAGGATGCATATACCCTGTACACAGGACTGACGGATCCTCTCTTGATACGCACTGGATATCATGAGCATCAGTCCACACCCACAAATAGGCGGAGGTCTGATCTAAATAGATCGGTGACGTGACTTCCATCAAAGTGTGGAGGATAAGTTATATATCCCACTGTGGTATCTAAAGTCGAATTACCATTATGCTCGCTCAACTCGAGAAGATTCCTATTGACGTTGGTGTACCATCTATTAGGAAATCTTCAGTGAGTCATTCAATATTTATCAAATAAATACCTACATGTCTATACGAGTCTCCCAAGACTCATGGTTTTTTGGGATAAACCATCGGACCAAGTCACGATATACGACTTGTACTGGTCTCAGCGGATTTTACTAACTGACCCGTGTTAGTAAATCTTGAACATGAATTTTATTTAAGGATATACAACTTATAGTAACGCTTCCCAATGTCAATTACAAACTATGTTGTAACTGCGCTCTACGTTGTAAATCTTAGGGTCTTTGTCTAATATACACGTATCACTAAATCAGATTCAGTTTCAATCTAATCATAATTAGATATCTAATCGCAGTTAGATCGAATATGTGTATAAAAGACAAGAGGTGCTTGTTGGGTTTCTAGGTTAGTCCCAAGATCATTAAACATAGAAATCATGTGTGAATACTCAAAAGAAGTATGGCGGAATCATACTTACAATGATCGGATTTGCGATGCGACGAACAAAAACTTTTGCTCCTTCATGGACGTTCTCGGCAATGGCTCCTCATTGCGCTCCATTTGTGTTCTTCAAGCTCCAAGCTTGGTATGTGGATTCCATGCCCATGGGTGGGTTTCCCTATCACCTTTGTAAGACTCCAAATATGTGCTAGCACCTTGGAAATTTTGCCATAAAATTCCCTATTTGCTTCATCTTGTTCTCGGCTTTTGAGAAGAAAGAAAGAAGAAATTGGCCCAAGGCCGTGAGTGTGAGGGAGAGAGTGAGTAGTATTGTGTTGGTTGTGTGTTGTGTATCTAATACACTAAATTAAAAGTCAAATACCAAAAATTAATTAAATGGTAAATGTCTTTCAACCATCACAATTGAGTGATTCACACTCAAGCATCATCCAACAACTTCCATCACAATAAAGTGATAAAGTTGACTAGTGATGTGACTCTTGATGTGACTTATGGGCCCCACTTGATTAGAAATGCGAGTGGGCCCGCAAACACTCTCGGGCTTGGGTTCTCTAATTCCAAATTAACGAATTTTTCGTTGTGACGTAATTAAATCAAATTTATTAAATAAATAATTATGCCTAGCAAAATTACAATTCACGTCGCTAACGAATTAATTCTAAATTAACTCGTTTGCCCAAATTAAAATCTAATTTTAATTCTGCGTCGAAGTCTAATTTCGAATAATATATCAAATATATTATTTTATCGATTAATTCCAAATTAATCGTTCTTTCTCTTTAAATAATATTTTATACCAGATAAAATATCTCCGTAATTAATCCTAGGTTAATTTTATCTCTCTAATAATTAATCCCAGATTAATAAAGTGTGAGTCATACGTCATCGGTGAATCTTCGGGAAGTGACCCATGAGATCCCCGGATATGTTGGCAGTATATCCAGTCGTCGGACTATCCGAACACGTACGTACCTAGTACTACGTTTTTACAGATTTACAAGACATGGTTGGCTTCTAGCAAAACATCGTGCCTACCCAATTCTCCAGAAATATTCTTAGAGGAATATGTGATCTATATCAGGCGTAATATACCTATTATTGTGTATTATGATCCAGTATCGGATGTCACGTGCTAGGCCTGGGGCTGGAATGTGTCTGCCCCGTACGAAGCACATATCGGATCTCCGGTAACTAGTATCTATAATCGGATAATCATGATCTAGTCATATTATCCCGATGACTGCAGTACAAAAGAGCACCAGTTCCGTATCCTATGTGATCATCATCTCCACTATGACTGGAGTGATACTTCCATCTTGACATCACACCCAATACACTACGATTCTAAATATACCCAGAAGAGGCGTACACAGAACCTGTTAAAGCCCTGGATGACCAAAACCAAAGTATATTGATTGTCGCAAGTATTAGCGGTGCAAGTATCAAGTTAAGACCAAATACACCTACCCTGATTCGGACTTCCACAGACACATAGTCATACTACCAATGGAATTCTGGGGGCTATTGACCTGCGTAAACACACACGTATAACGCAAGCGCACGTATTGTTCAAGTAGTATAAAAATATCAATCCCACAATGACTTAATACCTAATCTATTAATTTTATGAGGTCAAATGATTACTAGTATCTACATGTTGATTGATTGATTTGAAATGATGAAGGTTTTGAATTTAAAAACAAGTAAATAAAATTGCTCGAATGTAGGTTATGAAAATTCAATATTAAAAACTATCTAGGGTTGTGATTTCTTCCAATATCATTTTAAAGATGAAGTGGTTATCTTAAAGTTGGGTAATATATTGATTTATTAACTGGAACACTAAATTATGTGTAAGCCTCTGTCGATGGTCAGACACAAATACCTAGTTTAACCCAATTGAACCATATGTCTATGTCAACCAAATTATCTGGATTCATTAAGTTTAAGTTCCAATTATGGCTACCCCCGCCCGACAGGTATATGTCTATCCTGTAAGGAAATCTATTAAAGGGTTATCTATCCTCAAGGAAGATCGTGGACTATTGAGTCTAAGGTCTTAAACTTAAAATCCATATGTCTAGTTCATTTTAAGTTTCCCAGTTCAATTTTATTAATGGCGAGTTAATAAAAAAGCATTAAGATTAAGACTCATTAAATAAATCTTTATATTACCCAAGCTATAATCTAAACCCTTATAAACCGGTGATATTGGATTTCATCACAACCCCAGATAACTAGCTTAGTTACGACACATATTTACGGGTAGTAAAAAAAACTTAAATAAAATAAAAGACATAAAATAAAATACTGAAAATTAAATTGCTGAAAAGTAAATGACGGAAAGTAAATGCTGAAATTAAATACTGAAAATTAAATGCTGAAAAGTAAATTACTGAAAGTAAATTGCTGAAAGTAAATTGCTGAAAAGTAAATTGCTGAAAGGTAAATTGCTGAAAGTAAATTACTGAAAAGTTAAAACTGAAAATTAAAGAAAGAAAAGTACTATGCGTAAAAGTAAATTACGGAAAGTAAAAATTGAAAAGTAAAGAAAATAAAGTGCGAAAGCGGAAATTAATTACTGAAAGCTATAAATAAACAAACAAGATACAATCTTCTTAGTATTCTTAAGGAATTCCTTAGAAGAAAGTATGAATTTTACAAATAAAAGGTTATGCCCAAAATACGACAGATGCACAAAATTGGAATTTCCAAAACTGCACTTCGTCAAAAACGCCATTTCAAGTTTCCAATCTCCAAAATTAAAATATCAAGTCCAATAATTGCCCTTATTTGACCCATATTTCATCCTAAATGATTTCATTGAGATCCGATATTATTTTATCTGCAAAATAAACTAAAACATATCAAAATGTTTATCAAACCTGAGAAACTAAACAAAATATTAAGTAAAATGGGCGGTAAATATTGATATATTTTCTGCTCATCACACCCCCAAACCTAAGATTTTGCTAGTCCTCGAGCAAAAAAAATAAAAATAAAATACAAGAAATAATTAAAATTAAACTAAGCCACTTTCGTAGGGATCACGGTTGCATTTAGCATATGCAACAAGCCTTTAAACCCCTAGGTGTCCCTAGTGGACGAGTTATAGTCTCGTGAGGGCTTACAGCAACGATACCCACAAACGTTTTACAAAAGTAAAAATATAATAAAACTAATGCACAAAAAAGCAAAAAGACAAGAGAAAAGAGAATAAAGAAGTTAGTGACTAATCAGGTGAAACTTCTACTCCAAGTCAATAGTTGTTTTGTTTCATTCTAAATTACCGAATAAGTAAATTTTCCGATTATTTTTACCATTCTCCATATACACAGTCGAAAAAATATTAATCAACTCATTTTTGCCCACAACAGTCATAAGTGCAGTTGATAAGAGAGATTTTTTTTTTCCTAAAGTTCTATCAGATTTCACACCTTTTGGTAGCAATGGAATAATTTTTTCTGATTTTTCTGATTTTTTTTTTGATTTTTCTATATTTTTTATTTTATACAATATCTTCCATCTATGTAACGAGTGTTAGGTCGGTGGCTCCCAAACCAGTTGGCTTTAGGGCACCAGGTGTTAAGACACCCCTACAGACTTAATTACTCAGACTTTAGAGATATATATATATATTTGCAGCATCTTTGATCCATGTAGCGAGCTTTGGGCCAGTGACTCCCAAACCAGTTGGTTTTAGGGCACTAGGTGTTAAAACACCCTTACAGACTTAATAACTCGGATCTTAGATTTTTATTTTTTTACTCCATTGCTTTTTGAGATGCTTCCTCCAATTTAACTAGAGCACTGAATATTACAAACTTTTCAATTACAGTTCATGTCCGTATGTTTCTATGTATGTTGATAATATCTGCTAACTGAACATATGAAGATCCATTTTAGTTCGTTTTAGGGAGAATTTACAAATTAAATAATTCAAAAGGAAATAAATAAAAATTAACTTGTTTCGAAAATAGGCTTGAGATACGTATCAGGAGTGGAAACTCCTTACTTAGTTTAGCTTCACCAATTTCACCCTTTTAGTCAAAATAAAAACACAAAAACACAAAATATTTTTGTAATTTTTGAAAATTTTTCAATTTTTTTGTATTTTTCGAAAAATTTTGGACTAAAAATAAAAAGAACACACAAACTAAAAACAAGGTACTGATCAACTAATTACCTCCCCCAAACCTAAATGAGACATTGTCCCCAATGTCTTAAACAGTAAAAGGAGAGTTAAGAAGGTCGTACCTGGTTAGCTGAAAATCTACAGGAAATTAAAGGTTAAGATCCAGATTAACACGACGCCTCTTACCACGATCGTCCTCGGACCAATTTATCTTTGAAAGGATAGGGTCAACTCGTGGTTCATAGGCTAAGAGTTGGTCAATTAGATCGGAGCAGTTCTGCCAGTAAAGAGAAGTTCTTTCAAAGGTTTTGACACGAACCCATTTCTACGGGCATCATCAAGAAATACACAAAGAAAATCATAAAATCCATCAACGTTAAACAGCCCAATTGGTTTCTGGTGTATGTTCAGGTTCGCCCAAGATAGCACAATAAAATTTCCTCCAATGTACCCAAGCCACCTGACAAAGCAATAAATATCAGCAGCACAGTTAATCATTTCTACTAGTCTTTCAGACATACCTAGCATGATCAGTTCCTCTCCGTTTGATGGTTCAATAAGATTTGCCTCCGCCAACGGTTTTGGAATGATTCCCAAAACATGACTGCCTCCTTCTTGTACAGCCTTTGTAACGATCCCCATAAGTCCAAGATTGCCTCCGCCATATATTAAGTGCATATTCCTTGCAGCTAAGACTCGACCCAATTCCTGTGCCGCTTCTACGTATTGTGGTTTAGTACCAACACTACTACCGCAAAATAGACAGATGTTCTCAATTCGTCTTCTTGAAGTGGCGTTCAAAAGTCCAATGACGGGCTGAATTTATAGTACCTGAAAAGGGTGAGTAAAAATAGCACAAGTATATTCCAAAGGACAATTATTAGTTAACAGTAAAATAAATCGTGATAGTCAAAAAAGTCTAGATCCTGTCGGAGAAAATAAAAGAAAACAACAAAATAATTTACAATTATTAGGAAAAGACAAAGAGATATAATATGTACAAGAAAAGTAGCGGATTGATTGACGTCTATGCGTCAGGGACAAGCTTCCCATCCAATTTTCTTATAAACTGGCAAACAGGGTCTTTTTGAGTCAGATTCCCAAGACTTAATTGTTGTCTTTCTTTTTGGAATTGTGTATGTAATTTGCGAATGGCTATATGAACATATCCACTGGGATGCGTCTCAAGAGTTGAAGATATATCATCTAAAGACTCCTTACTCAAGCCATCCCTAATGAATTTAATTTTGTCTTCGCGATTATCAGACACCATTCCTAAAGAACGACAACGAGTATTGCAATTCCAGCGTGCACATTTGTAACAAACACCCATTTGTTTAGCTCTACATTTCTTTGCATAGTTGCTTCTTCCAAAACCAGGAAAATGTGAAATAAAAGAGTCAGAAGACTCACCTGCCAATCGGAATCGTGCTTCAATTACCCAACGAATGTCATTAGGAACACCATGAATTATTAGTAATCTCATCCGTTCCAAGCGAGATTTGTAGACTTTCATCAGAGAGTTTTGAGGGAGAGAAGGAAATTGCTTGTGAAGATTTGCGAGAACTTCTTCCATCCTGAAATGTCTTAATCTGCAAAAACTAAACACACAAAATTTAATTCACACCAAATCACAATATATACAAAAATTGCATGGGTTTCCTCTATGCAGCGCTAAGTTTAAAGTCGTCAGCCAGACTTGACTTCTCGAACGTTAAGCTAGATCTGAAAGTGTAACACTTTCTTTTTGTCGCTCAAATGATTCTCCCCAGTAGTGCTTGACACGCTTGTTTTTAACCTTGAAAGTCTTGTTGGAGTCAGGATCATGTATCTCAACGGCTCTATCTCGTAAAACTTTGGTGATCACAAATGGACCTGACCACCTTGATTTTGGCTTCCATGGGAAGAATTTCACCCTTGATTTGTTTAACAATACTTTCTACCCTGGTTCCAGTTGTATACGCACTAACTTCTCATCATGTCTTTTCTTGCCCTTTTCTTTGTACAATTTGGCATCCTCAAAAGGCTGATTGTGAAATTCCTCCAATTCGTTGAGCTGGTGGAAAATTTTCTCTTCTATTGCTTGTAGTGCAAGAATTGGCTTCTTCAGTACAAAAGACACTTTATCTTTAGGCGCCACAGGCAATTGACATGTTTTAAGTTTGTCAGTAGAACTTTGTCTTTCATCAGAGTTTTGAACGGTACTGTGTATCATATCAAGTTTGAAACATTCCTCATTCTTTTCATCATTTGGGAAATTCATGGCCTTGAAAACATTGAATGTTACTTCTTGGTCATGTACCCTCATGGTTAGTTCTCCTTTCTGTACATCAATAATGGTTCGACCTGTAGCCAAGAATGGTCTCCTGAGGATGATTGGCACGTCTACGTCTTCCTCCATATCAAGGACAATAAAATATGTTGGGAAAATGAATTTATCAACCTTGACCAGTACATCCTCAACTACGCCTCTTGGAAATACGAGCGTTCTATCAGCAAGTTGTAGTGAGACTGAAGTTGGCATTGTTTCTCCAATCTGTAATTTCCTGAAAATAGAAAAAGACATCAATTTAACACTCGCACCTAAATCACACAGAGCCTTAACGGAGTCATGTTCTCCTATGGTGCAAGGAACAGTGAAACTGCCAGGATCTTTCAACTTTGGGGGAAATTTCCTCTGAATGATAGCGCTGGATTCTTCTGATAATGCTACTGTCTCGTAATCTCCCAATCTCCACTTTCGTGAAAGAATGTCTTTCATGAATTTGGCATAGCTGGGCATTTTTTCCAACGCTTCTGCAAATGGAATGTTGATATGCAGCTTTTTCAAGATCTCCAGGAACCGAGAAAACTGCTTGTCCAATTTTTTCTTCTGAAGACGTTGAGGAAAAGATGGAGGTGGAATGATCTATTCTTTTTCCTTTGCTTCTTTTTCCTCCATCTGTTGCTTTGTTTCTTTTGGAACTTCCTCAACAGCTGTTTTGGCTCCAACATCTTTGTTGATTTCAGTACCGCTTTTTAACATGATGGTATGACATTGCTCCTTCCCATGTTTCTTGGATTTGGCTCTGTGTTACTAGGAAGGGTACTTGGCGGTCTGTAACTCTGAGCATTTGCCAGCTGTCCAATTTGATTCTCCAGTGCTTTAATAGAAGCAGATTGACTTGAATTAATGCTGCTTGGGATTGAAACATAGCGTCATATCTTGCTGCTTGAGATTGAAACAAAGTATCATATCTTGCTGCTTGAGAGTCGTGTTATGCTTCTATCTTTTTCAAGTGGGTCAACACTTCTGTTATTCCTGGTTCATTTGCCTGCTCCTGGCTTTTGTTCTGTTGCTGGAATTCAGGTGGTGGATAGTTCTGTTCTTGGCCTAAATTGTTGCTCCATGAAAAATTAAGATGATTCCTCCACCCTGAGTTGTAGGTGTTGGAATATGGATTGTTCCTATGTCTGTTGAAATTGTTGACATAATTCACCGTCTCTTCAAGTTGGTTCGACTCTGGTGCTCCTCCATATGGTGAGCTTGTGGATCCAGTGGTAAGAGTCTCCATGAATTTGCATATCTGATCTAGCTTGGCGTTGACTGCTGTATTGGCTCCACTTTCATAAATTCCTGCAATTCTTTGGCTCATGCTCCTTTCTGTTGGCCGCAAGGAATTGTTGTTGGGCATTTCTTCGATTAGGTCCCAGGCTTGATCTTCTCCTTTTGCCATCAAGGCTCCTCCGGCAGCAGCATCGATTGTGGTTCTCATTATTCCAGAAAGCCCTTTATAGAATGTTTGGACTTGAAGCCATTTTGGAATCTCATGGTGAGGACATTTCCGGAGCAAATCTTTGTACCTTTCCCAAGCTTCGCAGAGGGATTCTGAATCTTGTTGTACAAATGATGTGATGTCATTCCTTAGCTTTCCGGTTCTGGCTGGTGGAAAGTACTTTGCAAGAAATTTGGTGGCTAAAGTGTTCCAAGTTGTGATAGAACCTGCTGGTAGTGAATGTAGCCAAACTTTAGCTCTGTCTTTCAGGGAATATGGAAAAACTCGCAGTCTCATTGCTTCTTTTGATGCTCTGTTGTAGTTGAAAGTGCCACAAACTTCTAGGAAGTTACTGATGTGGGCATTAGGATCTTCAGTTGCATTCCCCCCGAATTGAACTGACTACTGAATCATCTGAATGCATGTTTTGATGTCACACGCATTTGCTGGTAATGGAGGAAGTACAAAATAGGAAATGAGTCTGTCAACCATCAGAATTGTTCTGTCTCGAACGGGACTTTGTGGTGCAACCTCCAACGGTTCAGGTTCTATGTCAATGATTGTTTCTTGGCTTTCTCGCCTTTCCCTTCTCAACTGTCTGATGGTTCTTTCAATTTCTGGGTCAAGCGGTCGGAGTTCAAAGTTTCTGGTTCGTCTCATGTAGTTTATGAGAACCTAAAACACAAGAAAATATAAACAATAAGAAAAGAAATTAGATACAAGTAACGTATCTAACCCCTAAACTAATAGTAAAAGATAAATAAGTCCCCGACAATGGCGCCAAAAACTTGACCGGCGTAAACACCACACGTATAACGCAAGCGCACTTATCGTTCATGTAGTATAAAAATATCGATCCCACGAGGACTTAATACCTAATATATTAATTTTATGAGGTCAAATGATTACTAGTATCTACAGATTGATTGATTGATTTGAAATGATGAAGGTTTTGAATTTAGAAATAAGTAAATAAAATTGCTCGAATGTAAGTTTAAGAAAATTCAATATTAAAAACTATCTAGGGTTATGATTTCTTCCAATATCATTTTAAAGATGAAGTGATTATCTTAAAGTTGGGGTAATTATTGATTTATTAACCTGGAACACTAAATTATGTGTAAGCCTCTGTCGATGTCAGACACAAATACCCAGTTTAACCCAATTGAACCAAATGTCTATGTCAACCAAATTATCTGGATTCATTAAGTTTAAGTTCCAGTTATGGCTACCCCGCCCAACAGATATATGTCTATCCTGTAAGGAAATCTATTAAAGGGTTATCTATCCTCAAAGAAGATAGTGGACTATTGAGTCTAAAGTCTTAAACTTAAAATCCATATGTCTAGTTCATTTTAAGTTTCCCAGTTCAATTTTATTAATGGCCAGTTAATGAAAAAGCATTAAGATTAAGACTCAATAAATAAATCTTTATATTACCCAAGCTATAATCTAACCCCTTATAAACCGGTGATATTGGATTTCATCACAACCCCAGATAACTGGCTTAGTTATCACACATATTTACGGGTAGTAAAAAAAACTTAAATAAAATAAAAGACATAAAGTAAAATACTGAAAATTAAATTGCTGAAAAGTAAATGACGGAAAGTAAATGCTGAAATTAAATATTAAAATTAAATGCTGAAAAGTAAATTACTGAAAGTAAATTGCTGAAAAGTAAATTGCTGAAAAGTAAATTACTGAAAAGTAAAAACTGAAAATTAGAAAGAAAAGTACTTGTGCGTAAAAGTAAATTACGGAAAGTAAAAATTGAAAAGTAAAGAAAATAAAGTGCGAAAGTGGAAATTAATTACTGAAAGCTATAAATAAACAAACAAGATACAATCTTCTTAGTATTCTTAAGGAATTCCTTAGAAGAAAGTATGAATTTTACAATGAAATGGCTTGGTATTTATAGGCAAAATTTTGCCTCCATCAAATCATCCACCAAATCAATTATTAATGCTCCCCTAATGGCTCCACCAAATCCATTATTAATTGCTCCACTAATCTCTTATCATGTTGGTGATGATTTGATAATTTTTATTATTTATTTTTTTAATTTATTTTTTTCTTTGAAAATGATTGAAAGTGACTTTAATAATTACACACAACACACTTCTGGATGGTTCATCAATTTCGGGCATGAAATATTCAGAATTTGAAATTATTTTGTCTTTCAAAGCTGTAGATATTTGAGTTTCTTTAATCTGGCACTTGAATCAGCTCAATCCGATATCGGAGTAAAACGTTATGCCCAAAATACTACAGATGCAAAAAATTGGAATTTCCAAAACTGCACTTCGTCAAAAACGCCCTTTCAAGTTTCCAATCTCCAAAATTAAAATATAAAGTCCAATAATTTCCCTTATTTCAACCATATTTCGTCCTAAATGATTTCATTGAGATCCGATATTATTTTATCTGCAAAATAAACTAAAACATATCAAAACATTCATCAAACCCGAGAAACTAAACAAAATATTAAGTAAAAGGGGCGGTAAATATTGGTATATTTTCTGCTCATCATCTATCCAGAGAGAAGTGTGTTTCCGTACCATCGGTAAACACAACCTCCTATTACACTTGCATGAGTATCCTATACCCAAAATATGAGAACTATGTCGTTATGCTCCCACAACGCGCACAAGTGTAATACTAGTCTATTCCGCATTATCGATGTCCAATCTCGATAATACTACGACTAGGGATATTTAATGATTAAACCTTCGTGGATTGATACTGTCTCATATCATCTCAATCCAGAACTAATCATAAAGACCTTTTATCATTTATATATCTTGGTAATCTAATTACAAATGATAAAAGAGCAATTTCCTTTATCACATAGTTAATTTGTACAACAACACCATGGTCTGTACAAATAGTGATGCTATGGGTCATAATTTTCCAACAGTGCTACCATTAAATGAGTAATATTATGGAAAATGGAATTGCTCGTATTCATGAATCGGATATAAATACGATCCGGATTGGCACTCCGAGCACCAACCTAACAATTTCTCCCACTTGCTCTAGTGCCAATCCACGGTATCATATACACATCTCAATGTATATCACATACACATGGCTTTCAAAAGCACACCTAGCACTCAAGAGGTGGGCAACAACAAGTAAGCCTGCTTTAACAAATTGATTTCGTCCAACAAACTCAATCGTTTTCCTTAGCAAACATCATTCATATTTTGTAGAATCCAAATTCCAAATCAATATGACTCAGACGCTATATCAATATTGTGCTATAGTTACTGAGTTTTCTATATATTTAGAGAACAAATCCAAATATTATGAGACAACCGCAAGCACTACACTAATATGAAAACTTCCAATCTATAGGGTCACAATGCAACTTCATAAGTCAATACTTCATAAGTTGCAACTGATTCCACTAATTCATTAGAATCAACGGTGACACTCCCACTACATCTTTTCTGACTTTATATGACATAGACTAGCTAATATTATAATTAGACTCAATACTAATCTGACCCAAATGGTTGCAGATTATATTCTCCATAAATAAGAAACTCGTTCTTAATATCTCTAAGATAACAAAGAACATGTTTCAAGATCCTTCATATGGTCTGCAGCATATCAAAATAACTCGTAACAATTACGATTAAATTGATATCTTTAATCGCACATAATATAGTATTCATTACGCTATCATCATATGATACATAAGATTGATTAGACATTCCAATCAATCTCTCTTTCGACAAAGGAATCATCCTATACGAAAGATGAATATTATATACATAAAAGACACGTTAACTGTCTGACAGTTATACGAACTGTCATAAAGATAGTCTTACTGTGTTCTTTATTAGATCATATCTAATACGCGACTAATGAGAGTATCTCACAAGTCTCTTAGTTTTATATCATATATAAAACTTTATATCAAATATAACAGAGATTACTCCCACTGCTTACATGTAGAAAAGAAGACTTATGATACATATAATGCTAGAAAGAAGTTTGTACGCTCCCTCTGACCCTACTAACAAATATGTATTCTTTATACTTTGATAAAATCAGACAATCTGACTGTAATCAAAATTAGAGAACACAAATTTCCGGAAAGCTTACCTGAGTCTACAATAGGCTCTATAAGCTAGTATATCAAATTGTGATCTTAGGAGAATACAAACTACAGGGCCATTCTAGAAATAATTCTTCAAACAAAGAAATCTCAACGGATTTCTCATTCGAAGAAAATATTCAGTAACGCCACATTGCATTCTTTAGCCA
This sequence comes from Zanthoxylum bungeanum, assembly GCA_019454045.1. Taxonomy (NCBI): domain Eukaryota; kingdom Viridiplantae; phylum Streptophyta; class Magnoliopsida; order Sapindales; family Rutaceae; genus Zanthoxylum; species Zanthoxylum bungeanum. The sequence goes on along the minus strand of SKCR01038325.1, from coordinate 217,731 downwards.
AAATACATAGTTTAATATCAACATTAACCAACAGATCTTTAATTGTTCAATTAGTAAGACTTGAGACAAGTTTTCCCATAATTTATAATAGATCACTGAGTATAACTTTTCTCACTGTCATACTATAAAGATCAAACCTTTAACAAGCTCACTTGCTTTTGTTGCGCAAATAATTTGCACATTTTATGAACTATTCAAATGAAAGCCTAATCAAGTTCAAAATTTGATCGCAGTAAGCTAGGAAAATTTTAGATCTATGGTTCAATAGTAATTTCCGAAATCGATATCAAATATCGCTCCCACTATAAGTTATAGGATAATTTTCTTCGATATGAAAACAATAGAACCATTAAGTATCAAATACTTTGTAAATGATTCTGACATCCTATTGAACTTATATTGAAATTATCTAAGGGTCTTTTCATCTAATTAATTATGTTGTTCCATTATAGTTTATAACTCTTCACATTTGACTGCAATAAGTCAAATCTTTTCTACAATTGTCAACATCCGATGTTAGACACCAAGTAATAAAACTATTTTATTGTTCGGGGTTATAGAAAAGATATTTTTTCAAATATAATATAATATTCTATTAAATAGAATAAATGATAAACTTTTACTTTTACCTCCGAGGCGCAAGTACTTTCAATTATATAACCATTATACAAAAGAAAGATTCAAATCTCAAACTTTTCAAGATTTGAACTTTCTACTATACATATCATATACGTAATTGTAGAAACGAATGGAACCTTACTTAAAGAGATGAATTACTGTTACTGGAGCATAACCTCAAGAGTATTGAAACTAATTTGGTAACTCTCAATATCAAGCGAATCATATCATATAAGATTCGATTTCTCCCACTGACCAATTCCATCAAAATGGAATTGTGGAAGTTTAATATTGAGTAAGAATCACATTCATTAAATAAATTTAGAACTAATTGCCTTAAATTCATATGTTTGATCATATCAAACATCTTTGAACAATTCAAAGATTCACAATGAATTTCAAAGATATAGTTTTCAACACTTCAAATAAAATATCTTTGAACCATTCAAAATATTTTATCCGCGTTTCATCAGAAACATATTGAAAGTTCTCGAACCATTCAATACATTCAATATATATATTCTTTTAGAAACATGCAACTAAGTCATGAATATTCATTAACGAAGTTACGAAGTAAGGAAAACTATCCAAGGTAATTTCTAATTCATTAAAGTACATACATCAAATGAATTAGTCTAATAAATCTGCAGTCCAATGACGATCATTGGTTAAATGAGATTTAATCACATCCTGAATACAATATTCATTAATGGATAAGGATATTGGGTGTGATCTCATATCAGACCATCCTTTACCATACGGAATAGGGATCTAATGCTTATGCGATAAAATCTCATAAAGCACCGTTCTTAGTTATTTAGTCAACTGAACATTTTCTTAATGCTTATCTTTTCATCAATGACACTACTAGTCATATCAAAATATGTAACAACTGTTTATATAGAACAAGTAACTATCCAATAGTCACAATTTCTGATATCAAATACCAAAATAGTTATTAAACATTATCTTAAATAACTAGACGGAAGATCTAGTATCCAATACACATAGTTTTCGTATTATGAGAATCAATATTCTATATACACAACTATACACATCTCATTTCTTAAGATTTATAATTTGCGTTCAATTATTCACAACAATTGCAAATGATTGATTAGCAAACTATGTCAGACACGTGACTTCTAAAAGTCACTAAAGCCAAGAAATGTCATTATAAGATAAACAAATACTGATGGGGTTTTCCTAATGCCAGTCAAAAATCTAGAGACATGAACTAATTCAAGTCAATTCTTATTGCATAAGAAACTATTATTACTAGACTATTATGTCATAACAGATATCTATTTAGATTACTTATCGTGACTTAGTAACTAAATCACTAAACCATCTTAATTTTTTAAGAAAATCGGAAAAACAGATCCCGATGGTTTTGACTAATCTAACAATATCTAATCTATTGTCATTCTAGAACCTATTCCAGAAATACACAACCAAAAGTAGAGTAAAAAAAACATATTCAAGAAATATGCTATGCAATGGATTAGAACTATAATTCTATAAACAATATAGAATAAAGGAAAACAAAAGCAGCATATTCCATAAAATTACACACTGCTTTAGTTATGGATTTTTAACCCAGCAGTGTCTCCCACTACTTTACGTAATACCGTAATCCCCAACGGAGAACGGGAATTCAATAATTAAATCAAATTCCATATTGAGAGTAGGATCCCATGAATATATTTTGACTCACAGCTTTGGCACGATCTCGCCTACGTATAATCATTAGGTAGACAACTCATTGTCAATCACACACCAGTGACTCCTGATTTTGGTCCTGACCATTTCTCATTATGACAGCTTTGGTACGTTCACAATGAGGCATATCAAGGCTTCACTTGCCAATGACAAACTCAAGCTATCGATGTAGTCTTGACAACTTTGGCACGTTCTGGATTTCCACTTTCACTTGAATTTGTCTAGTATTAATATACAACTGGTATAGATAAATTTCTATCAACTACACCTTCACTTATTTGGCACGATCTCGGATACAGCCATAGAAAGTTACCCATAAACTGTATTGACAAGATGGACCAAGAAACATGCATCCAATACACGTTACTTTACAGCCTTATTTTAAGCGGGGATATTCCTCAAGGAAGCATTACCCCACATCAAATGCAGAATTTTAATCTAAATCATTTTCTAAACACTCAATTCTACCTTAGAAAACAAAACTCAATTTAACCATTAAATTTCCAATACATTTTTGTTAGCGTAAAACCAAAAAGTCAAGAAACATATAGATTACTTGCATGTGCAAATATTAAAATTGATTAAATATCATATATCAAGCATGACTAATGTAATGGATGAAGCATCAGACCTGCTCTGATACCATTTTTGTTGGGGTTTTTGGGCGAAGGGCGTGGCAGAAGCGCTGTTCAGGCGAAATCATAATTTTAAATTTTTTTCAAATTACCAAACAAATTATTCAATATCTAATATGAATAATTTATTCATATTTCACCTAAACTCATATATTCAATATCAAATAATGACATAAGTAAGGTAGAAACTTCGCGAAACTTTTACGAAAAATGTTTTTCCACAAAATGACGGAAAATATATTTTTGACCGAACGGACCACCCAACACTTATGGGACTGCCCAGGTCAGCCCCAATAGTGTTAGGGCAGTTAATGGGCTATCCAAACAGTGAATCAAACGATCCAAGTGAGTGGACGAAAATTGAAAATACTATTATAAAAATATTTGGTTCTAAATCCAAAGTTCAAAAAATAGTTTTATACAAAAACTATTTTTCCATCTAAAAACTATGGGTTTCTTTTTGAAAATCTCTTCTAAACTCTTTCTGTAAACCTTATCTTTCCTGAAAGTCCTTATAAAACTCTTTTTTTCTTAAACTTTGTTTTTCTAAAATCCATTTCTGAAAATTGTATCTAATATCTGATCTCTGAAAACTGTTTTTGAAATATGATACCTTAAACTGGTATGTATCTAAAAATCTTGACGTATGGGGGCGTTACTGTAGGCATTGCATTTTTGCATGTGAAACCCGATGATGTCTCTCAGTTGGAGGCACTATATTTTTAGTTAAGGATATTGCGGGAAACAGTCGTCGGAAGGGAATCGGTATTTCGTTAGATCCTTATTCACTTGTTTAGCGTCAAGCTCACTTATTGGACCTCCATTTAGAGCACATTTGGCCCAAAAAACACCCACAAACCTTTTAACCTTGGCCCACAACCCTTGCCACCCACCTAAGCCCACTCACCAAACCAACACAACACCTAGCCCACCAAGAGAGGCCACACGCCCATATCACACTAAATTACAACCCAAATTAAATCAAATATTAATTAAATTAAACATTAACTAAATAAAATATTAATTAATTGATATACCAAATTCAATAAGACATAAAATATAATTATACCAAATTAAAATATTGTAACTTCCTAACTTAAAATATTATATACTAAATTAAAGAAATATTATGCCTAATTAAAATCAATCATAACCAATTAAAAATATTGACTTCCTAATCTAACAATTGTATTCCTAACCCAAGCCAATCAAATATTCAACCTTCATAATTCACCAAAATTTATCCACCATCAAATCCCTTGCTTTCATTGTCTAACACCAAATCATATCTCTCTTTAATACCAAATATCCCTTCCTTGTGAGACAAGGAGAAGCCCTAGCCCTTGCCTATATAAACAACCTCTAACTAAGACATGCCTCCCCTTGACAATAGACAACTTACACGAAAATCACAACAAGAAATCATTGACATTTCACGCAAATCACAAAAATAACCACCTGATTTCTCTTCATCTCTTCCCTCCTCCATAGCCGAAAACAACCAGCCTTCAAACACCCTAATCACCACCGAAAAGCAACCCTATAAACCGCTACACATACATCGAAAATTAGCCCAAAAATAGCAACCATCCACGCCCTAAACAGTGAGTAAAAACGCCCCAAACAACAGCCATTTTACACGCCGAAACAGCAGCCTTGCACCCCTAAAACAGTCCCTAAAATCCTTAAAACAGTAACATAAAAAACTGCACTCTAAGCCTCCTTAAACAACCGAAACACACAGCCCTTAGACCCCCTAAAAAATGCAAAACAGTAGCTTTGAAGACCTGAAACAGTAAGCAGAAAATACAGAGGAAACAACAGCAAACGGAGGTAAAACAGCAAGAAAAACAGTAAAACAGTGAGTTAAGACGCTAAACCAGTGAACCGGAGAAGTTGAGGAGCTTTAACCATTCCGATCTCCGTGAAACGCAAATCCGAAAGTCGGCAAAAAAGGTTAGACCTGAGGGTATTTTTTCACACTCGTTTTCAGTTTTATTTTTATTATTTATTGAGTATTGTTCGCATGATTATTATGTTAAAATGCATGTTGTAGCCCTTGAGTAGATAAATATGCACGTATTACATAATATTGTATGTTGTGGCCTTGGAATAAAATGAAAGATATGTCAACTCTCGCGGTATATCGGTTGGAAACCAGGACATAAATTTCATAGCCGATTCCGAATGGATGGTAGTATGATCTGTACTCGGGATACAACTCCACGTATCGCTTGAGTAAATGACACATTCTTTTATTTTATGTTGCTTTGATTTATTTATTATTCGTCATTTAAATTCCGCATGTTTTTTGTTTATGTAATGATATGATCGAGCGCATGGGCTTAGTAAGTTGGACTAAAGGTCCCATATTTTGAGGGGTTAAAATCCTTTATCACGATGCTTTACCGCACCGATTAATGTATATTCAGTTGAATGTAAGATGTGTTCAATCGGGTATACGAAGTCCGATGTTATTGTCTTTTTTTTTATATGCATGATGTGATCGAGTGCATGGGCTTAGTAAGTTAGATTAAAGGTCCCATATTTTGAGGGGTTAAAATCCTTTACCATGATGCTTTGCCACACCGATTGGTGTATATTCGATTGGATGAGAGATGAGTTCAATCGGATACGTGAGGTCCCACATTGTGGATTTGTTTGTCTATGAATGTGTTGCATGCATCAGGTCTGGTTCCGTTCGAACGTGTTCTCGAACGCCATACGAACGTGAACCTTCTGTTTACCGTTCGAACGCATTCTCGAATGCTACGTGAACGGGCACGCATTTTCTTAGTTTCATCATACATCAGGTTTGGTTCCGTTCAAATGCGTTCTCGAACGCTATACGAACGCGAACCTTCTGTTTACCATTCAAACGTGTTCTCAAACGCTACGCGAATGCACACGCATTTTCTTAGTGTTTTATACATAAGGTCTGGTTTCGTTCGAACGCATTCTCGAACGCTATACGAACGCGAACCTTCTGTTTACCGTTCGAACGTGTTCTCGAACGCTACGCGAACGCGAACGCGTACCCACTGAACTGAGTCCTTTTCGTCAGATTTCGTGCATAATTGTTCCTAGTAGCTATCCCTTCGTATGATGAACCTGATTGCTTCTCTGTATTACGCAAGATTATGTTGGTGTCTTTCATCTGTATTCCCCACATGTGTGAGTACAATGTGTTTATCAACTTGTATGCTTGCCGTATGTTAATTTATCTTAATGTATGCAAATTGAGACATAGATTACATGCAAATAGGCGGTATGCAAATTCGAATATGTGTTACATGTAAATTTAGATGAACTTGTTGATGTATGCATGCAAACTTAGGGGTAAATCATCCATGGAAATATGTTGCTTAGGCTTGGTTAGATTATTGCTCAAATCATTTTATTACAAGTGGCAAAGTAATGGACCATTCCGAACCCAACGGTTTAAGGTCTTCCCTTGCGAGCGGTGAGTGGGGCCTTAAATCTTTGTCCCGGTTCACACCGGGTGGCGACTCCATTATTCTCCGGTTTAGTCCCCCGCGTGCTACTCCGTACTCCCAACTGGGCCGCGAGCTCGGAACAGCATGCGTCACCCAATTTCTGTGTCCCACAGTCTGGCGACTCCACTGGGGATAGAGAATCGACCTCGAAATAATGTCTTGTAATATTATGATTTGTGCTTTAATTGACCGTGTCTACCGTGGGTTAAAAGGGGTTTAATAAAGGCATTTTGAGGCTAGGTAATGGTTTGGTGTCTTCCTTCACTCACTACCTTTCTAGAAGGAAAAGCTGTGAAGGCACCTATATAGCCATCTATTCGTAGCCTATTGTGATGGACTAATTTGGAGGACTCGTTGTTTATTCCTGACACCAAGCGATAAGAGCCTAAGAGGCTTGGGTACTTAAGTGAGCTTCGCTCCACCCTCCCTCTGGGGAATCTACAACGGGAAGTCCATTTGACAGTCAGTCACACACCATAGCTCGTTGGCACGTACCTTAGTGTATAAAAAAGGGTGCGCTCACTTGGTCGCTAGAACCCTTGATTGGGGAGACGTAGTGGTGGGCCATCCTTCGCCGGTGAGAGCTTTTGTCTACACTCTTGCGAACCCACACGTAGACCGGGGTTGTATGACCTATAGCAACTATTTCCTTGTTTTTGCGGGCCATCCTCATTTGGACGCAGTTGGACTTCTTGTCAGAAATATGAACTTGTTGGGCCATTTAAACTGGGACGAGTTCGTATCTTATGACAATTGGGCCAAAAGCTTTTGAAATGTCGATGGGCCACTATATAGAAATTATTATTTTATGTTTGCATTACCTTTCTTTTATGCTTGTGTTTGGGAAACATCGTCGTTTGGATCCATTTGGACCATTTGTCATGGGATGTGGGCTTGTTGGGCCATTTAAACTGGGACAAGAGCGTATCTTATGACGATTGGGCCAAAGGCTTCTAAATATTGATGGGCCATTTTGTGTTTGTGTTCGGAACATTACCATTGGGATTTAGTTGGACTCCTTGCCATGAGATGTGAACTCGTGGGCCATTTAAACTGGGACGAGTTAACTCCTATGACAATTAGCCCAAAAACTTCTAAAATGATAATGGGTCGATTTGTTTGAAAATTTTAATTGATTTAGTATGTTCTATATGTTACATGCATCTCATGAATCTCATACATACATACATCATGTTAACACCCTCTATGTCTCAAAAAGACATCATAGATACCGTTTGGGTTAGAGAAGGGACAAGACTCACTAAAAGAACAGTAACAAGCATGAGTCAATCCGATAACGAGGTATCCCGTATGGATCAGTTAGAGAATGATCTCACCAAGATCACTGAACAGTTGCAAGCTTTGACTACTGATGTGGTTGGTATAGCCGGGTCTCGCGCTGGGGTTAGTACTGGAGATGTGAGGCAAGAGGAACCACTGAACAGATTGGGGGATGATATCCCCACTTTTTATGCTGATATGGCAGAGTATGCAGCATGCAGAGTATCTGGGTCTCAGGCTGAGTTACAGAAACTCCGGGATCGGGTTGAGTCAGTTACCTGCAAGATGAGGGGTAAGAATGAGGATTTGCTGGATTATGACACGCTGACTTTCGAAGAACAGTTGCCGGCATAGTTCAAGATGTCTGATATGGACATTGAAGACGATATAGGCAGAAAACATGAAGTTTTATGGCTTAAGTAGGAGGCCTGTTGGAGGGACATTGGGAACTAAGCATTGTTCTGCGGAAGTTGCTACCATCCGGAACCGGAGATTTTCCAACTTGGGAAGGCCCCTGTCAAAGGTACTAGAGAAATTGAAGAGGCAATGACTCTTAAAACCCTTGGAAGCCAAACCATTACCCAATCCCCCACCATCACATTATAACCTAAGCCTTTACTGTCACTTTCACCAACAAAGGGCCATGACACCGACAATTGCGCCCGACTCCGCCATGAAATCCAAGACCTAATAGACTCCAAGAAAATACCTGACCCAGAAACAGAACAGCCTGACACACACATAAACCCCTTACCCAACTACCGTGTCGTACCACCACCAACCTATATGATCAATTCTGGCCTCCCAGAAGACCTTGTCCTAAAATCCTTTCACCCTCAACTTTTGCCTGGGAATCTGGGATAGTAATAGTGAATATAAGACTGAGCAGGGGAAGAAGAAGTTTTGGCTTGATTTCTCTAGTAGTGATTGATGAGTGATAATTACATCACTTATTCCCACTCATTTAGCCTAATGTTTTGTATTGTTTCTCGAGTTTTATGAACGTTTTGATGTGTTTTGTTGTTATTATTTTGCAGATAAATAAAGTTTGGAAAGCACTGGAGGCAATTTGGGGCAAAAATGGACAAAAATGAGTCAACAGGGATATTTTGGTCTATAGCGCGTCGCGACGACAAGAATCCCGCGTCGCGACTCATAGGATGCGCCGAATGTGCTAACATGCACCGTCTGCCACGTGTCAAAATCTAATAGGTTGGACTTGCTAACGTGCGCCGGATCTTGCTAACGTGCGCCGCATGCCACGTGTCATCACCTCATTGGACCACCCAAACCGCGTGCCATGTGTCGCCTCTCTATTGGACCGAATAATCAACGAATCAGAGCATGCCACGTGTCACCATTCTATTAGACCGAATTTACACCCAATCACAAGCTGACACGTGGCACGATTTCATTGGACCGCATCGCCAGCCAACCAGAGCGTGACACGCGTCATCAATTATTGTGCCGACAGCCGCGTGGTCAACCCCGCGTGGACTCCAGTAACTGTTGCCAGAGTCGCGATGCTAGTGCAATTTCAGCGTCGCGACGCTGACCCAAAAATGCCTATAAATTGAAGCCGCCAGATTCAGTTTCTCCTCATGCTTTCCTTAGGAGCTTTTCCCTGTTTTTAGAGGATTGCATCTAGTTTTGTTATATAAATAATATTTTTAATTATGTATTTTAATTTTCAGTAATAGTAATAATAGTTCTTCTTCTTCTCTTTTCTTTTATGTTTAGTAGTTAATTTACCGCTGGGGTAAAAGGTGAAACCTTTAAATAATTATTTTGGTAAATCTCACTTAATTATAATTTATAAATTATAATTTAACCGAATTAATTAATGTCAGACTTTATTACCGCCTATATGGCTGGTTTAAATAAAATTACCTTACCGCCTATAGCTGGTCTTTATGTGACAGATAATTACCACCTATATGGCTGGTGTAATTGGACTAAATGGATTACCGCCTATATGGCTGGTTTAAATGTTTAATATTATTAATTCCTGAGAAAGCAGATATAAAATAATTTATATATTATAATAAGTGAGATTCCTAGATAAGAAATATTAATTGTGGATCCTCTAACCCCAGCATTTTATTTTTATTCTAGGGAAGTGATGAAACACAATATCCACACTTAATAATTGATTTTCTTTTTATAGGTAATTCTTTAGTTTGTTTATTGAGTCTTAAGCTTAATGCTCTTTTGTTTGTTGATCACCAATAAGATTGATATGGTAAACTAAAATGAACTAGACATAGAGATTTTAGGTTTCAGCCTTAGATTCAATAGCTCACAATCTTCCTTGAGGATAGATTACCCTTTAATAGATTTCCTTACAGGATAGGAATATACCTGTCGGGCGTAGGTAGCCACAATTGGAACTTAATCTTAATGAATCCAGGTAATTTGGTTGACATAGGAATATTGTTCAATTGGGTTATACTGGGTATTTGCGTCTGACCATCGGAAGAGGCTTTCGCATATCATCGTGTTCCAGGTTAGCAAATTAATTTATTACACATAAATAAGAGAATCAATTCATCTTTATAATAATATTGTGTGGAGTCACAACCCTATATCCTTGAGTCTTTTATTTTATTTTCCTTAGTATTTTCTTTTGAGTCTTGTTTTTATTTTATTGCAAATCCACATTCAACCAACCAAAAGCAATCAATTCCCTTCTCCTTATAATTAGATACCTGTAAATAAATAGTATCAATAATTAATAACAACAGTAGGAATTAAGTCCTCGTGGGATCGATATTTTTATACTACTTGAACGATACGTTGCTTGCGTTATACGTGTGTGTTTACGCCGGTCAGTTTTTAGCGCCGTTGCCGGGGACTTATTTCTTGAGTTATTAATTTTGAAGCTATCTCATTTACTTGTATCTAATTTTCTTTATCTGTAATTTTTATTTCCTTCTTTATTTTCAGGTGGTTGAAAAATGGAACACTACTGGGAGATTGAGAGATTACGAGCTTTACAAGAAGATACACCCCAAATCTGGGAGCAACAGTTCGGTTTTCTGAGGCCTGTTGTCCAGCCCAACAATTATCATTGGATGTCAGAACCAAGCAATACTACATTTGCTCATCAAAATGAAATGGGGAGATGTGTGATTTGTGATGATAACCACCCGAGCGATCACTGTATATACCTTTCAGAGTGGCAGAATTATTGGAATCATTCCATGTACGAAGAACCATCATAGTTTCCATCTTATCCACCATCCACTTATGATTTTCATCAAGAACCAGAACCATCAGAGGAAGATCAGATGATTGACATGCTCAAAGATTGGTTCAAGAAATGAGACGAAGAGTTAGATATGATGATGCTTGAAACATGCCAAAATCAATTCGAAAGTATTGAGAGACAATCAGCATCCATTCAGAATATGACAGATCAAATGAGGCAATCAACAGAGAACCAGAGCTACATACCTCAAGAACCATTTTCAGATAAAACTGATGAAGCCTTCGAGTACCAATCATTTCACAATGACACCTTAACAGAGGAAGAGGCTGAGCAGTAGATACAACAAAAGAGGATCAGTTCAGGAGCCCGAACCGGCAAAGTCTCGATTTGATTTTTATTATTCTGACTCTGATGATGATGAAACTGAGCTGTTTGTACCAACTGCATCAACACTTGAGGATGGAATTCTGTATCCTCAAAATGAAGATCTTGGAGCATCCATTGCACAAATGTTTGAAGAAGATCTACCTGAGCCAATCATTTCACCAAGATCAGAGGATGAAGACCTAAAATCTGACATTTCTTCACATCCTCAGGTTGATAATTTTGCAGCATGCATTTCACAGATGACAGATGAAGAGCTGAATGCAGAAATTTTTCAAATACATCTGTGAGGAAAAGGTGGAGCAAGAAGCAGAGCAAATTGAAGAGCAAATGTCTAACCTTATTGAAAATCCAGAGCATTCAGGAGAAACATCGATGTATTGGGGAGTACAATTTAAAAATATCGCCCAAAAGCTTGACAGAATGGAACTCCCATTCCAAGTCAAGCACCATACAAGACCTCCTGATTTTATTTCTTTCTTTACAGGAACCAATGTAACAATAAGGAGTAAAAAGGTGGCACGAGCACTGAATGAGACAAAACTCTTTTTGCCACTTTACCGTTGGAAGAGACCTTCAAAAGCAATGCTCACGGTATTGTCTTTAATCGGACATCCAAAATGACATTGAAACCTCCTTGACATATGGATTTCAGTCACGTCTGGCTGAAGACGAAAAATTTAGCGCTAGCAGGGAGGCAACCCATGCAATTTGTTGTAATTTGTTTTCATATTTTGTGTGAAATTTTTAATTTTGTGTGTTATTTTTCTAGGGAAAGGCATAAACGAAGCATTTTAAGACAGAAGGAATTGTGTTTGGCAATCAAAGATGAGAAACAATTCATTAGCGATGGCTGAATAAGGAATGATATCTTGAGACGCATTCTAATGAATTTATACTAAGCGAGTGGCATATTGCGTACACAATTCTGTTGCCTTAATTATTGCTTTGATTCGCTTTTCTATTGTAATTATCTTTATTTTCGTAGACAGGATCCATAATTTTTGACCTTTCACGATTTCATTTTGTTGTTTAGCAAACAATGTCCTCTGGAAGATACTAGTACTATTATTACTCACCCTTTTCAGATACTATAAATTCAGCCCGTCATTGCACTTTTGAAGGCATCCTGATTTGAAAAAGAAATACATAAAAAAATGGAAGCCACTTCAAGAAGACGAGTTGAAAACATCTGTGTGTTTTGCGGTAGTAGTGTTGGTGTTAAACCACAATACATAGAAGCAGCACAGGAATTGGGTCGAGTCTTAGCTGCAAGGAATATGCACTTAATATATGGCGGAGGAAATCTTGGACTAATGGGGATCGTTTCAAAGGCCGTACAGAAAGGAGATAGTCACATTTTGGGAATCATCCTAAAACCCTTGGCAGAGATAAATCTTATTGGATCATCAAACGGAGAGGAACTGATCGTGCCAGGTATGTCTGAACGACTGGTAGAAATGATTAACCGTGCTGATGCTTTTATCGCTCTGCCATGTGGCTTGAGCACATTGGAGGAAATTTTTATAGTTCTATCTTGGGTGAACCTGAACATACACCAGAAACCGCTTGGATTGCTCAATGTTGATGGATTTTATGATTTTCTTTGTGTGTTTCTTGATGATGCTCGGAGAAATGGGTTCGCGTCAAAACCTATGAAAGAACTTCTCTTCACTGCCAGAACTGCTCCGGATCTAATAGACCAACTCATAGCCTATGAACCACAGTTGACCCTATCCTTTCAAAGATAAATTGGTCTGAGGACGATCGTGGTAAGAGGCGTCGAATTAATCTGGATCTTAACCTTTAATTTCTTGTAGAATTTCAGCTAACCAGGTATTATCTTCTAAACTCTTTTTCTACTATTTAAGACATTGGGGACAATGTCTCATTTAGGTTTGGGGGAGGGAATTAGTTGATCAGTACCTTGTTTTTAGTTTGTGTGTTGTTTTATTTTTAGTCCAAAATTTTTCGAAAAATACAAAAAAATTGAAAAATTTTCAAAAATTACAAAAATATTTTGTGTTTTTGTGTTTTGACTAAAAATGTGAAATTGGTGAGAGATAGCTGAGTAAGGAGTTCCCACTCCTGATACGTATCTCAAACCATTTATTTCGGAACATGTTAATTTTTGTTTATTTCATTTAAATTATTTAATTTGTAAATTCTTCTTAACACTGACTAAAATGGACCTTCATATGCTCAGTTGGCAGGTATTATCAACGTGCATAGTAACATACGGACATGAGCTGTAATTGAAAAGTTTGTAATATTCAGTGCTCTAGTTTAATTGGAGGAAGCATCTCAAAAAATGATGGAGTAAAAAAATAAAAAAAAAAAATTTATGAGATCCGAGTTATTAAGTCCGTAAGGGTGTTTTAACACCTAGTGCCCTAAAGCCAACTGGTTTGGGAGTCACTGGCCCAAAGCTCGTTACATGGATCGAAGATGTTGCAAAAATATATATATCTGAAGTCTGAGTAATTAAGTCCGTAGGGGTGTCTTAACACCTGGTGCCCTAAAGCCAACTGGTTTGGGAGCCACCGACCCAACACTCGTTACATAGATTGAAGGTATTGTATATAAATAAAAAATTGTGAAAAATCAAAGAAAAAATCAGAAAAATCAGAAAAATATTCCATTGCTACGAAAAAGGTGTGAAATCTGATAGAACTTTAGGACAAAAATATTACTCTATTATTAACTATACTTATGACTGTTGTGGGCAAAAATGATTTGATTAATATTTTGTTAGCTGTGTATATGGAGAATGGTAAATATAATCAAAGAATTTACTTATTCGGTAATTTAGAATGAAACAAAACAACTAGTAAATTGGAGTATAAGTTTCATCTGATTAGTCACTAACTTCTCTTTTCTCTTGTCTTTTTGCTTTTGTGTGCATTAATTTTAACTAACTTTTTACTTTAGTAAAAATATTTGTGGGTATCATTGCTGTAAGCTCTCATGAGACTACAACTCGTCCACTAGGGACACCTATGGGTTTAAAGGCTTGTTGCATACGCTAAATGCAACTAGTAAAATGTTAGGTTTGGGGGTGTGATGTGTGATGATAATTACATCACTTATTCCCACTCATTTAGCCTAATGTTTTGTATTGTTTCTCGAGTTTTATGAACGTTTTGATGTGTTTTGTTGTTATTTTTCCGATAAATAAAGTTTGGAAAGCACTGGAGGCAATTTGGGGCAAAAATGAACAAAAATGCGTCAACAGGGATATTTTGGTCTTTAGTGCATCGCGACGCCAAGAATCCCGCGTCGCGACTCCCAAGATGCGCCGAATGTGCTAACATGCGCTGTCTGCCACTTGTCAAAATCTGATAGGTTGGACTTGCTAACGTGCGCCGAATCTTGCTAACGTGCGCCACATGCCACGTGTCATCACCTCATTGGACCACCCAAACCGCGTGCCACGTGTTCACCTCTCTATTGGACCGAATAATCAACGAATCAGAGCATGCCACGTGTCACCATTCTATTAGACTGAATTTACACCCAACCACAACTGACACGTGGCACGATTTCATTGGACCGCATCGCCAGCCAACCAGAGCGTGACACGCGTCATCAATTATTGTGCCGACAGCCGCGTGGTCAACCCCGCGTGGACTCCAGTAACTGTTGCCAGAGTCACGATGCTAGTGCAATTTCAGCGTCGCGACGCTGACCCAAAAATGCCTATAAATTGAAGCCGCCAGATTCAGTTTCTCCTCATGCTTTCCTTGGAAGCTTTTCCCTGTTTTTAGAGGATTGCATCTAGTTTTGTATATATAAATAATATTTTTAATTATGTATTTTAATTTTCAGTAATAGTAATAATAGTTCTTCTTCTTCTCTTTTATTTTATGTTTAGTAGTTAATTTACCGCTGGGGTAAAAGGTGAAACCTTTAATATAATTATTTTGGTAAATCTCACTTAATTATAATTTATAAATTATAATTTAACCGGATTAATTAATGTCAGACTTTATTACCGCCTATATGGCTGGTTTAAATATAAATTACCTTACCGCTTATATGGCTGGTCTTTATGTGACAGATAATTACCGCCTAGATAAGTGAGATTCCTAGATAAGAAATATTAATTGTGGATCCTCTCACCCCAGCATTTTATTTTATTCTAGGGAAGTGATGAAACACAATATCCACACTTAATAATTGATTTTCTTTTTATGGGTAAATCTTTAGTTTGTTTATTGAGTCTTAAGCTTAATGCTTATTGTTGTCTGATCACCAATAAGATTGATATGGTAAACTTAAAATGAACTAGACATAGATATATTAGGTTTCTGCCTTAGATTCAATAGCTCACGATCTTCCTTGAGGATAGATAACCCTTTAATAGATTTCCTTGCAGGATAGGAATATACCTGTCGGGCGTCGGTAGCCATAATTGGAACTTAATCATAATGATTCCAGGTAATTTGGTTGACATAGGAATATGGTTCAATTGGGTTATACTGGGTAATTATGTCTGACCATCGGAAGAGGCTTTCGCATATCATCGTGTTCCAGGTTAGCAAATTAATTTATTACACATAAATAAGAGAATCAATTCATCTTTCTAATAATATTGTGTGGATTGACGACCTTAGATCCTTGAGTCTTTTATTTTATTTTCCTTAGTATTTTCTTTTGAGTATGTTTTTATTTTATTTTTGCAAATCCACATTCAACCAACCAAAAGCAATCAATTCCCTTCTCCTTATAATTAGATACCTGTAAATAAATAGTATCAATAATTAATAAGAACAGTAGGAATTAAGTCCTCGTGGGATCGATATTTTTATACTACTTGAACGATACGTGCGCTTGCGTTATACGTGTGTGTTTACGCCGGTCAGTGATGAGGAATAGGTGAGGGGAATGACGCACATCGGTCGTTTTTACAATGATATGGCAGAAAAGGGTAAGGAAGTTTTGACTGATGGCAGAGAAGTGGTTGAGAATGCAGAAATTATTGAGGGAGATACATTGTTGAGACAGTTGAAGAAGACCTGAGCACAAGTGAGTATCTGGGATTTGTTGTGTGCATCTCAGGAGCACAGGCGGACCATGGTTGAGGCCTTAAGTAAGACAGTGGTGACGGAAGATGCCAACCCCGTAATGTTTGTTGGGTCAGTGCAAAAGAAGACTTTGCAGACAATCACTTTTTCTGAGGAAGAACTCCCGACTGAAGGGAGAAATCATAATAGACCCTTGTTTATCAGATCTGAAGTGAGGGGTAAAAGGACCTCTTCTGTGATGGTGGATGACGGCTCATCATTAATGTGTGCCCGTTGAAGATTTTGGCCAAGCTGGGTATAAAGGCAATAGATTTGGATCCCTCTAGTATGACTATCAAGGCTTATGATGATAGTAAGCGAGGAGTTGAGGGTATATAGCAGTCAAGGTTGGTCCTATTGAGGACGAAGTTGAGTTCACTGTGCTGGATATCCCATCCATTTTTGCCTTATTGTTGGGAAGGCCTTGGTTTCATAAGCTTGGTGGCGTGCCCTCGACTCTGCACCAGATGATTAAGTTCCCATATGGGGGAGAGATTGTCACCATCCGAGCTGAGGTGGACAATGTTGTGGCCGCTTTAGAAATACAACCTTTCACAAGGTTCCAAGTGTCGACAACGTTTGAGGAATGGGTGGATCTTAAGGTGGCTAGAATCTTGGGAAAAATGAAGTACGAGCCGGGTGAGGGTTCAAAATTGCCAGATTTCAGAGGATAGACTACTCGGAAGGGTCTGGGATACAAGTCTGATGAAGATAAGCCGAAGGTTAAAAAGAAGGGGTTGAAACTGATGGAATGTTTTGTGAAAGCTTCAGGGTATCAAGGGGAGCCTGAACCTGTGGAAGTTAATGGGATTGTGGTGCCTGGATTTGAGATCTTCTAGGATTATTGGGTGAGAAATCGCTGACTAAAGAAGCTGTGGAAGCAGAGAATTGGGAAGAAGAATTGATGAAGTTGGAGAGCCTGACTTTGGGAGAGGACAAAAAGCCTGAGGAAAACCTGGTTGCAGAGGAAGAAGTGTCTATAGATGATGAAGACATTTACCTTCCTGATTTGTTTGAATGTACTTCCGCATTATCCAATAATAAAGACAATTCTTTTACTTACTTGCCTGAGTCATTTCCATTTACTCTGCACGAATCAAGCAAATTTGATATCAGTTCGGCCAGAACTACTGCATTTAACTTGGGTACACTTGAGAACTCTAAGGAAATTCTGATTGCAATTGAAGTTACCTCCGAAGAGAGAGAGAAATTAGAAGAAGTATTGGTTAGATATGCCAAAGTGTTTGCTTGGTCCTATGAGGACATGTCTGGGGTAGACAGAAACATTGCCCAGCACACAATACCAAATTATCCGAATATGAGGCTAGTAAAACAGAAACTCCGACGGATGAGACCAGAATGGGCTGAGAAAGTCAGAGAGGAAGTTAAGAAATAGATAGATGTGGGGTTCCTGGAAGTAGTAAAGTATCCTGAGTAGTTGGCTAATATAGTGTCGGTGCCAAAGAAAGACGGGAAGGTCAGAATGTGTGTGGACTACAGAGATCTCAACAAGGCTTGTCCGAAAGATGATTTTCCTCTGCCGCATATAAATGTTCTGGTTGATAGTGCGGCTTTATCTGCTATGTATTCATTTGCAGATGGGTTTTCAGGTTACAATCAGGTCCTTATGGCTGAGGAAGATAAAAACAAGGCTGCCTTTGTTACCGAGTGAGGTACTTATTGTTACAAGGTGATGTCGTTTGGGCTCAAGAATGCGGGAGCTACTTATCAATAGATGGCCACAACACTATTCCACGACTTGATGCATAAAGAGATTCAAGTGTATGTGGATGACATGATGGTGAAATCAGAGACAAGAGTTGGGCATATTGAAGCACTGAAAAGGTTCCTTCAGAGAGTTGACAAATACAACTTGCGGCTAAATCCCAAGAAATGTGTGTTTGGGGTGACATTAGTGAAATTGCTTGGCCATACAGTGGGAATGGGCAGAATATAGGTAGATTTTGAGAAAATCAAGGCAATCACAGAAATACCAGCACCGAAGACTGAGAGGGAAGTCAGAGCATTCCTGGGGATATTCAGTACATCAGTCGGTTCATCGCCAAGTTGACATCAGTGTGTGAGCCTATCTTCAAACTATTTAGGAAATATCAACCGGTAAAGTGGAATGAGCAGTGTCAAGCAGCCTTCGACATGATCAGAGAGTACTTGGTAAAGCCTCATGTATTGAAACCTCCGAGATTGGGCAGACCTTTGATATTGTACTTGGCCGTAGAATCAGAAGCACTGGGGGCAATGATGGTAGAAGCAGATGAGACAGGGGTAGAACATGCAGTTTACTATCTGAGTAAGAAGATGCTCCCGTATGAGGCCCGGGATCCGGAAGTAGAGACGATCTGTCTCGCAGTGGTACGGGCTTCCAGAAAATTACGGCATTATTTCCAGTCATACAAGATCCAGGTAGTGGCAAAGGAGAATCCTCTGAAATATCTGCATTCAGTGCATTCGCTAGTGGGGAAATTAGGCAGATGGTTAGTATTGCTGACAGAGCTTGACATTGAGTATCTCACCTCCAAAGTGATCAAATGGCGAACAGTAGCAGAGTTTCTGGCATTGCAACCTGTTGATGGGGATCAGTATAAGTTTGAATTTCCAGATGAAGAGATCCAAGCAATAACAGTTCAGAGATGGAAGATGTATTTTGACGGAGCAGTAAATTAAAAGGGACCCGGAATTGGGATCGTAATAGTGACCCCCGAGGGAGAGACCTTGCCTTTGGCCAAGAGGTTGACATTCAGAGTAACTAACAACATGGCCGAGTACGAATCATGTGCTTTTGGCTTGACAGCATTGATAGCCTTGAAGGCCGAGAGTGTGGAAATCTACAGAGATTCTATGTTGGTAGTCCAGCAGATGCGAGGAGATTGAGAGTTGAAAGAAGAACGGTTGAAACCTTACCTTTTTCACCTCAGAAAATTGGCACAAGTTATCCTAGATTGTAAGTTTCAGCACTTGTCGAGAGAAGAGAATCAGATGGCAGACGCACTGGCTACACTTGCAGCGACATGGGAAAATCTAGAAAAGTTAGTGATGAGACCGTTGATACTGACGACAGCAAGCAAACCTGTTTATGAGATAGAAAGAATTCTGGAAGTAGAGGTCGACGATGGTAAACCTTGGTATCATGACATTCCGAGGTATCTGGAACATGGGGAACTCCCGGAAGGGGCAAGCAGAAAAGACAGAATAGCCGTTCAGAAGTTAGCTTCCCAATATGTGATTTTGAAAGGGGAACTGTACAAGAGTCAAACAAACGGTATTCAGCTGAAGTGTTTGAGAAAAGAAGAAGCTCAACATGGTAATTTGAATCACTTGCCGCACACATAGTTGCACGGGTTGTCAGAGCCGTGGCCTTTCTCAGTATGGTGAATTGATATGATTGGAGAAATTCGACCGAATGATTCGAATGGGCATCGCTTCATAGTAGTGGCAGTAGATTACTTATCGAAGTGGGTGGAAGCCGAATCATTCCGCAGTGTTACAGCAAAACAGATGGCAAAGTTTATAGCTCGGAACCTCATTTATCGGTATGTTATGCCGCATCATGTAGTGACAGACAAAAAAGTTCGGTTTCAAGGAGAGACGAAGGCAATGTTGCAAAAATACGGGATAGGCCACCACAAGTCATCACTGTATAGGCCACAGACAAATGGGGCAGTTGAGGCAGCCAACATGAATATAAAGACGATTTTAGCCAAGATGACAGAGAACTGTAGAGATTGGGCCGAGAAACTACCATATGCTTTGTGGGGGTACAGAACATCAGTAAGAACAGCAGCAGAGGCCACACCTTACTCTTTGGTCTATGGAATGGAAGCAATATTGCCAGTAGAGGTGGAAATACAGTCTATGAGGGTTTTAGCAGAGGTAGAATTACCGGAACAAGAGTGGGCCGCACAGAGGTTTGATCAGTTAGCACTATCGGATGAGAAGAGAACGAAGTCTCTGTATCACATGCAATTGTATCAGAAGAGACTAGCCCGAGCATTCAACAAGAAAGTACGGCCTACCAAGATTAGAAAGGGTGATTTGGTACTTAAGCAATCAAGGCCGTCGACGACAGATCCAATAGGAAAGTTCAGACCTAACTGGGAAGGACCCTACATAGTGCAGAAGGTAATGAGAAATTGAGCAGTGAAGCTATCAGACTTGGAGGGGAACGAGTTCACCGAGCCGATCAACGTAGACAGATTGAAGTAGTACTTTGCCTGACGGAGAGAAGACCGGGCAGTCACCACGGGAATTGGTAGAAGACCTAACCCAACAGAATAATAAAATCATTCATGCATACACGTAACATTGCATTCTCTTCGTGTTTGTTTTTGTTTTGTGTTCGCAGGTTCGAAGAAATGAGAAAACGGCAGAAATGAGCCAAGCAGCGTCAGCGCAATTTCAGTTTTTTGGGGATGAGTCCTAAGGGGCGAGGCCCATATCAGCTTGAGGGCG
Organism: Zanthoxylum bungeanum; assembly: GCA_019454045.1. NCBI lineage: Eukaryota > Viridiplantae > Streptophyta > Magnoliopsida > Sapindales > Rutaceae > Zanthoxylum > Zanthoxylum bungeanum. The sequence goes on along the minus strand of SKCR01038325.1, from coordinate 196,850 downwards.
AGGCCCCACATCAGGTCAGCTTAGGGACGAGGCCCATATCAGTTTGGGGACAAGGCCCATATCAGCTTGGGGGCGAGGCCCACATCATGTCGGCTTGGGGGCGAAGCCCATTTACGCTTGAGGGCGAGGCCCACATCGTCAGCAGTTCTGGGATGCGTCGAGGTACCCCTTGTTGACAGTTGCAGTTCCGGGATGCGTCCTAGGGTCGAGGGCCCACTGCATCATCAGTTGTAGTTCTAGGATGCGTCCTAGGGTCGAGGGCCCACTACATCATTTGTTCTAGGGTGAGGCCCTCATTTCCAGCTGTATCGGGATACGTCCCAGGGTCGAGGTGCCCCTGTTGTCGGTTGCAGTTATTGGGATGTGTCCCAGGATCGCGGTCCACTGCAGCACCAACTCAGCTCGAGGCAGCAGACGAGCCAGGTAAGTGAAAATGCATTGCATAACTTTGATAGGATTGTTCAAAGTCACACACTGCACAAGTCCCATCAAAGTGGGGGCGACTGTAGCCATTGCATTTTTGCATGTGAAACCCGATGATGAGTCTCAGTTGGAGGCACTACCTTTTTAGTTAAGGATATTGCGGGAAATGGTCGTCGGAAGGGAATCGGTATTTCGTTAGATCCTTATTCACTTGTTTAGCGTCAAACTCACTTGTTGGACCTCCGTTTAGAGCACCTTTGGCCCAAAAAAATCCCGCAAACCTTTTAACCTTGGCCCACAACCCTTGCCACCCACCTATGCCCACTCACCAAACCAACACAACACCTAGCCCACCAAGAGAGGCCCACACACCCATATCACCCTAAATTACACCCAAATTAAATCAAATATTAATTAAATTAAACATTAACTAAATAAAATATTAATTAATTGATATACCAAATTAAATAAGACATAAGATATAATTATACCAAATTAAAATATTGTAACTTCCTAACTTAAAATATTATATACTAAATTAAAGAAATATTATGCCTAATTAAAATCAATCATAACCAATTAAAAATATTGACTTCCTAATCTAACAAATTGTATTCCTAAACCAAGCCAATCAAATATTCAACCTTCCTAATTCACCAAAATTTGTCCCCCATCAAATCCCTTGCTTTCCTTGTCTAACACCAAATCATATCTCTCTTTAATACCAAATATCCATTCCTTGTGACACAAGGAGAAGCCCTAGCCCTTTCCTATATAAACAACCCCTAACCAAGACATGCCTCCCATTGACAATAGACAACTCACACGAAAATCACAACAAGAAATCCTTGACATTTCACGCAAATCACAAAAATAACCACCACATTTCTCTTCATCTCTTCCCTCCTCCATAGCCGAAAACAACCAGCCCTCAAACACCCTAATCACCACCGAAAACCAACCTTATAAACCCCTACACATACACCGAAAATTACCCCAAAAATAGCAACCATCCACGCCCAAAACAGTGAGTAAAAACGCCCCAAACAACGGCCCTTTTACACGCAGAAACAGCAGCCTTGCACCCCTAAAACAGTCCCTAAAATCCTTAAAACAGTAACATAAAAAACTACACTCTAAACCTCCTTAAACAACCGAAACACACAGCCCTTAGACCCCCTAAAAAACACAAAAATAGTAGCTTTGAAGACCTGAAATAGTAAGCAGAAAATACAGAGGAAAAAGCAGCAAAACAGAGGTCAAACAGCAAGCAAAACAGTAAAACTGTGAGTTAAGACGCTAAACCACTGAACCGAAGAAGTTGAGGAGCTTTAACCCTTCCGATCTCCGTGAAACGCAAATCCGAAAGTCGGCAAAATAGGTTAGACCTGAGGGTATTTTTTCACACTCATTTTCAGTTTTATTTTTATTATTTATTGAGTATTGTTCGCATGATTATTATGTTAAAATGCATGTTGTAGCCATTGAGTAGATAAATATGCACGTATTACATAATATTGTATGTTGTGGCCTTGGAATAAAGTGAAAGATATGTCAACTTTCACGGTATATCGGATGGAAACCCGGACATAAATTTCATAGCCGATTCCGAATGGACGGTAGTATGATCTGTACTCGGGATACAATTCCACGTATCGCTTGATTAAACGAAACATTCTTTTGTTTTATGTTTCTTTGATTTATTTATTATTCGTCATTTAAATTCTGCATGTTATTTGTTTATGTAATGATATGATCGAGCGCATGGGCTTAGTAAGTTGGACTAAAGGTCCCCTATTTTAAGGGGTTAAAACCTTTATCACGATGCTTTGCCGCGCCGATTAATGTATATTCGGTTGAATGTAAGATGTGTTCAATCGGGTATACGAAGTCCGATGTTATTGTCTTTATTTTTATATGCATGATGTGATCGAGCGCATGGGCTTAGTAAGTTGGATTAAAGGTCCCCTATTTTGAGGGGTTAAAATCCTTTACCACGATGCTTTGCCGTGCCGATTGGTGTATATTCGATTGGATGAGAGATGAGTTTAATCGGATACGTGAGGTCCCACATTGTGGATTTGTTTGTCTATGAATGTGTTGCATGCTTCAGGTCTGGTTCTGTTCGAACGTGTTCTCGAACGCCACATGAACGTGAACCTTCTGTTTATTGTTCGAACGCGTTCTCGAACGCTACACGAACGGGCACGCATTTTCTTAGTTTCATCATGCATCAGGTCTGGTTCCGTTCGAACGTGTTCTCGAACGCCATACGAACACGAACCTTCTGTTTACCATTCGAACGTGTTCTCAAACTCTACGCGAATGCGCACGCATTTTCTTAGTGTTTCATGCATCAGGTCTGGCTCCGTTCGAACCCATTCTCGAACGCTATACGAATGCGAACCTTCTGTTTACCGTTCGAACGCGTTCTTGAACGGTACGCGAACGCGCACCCACTGAACTGAGTCCTTTTCGTCAGATTTCGTGCATAATTGTTCCTAATATATATACCTTCGTATGATGAACCTGATTGCTTCTCTGTATTACGCAAGATTGTGTAGTTGTCTTTCATCTGTATTCCCCACATGTGTGAGTACAATGTGTTTATTAACTTGTATGCTTGCCGTATGTTAATTTATCTTTATGTATGCAAATTGAGACATAGATTACATGCAAATAGGCTGTATGAAAATTCGGATATGTGTTACATGTAAATTTAGATGAACTTGTTGATGTATGCATGCAAACTTAGGGGTAAATCATCCTTGGAAACATGTTTCTTAGGCTTGGTTAGATTATTGCCCAAATCATTTTATTACAAGTGGCACAAGTAAGGGACCATTCTGAACCCAATAGTTTGAGGTCTTCCTTTGCGAGGGGTGTGTGCGGCCTTAAATCTTTGTCCCGGTTCACACCGGGTGGCGACTCCATTATTCTCCAGTTTAGTCCCCCGTGGGCTACTCCGTACTCCCAACCGGGCCGCGAGCCCGGAACAACATGTGTTGCCCAGTTTCTGTGTCCCACAGTTACATATCTCCATCTACCCATACCTCTAACAAGAGCCAGGATTGCAAATCCATGACTTTGGGACGTTACATATCGTCGTCCCCCAAAGTATGCCACTGCTATCCCTGCAACTAGTGGTCTTGGGGCATTACGTATCGTCGTCCCCCAAGCCACTAAACTAGAACTAAGGGTACAGATCTATGCTACCCTCCAAGCTCTGAAACTATGATATATAGGCATCTGTCATCCCTAGTCCTGAATAGTCCTCTATATTGACGACATCCTAATCATTGGGAATGATATAGGGATAATGCAAGGCGTCAAAGCTTACCTCTGTAAGAATTTCTCCAAGAAGGACCTGGGTGAAGCTTCCTATATTTTAGGCATAAAACTCTATAGAGATAGAGAAAGTAAGTTGATTGGGTTATCCCAATCAACGTACATAGATAAGATCTTGGAACAGTATAATTTTGGTAATAGTAAGACAACAAATATATCGTTCTAACATGTGATTCATCTTTCGAAGAAGATATGTTCGCAAACAGAATATGATAAGGTTAGAATTTCTAACCAACCTTCGTGTTTGGGTAGCATAATGTATGCCATGTTATGTACTAGGCCTGATATCAGTTTCGTTGTTAGCGTAACAAGTAGACTTCAGTTCAATCCAGGTAATGAGATGGCCATTAAACATATCCTGAAGTATCTCAAAGGTACTAATGATAAGTTGATAATATATGGAGGAAATGAACTACAAGTTAATTAGTATACGGATTCTGAATTCCAATCGGATCCCGATGATAGAAAGTATACATCTGGATTCGTCTTTACCCTTAACAAAGGTGCAATTTGCTAGAAGAGTTCCAAACACGGGTCAATAGCTGATTGCGCCACTGAGGTGGAATACATTGCAGCTTCTGAAGCTGGAAATGAAGCTGTATGGATTAGGACCTTTATCATAGAATTGGGAGTGGTCCCAAGTATTGAGAATGTGATTCTGTTATACTGTGATAATACTGGAGCCATTGCACAAGCAAAGGAACCGAGGGCGCATCAGAAGTTGAAGCATGTGGAATGTAAGTACCACATCATTCGAGAGATTGTTTCGTAAGGGGACATTATCGTGTGCAAGGTACCGAGCGAAGATAATGTAGAAGACCCACTTACGAAGCCCATACCTCCGAAGTTATTTCATAAACATGTGGAGTCGATGGGTATTAGATATAATCGATATTGGAACTAAAGCAAGTGGGAGATTTTGTTAGGGTTGGTCCTCAGAGCGCTAATTTCCTGTTGTATTTCCTTGTAGATACTCTTGTAAATGTTTTATTTTGAATAAAATAAGAAGTATCTATAATATAATATATCCCTTAATATGGTAAAAATGTAATTCACCTTAAAATGATTAGTTATGAAACAGTTGCAAAAACGTCACAACTGGCATTGAGTTGTATCATGACGTTGTCATTCTTAGACTACTCCTGGTCAAGGTTTACACTACTTGGTCAGTAATGTAAACCCATTGAGACCGGTATATGTCGTATATTAGAATAATGGATTTCAATGGTTTCTCAATGAACCATCAGTCTTGGAGACTCACGGGATATACTGTCATATATCCCTCTCCCACTCACTATTTAAAAATTAAGGTTTCTATCTTAAAATATTTAATATTTTAATTTACTAGTGTGAATAAGTTTGAGGCGGCTAAATCATAACTCTCATTTACACTAGTACACTATTAGTGACCTAACCAATTTTAACTCTTAAAATTTAACTCACTAATGTCTAATAATTTTTGTACTCAATTAAACTAATTTAATTGGAGTAGTATTAGTGATCTATTGTATTTTAAATCTTCAAATATTAGAACAATAACTAGTTTAAAATTTAGAATTCTCAAGTGAACAAAATTTTAATTAAACAATTTAATTAACCTAAGTGAGCTATAAAATACAATGGTACGTGGAGTTGTATCCCGAGTGCAAACCACATTACCGTCATTCAGAATCGGCTATGGAATTTATGTCCGGGTTTCCATCCCATATACCAATGGAATTTATCATGCACTTATTAAGCCCATTATATTAGAGTTTCCAATTTTAAAGTATAAAATCAATTAATCCAATTAATCATTTTCCATGCATACAATATTCTAATTTAACCATTTTAAATAACATAAAATCATATTTTATATCTAGAATGTATATACATCCGAGGCATGTTATGACATGTGAAAATGGAAGAGTAGGCACACTAAGCTATATGACATATTATTCAAACATTTCAAATAAAATATACATATAACATAAAAATTAATTTTGCATTGGCCGAGCTCTTACTTTCCCTATACTAATCTAATTAGTATAAAAACTCCCAAGGCATCTCTTGGTCTTCAAATCTTGCTCCAATGTGGTGTTTGCTCATTTTATGACTTTGGTGCTCCAAATTACAAAAAATAATTGAAACATTACATTGGAAAACTAAATTACAGTATTTGTAAAGGATGGCCTTATGGCCTTACATCCCAAAAATAAAACCAACATAAAATAGGAGCCGAAAAAATCACAACTAATGCAAAATTTCATTCATCACATGAAACAACCATTATTCATCTCATGAATATTAATTTGTGCCTACTCATTTAAACATGCATATTAATATTTATAACTTATATAAATATATAAAAACAGTAACTTTAAACCAAAAGAGAATGGTTAATAACACTTTTCAACCTTTGCTCTTGATGCCAATTATAGGAACCACTTTCGTAGCGCAGCAGAAACACATTAGGGACCCGGATCGGACTAGAAAACTTGTTCTGCCCTTCTCACCAAAAAGCTGAAAGTTATCAACACCAACACTGAAATTTTTCTTCTATTTTGGACAAAATTTCAGCCCTGAAACAGCACCCCAACAACAGTGAAAGTTTGGAATTTTTTTGGACACGAAATATGCCCAAGTCGGTACCCAAATTAGCCATTTCTTGAGTCAGTTACTGCTATGTTTCAGGTCTGATTTTTAGCCAAAAAAAACCCCAACATAGTCCCAAAATACCCTTTAAAGTTCCCTAAAAATTATGGATCAAAACCCAAACAAACCGAGCCATGATATAACTACACAATATGTGGTAGTGAGGAAAAGGAGTGCTCACTGCCGTAGGTCAAGGTAGAAAAGGATGAAGATGGATTTTGGTTCAACACCAAAAGGACTTCCGTGCTATGTCTCTCAACCAATAGAAAGCAAGGTGGGCTACACTAACAATCTTATCTCTTAACTCTTTAGAGATCAAGTGTAACACTTGTTTTCTTTTTCTTTTGTTCTTCCTTTTCTTTTTCTCATCACTTGACAAAATTCTTAGAAGAAGAAGATGGTGGCTAGGGTTTGGAATGAGAGCTTAGGCAAAAGAAAAAGAAAATTTTCTTTTTATACTTAGGGTTATTAATTTCCAAAATTTAAAAAACCCTCCCCCCATATTTTTACAATTTGTAACATCAATATTTATTTCTACAATGGAAAAGATGTTACAAAAAATATAACATCTTTTTAAATAGTGTAACTTCCAAATTAAATCCAAGGGTTTCCAAAACCCAAATCTGTAAATTACAAACTTAACCTTTATTTAATTATATCGTATATGATTAAATAACTTTTAATTAACTATCATATAATTATAAAAACTATATATTTAATTTAACATATAGTTTAAAATGTGACAAAATAATATTATTAATCATATTAATAACATTTACATATGTGAGTATATAATTGGAATATCTAATTATATTTCTGTTATAGTATATCGAGCTAGCAAGGGGACCAAATGGACCTACGGTTCCGAGCTCCAATAATCCTGAAATATTAATTAAGCTCTTAATTAAATACTTCGAATTATTAACTCCGACTTATCCCACTAAAAACCAGAATCTACACTCTCGTTGCCGCAGATAGATAAATTAAGCCGAACCACATCAGTGTCCATCGATATAGTCATTACATACGGATTGGCCCTTAATGAGTATCTCATAATTAGAATGGGTCATAATATTCGTTATACCCCTCTAATTATTTTTACCATAAGTACCATTTATTCTTTAATGAACGATTTATTCATAATCATTATGAATGTTATTAGTCGAGATTGCTACACCAATCTCACCTTTGTAATTCAAATGACATACCCTGCCATGTAGGAGTTCGTAGTACACTCAGGGTTAAGATCAATCCATATATGAACATCTAGTAGATCGAAATGAATTTCTTTATATAACAAATATTATAAGAAACTAATTTCTATCTGGGTATATGAGTGTCATACACAAGAGGATTTAAGTCTGAAGTTAGTAATGTAAAATAGTCTATAGAGAGCAAACAAAGTGGGTACTTTGTTTGTGGTTTATCTATAGTTGCGGTCCATTCTATAATTTTATGGCGACCTTAATCCGGGATCGTCCATATGGAGACATGAGAATAGAGGCACCTTGTATGATGTGATCATATAGGACTAGACCTAGATAGAAATTAGTTTCTTATAATATTTGTTATATAAAAAAATTCATTTCGATCTACTAAGTCTGATGGCACATGAGTAATATAGGGTAAACAAGATAATTTACAATATGCGATATTAAAATAAACATTTTATAAATGAATAATGCATCATTTTATTTAAAAAAAATGATATCATTTACATTACATAAAGCTCTAGGGTATATATCCCAATAGTAACTACTGGAGTGATACTTTACTTTGAGGTTTGAACTCCCTCAAATAGTCCTCCTTAAGAAATATAGCCTTTTTGCATACAATCACTTTATTATCCTCCATACTTTGAAAGAACCCACCCCTAGTCTCTTTAGGATAGCCTACAAATAGGAAAACCTGAGAACGTGGCTCCAACTTTGTAGTCTTATTCTTTAGCACATGTGTTAGACATCCACATATGCGAAAATATCATAACTAGCTTTAAGACCACTCCACAACTCTAAGGAAGTCTTAGTAACAAAATAAGATGGAACTACATTAAGGATATACATTGAAGTTTGTAATGCATATCCTCAGAATGAACTAGCTACTAAACTGTAACTAAACATTGATCTTATCATGTCTAGTAGTGTCCGATTTATCCTCTTTATAACACCATTATGTCGTTGTGTTTCAAGTGCTGTGAGTTGGGATACTATCCCATGCTTAACGAAGAATTCCTCGAAATCACTATCAAGGTATTCTCCTCCACGATCCGATCGTAGAGTTTTGATTGTCTTACCTAATTGGTTAACAACCTCATCACGATACCCATTGAACTTTTCAAAGGTATCTAACTTGTGATGCATTAGGTAAACTTACACATATCTCGCATAATCATCAATAATTATGATGAAGTATTCATAACCACCTCGGGCTCTTACATTCATTGGTCTGTAAACGTCCGAATATACTAACTCAAGTGGTTCATTGGCTCTTATACCTTTTCCAGTAAAAGGTCTCTCAGTCATCTTTCATTATAGACAAGATTCACGGACTGGTAAAGTACCAAGCTTTAACTGGTTTAAAGCTCTGTTCTTTATCAACCTATGTATCCGGTCAAGGCTAATATGACAAAGTTTAAGATACCCTAGATATGTGTCATCGTGAGAAATCTTTTCCCTTTTTATTTTAGGCTTGCCATTTTATTTTAGGTTTTTCAAACTTAAACTTTTCATTGTTGAGCTGTGAACTTTCTGTTAACGACCTTAACTAATTTAAGTTAATTTTATGAGTTTTCTGTGCATATAGTTAATCCATTTCTAAAAATAATAACTGAATTATTATTAAATGAAATTGAATAACCATCACCTAAAAGTTTAGAAACGTAAATCAAATTCCTGTAAAAACCAGAAATAAACAAAACATTGTTCAAATTTAAATAACAATTATTTTAAAAATTCAAACAGGAATCTCCCACAACTCTAGCTGAAACAGCATCCACTGTCCTAACCCTCATGGTATAGTCACCATTAGCAAGGTCCCTCTGTTAGTGTTCCTAGAACATGCTAAGGATATCTAATCATGATTCGGTGTGTGATTATTCAAAGAAGTTGCGGAATACTTACATTGAACGGATTTGATGGATGTATGAAGTTCAAAACTTTTGTGTGTTTGAGAATAGCTCCAAGCCTTTCTTTGTGTTCCAAACTCAAGGGATTAGTTTCCCTAACACCTTGAATGACTCATTGAAAGTGCTAGCTTGAATAAATTTTGAAGCAAAATTTCCAAGAGAGTGAGGAGGGTTCACAACAATTGTGAGGGAGAGAGGAGAGTGTTTTTGGTTTTCTTGATATTTGATTTCTAAAATCAATTATCATTTACCAAATCCAATTTGGTATATGTCCTTCCAAATGACAAACTGTGTTGGACTTTTGATTGCGTGAAAAACAAGCAATCTTAGCTTTACACTCAACCATCAACTACTTCCATCACTAATCAAACTAGTGATGTAAGTCAAGTGGATCCCACCACTTGTAAATTCCGAATTTAAGTCTAATAATCCAACACGCAACTTCGCTCGAGGTCGGGTTTGTTTAATTCCAAATTTACGAATTTTCTGTTGCGATATAATAACATCCAATTTAATTAAATAATTATGCCTTGCAAAATTATTATTAAAGTCACATATGAATTAATTCTAAATTAATTCGTTTGCCCGAAAAAATCCAATTTTAATTCCGCATTGAAATCTAATTTCAATTAATATATCAAATATATTATTTAATCGATTAATTCCAAATTAATCGTTCTATATCTTCTAATTTAATTTTATCCCAGATAAATTCTTAATGCAATTAATCATAGATTAATTTTCTCTCTCTCATAATTAATCTCAGATTAAATCTGTTCGAGTCAAATCTCATCGGTGAATCTTTGGGAAGCGAACCATGAGATTCCTGGAAATGCTGGCAATAAATATGGTCGTCACACTATCTAAACATGTGCGTACCTCGTACCATGTTCTTACCGATTTACAAGACATGGTTGGCTTCTAGCAAAGCACCGTGCTTACCCAATTCTCCAGAAATATTCTTTTAGGAATACATAATCTTTATCAAGCGTAGTATACTAAGTATTGCATATTACTATCCAGTATCGGATGTCACATGCTAGGCCTGGGGCTGGAATTTTGTCTGCCCCGTTCGAAGCATATATCGGATCACTAGTAAGTAGTCTCTTTAATCAGAAAATCATGACATTGTCATATTATCCCGATAGTTGCAACATATTAGAGTATCAGTTCTGTATCCCTACGTGATCATCATCTCCATATGACTGAAGTGATACTTCCATCTTGACATCACACCCAATACACTACGATTCTCACTAAACCCAGAAGAGGCGTATATATAACCTGTTAAAGCCCCGGACGACCAAAACCAGAGCGTACTGATTGTCGCAAGTATTAGCGATGCAAGTCTCAGGTTAAGACCAAATACACCTACCTTGATTCGGATTCCCATAGACACATAGTCATACAACAAATGGGATTCCGAGGGGTCTATCCAGAGCGAAGCTGTTTCTGTACCATCGGTAAACAGATCCTCCTATTATACTTGCATGAGTATCCAATACCCAAATATATGAGAACTATGTTGTTACGCTTCTATAACACGCATAAGTGCAATACTAGTATATTCCGCATTATCGATGTCCAGTCTCGATAATACTATGACTAGGGATATTTAATGATTAAACCTTACGTGGATTGATATTGTCTCATATCTTATTAATCCGAAACTAATCATAAGAACTTTTATCATTTATATATTCAAGTAATCTAATTACAAAATAATAAAATAGCAATTTCCTTTGTCACATAGTTAATTTGTACAAAAACCACATTGTCTTTTACAAATAGTGATGCTATGGGTCGTACTTGTCCAACAATCTCCCACTTGGCCTATATCCAATCACACAAGTATCTAACACCTGAACTATGTACATGTCGCTCAAATTTTTGCTGAGAAATAGCCTTCGTCAGCGGATTGTAATGTTGTCATATGATGCGACCTTCTCGATCTTCACATTGCCACTATGTATGATCTCACGAATCAAATGGAAAGGTCGAAGTACATGCTTGGATCGTTGATGAGACCGCGGTTCCTTAATCTGCGCTACAGCCCCGTTATTGTCACAATACAAAGGAACGGGCACAGTTGCTAACGGAACTACTCCTAATCCAATTAGGAATTTACGGATCCAAACTTCCTCTTTTGTTGCCTCAACCGTAGCGATATATTCCGCTTCTGTTGTTGAATCGGCAACAGTCTCTTGGTTGGAAGATTTCCAAATCACTGCTCCGTTGTTCAAACAAAATATGTATCCAGATTGCGACTTATAGTCGTCTTTATTGGTTTGGAAACTTACATCGGTAAACCCAGTTACCTCAAGTTCTCCATCTCCATAGAATAAGAAAGCATCCTTAGTTCGTCTAAGATACTTAAGGATGTTATTAACCGCAACCCAGTGACCATCATCTGGATCTGCCTGATAGCGACTACACATGCTCAAAGCATACGAGACATTAGGTCGCGTACATATCATGGCATACATGATCGATCCGAATGGAGAAACGAACAGGATCTGACCCATGTTGTCTCTCTCATCTTGAGTTTTAGGACACATGTCCTTAGATAAAGAGACGCTATGTGACACTGGCAACAGTCCCTTCTTAGACTGATTCATGTTGAATCTCTTCAACACTTTGTCAATGTACAAGCTCTTGGAGAGTCCAAGGAGCTTTCTAGATCTATCCTGGTAGATCCTTATTCCTAGAATAAAATCCGCTTCTCCCAGATATTTCATGGAGAATTTTAATGAAAGCCAAGCTTTCACCAATTGTAGCATGGGAATGTCATTGCCAATACATCATCAATGTAAAGGACAATAAATGTCAGTGCGCTCCCATTAACCTTCTTATATACACAAGGATCATCCTCGTTTTAACTTGCAAACTTTGTTTGCATGTTTTGGTACAACAAAACCGTCAGGCTGTTGCATATAAACATCCTCTAAAAGGTTTTCGTTAAGGAAAACATTTTTGACGTCCATCTACCATATTTCATAATCAAAATATGCAGTAATAGTAAGCATTATCCGAATGGATTTAATCATGGCAACAAGTGAAAAAGTTTCATCGTAGTCGACACCATGTCATTGACGATACCCTTTCGCTACAAGCGTAGCTTTGTACGTTTGTATGTTGCCATTCATGTCCGTCTTCTTCTTGAAGACCCATTTACAACCAATAGGCTTTACGCCTTCTGGTGCATCAACCAGTGTCCAAACTTGGTTGGTATACATGGAATCCATTTCGGACTTCATGGCTTCTTTCCATAAAGCGGAGTCGATACCTTGTATCGCTTCCTCATACGTAGCCAGCTCATTATCCTCAATAAGATTAATATCTACGTAAGGTGAGATCGGAAACCCATACCTCTCAGGTTGTTTTCTGACTCTCTCCGATCTACGCGGTTCTTGTTTATTAGAAGATTGTGGTACAGTCTCATCCCTGAGAACTTGGCTGTTTTCAATAATAAATATGTGACCAAAGAACTTGGCTGTTTTCAATGTAGGACTTCGCATGCCCGATTGGACGTATTCCACGTCCAACCAAGCATGTCGTTTCCAGGACGACAAAATAAAATATAATGAAGGGTGCCCTCAGGTCTTACCTTTTATGTCGCTTCTTGGGAGTGTGTTGGGACGTCATCGGAAGGGTTAGCATTTCCTCTGTTTTCACTGGTTCACTGATTCCTCTTGCTATTTTCCCTGTTTTGACTCGCTATTTTGGCCACTATTTTCTTTATTGTTTTCAGGGGTGTTCAGGGACTGTTTTTACCCTGGGTTGTTGGTTCATTGTTTTTTTTTGGGGGGGGGGGGACTATTTTGGGTTATTTTCTGGACTGTGTTGGGTTATTTTCACATTCGGTTTTCACTGGATTTAGGGATGATTTTTGTTGTTTGCATCGGTGTGTTGGAGGGGGACTACGTGAATGCATTAATAGTCTGTTAGCAGTATGTGCGTGTGGTTTGGCTATTTGTTTATTGAAAGTGGGACGTGTGGCCTGTGTGAAAGGCTGCTCATTTTTTTAGTGTGATTTGGCTATTTGTGTTGTTCACTGGATGAGAGAATGTGAGGGCTATTAGGGTTTATTATTATTATTTTGTGAGCTTCTTTCAAGTGGTTTTGTTGTTCTCGGCCAAGGGTCTTGTGTGCAAGGTGTCTGTGAGGGCTGCGTGGATAGTTTGCTTTGCTTATGTGGGGGCTGCGCGTGAAAGAGGTTAGTGAGTGTGTGGCTGCTCGACAGGTGGAGGGTTATTTTACTTTGTTGTTGTTGTTGGCTGGTGTGTAGGGGCTTGGAGAGAGGCGAGAATGCTGTCGTGGTTGAGAGAGAGCTCTGCTGGGTATGTTTGTGAGTGTGTTTAATGAGGGATTGAGGACCGAGAGCAGGTAGTGTGTGAGGGGTATCTGGTCACGTCTTTTGTGGCTGCCGATGGCTTATCGAGAGAGAGTAGTCCTATATGGCTGTGTTGGTTTGAGGGGCTTAAGGTTTGGTGATGTTCTGAAGGGTTCTGTGTAAAGGGCGAGAGGGAATGGCTTTGGTGAGAGAGAGATGGAAGAGAGAGGAGAGAGCCGAGAGTTGATTAGGGTGTTTTTTTGTTATTGCCGTGAATGAGCTCTAGGGGAAGGGTTTGGCTTATGTTTCTTTTTATAAGAATGGACTAGGGATTTCCTTCTATGGGTAGGAAACAATGATCATGCAATAATGGGGGATATCTTTAATTAGTTTGTTATAAGGAAATGATATTGTGTAATTGGTGGGGAATCTATTTAATTTAGGAGAGAGATTTGATTTGATTTATTTAATTTGGAATATGATTTATTTAATTTGGAATGTGATTTATTTAATTTGGAATAGGGGATTTGATTTGATTTGATTTGATTTGTTTTAATTTATTTTAGACATGTGTTTTAAAGGTTTTTGTTGACGGTGGATTTTGGTCTCAGGGTAATATAGGAATATCACTTCCGAGGTAATCCTCCTTCAATAGTGAATTTGTTTAGTTATGGGGGACCAAAAGCAAATTTAGCAAAAAATAGATAAACACGCCAATCAACAAGGAGATTTAACGTGGTTCGTTGGATTTGGATCTGACCTACGTCCACGGACACAAACATGATGATACTTTTATTACTCAAACACTCTTTTCAGGTCTCTTTTTGTTTTTTATAAGTAAGAGCTTGATGATTCTGATGCCCTTACACATACTCTGCCCTCCTATTTATAACAATACAGTAATCAGACTCCTATTTGTATAAGAATTCCTAGTTGAATCAGTGTTCTCCTCTTGCAAGGATTCCAAATCTAACATTGCCTTCACTTTTCCTGTTCCTTTTTGGCTTCTAACTCATTACTTTTCCTCGTGAAAGTAGGATAACTTGTTATCTTATCCGCAAGAATAGGGTGTCATCTTCTAGAGCATATCTCGCCATCTGGTCGGTCTTCATGAAGTCGGTCATGATAGTCATTTGTGATGAGAATGCTGCTGTCGACCTGATAGTGCCCGGTTATCTGAACCTAGGTACTCGGTAACCGATCATAATCTGCTCGATCTGAAACCAAATTGTGCTCGGTCTTTATGGCTGGTCTGAAACTGCAAGGTGTTTGGACCCTTAAAGTGGTCGAGTCGGCTTTAACGATCTCTCCTAAGGAGGGAATTACTCTTATGTCCTCGTCATGTGGCTTTAAATATCTTAATGCCTGAAAACACCATCAACATCTGTCCCCTAGTTCTCGGTTCCAACGAGTATACGAGTTGGTGCCGGGAACTATATATAAAGATGGTGTGCCGATTACTCTGTTGGGGGTCAATCCGGAGTTGATTCAAATTTTTCGTCGCCTCTTTTCGAGTACCTCTTCTTGAGACGCGCAACAGTCACGTCTGTTTAAATGCCCATCAAATCATCTTTAGGGTTTCTTCTAAGTTCGACACTTGTCAAACATCTGTCGGGTTCTTGCTAAAAAGGAAGCGAATCGACCGTGTATAGGCGTCTTAACAGTGCGCTGATCTCAACCGTCTGTTTAATTTTGGCAGACCTCCTTTGCAGTTGACACTCGGCGTTCATCCTGGTTTCTTATTTCGACCCAACGGCCACGAGCATCCTGATTATAACTATAAGAACACGAGGCTTCCACTGTGCACTCTTTTTGGCAAATTCTCCTTCCTACCTGGAAACTTCTCCCTGCTCCAACCGTGACTCGTTCAACTTAGTGCTTTTGGAGTTTCCCTTAACCGCAAGTTCTCTTTCTCTCTCTCCGCTGTGACCTGTGAACATAAGGGTCGGGCAAACCACACTGTACAACCTTTAACCTTTCCGAAAAGAACAAGTAAGTCTTCTGAACGACCTCTTCGCAGTTGTGGGTTGTGAATCTGTTGTTATTTTTGAATGTTGCTTGGGAAAGATTTTTGGCTTGTTGGTTTTTGCTTATGGCACTTAGAACCCACCTGCCTAGCTGAGACGGCGGCTCTGAGTAGTCTTTAGTTATAGACTGATTCCCCCATTCTTTTCCATTTCTTCGAATGTCAGGAATGTCTGACAAAAAATCTTCCTCTTTAAAACCTGCTAGACCCTCAACTCCCCCTACTGAAGAGCTTTCCTCGGGTTTCGGGGCACCCAGTGTGGAAGACCTTGATACTACCCCTACCCCTTCCGAAGTTGAGCAAGATACTTATCACCAGTGGGTCCCCCGGAGGGATCCAGAGCCCGGTGATCTTGATAGCTCGGCTTTGGATATGAATCGTCCTTCCAAGATAACTGAGGACGATCTAGCGCTGCTGCGGCAGTGATACGATATTCCAATAGATATTGCCCTCGAAGTTCCCGGCCCGATGGATCGTGCTAGTCAACTGATGAGGGCTCGGTGGCACTTCTTCCTGCTTTTTCGAGTGTGGGCTGCGGCTGCCGATTGCAACGTTATTTCGCTTGGATGCTAGCCAAGATGGAGATTGCTCCTTGTCAACTGAGTCTGAACAGCTGGCGGATTTTGGCGGCATGCATGTGGCTGGCACCGAGCGGGTTTAGCGAGCCTTCTCTCGAAGAAGTGAAGAGATTATACCGGCTGAAGGTAACCCTAGGTCGCACCACGGATGGTACTACCTCTCTGCGTATGCTGATTCTTCCAACGTCGTCCGTAGCTGCCCCGACTCCAACAAAAACTTCAAGGATCTTTGGTTTTTGGGCCACAGGAGATTGGGGACGGGTCCTACGATTTTACTTAGAGGACGTCTCGGTCCCGGACATCTTCAGAGCGGGAGGTTAGGAGTTTTAACACCCCCCATTTTTGTTCCCGTTTTTAGATTTTATGTTAGGCTTCTAACTTCTCTGGTTCCTCCCAACTTGTTGGAGGGATGCTCCCAAGGTTTCTCGTCAGGTCGGAGGCGGGTACATTGGGCTCGGGGGTATGCTGCCCACTGGAGGGAGTTAGTTAACGATGCAGCTTCGTAAAGTCGGCCTTATTCGGTCCGTTCCTCCGGGGTTCTCGGGTCGGATAGGTAGATGTCTGTTGATCTTCTAGCCGCCTTCCACTGGAGGGAGTTAGTTAATGATGCGTTTTTTTTTTTTTTTTGCAGGCATGTCAAAGAGCCGAAGTATTGAGAGGTTGGCCGGTTCGGTACTATGAAGAAAGGCGGGTCATGCTGAAACCGGAACCTCCCGGGCTCATCCCGAATCTGTTGAGGCTGGGAGGGTGTCTCAAGGGAAGGTTCAGCCGACTGCTCGGGGTCTATCTTCTTCTTCTGGTGCGCAGTCATCAGGATCTGCTCGTCTTGTCTGTCCGCAGAAGCCTTTTAGGAAGAGAAGGCGTCAGTTCGGGGCAGAAGAGACTGAGTTGGTTCAAGAGGAGGAGGAGGAGCCTGTCCAAGGCAAGAAGAAAGATGCCCGTCGGGGGAAAAAATCGTCTGAGGGCTCCTCCAAGAAACGAAAAGGTTCTGTAATCCTCAGTGTGGATGATTTAGGCGAAGACATCCGGGAGGCTACTTCCCATCTATTGCCGGCCTTTAATGAACTGGCCGAGGTGATTCCTCCGGGGGAGGTTTCGAGATATGAGGAAATCTCTCCTGAGGCTTTGGTGACCGAGATGAGCTCCCAAATGGCAAAGGTTGTTTTACTCTTCTCCTTTCTGATTTCGGGTCTCGGTTTTCTTTATCTCATATCTTGACTTCTTTGTTTTTGTGCAGGCTACTTATCTTATGGCCAAAAATAAGGACCTCCTCTTGAGTCTATTGTCTGAGGGTGGTCAGGCCCATAGACTTCAGAATCGCCTTACAGAGGTGGAGGCTAAACTGGCCGAACGGGAGGAGGTGATAAAGAATCAAGAATTGACTGCAATTGAGACCTTCAAAACAAACAAGGCGCTTAAGGCTGCTGCCGCGCTGGAGCGAAACTTTCTGACACCACTAGGGAGGATTTGAAAGCTGCCCAATCTGAGATTGGCATTTGAAAGTGAAGGTATCAAGTGTTGGGCCCAACTGAAGGCCAAGGACGAACAGATGGCACGGGCTCGGGATGATCTTGAGAGGAAAGAGACCGAACTTGAGGCCGAGAAGGATGCTATCCGCCTTGAAGGGGTTGGTGATTGTGCTGAACTAATACCGATGGTACTGCCAGGTCTGAACATGGATCCTATCTACGCGGCCATCAGTTTTTGCAAGGGGGAGATGTCCGAGGAGGAGTTTTAGAAGTGGCTCCCCCTTCTTCCGAGGAGGCGATGGATCCCGACCCAATTTCGGTTGCTTTGGTCCCTCATGTTCCCCAATAAGTCTGCCCTGAGGTTCCTGCTCATGTCCCTGAAGCAGGGGTTTCCCAGGTTGACGTGGTTGAAGCTGCTGTTCCCCCCTCCGAGGCCGAGCCTACCCAACTGACGTCTGAACCAGCCGAGGAAGAATGTCTCGCCCTTGTTCGGGTTGATTGAGAAGGGGTAACCCGGGCGGGGCCCTGTGTATACTTAGCTTTTTTGTAATAACATTCAAGTTGTATCTTGAAATATATATATATATTATATTATCTTTATGTCTTTCTTTATCTCTTTTCTTTTTGCTTTTCTTTTATGTTTTCCTGTTATCCGGGCACTTGAGACCCTCTGAGGGGGACAACATGAGCTGGAGGGACGTAATCCGACCCTGAGCTGAGGGAAGTACTGTTGACAAAATGACCCATAGCGTCACTATTTGCACATCATTGTGTTGTTGTAGCAAATTAACTATGTGACAAGGAATTGCACTCTCATATTTGTGATTAGATCACCATAGATATATAAATGAAGAGAGGTCCCTATGATTAGTTCCTGGATTGAGATGATATGAGACAGTATCAGTCCACAAAGGATTAATCATTAAATATCCCTAGCCGTAGTATTATCGAGACTGGACATCGATTAATGCGGAATAGGCTAGTATTGCACTTGTGTGCGTTGTGAGGGCACAACGGCATAGTTCTCATATATATAAGTGTTGGATACTTATGCAAGTGCGATAGGAGGTCGTGTTTCACCGATGGTACGGGAAACAGCTTCGCTCTGGATAGACCCCTCGGAATCCCATTGGTATTATGAATATGTGTCTATGGGAGGCCGAAATCAAGGTAGGTGTGTATAGTCTTAACCTGAGACTTACATCGCTAATGCTTACGAAAATCGATATACTTTAGTTGAGGTCGTCTAGGACTGTAACCGGTTCTGTGTACGCCAATGCCGGGTATATTGAGAATCGTAGTGTATTGGATGTGATGTCAAGACGGAAGTATCACTCCAGTCATAGTGGAGATGATGTCACGCAGGATACGGTATTAGTGCTCTTAAGAGATTGCGCATCCAATCGTGCTTTATTATGCCAGGCATGAATATCCGATTATAGAGACTAGTTACCAGACATCCGATATGTGTTTCGGACGGGGCAGACACTTATCCAGCCCAGCCCTAGCACGTGACTATCCGATACTGGGCCGATATACACAATACATTAGTATACTACGTTTGATACAGATCTTAATATTTCTTTAATGGATATGTCCGGAGAATTAGGTAGACTTGGTGCTTTGCTAGGAGTCGACCTTGTCTCGTAAATCGGTAGAACGTAGTACTTGGTACGTACGTGATTCGGATACTCCGACGACCGTATTTACTGCCAGATTATCCGGGGATCTCATGGGTCGCTTCCCGATAATCCACCGATGACGCACAACTCGCACTCTTGAATAATCTGGGATTATAATAGAAAGAGAGAAAATTAATCTAGGATTATAACGGAGATATTTTATCCGGGATAAAATGTCGTCTAAAGAGAGAGAACGATTAATTTGGAATTGATCGATAAATTAATATATTCGATATATTAAATGAAATTAGATTTCGACGCGGAATTAAAATTAGATTCTAATTCGGGCAAACGAGTTAATTAGAATTAATTCGTTAGCGACGTAAATAATAATTTCGCCAGGCGCAATTATTTATTTAAATTCGATTGAATTAACGTCGCGACGTAAGCTCGGTATTCGGAAATATCGAACCCGAACGCGTGAGTGCACGTGGGCCCACTTTCATTTGGAAACATGTGGGGGCCCACATGACACATGTCATTTTATGCATATTTTATTCTAATGCATTGCATGTAGATAGTGTACAATGCACTCTCATGTTATTGCATGGAAATTGAGTGTTTGACACTCTAAGCCATTGCATGTTTTGTGTCATAAATTTATTATTAATTTAATAAATATTATGGCATAATAAATATAAATTGATTTTTGGTAAATCATTTTTTAACTTAACACAATTTTATCTCTCTCAAACTGCTCTCTTCTCTCACGCCAAATGAAGGACTTGTTCACGGTTTGGAACCAGAAATGGCGTGAACCAAAGGAAGCAAGAAGAGTGGTTTCTCATGGTGAGAAATCCTCCAGTGGTAGCACACTTTAAGTCTTGCGAAGGTGGTAGGGAGGTTCGACCATGAGGCGGGACTCATCCGATGGAGTTTGGAGCTTCGTTTTGAGACCGAAACTGCCAAGACAGTGAGCATGGACTGGTTGCAGTGGCGTGAGCAAGGCAGTACGTTTTTGGCCTTGATTCGTCTTCAAATCGACAAACTGATCAATGTGAGTATTCCGCTACCTCCGTTGATGTATTTCACGCATTATTTCATGTCTTGATTTGATCTTGGGACCTAGATTTTTTAAAACAATGGCATCAAGAGCTAATGTTGCAAGCATGAAAATGTAGGGCTTAAAATTTGGGTAAATGTTTGTTGAGCATGATTTGAATTAATTGCTTGTTTGAGTATGCTTATAACATGTTTAAATTCATATTGGTTTGGACTAATTTGACGAAATTGATTTGGAATATTTTCCCCAATTTATTCACCTTGGCCGAATGTATATGCATTTTGGGATCTTGGATTTTTTGATTTTTTAATTCATTTGATGAGTTAGAATCGATTAGGTTGACGTTAATTGAATCGAATTGGATTGGATTTCGAATTGGACAAAAACCCCAAAATCTTTGAGTTTGTCGAATGTTGACTCATGCCCTAATGTCTTGGTAAATTTTGATTTTGATAATTGGATGTATTGGAAATCATTCGGTCATGTATTTAATCTCGATTGCGGATTAATTGGATTGAAACCGATTGGACATGAAATCCCTCCTTGGCCGAGAGCTGAAGCATGTAAATGGGTTTGATTTTTCATTATGTGTGTTTGACATGTAATAATGAATTAAGTATGATTAATTGGACTAATTTAGTGTTTTGGAAATGTTGATTTAGTGATTAATTATAATGCACTTTTGGTAATTAAATTGTGAAAATTGGATTTTTGAATTTAATTATTTGGGCCTAATTTTGGAAATTGGATTAAATGTTGTATTTGGCCTATGGGCTTGATTTATCAAGTTTGGTTTAGGCCAAATGGATTGGATCCAATTGGGCCCAAAACCTTGACCATAAAGCCCAAATGCGACTTAATGAACCTTTAAAGTTCAATTGGGCCTAATGGGCCAAGATTGATTTATGGGCTTATGGGGTAAATCCCGGATTGGACTTTGGTTATCGGTTTGACCCGAGTTGACCAAAAGTCCACGCCTTAAGAAATCAATCAAAAGCCCATTGGACTTTAATTGAATTGACGTTGGACGTTAATCGGTCTTTGAGACGCGTTACGATTAAATTTGGAATTTAAATCGAAAAAGGTTTAGGTTATTGATAAAAGTGTAATATTTAATTTGGAATTGAATAAATTAGTATTAAATACATGTTAAATTAGATTTAATGATGTAGTTTAATTTAATTCATGAATTCGTACTTTAAGTACTTATTCGCAAAAACGAGTTTGACTCGAACAAAATCAAATCGTTGTTTTGAAATTGGATGATCACTTAATTATCAGATTAATTAATTTGATTAGATTGATTGCTAGCATGCTTATGTGTGTGAATACGTGGTTGTGTTTGAATGAATAATGTATATCGGATGGATATTAGTCGGGTGGGCAATTTTAGAAATTGTTGTAATAAATTCGATTTATTAAATTGGACCTGCGTGTCCAGCCTTATCACCTCTATTCTCTTTGTATTCTCTTCTCACCTATTCCCCTCTATGTATATGAGGTTTCTTTAGAAGTGTAGTGTTTAACGGGTTTAGAAGTAATACTAGTGCTAGCTTGAGTGAGAAACGGAGAGATTTGATCTAGGATCAAGTGTTAAGTATCCATCCGCATATCATTATTATTTATTTTCATACTCGTTTATTATGTATTTAGAATGCATGTTTAAGGGTGTATGATGATGAGACCTTAACAAAGATAATTAAATTGGTAGCCAATTTGCACGCGAAAAAACCCTCGTTAAATATCAAGCGTTTATTTCCTTCCATTGAGTGATTCTTACCTCAGATCCGAGATTGGCCGGGGGGTTGTTGGCCAAAGTCAAGCCCTTGTCCTTCGAACGATGTGTTTTAATCACGAGGTTTGTTCCATATCGGTGTCGTGTCCAAGTTGTGGTTGTTGGCCAAAGTCAATCACTTCTTGTCCATTGACATTGATTACGAAGCTTTCCATGTCAATGGGTCCGCGCTTGACTGGGATCACTAGGTTTGTTGTGCCAAAGCCAAGGCCTAGTTGATTCAGAGGAAAAGGTTAGGTATATATTGGATTATATGGCATATATAAGATATATGTTTAGGACTTGGATGTCCACCTACTGGATCTAGGAGTTGGATTAGATCCAATTGATCTTAGAGATCTACTAGTAGTTAATTATCATACAATTGTTGGCCAAAGTCAAGATTGTGTGATATTTAACGGGGATCCTAGCCCACTAGGAAACACGGTTTCCCGAGTACTCGACAGAGGGGTTAGAGGCTCGACGAAAAAATAGTGGGAGGCAAGTATTGAATTTGCAACATTCGTTCGAATACTCGCTAAACGCGCTCATTATTTTTTACTCGTCATATTAATCAAAAGTATTAGTTGGACTAATATTTTATGTTGTTTTAAATATATATATAGTTGGACTATATACAAACTCATTCAATATATAGTTGATTTTATAATTGGATTATAGTAATCAATATAATTGAATTAAAATGATAGTTGATTTTATAATTAGATTATAGTAATCAATATTAAAATTATAGTTGATTAAATAATTGGATATTGTAATCATTATAATAAATAGTACCTTATTAATTGATTAAATAGTTGGACTATTGAAAATCAAGAAAGAAATTGAAAAGTTGAATCCTTTTAAATGCTTTAAATGATTTAATTTTCATATTGGGAATAAAATATAGGTTATTTATTTGATAAAATAACTTATTATGACTAAGCCCATAATTAAGCAAATAGTAGAGCATAAAATCTTTGGAAGATTTATGTGATGATGACTTTAGTGCTTAATTAATATACTTACAACAAAATCTATCTTTAGATTTAAAAGTATTAAAATTGCAATTAATTGAACATTCTAGTGGAGAAAAGTCAAAGTTTGCAATTGGGCATGTGCACAAGGTGCACATCATTCGATATTCTAAAACCCAAGGCTTGGCCAAAGGTTTGTGAAATATTGAAAAAGGTATTGAACATATCCCAAAGTGACTACCATTTGGATATGGAAGACACGAAGAAATTAAAGATAGGGAGAGGCTCTAACTTTAAAAATATTTGTCAAAGTTATGTTTACTACTAGTATTAAAATTGGATTTTAAATACTTAGTGTGGTACATAATACATATATGTATTGACGTTCAGAATCCGCTGTGGCTGGATACTGGCTTCAAGCCGAGATTTCTCTGCGAATTGGAAAACGGGACGAAAGTCGCTGTTTCGACCGTAGATACCTAAGTTTAGGAACTACCCTTCGGGTTGTGTACTTAAATTAGGAAATGTTATAATGTAACTAGTTTGACTAGAGACATTATCTCTATATCAGTGTTTAATCCGATGCGGATAAAACCTTTATATTCTAGAACACTAAAGTGTTTCATTATAAAGATGATACTGAGATAAATACATTAGATGTAAATAACATAATTTATATTTTGAATATAAATAAAAATCTCAACACTATAAATGACCAAAAATAGCTCAAATTGATTTGATCAATAGAGACTTATTTGTGGCATTGTTGTTTGGGACACAATAAACGAGACTCGTATATCCACACTTTTGAAGAGTGTGGGGTACTAGGACTGATTTGACTATTAAAATAAGGTCTACGAATCTAGTTTATTAGGTTTAAAAACCTAAAATACTATTTACTTGGTAATAGTAAAAGGGCCACCGATCTGTTAGCCCTATTCATGGTGAAGTAAGTGGGCCCATATCTAGCTAGGCTAGATGTGAACATGAATATTTCGTGACCTTAACGGATGTAGCATCACGTTGTGGTTATGTGTTTCTTTTGAAGAACACAGATCAGAAACTTTTGAAGTTTCGACACGAAGAAAACAAACAGATCGGCTATAGTGTTATTCCGCCACGGTAAGACCGAAATGGAAAATACTTAAGCAGTAAGTTTCATATATAAAAGAGTACGGTGTTCTTTCATGTGAGGACTCCTCCCGAGACACGTCGGTTAGACGGTGTGTCTGAACTAAAACCGAATTTTGTTGGACATGATAAGGTTTATCACGAGTCGCTCTGAGCTACTATTTCCTTCTACAGGATATGTATTAACAGTTCCAAACTTATTTAGAATAAGGTTCCATATAAATCTGTTTGACAGATATCATATAGGATATGAACAGGAAAGAAACGAGGTTTCTCATTCCTGATAATTTGGGTATGCCAGGCATAAAGTTTGGATGATACCAAACTAAGAACCCAAATTGGATTAGTGCCAATATAGGTTATCCTAAGGGAAACCATAAGTATAGTACTTATAAATCCCACATGAGAATAATGTGATTGTTGCTCACCATGCGGTTTTCCTGAGAGGAATACCGATATGCAGTGGTCAGTGGGAGGATAGTGATACTCAATGAAAATCGGAGTAATACTATTCATAGCACGAAGTCCTTAATGGAACACAAACAATTCATCTATGATGAATCTGTACCATTAATCTTCAAATACACAAGAAATCGGGTAGATCGGATAGAGTCAGAAAACAACCTAGGGTATGGGTTTCTGATCTAACCTCATTAAGATGTCAATCTTATGGAGGTGTACCATCCGACTACGTTATGGGGAAGTGATACGAGGTATCGACTCCCTGTTATGGCAAAGTGCCATGAGTCCGAAATGGATTCCATGTATAATGACTATTATGGATACTAGTTGTTGTACCACAAGGCGTTGTGCCTATGGTACATTATACGTCTTCAAGGAAGACATACATGGATGACAACATACCAACTTACAAAGCTAGGCTTTTGACGGAAAGGTATCGTTATCAACATTGTGTTAATAACGGTTCAACCTTTTACCTGTTGCCATGGTAAGTCCATTTTGAAGATGCTTGTTGATAACTGTATATTTCATTTATGAAATATGTCAGTTACAAATCAAAATCGCTTTCCTGAAAAGGAAACCTTTTGGAGGATGTTTACAACATCCTGACGATTTTGTATAACCGACAAACAAGGTTTGCGGTTATTCGATCCATGTTGGATCAAAGCAAGCATAAGGTTCTTGGAACTGACGTTTTGAAATAATCATAATGGTTTATGATTTAACTCAAAACGAAATAATTCTTGTGTATATAAGGAGGTTAGTGGGAGAGCGCACTGACAGTGAAATTCCCATAAAGCAATTGGTGAAAGCTTGGCTTTCATAGATATTCTTTCATAGAAATTCTCCGTAGAATTCTGGGGAGTAACAACCTTTATTCAAGGAATAAAGATCTACTGGGATAGATTTGGAGTTGGTTAACACTCTCTGGGAAATTGTACATTTAAAATGTACTTGTATTGGTGTCTCATACGCTTCGAGAATATGGAGTCACAATGGGTCAATCCAAGTGATAGTCACTGGATTGAACATTAAGAACATCTGTTAGTATCTGAGAGAACTAAAGATGTTGTCTTAAACTATGGAGAAGGAGAACTTGAAGTGACTGGGATCACTGCTACAAGTTTCCAAACAATTATATACTGCGGTACTATAAAGTTTGAATAACGGGACAGTGAGCTGGAAATCTTCCGAGCAAGATAACTGTTGCCGAATAAACAACAAATGCGGATTATTGCTGCAGCTGAGGCAGCAATAGAAGCCATTTGGGTCGATAATAAATCTAATTAGATTAGATATAGTTCTGTTAGCAGCTGAGCTAGGCGTCAGCACAGGCTAAAGAATTAAAGGTCTCATCAACGATCCAGATATATACTTCTATATCATCTGATTCGTTCGGATCATACATCGTGGCGATGTGATGATCGTGTAAATCGCGTCAGACGATAATTAAGCAAATCCGCTGAAGAAAACCTTTCCTCAGCAATTTGAACGAATTGTACATAGTTCGGGTGTTAGACACTCGAGTGACTGGCTATGTGCCAAGTGGGAGATTGTTGGACAAAATGACCCATATCGTCACTATTTGCACAGATCATTGTGTTGTTGTAGCAAATTAACTATGTGACAAGGAAATTGCACTCTCATCATTTGTGATTAGATCACCATAGATATATAAATGAAGAGAGGTCCCTAAGATTAGTTCATGGATTGAGATGATATGAGACAGTATCAGTCCACAAAGGATTAATCATTAAATATCCCTAGCCGTAGTATTATCGAGACTGGACATCGATAATGCGGAATAGGCTAGTATTGCACTTGTGTGCGTTGTGAGGGCACAACGGCATAGTTCTCATATATATAAGTGTTGGATACTTATGCAAGTGCGATAGGAGGTCGTGTTTCACCGATGGTACGGGAAACAGCTTCGCTCTGGATAGACCCCTCGGAATCCCATTGGTATTATGAATATGTGTCTATGGGAGGCCGAAATCAAGGTAGGTGTGTATAGTCTTAACCTGAGACTTACATCGCTAATGCTTACGACAATCGATATACTTTAGTTGAGGTCGTCTAGGACTGTAACCGGTTCTGTGTACGCCAATGCCGGGTATTTTGAGAATCGTAGTGTATTGGATGTGATGTCAAGACGGAAGTATCACTCCAGTCATAGTGGAGATGATGTCACGCAGGATACGGTATTAGTGCTCTTAAGAGATGCGCATCCAATCGTGATATTATGACCAGGTCATGAATATCCGATTATAGAGACTAGTTACCAGACATCCGATATGTGTTTCGGACGGGGCAGACACTTATCCAGCCCCAGCCCTAGCACGTGACTATCCGATACTGGGCCGATATACACAATACATTAGTATACTACGCTTGATACAGATCTTAATATTCTTTAATGGATATGTCCGGAGAATTAGGTAGACTTGGTGCTTTGCTAGGAGTCGACCTTGTCTCGTAAATCGGTAGAACGTAGTACTTGGTACGTACGTGATTCGGATACTCCGACGACCGTATTTACTGCCAGATTATCCGGGGATCTCATGGGTCGCTTCCCGATAATCCACCGATGACGCACAACTCGCACTCTTGAATAATCTGGGATTATAATAGAAAAGAGAGAAAATTAATCTAGGATTAATAACGGAGATATTTTATCCGGGATAAAATGTCGTCTAAAGAGAGAGAACGATTAATTTGGAATTGATCGATAAATTAATATATTCGATATATTAAATGAAATTAGATTTCGACGCGGAATTAAAATTAGATTCTAATTCGGGCAAACGAGTTAATTTAGAATTAATTCGTTAGCGACGTAAATAATAATTTCGCCAGACGCAGTTATTTATTTAAATTCGATTGAATTAACGTCGCGACGTAAGCTCGGTATTTCGGAAATATCGAACCCGAACGCGTGAGTGCACGTGGGCCCACTTTCATTTGGAAACGTGTGGGGCCCACATGACACATGTCATTTTATGCATTATTTTATTCTAATGCATGCATGTTGATAGTGTACAATGCACTCAATGTTATTGCATGGAAATTGAGTGTTTGACACTCTAAGCCATTGCATGTTTGTGTCATAAATTTATTATTAATTTAATAAATATTATGGCATAAATATAAATTGATTTTTGGTAAATCATTTTTTAACTTAACACAATTTTATCTCTCTCAAAATGCTCTCTTCTCTCACGCCCAATGAAGGAATTGTTCACTGGTTTGGAACCAGAAATGGCGTGAACAAAGGGAGGAAGCGAAGAGTGGTTTCTCATGGTGAGAAATCAAGTGCTATCACACTTTCAAGTCTTGCGAAGGTGGTAGGGAGGTTCGACCATGAGGCGGGACTCATCCGATGGAGTTTGGAGCTTCGTTTTGAGACCCGAAACTGCCAAGACAGTGAGCATGGACTGGTTGCAGTGGCGTGACAAGGCAGTACGTTTTTGGCCTTGATTCGTCTTCAAATCGACATAACCGATCAATGTGAGTATTCCGCTACCTCCGTTGATGTATTCACGCATTATTCATGTCTTGATTTGATCTTGGGACCTAGATTTTTACCAACAGTACTTGGCTCTGGGGGAATGTTACCTCCCCAGTCCAAAGAGGACCGAATCGGTGGGACGTAACCCGACCACGAGCTTAGGAAAACACTTGGCTCTGGGGGAATGTTACCTCCCCAGTCCAAAGAAGACCAACTCGGTGGGACGTAACCCGACCCCGAGCTTAGGAAAACACTTGGCTCTGGGGGAATTTTACCTCCCAAGTCCAAAGAAGACCGACTCGGTGGGACGTAACCCGACCCCGAGCTTAGGAAATCACTTGGCTCTGGGGGAATGTTACCTCCCCAGTCCAGAGAAGACCGACTCGGTGGGACGTAACCCGACCCCGAGCTTATTTAGCCAATTAGCCTCGGCGGTACTAATCCAACCCCGAGCCGACTAGTCTAACGGCCTTGGCGGAACGAAATCCAGCCCCGAGCCGGGTAATTTTTGGGACTTATAGAAGGGAAGTGAATCAACCTTTGAAGCCCTACCAAATCCGGCATGGGCGTCCCCTTGCCAGTCTGGCGAAAAAACAAAAACAAAACTTTGGAAAATAGGATTAAAAGGTGGGAGTGACTTAGCACTTATCCCAAAAATGTTTTTGCAAGTATAAACAACAACATGGATGCTTCAAGATAGCGTCCTGTCCGAGGTCTCCAAAACACAATTCTGAATCTTTCAATTCAGTGTCCCGGCGAACCAGGATTTGGATCAGAGAGCGTTTAAAATGGTAAGGACACATCCTCTATACGTCGGGTCACTAAGGAGCCTGTATATTTGTGCAAGGGCTCCTCCTTACCGCGCTGGAGCAGGCACACGTCACAGGGGCTTAACGCCTCCCCGTGCTACGCCTCTCTTGGATCCAAATGATGAATGGATCAAAGAGTGTACGGGATACTAAGGGCACATTCCTCCTTAGATCCGGCATCACTGGAGCTAGCAATCCTCACGGGGGCATCCTCATCCCCCGTGCTATGCTTTCCCACGGATCCATTACATCGGGTAAGTGAGGATCAAAAGAGTACTCGACACATCAAAGGCATGTTCCTCCTTATGTTCGGTAATACTGGAGTAAGCAATCGCCACGGGGTATCATCTCTCCCTGTGTTATGCTTCTCACGGATCCTATGCATCGAGTATGTCCCTGAGGACCTCGAGCCAAAAGAGATACTTGGTTCTGGGGGAATGTCCCGTCCCCAGACCAATTAGCATAACTCGGTGGGACGTACCCGAACCCGAGCCGAATAATAAAGTGGCCTCGGCGGAACGAAATCCAGCCCCGAGCCGAATAACCAAACGGCCTCGGCGTAACGAAATCCAGCCGCGAGGTGTATTAAAGCTTTTTGAGGGCATTTTCTTCCCTTTGTTCGGTGGTGTTTGGAGAAGGTAATTACCACGGGGGTGTCATCCTTCCCCGTGCCATGCTTCTTATGGATCTATACCTTCGTCCTCGCTTTTTAATGCTTGTTTGGAGTTGAACGATTCTGGTGTGACTTTATGCTTTCTTTATGGTGGTAGTCATGATCGGATAGTTGCGAGTTTCATGCTTTTGGGCTTTGGACTGTCGTATTGAGTATGTCTCCGGGTTTTTTGAATATGGTTTTGCAAAGTTTATTTTTTAGAAGAGCGGGTGGAAAAAGAAAGTTTTTATTTATACTCGGGGACATACTGCCCTTCTTACAACTCTCTATGGGTCATTTTGAGAGAGGCTCTATATTCAAATTTCTGTCCTTTATTTGTTCGCTGCAAACGAAAAGGAGGAAGGGAGAGTTCACTGGAAGTATTTTTTCAACATCTCGGCGTTCCATGGCTTTTTTAATTTTGTGCCGTCCAGCTGTTCTAGGATGTATACTCTTGGCCTTACTACTTTTACCACATTGTAGGGCCCCTCCCATTTGGCGCCTAGCGAGCCTTCCTCTGGCCTTCGGGTATTTAGGGTGACCTTTCTTAGCACCAGGTCGCCCGGGATGACGGTGCGTGTCCGAATCCTTTTATTGTAGAAGCGGGCCATCCTTTGTTGATAGATTGCTGTTTTTATGGCCGATCTTTCTCTCTTCTATTCGATTAGGTCGAGGTGGTTTCTGATAAGTCCTTCATTCTGTTTGCTTTCGTAGTGCTGGACCCTGTGGGAGGTCACCCCAATTTCTGCTGGGATGACAGCTTCATATCCGTATCCTAAGGAGAACGGGGTTTCTCCTGTGGAGTCTTTATAGGTTGTCCGGTGTGCCCATAATACTTCTGGTAATTCCTCGACCCATAGGCCTTTGCTGGATCCAAGCCGAGCTTTCAGGTTAGCCTTGATGGTTTTGTTTGTTGCCTCGACTTGTCCGTTTGACTTGGGATGGGCTGGTGTGGCGAACCTTAGGGCGATCTGGAGGTCCTCGCATAGTTTTCTGAAGCCTTTGCTATCAAACTACTTCCCGTTGTCAATGATGATGGCTCGGGGAATTCCGAATCGGCAAACGATATTTTTCTTCAGGAATTCAGTGGCTTTTTTCTCCGTTATGGTGGATAATGGCTCTACTTCCACCCATTTGGTGAAATAGTCTATGGCCACGATGGCGTATTTTTCCTGTCCTTTCCCTCGTGGCATTGGCCCAATGATGTCTAGTCCCCACTGGGCGAACGGCCAGGGACTGAGCAGCGTAGTTAACTGTTCTGTTGGTTGGTGGTGTAGATTTGTGTTTTTCTAACATCCTTCGCACTTGCGGGCCACTTCTATGCCGTCCTGGTGCATGGTCGGCCAGTAAAAACCTTGTCTTAGGGCTTTGAAAGCAATTGAGCAACCCCCGGCGTGGCTTCCGCAGATGCCCGTATGTATCTCTCTGAGTACATAATTCACCTCTTCTTCTGCTAAACATCTTAAGAGTGGGACTGAGTAACCCCTTCGGTAAAGTACCCCGTTGATTAGGGAGAATCAGGTGCTTTTGTATCTTAACTTCCTGGCCTCCATTTTGTCTCCTGGTGTTTCTCCTGTTTCCAGATATTTTCTGATGGGTTGCATCCATGATGTTTTGCTTTCTTTATCTAGAACCTCTACTTCAGATTCCCCTACGCTCCTTTCCCGGATGTAAATTAAAGAGATTATTCTGGGGTGCTCGGCTTTTGTTGAGGAGGCGAGCCGTGCCAGGGAGTCTGCTTCACAATTGTCTTCTCGGGAGATTTGTTCGAAGCGTACATCCCCCATTTTCCCAGTTAACTTTCTCACTTCGGTCAGATAGGCCATCATGCTAGGCTCTTTGGCTTGGAATGTTCCCTTTAGCTGCTGAATGGCTAACTGTGAGTCACTCTTACTACCACATCTCGGATCTTCAGTACCGTGCATAGTCTTAAACCGCCCAGTATTGCTTCATATTCTGCTTTATTATTGGTCGCTACGAAAGCGAATTTCAGGGCGAGCGGGATTTCTTCTCCTCTGCTGTTTTTCAGGATGACTCCCGCACCATTGCCTTGTGTGCTGGCGGAACCGTCTACAGACATCTCCCATTTGTCCTCCTCTATAGTCAGGATCTGGGGTTCGGTAAATTAGGCGACAAAATCTGCCAAGGCTTGTCCTTTCACTGCTGCTATCGGGAGGCAGGAGATGTCGTGTTCACTTAGCTCTACCGACCATTTTACTAGTCTGCCGGAGGCTTCTGGCCACTGCAGAATTTGTTTTAGGGGGTGATCGGTGTATACCCTGATAGGATGGGCCTGGAAGTAAGGCCGCAATTTCCGAGCTGCAGTGACCAATTAAAGGGCGACCAGTTCATGTACTGGATATCGGGTCTCGGCGTCTAGGAGGGCTTTGCTGATGTAGTAAACAGGTTTCTGGACCTTGTCGGTTTCTTGTATCAGTACCGAACTTACTGCTCGCTCCGAAACAGCCAGATATAAGTATAATGTTTCCCCTGGGAGTGGTTTTGCCAGGAGTGGGAGTTGCACTAGATAATGCTTCAGCTGCTGGAAGGCTTCCTCGCACTCTGGTGTCCAGTCGATATCCTTCTTTTCTTTTTGGATCACTTTGAAGAAAGGGTGGCATTTATCAGTTGCTCGTGATATGAACCGATTGACCGCGGCCACTCTACCGGTCAGACTCTGTACTTCTTTCACTGTTTTGGGGGATTTTAGGCCCAGTATTGCCTGGATCTTCTGTGGGATTGCTTCGATACCTCGGGCACTCACCATGTAACCTAAAAACTTTCCTGAGGCTACCCCGAAGGTACATTTTTATGGATTGAGTTTCAGGTTGTGTCTCCTTAATAGCTCGAAGGTCTTTTTTAGGTCGGCCATGTGATAGCTTGGTTCTTTCGACATCGTTATCATGTCATCGACGTAAACTAGCATTGTCGTGCCGATGAGAGGTTTAAACACTTTGTTTACCAACCTTTGGAAGGTTGCCCCAGCATTTTTCAGTCTGAAGGGCATTACTCTGTAGCAGTAAAGTCCTTGATCGGTAACGAAAGTGGTTTTCTCTTCGTCTGCATGGCACATTTTGACTTGGTTGTATCCGGAGAAAGCATCCATAAAGCTCAGTAATCCTTGACAAGCTGTGGCGTCCACTAGCTGGTCTATGTTCGGCAAGGGGAAGCTGTCCTTTGGGCACGCCTTGTTTAGGTCGGTGAAATCGACACACATTCGCCACTTGCCATTGTGTTTTCTGACCAACACTACGTTTGATACCCAATCTGGGTACCTTGCCTCCCTGATGAGACCTACCTTTAATAACTTCTCGACCTTGGCTGCTATTGCTTTACTCCTTTCTTGATTGAAGTTCCTTCTCTTTTGCCTGACCGGTTTGCGTGACGGGTCTACTGCTAGGCGGTGATTGATGAATCTTGGGTTGATCCCAGGCATGTCATTGTATCCCCAGGCAAAGACGTCCGGGTATTCTTTCAGGCATTCTAGTAGATCTCGTTGTAGAGATTTTTCCAGGCCTCCCCCTATTTTTATGCTTTTTCCTGGCCCGTAAAGTTCTATTTCTTCTGTCTCTTCAGCTGCAGTGAGTCGGGCATTTTTGTTTGGCCGAGGCCCAGGGCTTCTGTTTTCTTCTTCTTCACCCAGGCTTCTTTGTCGTTTTCGGGTATATTCTTTGATGCAGAGAATCTCTCGTGAGGGAGTTGCGAAGCAGCTGCGAGCTGTTTTCTAGCTTCCGCATATGATTCCGATCCCCTCCCGGGTGGGGAATTTCAGTTTCAGGTGGTAGCAGGACATTGCGGCTTTTGTTTTCATCATGAAAGGTCGTCTGACAATGGCCTGGTAGCTGCTCATGCAGTCCACTACAGTGAAGTCTGTCATGATTGTCCGGGTCCGAGGATATGTCCCGACTGTCATTGCCAACTGTATCCTTCCCAGTGGGATGACGGCTGATCCTCTGAAATCGTATAGAGGAGTGTTGTCGTTGGTCAGGGCTGCATACTCTACCCTTAGGTCATCCAGTGCTTCTCTGGAAATTATGTCAACTGCGCTTCCGGGGTCCACTAGGATTCTGTCTACTTCTGACCCGCTAATTACTCCCTTGATTATTAATGCATCGTCATGAGGTAAACTTACCCCTCGGGTATCCTCATCGGTAAACATTATCGGTACCGACCGGCTTCCCTGAAGTCCTGTGACCTGCTCTGTTTCTAGGACGTCCGGTCCTCGAGTTCTGCTGTAGTCTTTCCTTGACCGGTTAGAGTTTCCGGCCAGTGTTCTCCCTCCTACGATGATATTGATTTGGCGGCCACGTGCTATTTGTCTGGCCGTCATAACTTCGGGGTTAATGTATTTGTTCAGATATCCGTTTCGTGCTAGGTCTTCCATCTGTTCTCGCAGATCTTTACACCCGTCCGTTGCATGTCCTCTGGAGTTGTGATGTATGCAATAAGCTTTTTGGTTCCTCTTGTTCGGGGGAAATCTTCTTTAGTCGGGTTCTACTAAGAGGCCTTTCCCCTGGATCTCCATGACAACTTGTCCCAGTGGTTTCTTTAGGGGAATGTATGCATCTTCCCCGACACATGGTTTACTTGGGTCGGCGCCCTTCTCTATTGGTTGTCACGGTGCAGTGGTTTGAACTCATTGTGTTTCGGGGGTGGTCTTCTGGATTCTCTTTCTACCCGGCGGGGAGCGCCCTCCCTTGTGGTTCTTTCTCTGATGGTGTTCCCTTTTCGGGATATTTTCGTTTTCTAATAAAACGAATTTTCGGGCCACCTCCAGGGCGGTTGCGTAGTCCGGGTGTCTTGGATCCTTTGATGGGTCCATAGCCTCCCGACTTTCAAGGCTCCCTTCAAGCTTTCCAAGGCCTCGGGGGATTCATACCCTCCGACTTCGAGTACCATATTATGATATCTTTCAATAAATATTTTCAAAGGTTCATCGTCTCCTTGTTTCATAAGTCTTAGTTCTCCAATTTTCCTTCTGGGGCTAGGCTTCTATACCATAGGATTGCCGGTCCGGCTAGAGTTAAGGGGAATACTTTGCAAATGGCGTCCCTTGTTACCCCTTGTACCTCCATTAGTAGGACGAAGCCTTCGATGTGGGTTTTGGGATCGGTATGGCCCTTGTATGGCGTCATGGTTGGCATGCTGAATCTTTTTGGGAATTTCTCTGACCTTATTTCTTCTGTGAGGGGGGTCTCATCTTTGCCGTCCCGGACATCTCCTCTGTCTGTATTGGGGAATACTCCCCATTTGGCTAGCTCCTCCCGTAACCAAGATTTCATGCTGCTGTCCTTGGTTCCATGCCTCCTCCTGCGGTTTCCTTTCTTTCTATTGTCTTGGGCGCGATACTTCTCAGGCCCGGTATCTTCCCGCACTCTCTCGTCATATTCTTTTTCTCTTCTCCCAGTGTTGTGAGGGTTATCAAAGGAGGAGTCTGGTGACGATTTGTCATCCTCCTCCTCCCACATGTCCTCAGTTTGGGAATCTTTCTGCACCACCACAGATCTTACCCCGTAGGGACCCTTCCTCCGGGGTCTGTCATCCTCACTTATATCAATAATTCTCTTTCCTTCTGCTATTTCGTTCCTTCGTCGGATAGTCCCGGTCTAGAATTTTCTGTCGTGCACTCCTTCTATCTTTTCCAACCGGTCTACTATGGTTTTTAGCAGGGTTTGATTTTCCTCCCTTTCTTTCCTTAGGTTCTCCTCGATTTTCTCCATCCAATCTGCAGCCGAGCTCCCTGATGATTGGTGGTTTCCGCCTTCCGCCATTGTCTCACTACGCGAGTTACTTTTTGTTGAATCCCCACAGACGGCGCCAATTGTTGACGGTGGATTTTGGTCTCAGGGTAATATAGGAATATCACTTATGAGGTAATCCTCCTTCAATAGTGAATTTGTTTGGTTATGGGGGACCAAAAGCAAATTTAGCAAAAAACAGATAAACACGCCAATCAACAAGGAGATTTAACGTGGTTCGGTGGATTTGGATCCGACCTACGTCCACGGACACAAACATGATGATACTTTTATTAATCAAACACTCTTTTCAGGTCTCTTTTTGTTTTTTACAAGTCAGAGCTTGATGATTCTGATGCCCTTACACATACTCTGCCCTCCTATTTATAACAATACAGAAATCAGACTCCTATTTGTATAAGAATTCCTAGTTGAATCAGTGTCCTCCTCTTGCAAGGATTCCTAGTCTAACATTGCCTTCACTTTTCATGTTCCTTTTTGGCTTCTGACTCATTACTTTTCCTCGTGAAAGTAGGATAACTTGTTATCTTATCTGCAAGAATAGGGTGTCATCTTCTTGAGCATATCTCGCCATCTGGTCGGTCTTCATGAAGTCGGTCATGATAGTCCTTTGTGCTGAGAATGCTGCTCTCGACCTTATAGTGCCCGGTTATCTGAACCCAGGTGCTCGGTAACCGATCATAACCTGCTCGATCTGAAACCAAAATGTGCTCGGTCTTTATGGCTGGTCTGAAACTGCAAGGTGTTTGGACCCTTAAAGTGGTCGGGTCGGCTTAAACGATCTCTCCTAAGGAAGGAATTACTCTTCTGTCCTCGTCGTGTTGCTTTAAATATCTTAATGCCTAAAAACACCATCAACAGTTTTAATTATTTTGGATTGGGCTTGGAGGCTTGATTCTTTGGGCTTGGGCGTGTGGCTTTGGATGAGTGCAGGGGTTCGAGGCTTAATATTTTAAAACAGGGATTAATCGTGCGAACCCGAGGCCAATTAGCAAGTTAAATTTTTTGATGTATTTATTTCTTGAATTTTTCCCTTCCGACGTCTATTTCCCACGACTTCCGTAACTTAAAGGGTAGTGCCTCCATACGAGGCTCATCATTGGGCTTTCATGCAAAAATGCAAGTGTCAACGACTGTTTAATTTAGGTGTTCCGGGAGGAGTCAATTGTGAAAGAATACCATACTCTTTCAAGTAATCGAGAAACTCATTGCTTAAGTACTCTCCACCATGGTCCGACCGTAGTGTTTTAATACTTTTATCGGTCTGTTTTTCTACTTCGTGTCGAAACTCTTTGAATTTCTCAAAAGTTTCTGACTTGTGTCTTATAAGATACACATAACCATAACGCGATGCATCATCCGTAAAGGTTACGAAGTATTCTATCCACCTCTAGCCTTGCTAGATATGGGCCCACATACATCATTATGAACGAGGGCTAACAGTTCGGTGGCACATGCACCTTTACCGCTAAAAGGTGTTTTAGGCATTTTGCCTAATAAACAAGATTCGCAGAGGTAATATGAATTTGGATCAAATCCATCCAAGTATCCACTCTTCGAAAGTGTGGATATACGAGTCTTGTTAATGTGTCCCAGACGACAATGGCACATATAAGTTTCATCTTTGTTACTTAATTTAAGCCTTTTGTTTGTCATGTTATATGTTTGAGATTGATTTATATTCAAAATATAAAGACCATTATTAACATCAGCACTACATATCTCAAAATTATTTTTATAAACAAAACATCCGGTGTTTCTGAATACAGAAGTATACCCACATTGGGTTAAACAAGATACAGATATAATGTTTCTTGTCAAACTAGAGACATAATAGCAGTCTGATAAATTAAGCACATGCCCCGATGGCAGTTCCAAAATATAGGTCCCAACTGGCAAAACGGCGACTCTTGTCCCATTTCCAACTCGGAGGTTGATCTCTCCTGACGCCAGTCTCCTGCTAATCTGCAGATCATGCACATCAGTACATATATGAGTACCACAACCAGAATAAAAAATCTAATTGTTAAAACAAGAAGTAGACATGTTTATTTCAATAACAAACATACCTGAAGCCGGTGTCTTGCCCGCTTTCACTTCCTTCATGTGCGCCTTGTACTCATGGCAGTCACGCTTCTAGTGACCCCGTTTGCCACACTATAGGAAGACATCTTGGGATCTGTCATTTGTCTTCCCATAAGATTTTGATGATTTGGCCTTGCCCTTTCTCTTCTTTTTCTTCTTCTTCACACCTCCAGAAACCTTCGACCAAGCCTTGGCATTCTGAGATGTCGAAGCAAAGTGCCATTTAGAAGCTCATTTTCTGCCTCTCTCAGCATTGCCATCAACTCTCAAAGAGTCTTTTCTTGGTTCATCATATTATAGTTCATGATGAACCCGCTCCAGTTGTCATGGAGAGACTGTAAGATCAAATCTATGGAAGTC
The DNA here is from genome assembly GCA_019454045.1 of Zanthoxylum bungeanum. Taxonomy (NCBI): domain Eukaryota; kingdom Viridiplantae; phylum Streptophyta; class Magnoliopsida; order Sapindales; family Rutaceae; genus Zanthoxylum; species Zanthoxylum bungeanum. The sequence goes on along the minus strand of SKCR01038325.1, from coordinate 158,713 downwards.
TCAGCCTCAAAGGTTATGCCTAGCTGACCCAGTTGTTAGATGTAAGCAATCATCTGAACACATGGTGCTCAATAGATGTACCGTCTGACATACGAGGGCAAAAGAGCTTCTTCTGTAACTCATACTTCTATGATATGAGGTTAGATCGATGAAGGTCCCTCAATTTCAACATCATTTCGTGGGGATCCAATCCCTTATTTTGACGATGAAATTGTGGGGTCATTGTAGCAAGCATGACAGATTGAGCAGTTGAGTTGTCATCACTGTGAGTCTTCCAAAGCTCAAGCTCAAATGGCTGCTCAATTTCGGGCTTAGGCCCGAGAAGTCTCTCTATCGTATAGAGCATCTTCTCAGCTCCCAGGACAATCCTGAGGTTCATTTCCCAGTCAGGAAAGTTCGCACCATTAAAGATATTTTCGCTATGATAATGTCCTGAACGTTGATCTTTCCGGCCATCTTAATTGTAATAGTCTAACTATTCAATTAACGATTACAGGTACAGTCCAACTTTTAAAAGAAAATTAGAAAATATTAGTCCAACTAACATAAATATATAATGACGAAAATTATTTGAAAGCGCGTATTTGGCAAGTATTTAAACAAAATTGTAAATTCAACACTAGCCTCCCACTATTTTTCAGCGAGCCTCTAACCCTATGTTGTGTACTCGGGAAACCTAGTATCCTAGTGGGCTAGGATCCCGTTAAATAACATACAACCTTGACTTTGGCCAACAAGCTGTATGATACTTAACTAGGTAGATCTCTAAAATCAATTGGATCTCATCCAATTCCTAGATCCGGTAGGTGGACCTCCAAGTCTGAAAAATATATCCAATATATTTCCTAACCTTTTCCTCTGAATCAACTAAGCCTTAGCTTTGGCTAAACAAGCTTAATAATTCCAGTTAAGCGGGACCCATTGACAGTGGGAAAGCTTCGTAATCCATGTCGATGAACAAGAAGTGACCTTGACTTTGGCCAACAAGTCACAACTATTGGGAAGCGGCCGCGAGTGCGCATCGGAAAATCAAGAAGAATCAAATTATGATGTCGCTATCTCTTTGCCCAAAACCCATTTGTTTTGATTATTCTATAAGCCTATGCATGTTACTATATATTCTAAGCATAAAAAATCATAAAACATGCAAAGAAAATAAACCTAAACATGCTAACTTTCATAAGAACTCTAATTAAAATTAAGAAAGAAAAAGACTTACTTGAATTGAAGACTCCTCCTGTCCTCCCTCCAATCTACAAGCTTTTCTCGAACTCAACAAGCTCTTCCATGTTCCAAAGAGCCACCCAAGTGTGTGGCCTCCAAAGGTGCACACACCAAAGCCAAAATTCAACGGCAAGACTACGCCTTGAGTGCACGGGTATTTTGCCCTTGGTGCTAGCCTAGGCAAATACCTCAGAACTTTTAACTCGAGGTTACTCTAGTCAATTAGACTTAAGGATCCTCAAAATCAGTGGCTTACTCTTAAACTTTAAAGTTGCTCACTTATATAAACCCAATATATCAAAGGTTTGGTGCAAAAATTTGTAACGAATTCATTGGGTTTATATAGGTGCTCAAAAGATAACAAAATTAATTAAGAATCCGATGTGGGATATATGCTAATTTAATATTAGCCATTGGATCTTAATTTAGTGGTTTAATGAGATTATAAAATCCTAATAAGAGTTTGGGCCGAACTGGAATTCAAAAAAAATAACAAATAAATTTTTTTTTACTATTCACATTTTTTTTTATTCTAATTCCTAAAGTGCCCCTATCGTCATTCACCAATCCGTAAGCCACTATGGAACCTCATAAATGATCTGTTCAATAATTAAACACATTGAACCAATTATGAAGAATTCTTACAGCAATCATATATGCTGTTAAATTTGTACTGTGCACTGTTAACCATTTATCTCGACTTTGTTGTGTGTGACCTTTTGCGTTCCCCTCAAGTGGGACATGAAATGAATCGTGATAATTTAATTGAACATAAATTATCCTTCGATCAAATGGTCGTTCGATTTCAATGACCAAGGTTGACATCTAGCAATATGCCAAGGCCCCAAAATGAGAAGGAAATATATATATATACTCATTTTGTATGCAATTTACATATGATATGGTCCCTCGACTCACTGTATCCCCACCGTTTGACCTAGGGTATGGAAAGTGTCTACCTATATAGTCAAAGGTATGATATTGATAGTGTCATGAATCGTGCTAACCCAAGAATCTCACATGATTCCTCCGCTGCGGCCACAGTCTCAAGCATTGATCACACATATCGACCCGTGAACTGGAATACTACTCTTATAAGAAGATATTATCCGAGAGAGTGGTGATTCTCTGTTGTATCTTTATAAACTTCATGTGTTTCAACAAATGACCCAATAATACCCTTATAACCGGATCTTTTGAACCGGGGAATGGAAATGTCAAAGTTATTTGATCCACACATAAGATTGTAAAGACCTCAAGTCTAAGGACTAGTCATACAATCGATACATGAAATTTCTCACAGACACATGGGATAAACACTCCATGTGAAAACTTTCGGTGGTCAGTTTGATGGACACGATCAACTCATGCATCCATGTGATACACCAAGCGGACGGATCTCCGCTAGTAGCCTATGAGATCGGCTACCCCACTGAAGGGCAAATCATATCATCATGCTAGTCTCTCTGCTTTGTGAACGCCCAGATTATTCATAAAACTATGACTAGGAACGTTTGAGAGTAATGATTCTCATATGGCATGGAAGCCATCATCTTATTACTCCAAGGGCTTTATTACAGTGTTTGATGATTCATATAAGTTATGTAAGACACGTATAATAAAGATTGCTATTTTATTAATTAATCAAAATATTAAAAATACATGTACATATAGCCCATCCACAAGTTGGGTATAGGGCATATCCCTAACAATCTCCCACTTGCACTATAGCCAACTAGTATGAATCTGGACACCATACTCTCGGGTGTGCCTATCATGCTTTTGTTGAGTCAGCCCTTTAGTCAGAGAATCTGCAAGATTATCTTCTATGGGTATTTTCTCTATAATAACTTCTTTTCTCTCAACAATCTCCCTGATGAGATGAAATCGCCTGAGTACATGCTTGGATTTCTGGTGGGACCTTGGTTTATTTTATTGAGCAATGGCGCCCGTGTTGTCACTGTATATCGTGACACCATTCTTTATCGTGGGAAGCACTTCCAACTCCGTGATGAACTTCTTTATCCAGAATGCTTCTTTAGCTGCCTCAGATGCTGTAATATACTCAGCTTCAGTGGTGGAGTCCACTGTAGTTGACGACTTTGAGCTTTTCCAACTGACAACTCCGACATTCATAGTAAACATATATCTTGTTTTCGATCTGTTGTCATCCCTATCGGTCTGAAAGCTCACATCATAGTAACCAATGACTTTCATCTCAGAACAATCTCCGTATGTCAAAAACACATCCTTAGTTCTTCTCAGATACTTGAGAATTGTTTTGACAGCTGCCCCATGCTGCTCACCAGGATTTGCCCGATACCTGCTCGTTATGCTAAGAGCATAAGAGACATTAGGTCTTGTACATAACATGGCGTACATTATCGATCATATTGCTGAAGCATAAGGGATCCTTTTCATACGCTATCTATCTGAAGGAGTATGTGGACATTGCTCCTTAGATAATTTGATTCCATGACAAGTAGGTAAATTACCTCTTTTGGAATCTTCCATTTTGAATCTTTTCAAAACTTTTTCTATGTACGTAGATTGAGAAAGTCCTAACAACCTCTTAGATCTATTACGGTAGATCTTAATGCCGAGGATGTAGGCTGCTTCTCCCAAATATTTTATGGAGAAATTCTGAGATAACCATTGCTTGGTGGCTTGCATCATGGGAATATCATTCCCGATGATTAATATGTCATCGACATATAATACAAGAAATACAACACCACTCCCACTACTTTTCCTGTAACACAAGGCTCGTCTACATTTTTGATGAAGTCAAATTCTTCGATTGTCTCATCAAATTCTATATTCCAACTTCTGGAGGCTTGCTTGAGTCCATAAATGGATCGTTTAAGCTTGCATACTTTATTATGATAATCCTTAGATGCAAACCCCTCAGGTTGTGTCATATACTCTACGAGGTTTCCATTAAGGAAAGCTATTTTGACATCCATCTGCCAAATCCGATAATCCAAGTGTGCAGCTAGTGCCAGTAAAATTAGAATGGACTTTATCATTGCAACAAGCGAGAAGGTTTCATCATAGTCAATTCCTTGGATTTGTCTATAACCTTTCACCGCCAACCTAGCCTTATAGGTTTGGATGTTGCCTTCTACATTAGTTTTACGCTTGTAAATCCACTTGCAGCCTGTGGGTTTTATCCCTTCAGGTGCATCCACCAAGTCCAAGACTTGATTCGGATACATAGAGTTTATTTCGGATTTCATGGCCTCAAGCCACATGACTGAATCAATGTCACGCATTGCTTCGTCATAACTGGTGGGATCGTCATTATCAATGACATGATCATGTTCCTTATCAATATGGAAACCATATCTTTCAGGCTCATGTCTTTCCCTACCAGACCTTCTAAGTTCATAACCTTGTGGTTGTTCCGTCGCTGCCCTTTTGAGGGGCCTGGGGTTTAGTTCTATGTTATTTTGTTCTTCTCGTACCTCATCGAGGTCAAGTATACTCCCACTATGTTTCTTGAGAAGGAATTCATTATCTAGAAATTTAGTATTTCGTGAGACAAATGTTCTTTGTTCATTTGGGACGTAGAACACATATGCTCTTGAGTTCAATACATATCATACAAACTTACATTTAATTGCCCTATCATCCAATTTTTTAGTTTGTGTGAGCTTAACATAAGCGTCACATTCCCAAACTCTTAGCTCACTAAGACTATGACGTTTCCCAGACCATAACTCATATGGTGTTTGACTAATAGTCTTGGAAGGAACTTGGTTTAGTAGTAGTGTTGCAGTTTCTAAAGCAAGACTCCAAAATGAAAGAGGTATGTCAGTGCCTGGCATCATTGATCACACCAAATCTAATAATGTCCTTTTCTCATTTTGGAGACCCCATTATGCTGTGGAGTTCCTGGAGGAGTCCACTGGGAAATAATGTCATTTTCTCCCAAGTAATCTTGAAATGTGTCGCTTAAGTGTTCACCACCTCGGTCAGACCTTAGTGACTTAATACTTTTATTAAGCTGGTGTCCTACTTCAGCTTTGAAGTCTTTGAATTTCTCAAAGGCTTCAGATTTGTACCGCATAAGGTACACATACCAATATCGCGAGTGATCATCGATAAAGGTAATGAAGTAGGAGAATCCACCTCTAGCGGTGACTGACATTGGTCTGCATACATCAGAGTGTATGAGTTCTAATGTCTCCGCTGCACGTTGGCATTTACCTTTAAAGGGTAATTTGGTCCGCTGCACATTCTAATGTCTTGAGTTAACGTTGTATATATTAGAGGTTGAACATTCTTTGTTAGTTTGTAAGACATAGATACCATTATTCAAAATACCATCTCCTTATTTTATTTCATTGAAATAAATGGAACATTTATTACAACTTATTAGGCATGAAAAGCCTTTATTACATAAAGAAGAAATTGAAATGATGTTCTTTACTAGAGAAGGTACATAAACACAATCTTCTAAGTCTAAAACTAAACCATTCGGCAACACTAATGAATAAGTCCCCACGCACAATGCAGCCAGTTTTGCTCCATTACCCATGCGTAAGTCAACCTCCCCATGACGGAGTCACCCACTGTTTCTCAGGCTCTGCACATTGTTACATAAGTGAGTCCCACAACCGGTGTCAAGCACCTAAGTAGAAGGTTCAGAGTTTTGAGAATATAGTTCAATCATATACAACATACCTGAAGCATTGGGCTTCTTGGCCTCTTGGGCTTCCCTAGCTTCCTTGGCTTTCAAGGATCTGTAGTCTTTCTTCCAATGACCCTTATTTCCACAAAAGAAACATTTCCCAATTCCCTTTTTCTTCTCCACCTTACCATTGGGCTTTAGGTGATCTGGAGCCTTGGCCTTACCTTATTTTTCTTTGGGCCTCGTGACTTCAGGTCCGTACCCGTAAGCATGAGAGAGGTTTTAAGCTCCGGTTTCAAGTCCTTCTCTGCTTTCTTTATCAGATTGTGTAATTCTGCTAAAGTAGCTTCTTTATTAGATAGATGAAACTGCATAATAAAGTTAGAGAAGTTTTTGGTAATAACTGGAGAATTAGATCGTGATCTATCTCATGATCCATGATGAACCTGAGGTTGGCCAATTTTTCAATGTGGCCAATCATCTTAAGCACATTTCCACTAACAGATCCTTCCTTATACCTTGTTTGGAATAAGGCACATGACACTTGGAATCTCACGGTATGAACGGAAGTCGCATACAACTCCTTCAAGTGAAAGATGATGGTTTGAGCATCCATATCTTCGTGAAATTTCTGAAGTTCGTCCGACATAGAGCCAAGCATTATGCAAACTGCTTGCTTATCATCATCGACGTGTTTCTTCCAAGCATCAAATGTATTTTGGTCAGTATCTTCTGCGGGTTCAGGGGAAAATGGTCTTTCAAGAACATAGAAATTTTTTTCTTGTCGTATGATTATTTTAAGGTTACTAAACCAGTCATTGTAGTTGTCCCCTTTGAGCTTATACTCATCAAGGATTGAACGAAGTGATACTCTGTTTTCCATTTGAATGTTTGTTAAATATTTTAACCCATATGTTAGGAGAGAATGTTAAAATTAGGAATATGTCTTCATTAATGTTTCATAATAACATGGGCTTTTAATATTATGAAGTTGCTCCCACTCAATTGTTTTAAAATTTTAAGCAAATCGCACCAACCCCAATATGATGGATTTCTTGTGGGCAATGGTCCCATTATCATCATTTCATAACTCTGACTAGGGCCGGTCGTTATAAAATACGATAATTAGGTAGGTTCCCAACCAATTTATGATATATATCATAATTCATTTATCATTGGGTTGGGCAATCAAACATGCCGTATCTATACTAGTCCTTGTGGACACCCAATCTTTGCCACTAAGTTATAAGACCACGCCTAAGGGTCGATGCGTCTTATGACTCAAAAAGTCAAACCATTGTCAATAGTATGATTTAGGGATAAATTGGTATTGGTCAGTCTGGTAAAGCCTAGTCCTATCAATACGGTTTAAGCCCTTTGGGTCTATACTTTACAATGGGAGGCAAATTTTAGACTTAAATTATTATTGAGGATTTTTAGCAAGTTTAACTGAATAACTATCAAATGGATTCCTCCATTGAAAATTCCCTATATGGAGGGTGGATCGAACTCTCTTAAATATCTTTACCTCTTAGGCTCTTATTGCCTTGGTGACAGGAATAAACAATAGATCCTCCAAATTAGTCCAACACTTTAAACATGATTTAAGGTAAGCTTTGAGTAAATGATTATCTAGATGTCTTCACATCTTTTCCTTTTGGCTATAAAAATGTAGTGGGTGAAGGAAGACACCAAATCATTATCTAACTCTAGTAATACCTTTGGTTAAATTAACTTTAGTTTGGAAAGTTTTATTAACGCCTTGTGTAGGCACTGCATTTTCGCATATAAGTCTCGATGATGAGCCTCGTATGGAGGCACTACTCTTTAAGTTGCGGAAGTCACGGGAAACGGACGTCGGAAGGGAAAAGTCAGAAATCAATACCTTGTTATGTTGGAAATCTAATAACCATGTCCCAAGATCAAAACCAAGCAAGATATATATTTGAATGAACTAAAAGGAAGTAATGGCGGAAACAATACTCACAAAAGCCAAATGTGGATGCAATGGATGAAGCAAAAATGCTCCTATGTGCTGTGAAGATTTCGGCCAAGCAGTAAAGAGAAGCTCCAAGCTTTAGTTGATCCTTCCAAGCTCTAAGATGAGTTTCCCATAACACCTTGTATGATCCCTTGATGGTGCTAGCCAAAGATGTGTTCTTTATGTTCCAAACAAACACAAATTCTTCAAGCTTTTGCAACAAAAACCTGAAAATGGAGAGCCAAGAAACTGTCACAGTTTCGGTAATGAGAGAGGAGAGGAGGATCTGATTTTTTGTCTCAAAAATCAATTTATATTTATGTTATAATTATATTAAATAATAATATAAATATAACACAAACCATGCAAGCACTTAGAGTGTCTAACACTCAATTTCCATGCATTATCTTTGAGTGCTTTGTACACTATCTTCATGCATTGCATCTTGATTAAAAAATACAAATAATGACAAGTGTCATGTGGGCCCCACACGTTTCCAAATGAAAGTGGGCCCACTTGCACTCACGCGTTCGGGTTCGATATTTCCGAAATATCGAGCTTACGTCGCGACGTTAATTAAATCGAATTTAAATAAATAATTGCGCCTAGCGAATTTATTATTTACGTCGCTAACGAATTAATTCTAAATTAATTCGTTTGCCCGAATAAAATCTAATTTCAATTTCGCGTCGGAATCGAATTCCGTTTATTATATCGAATATAATAATTTTACGATTAATTCTAAATTAATCGATCTCTCTCTTTATACAGTACTTTATCCAAGATAAAGTCTCTCCGTAATTAATCCAAGATTAATCGAGTTTGAATCATACGTCATCGGTGAATCTTCGGGAAGCGACCAAGAGACCTCTAGATATGTTGGCAGTAAATCCGGTTGTCGAACTATCCGAACACGTACGTACCAAGTACTACGTTTTTACCGATTTACAAGACAAGGTTAGCTTCTAGCAAAACGCCATGCCTACCCAATTCTCTAGAAATATTCTTACTGGAATATTAGATCTATAACAGGCGTAGTATACCGTAGTATAGTGTATATCGAACCAGTATCGGATGATCACATGCTAGGGCTGGGGCTGGATAAGTGTCTGCCCCGTCCGAAACACATATCGGATGTCAAGCAACCAGTCTCTTTGAATCGGATAATCCTGACCTAGTCATATTATCCCGATGGTTGCAACCATTATAGAGTACTAGTTCTGAATCCCTCGCGATCATCATCTCCATATGTCTGAAGTGATACTTCCATCTTGACATCACATCCAATACACTACGATTCTCGATAAACCCAGAAGAGGTATACACAGAACTCGTTAAAGCCCTGGACCACCAAACCTAAATTTTACCGATTGTCGTAAGTACTAGCGATGCAAATCTCAGGTTAAGATCATATGCACCTACCTGAAGCGGACTCCCATAGACACGCAGACATACTACCAATGGGATTCCGCGGGGTCTATCCAGAGCGAAGCTGTTTTCCGTACCATCGGTAAAACACAACCTCCTACCGCACTTGCATAAGTATCCTATACTTAAATATATGAGAACTATGCCGTTGTGCCCTCACAACATGCACGAGTGCAGTACTAGTCTATTCCGCATTATCGATGTCCAGTCTCGATAATACTACGACTAGGGATATTTAATGATTAAACCTTTATGGATTGATACTGTCTCATATCATCTCAATCCGGAACTAATCATAGGGACTTTTACCATTTATATTTCTAAGTAAATAAATTACAAAACGGTAAAAGGCAATTTCATTACTACATAGTTAATTTTGTACAATAATACAATATCATTTACAAAATAGTGACGCTATGGGACATTACTGTCTAACATGTTAGACTTAATTCGTTCGCTTAGCTTCGGGTTTTCTCGTTGGATCTCTATTTTAAAATTCATCATTGGCCCAAAAACCCCGCAACCTACACCAAGCCACACACCTAAGCCCACACATCACCAACCACACGCCCAAGCCCATCAACTAACCATCTTACACGCCCATAAGCCTCCAAGCCCATTAAATCACATCCAAAAATATTCAAACACATTAAACACATGTTAAAATCCCATAAATCACCTTCCTAATTAAATTGAATCACCTTCCCTAATTAAAGAAATCAAATCAAATCCCATAAATCCCTTTCCTAAACTAAAACAATTCACCTCCCTAAATTAGAGAGATCATTTCCTTATAGCACACTAATTAAAAGATATCATAATAATTGCACAATATTTATTTCCTTCCCGAACAAGGACAACCATAACCCACTCTTATAAAAAGAGACATAAACCAAACCCTTCCCCCTGGCTAGCTCATTCACGGCAATACATAAGGTAATAGCCCTAAGCTTCACGCCCCCCTACACCCTCTCTTCCATCACCGACTGAAAAAAAATAACAAAAACCACAACACACGAGTAGCCCTCTCACACATGCACAGACACCTTGCTAGCAGCCCTCTAACTCACACATAGACATCTTGCACGCCACCCACACACACACCTTGCACGGCCCCATCACACACGAGCAAACCTCACACACGCCATGAAGAAACACAAACACCCAATCCCTTAGCCGACAACACATGAATCCACGCATGAAGACAAACTCCACCGATTCCTTAAACAAATAAACAACCTCCACTGACTAGCGAACAAAACACATCAAACTAACTAAACAGTCCCTTACATCACCAAAATTACCCCATCTAAACAGCCTCTATATCACCGAAACAAAACCCTCAAATAGCAGCCCCTGCATCACCCAAAAAACAGTCCCTAAACACCAAAAAAAAATAGCGCCTGAAAATAGTGTCAAAACTGAGACGAAAGCAGCAGCGAAACCGAATCGGAAAGTGGAGAAAATATTGAGTAAAACGGCAGTGGAACCAAATCAGAAAACCAGAAAAGTTGCGGAGCATTAACCCTTCTGGCGACGTCCCAACGCACTTCTGAGAAGCGACTTAAAAGGTAAGACCTGTGGGCACACTTTGTTATATTTTATTTTGTTATCCAGGACACGGCATGCTTGGTTGGACGTGAAATATGTCCAACCGGGTGTTCGAAATCCTATATCAAAGACGAACAAACTCTTGGTCACATCTTTCTTTGACGTTCCGTTATTTATTTATATCACATTTATTTCATATTATTAGCTTTTTTTATCATATCGTATTTAATTCACGTTTATTTCCAAGCATGATCGCCCCTTTAGTTATTTCTTTCACGATAAGAATTTAATTATCTCTCTTTAATATTTACGCTTAGACAATTATCATTTATTTATATTTCCGCATTTATTTACTTAGTGTGTTCATGAGATTGTGTGCATGCCGTTATTTTGACTTACTTTTATGCATGCAAACTTAGATATAGGTTATATGCAAACTTAGATATAGGTTGTATGTGAACTTAGATGTAGGATATCTTGCATATGTATGTTGCATAGACTCTGTTATATTTTCACATAAATCCGTTCATTACAAGTGGCATAAGTAAGAGACCATTCCGAACCCAACGGTTTGAGGTCTTCCCTGGCGAGGGGTGAGTGCGGCCTTAAATCATTTTCCCAGTTCACACTGGGTGGCGACTCCATTTTATTTCTCCGGTTTAGTTCCCTCGTGGGCTACTCCGTACTCCCGACTAGGTCGCGAGCCTGGAACAACATCGCCGATTTCTGTGTCCTACACCTTGGTCCCACCCTACTTGTATCTTTTATAATGCCTTTTATTATAAACAAGTGATTTATATTTATTAGCCTTAAAGGTAATAAATCTCTAAGTTCATCATGGAATAGTTACTTAGTTGAAGGATAAGCAATACACTCTTTATTTCCTTAGAAAGTCTCTAGATACTTGCACCTTAAAATAATCGTGCCAATTCTAATCATACATAGAGTTGTTAGGGATATGCCCTATACCCAACTTGTGAATGGGCTATATGTACATGTATTTGTAATATTTTCATTAAATTAATAAAATGGCAATCTTTATTTTACGTGTCTTACATAACTTATATGAATCATCAACACTGTAATAAAGCCCTTGGAGTAATAAGACGATGGCTTCCACGCCTTATGAGAATCATTATTCTTAAATGTTCCTAGTCATAGTTTTGTGAATAATCGGGGCGTTCACAAAGCGGAGAGACTAGCATGATGATATGTGTTGGTTTAAATCTAGGTCCCAAGATCATACAAGTCATGAAAACATGCGTGAATACACCAACGGAGGTAGCGGAATACTCAGATCGATCGGTTGAGTCGATTTGGAGACGATTGAAGGCCAAAAACGCACTGCCTTGGCGCATGAACTGCAGCAGTCCACTGTCTCCAAAAAAAAGAAATTTGAGATGCGAAACGGAGCTCCTAGCTTCGTCGGACGGATCCCGGCTCATGGTCGAACCTCCCTACCACCTTCGCAAGACTCGTAGTGTGCTAGCACTTGGATTTCTCACCATGAAAAACCCAACTCTTGCTTCCCTATTGCTCACGTTTTTGAGCTGTGCAGAAGAGAGAAAACAGCCCCTTTTGGGCGTGAATGTGAGAGAGTGTGGAGAGAAGAAGAAAATGTGATAGATTGTTTTGAAAAGTGTAAATGTTTGGTTTATATATTTTCCAAAATATATTAATGATTTACCAATTAATTTTCCAAAAGTCAAATGGTGAAAATCATTTAATTGATTTCTAAAATCAATTCATTTACCAAACATTCCAACCACTCCACTAACTTACATCTAGTCACATCTCTCATTCAATCAATCACATCAATCAATCACATCACTCAAAGTGACATTTGATTTGACGCTTGATGTGACGAATGATTTGACGCTTGATGCGACTTGCGTTGCCGCATTCGAATTCGAAATACGAATGCGCTCGCAATCACACTCGGGCTCGGTTCGCTAATTCCAAATTAACGATTTTTCCGTCGAGTCGTAATTAGATGATTACGCCTAGCGAATTCACTATTCACGTCGCTAACGAATTAATTCTAAATTAATTCGTTCGCCCGAATTAAAATCTAATTTTAATTCCACGTCGAAATCTAATTTTGTTTAATATATCGAATATATTAATTTACCGATTAATTCCAAATCAATCGTTATCTCTCTCTAGACGATATTTTATCCTAGATAAAATATCTCTGTAATTAATCCTAGATTAATTTTTCTCTATCTTCTATATAATCCCAGATTATTCAAGAGTGCGAGTTGTGCGTCATCGGTGGGTTATCGGGAAGCGACCCATGAGATCTCCGGATAAGTTCGCAGTAATACGGTCGTCGGAGTATCCGAATCACGTACGTACCAAGTCCTACGTTCTACCGATTTACGAGACAAGGTCGACTCCTAGCAAAGCACGATGTCTACCCAATTCTCCGGTCATATTCATCTAAGAATATTAAGATCTGTATCAAGCGTAGTATACGATTGTATTGTGTATATCGGCCCAGTATCGGATAGTCACGTGCTAGGCCTGGGGCTGGATAAGTGCCTGCCCCGTACGAAGCACATGTCGGATGTCTGGTAACTAGTCTCTATAATCGGATATACATGACCTTGTCATAATATCCCGATGGCCGCGCAGCACTTAAGAGCACTAATACCGTATCCTGCGTGACATCATCTCCACTATGACTGGAGTGATACTTCCGTCTTGACATCACATCCAATACACTACGATTCTCAATATACCCGGCATTGGCGTACACAGAACCGGTTAGAGTCCTAGACGACCTCAACTAAAGTATATCGATTGTCGTAAGCATTAGCGATGTAAGTCTCAGGTTAAGACTATACACACCTACCTTGATTTCGGCCTCCCATAGACACATATTCATAATACCAATGGGATTCTGAGGGGTCTATCCAGAGCGAAGCTGTTTCCCATACCATCGGTGAAACACGACCTCCTATCGCACTTGCATAAGTATCCAATACATATATATATGAGAATTATGCCGTTGTGCCCTCACAACGCGCACAAGTGCAATACTAGCCTATTCCGCATTATCGATGTCCAGTCTCGATAATACTCCGGCTAGGGATATTTAATGATTAATCCTTCGGGGACTGATACTGTCTCATATCATTCTCTATCCAGGAACTAATCATAGGGACCTCTCTTCATTTATATATCTAAGGTGATCTAATCACAAATGATTAGAGTGCAATTTCCTTGTCACATAGTTAATTTGTACAACAACACTATGATCTGTACAAATAGTGACGCTATGGGTCATATTATCCAACAATCTCCCACTTGGCACATAGCCAGTCACTCGAGTGTCTAACACCCGAACTATGTACGGTTCGCTCAAATTGCTGAGGAAAGATTTTCTTCAGCGGATTTGTATGATTATCGTCTGACGCGATTTATACGATCATCACATCGCCACGATGTATGATCCGAACGAATCAGATGATATAGAAGTATATATCTGGATCGTCGATGAGACCTTTAATTCTTAGCCTGTGCTGACGCCTAGCTCAGCTGCTAACAGAACTATATCTAATCTAATTAGATTTATTTCGATCCCAATGGCTTCTATTGCTGCCTCAGCTGCAGCAATAATCCGCATTTGTTGTATTAATATTTGTTCTTTATTCGGCAACAGTATCTTGCTCGGAAGATTTCCAGCTCACTGTCCGTTATTCAAACTTTAGTAACTGCAGTATTTAACTGTTTGGAAACTTGCAGCAGTGATCCCAGTCACTTCAAGTTCTCCTCCTCCATAGTTTAGACAGCATCTTAGTTCTCTAAGATACTAACAGATGTTCTTAACTTCAATCCAGTGACTATCACTTGGATTGATCTGATCGTGACTCCATATGCTCGAACCGTATGAGACACCATACTTGTGTACATTTAAATGTACAATTTCCCAGAGAGTGTTAACAACTCCAAATCTATCCCAGTAGATCTTTATTCCTTGAATAAAGGTTGTTACTCCCCAGAATTCTACGGAGAATTTCTATTGAAAGAATATCTATGAAAGCCAAGCTTTCACCAATTGCTTTATGGGAATTTCATTGTCAGTGCCCTCTCCCACTTAACCTCCTTATATACACAAGAATTATTTCGTTTTGATTCAAATCATAAACCATTATGATTATTTCAAAACGAAAGTTCTAAGAACCTTACGCTTGCATTAATCCAAACATGGATCGATAACCCGCAAACCTCGTTTGTCGGTTATACAAAATCGTCAGGATGTTGTAAGCATCCTCCAAAGGTTTCCTTTTCAGGAAAGCGATTTTGATCTACAACTGACACATTTCATAAATGAAATACGCAGTTATCACAAGCATTATCAAAATGGATTTACCATGGCAACAGGTAAAATGTTGTACCGTTATTAAACAATGTTGATAACGATACCTTTCCGTCAAAAGCCTAGCTTTGTACGTTGGTATGTTGCCTTCCATGTATGTCTTCCTTGAAGACGTTTAATGTACCAATAGGCACAATGCCTTGTGGTACAACAACTAGTATCCAAAATAGTTGTTATACATGGAATCCATTTCGGACTCATGGCACTTTGCCATAATAGGGAGTCGATACCTACCTCGTATCACTTCCTCAAAACGTAGTCGGATGGTAACCTCCATAAGATTGACATCTTTATGAGGTTAGATCAGAAACCCATACCCTAGGTTGTTTTCTGACTCTATCCGATCTACGAAGTTCTTGTGTATTTGAAGATTAATGGTATAGATTCATCATAGATGAACTATTTGTGTTCCATTAAGGACTTCGTGCCTTGAACAGTATTACTTACTCCGATTTTCATCGAGTATCATTATCCTCCCACTGACCACTGCATATCGGTATTCCTCTCAGGAAAAACCACATGGTGAGCAACAATCACATTGTTCTCATGTGAGATTTATAAGTACTATACTTAAGGTTTCCCTTAGGATAACCTATATTGGCACTTATCCAATTTGGGTTCTTAGTTTGGTATCATCCAAACGTTATGCCTGGCATACCCAAATTATTAGGAGTGAGAAACCCTGTTTCATTCCTGTTCATATCCTATATGATATCTGTCAAACAGATTTATATGGAACCTTATTCTAATAAGCTTTGCACTGTTAATACATATATGAAGACAGTAGCTCAGAGCGACTCGTGATAAACCTTATCATGTCCAACAAAATTCGGTTTTTAGTTCGGACACACCGTCTAACTGACGTGTCTCGGAGGAGTCCTCATATGAAAGAATCCTATACTCTTTCATGTATGTTTGAAACTTACTGCTTAAGTATTTTCCATTACGGTCTTACCGTGACGGCATAATACTACAGTCGATCTGTTTAATCTACTTCGTGTCGAAACCCTAATAGTTTCCGATCTGTGTTCTTCAAAAGAAACACATAACCATAACGTGATGTTACATCCGTTAAGGTCACGAAATATTCATGTTCACATCTAGCCTAGCTAGATATGGGCCCACTAACTTCACCATGAATAGGGCTAACAGATTGGTGGCCTTTATACTATTACCAAGTAAATAGTATTTTAGGTACTTTACCTAATAAACTAGATTCGCAGACTTTATTTGAATAGTCAAATCAGTCCTATACCCACTCTTCAAAAGTGTGGATATACGAGTCTCGTTAAATTGTGTCCTAGACAACAATGCCACAAATAAGTCTCTATTGATCAAATCAATTTGAGCTATTTATTTGTCATTTTATATGTTTTTGAGATTTTAATTATATTCAAAATATAAATTCTGTTATTCACATCTAATGTGTTTATCTCAGTATCATCTTTATATAAAAACACTTAGTGTTCAGAATATAAAGGTTTTTCATCAATGGATTAAACACTGATATAGAGATAATGTCTCTAGTCAAACTAGTTACATTATAACAGTTTCTAATTTAAGTACATACCCTAAGGGTAGTTCCTAAACTTAGGTATCTACGGTCGAAACAGCAACTTTCGTCCCGTTTCCGATTCGCAGAGTTTATTTGAACTTGAAGTCAGTATCCTGCTCAAAGCAGATTCTGAACATCAATACATATATTTTATGTACCACACTAAGTATTTAAAATCTAATTTCAATACTAGTAGTGAACATAACTTTGACAAATATTTTAAAGTTAGAGCCTCGCCCTTTCTTTAATTCCTTCGTGTCTTCCATATCCAAATGGTAGTCACTTTGGGATATGTCAATTATCTTTTCAATATTTCACAAACCTTTGGCCAAGCCTTGGGTTTTGGAATATTGAAACGATGTGCACCTTGTGCAACACGCCCAATTGCAAACTTTTGACTTTCACCCCTAGAATAGTCAAATCAATTCTCTAAGAATTATTAATTGCAATTTAATAATTTTAAATCTAAAGATAGATTTATTGTCAAGTATATTAAATTAAGCACTAAAGTCATCATCATATAAATCTTCCAAAGATTTTATGCTCTACTTATTTGCTTAATTATGGGCCTAGTTATAATAAGTTATTTTATCAAATAAATTAACCTATTATTTATTCCCAATATGAAAATTAAATCATTTAAAACATTTAATCCAAGGATTATATATTTTAATATTCAACTTTTCAATTCTTTCTTGATTTCAATAGTCCAACTATTTAATCAATATAATAAGGTACTATTTATTATAATGATTACAATAATCCAATTATTTAATCAACTATAATTTTAATATTGATTACTATAATCCAATTATAAAATCAACTATCATTTAATTCAATTATATTGATTACTATAATCCAATTATAAAATCAACTATATATTGAATGAGTTTGTATATAGTCCAACTATATATATATTTTTAAAACAACATAAAATATTAGTCCAACTAATACTTTTTAATATATGACGAGTGATATTTGTTTGAGCGCGTATAGCGAGTATTCGAACGAATGTTGCAAATTCAATACTTGCCTCCCACTATTTTTCGTCGAGCCTCTAACCCTCTGTCGAGTACTCGGGAAACCGTGTTTCCTAGTGGGCTAGGATCCCGTTAAATATCACACAATCTTGACTTTGGCCAAAAAATTGTATGATAATTAACTAGGTAGATCTCGAAGATCAATTGGATCTCATCCAACTCCTAGATCCGGTAGGTGGACATCCAAGTCCCAAACATATATCTTATATATGCCTATACATCGAATGTATACCCTAACCTTTTTCCTCTGAATCAACTAGGCCTTGGCTTTGGCACAACAAACCTAATGATCCCAGTCAAGCGCGGACCCATTGACCATGGAAGCTTCGTAATCAATGTCGTTGGACAAGAAGTGGTCTTGACTTTGGCCAACAAACCACAACTTGGACAAGACACCAATATGGAACAAAGCTTCGTGATTCAAACACATCTTCGACGGACAAGGGCTTGACTTTGGCCAACAACCCATGCCAATCTAGGATCTTGAGTAAGAATCACTCAATGGAAGGAAAAGACGCATGATATTTGATGAGGGCTTTTCGCGTGCAAATTGGCTACCAATTTAATTATCTTTGTTAAGGTCTCATCATCATACACCCCTTAAACATGCATTCTAAACACATAATAAAGCGCATAAAAATAAATAATAATGATATGCGGATGGATACTTAACACATTGATCCTAGATCAAATCTCTCCCTTTCTCACTCAAGCTAGCACTTGTATTACTTCTACCCCTTACACTACACTTCTAAAGAAACCTCATTTACATTGAGGGGAATAGGTGAGAAGAGAATACAAAGAGAATAGAGGTGATAAGGCTGGACACGCAGGTCCAATTTAATAAATCGAATTTATTACAACAATTTCTAAAATTGCCCACCCATCTAATATCCATCCGATATACATTATTCATTCAACACAACCACGTATTCACACACATAAGCATGCTATCAATCAATCTAATCAAATTAATTAATCTGATAATTAAGTGATCATCCAATGTTCAAACAACGATTTGATTTTGTTCGAGTCAAACTCGTTTTGCGAATAAGTACTTAAAGTACGAATTCATGAATTAAATTAAACTACATCATTAAATCTAATTTAACATGTATTTAATACTAATTCACTATTCAATTCCAAATTAAACATTACACTTTATTTAATAAACCTTTTACGACTTAAATTCCAAATTTAATCGTAACGCGTCTCAAAGACCGATTAACGTCCAACGTCAATTCAACTAAAGTCCAATGGGCTTTTAATTGATTTCTTAAGGCGTGGACTTTTGGTCAACTCGGGTCAAACCGATAACCAAAGTCCAATCCGGGATTTACCCCATAAGCCCATAAATCAATCTTGGCCCATTAGGCCCAATTGAACTTTAAAGGTTCATTAGTCGCATTTGGGCTTTATGGTTAAGGTTTTGGGCCCAATTGGATCCAATCCATTTGGCCTAAACCCAACTTGATAAAATCAAGCCCATAGGCCCAAATACAACATTAATTCCAATTTCCAAATTAGGGCCCAATTAATTAAATTACAAAATCCAATTTCATATTCAATTAACCTAAAGTGTATTACATGATTAATCAACTAAATCAATATTTCTAAAACACTAATTAGTCCAATTAATCATACTCAATTCATTATTATATGTCCAACACACAAATGAAAAATCAAACCCATTTTCATGCTTCAAAGCTCTCGGCCAAGGAAGGTTTTTGTCCGATTTGAATTCAATCCGATTAATTCCACAATCGACATCTAATTAACTTCCCAATGATTTCCAACACATCCAATGTCTTAAAATCAAAATACCAAGACATATTAGGGCATATCCAATTCGGCCAAGGTAAGAATTTGGGGATTTTTGTTCAATTCAAAATTCAATCCAATTAATTTAAATTAACATCATCCAACATGATTCTAACTTCATCCAATGAATCAAAATCAAAATTCCAAGAATTCCAATTTCCATCACATTCGGCCAAGTGATAATTTTTGGGGAAAATTATTCCAAATCATTTTCAACAAATTGGTCCAACCAAATTGCAATTATACATGTTACAAGCATACTCAAACAATCAATTTATTCAAATCATCTCAACAAACATTTACCCCAATTTTAACCCTAAAAGTTTCATGCTTGAACCTAAGGCTCTTGATGCCATTGTTGGTTTAAATCTAGGTCCCAAGATCATACAAGTCATGAAAACATGCGTGAATACACCAACGGAGGTAGCGGAATACTCACATCGATCGATCGTTGAGTCGATTTGGAGACGATTGAAGGCCAAAACGCACTGCCTTGGCGCATGAACTGCAGCAGTCCACTGTCTCCAAAAAACAAATTTGAGATGCGAAACGGAGCTCCTAGCTTCGTCGGACGGATCCCGGCTAATGGTCGAACCTCCCTACCACCTTCGCAAGACTCGTAGTGTGCTAGCACTTGGATTTCTCACCATGAAAAACCCAACTCTTGCTTCCCTATTGCTCACATTTTTGAGCTGTGCAGAAGAGAGAAAACAGCCCTTTTGGGCGTGAATGTGAGAGAGTGTGGAGAGAAGAGAAAATGTGATAGATTGTTTGAAAAGTGTAAATGTTTGGTTTATATATTTTCCAAATATATTAATGATTTACCAATTAATTTCCAAAATTCAAATGGTGAAAATCATTTAATTGATTTCTAAAATCAATTCATTTACCAAACATTCCAACCACTCCACTAACTTACATCTAGTCACATCTCTCATTCAATCAATCACATCAATCATCACATCACTCAAAGTGACATTTGATTTGACGCTTGATGTGATGAATGATTTGACGCTTGATGCGACTTGCGTTGCCGCATTCGAATTCGAAATACGAATGCGCTCGCAATCACACTCGGGCTCGGGTTCGCTAATTCCAAATTAACGATTTTTCCGTCGGGTCGTAATTAGATGATTACGCCTAGCGAATTCACTATTCACGTCGCTAACGAATTAATTCTAAATTAATTCATTTCGCCGAATAAAATCTAATTTTAATTCCGCGTCGAAATCTAATTTCGTTTAATATATCGAATATATTAATTTACCGATTAATTCCAAATCAATCGTTATCTCTCTCTAGACGATATATTTTATCCTAGATAAAATATCTCCGTATTATCTTCTCTCTCTTCTTCTCATTCTCTCTCTTCTATCTAATCCCAGATTATTCAGAGTTGGTGTCATCGGTGTTATCGGGAAGCGACCCATGATGAGATCTCCGGATAAGTTGGCAGTAAATACGGTCGTCGGAGGTATCCGAATCACTACGTACCAAGTACTACTTTCTACCGATTTACGAGACAAGGTCGACCTCCTAGCAAAGCACCAATTCGTCCCCCAATTCTCCGGTTATATTATATTTGTATATCGTATCAAGCGTAGTATACGATTGTATTGTGTATATCGGCCCAGTATCGGATAGGCACGTGCTAGGCCTGGGGCTGGATAAGTGTCTGCCCCGTACGAAGCACATGTCGGATGTCTGGTAACTAGTCTCTATAATCGGATATACATGACCTTGTCATAATATCCCGATGGCCGCGCAGCACTTAAGAGCACTAATACCGTATCCTGCGTGACATCATCTCCACTATGACTGGAGTGATACTTCCGTCTTGACATCACTCCAATACACTACGATTCTCAAATACCCGGCATTGGCGTACACAGAACCGGTTAGAGTCCTAGACGACCTCAACTAAATTATATCGATTGTCGTAAGCATTAGCGATGTAAGTCTCAGGTTAAGACTATACACACCTACCTTGATTTCGGCCTCCCATAGACACATATTCATAATACCAATGGGATTCCGAGGGGTCTATCCAGAGCGAAGCTGTTTCCCGTACCATCGGTGAAACACGACCTCCTATCGCACTTGCATAAGTATCCAATACATATATATATGAGAATTATGCCGTTGTGTGCCCTCACAACGCGCACAAGTGCAATACTAGCCTATTCCGCATTATCGATGTCCAGTCTCGATAATACTCCGGCTAGGGATATTTAATGATTAATCCTTCGGGGACTGATACTATCTCATATCATTCTCAGTCCAGGAACTAATCATAGGGACCTCTCTTCATTTATATATCTAAGGTGATCTAATCACAAATGATGAGAGTGCAATTACTTTGTCACATAGTTAATTTGTACAACACTATGATCTGTACAAATAGTGACGCTATGGGTCATATTATCCAACAATATGATCTGCCCTTAAGTGGGGTAGCCGATCTCATAGGCTACTAGTGGAGATCCATCCGCTTGATGTATCACATGGATGCATGAGTTGCTCGTGTCCATCGAACTGACAGCCGAAAGTTTTCATATGGATTTTTTATCCCATGTGTCTGTGAGAACTTTCATGTATCGATTATATGACTATTCCTTTGACTTGAGGTCTTTACAATCTTACGTGTGGATCAAATAACTTTGCCATTCTCCTTCTCTGGTTCAAAAGATTCGGACATAATGGTATGATTGGGTCATTTGTTGAAACATATGAAGTTTGTAAAGATACAATAGAGAATCACCACTCTCTCGGATAATATTTTCTTATAAGAGTAGTATTCCAGTTCGTGGGTTGATATGTGTGATCAGTGCTTGAGAATGTGGCCACAGCGGAAGAATCATGTGAGATTCTTGGGTTAACATGATTCATGACACTATCAACATTATACCTTTGACAATATGGGTAGACACTATTCGGTGGGGATACAGTGAGGTTAGGGACCGTATCATATGTAAATCGCATACAGAATGGGTATATATATCTTTCCTTCTCATTTGGGGGTCTTGGCATGTTTCTAGATGTCAACCTTGGTCATTGAAATCGAACGACCATCTGATCGGAGGATAATTTATGTTCGATTAAATTATCACGATTCATTTCATGTCCAACTTGAGGAGAACCCAAAAGGTCACACACAACAAAGTCGAAATCAATGGTTAAAAGTGCACAGTACAAATATAACAGCATATATAATTGATGTAGGAATTGTTCATAAATGGTTCAATGTGTTTAATTATTGAACATATCATTTATGAGGTTCCATAGTGGCTTAGGGATTGGTGAATGACGAAAGGGGCACTTTGGGAATTGGAATAATAAAAAAAATTACTATTTATGTGAATAGTAAAAAAAATTTGTTATTTATTTTGGATTCTAATTCGGCCCAAACTCTTATTAGGGTTTTATAATCTCATTAAACCACTAAATTAGGATCCAATGGCTAAGATTAAATTAGCATTTATCCCACATCTGATTCTTAAATAATTTTGTTGTCTTTGGAGCACTATATAAACCCAAAAATTTCTTTAGAAATTGGCTACACCAAAACCTTTCATATCTTTAGTTTATATAAGTGAGCAACTCTAAAGTTTAAGAGTAAGCCACTTGTTTTGAGGATCCTTAAGTCTAATTGATGAGAGAAACCTCAAGTTAAAAGTTTTGAGGTATTTGCCTAGGCGCCCAAGGGCAAAATACCCGTGCACTCAAGGCGTGGTCTTGCTATTGAGTTTTGGCTTTAGTGTGTGCATCTTTGGAGGCCACACACTTGGGTGGCTCTTTGGAACGTGGAAGATCTTGCTGAGTTTGAGAAAAGCTTGTAGATTGGAGGGAGGATAAAAAGAGTCTTCGGTTCAAGTAAGTCTATTTCTTTCTTTATTTTAATTAGAGTTCTTATGATCGTTAGCATGTTTAGGTTTATGTTCTTTGCATGTTTTATGAGTTTTATGCTTAGAATATATAGTAACATGCCCAGGCTTGTAAAATAATAAAAAACAATGGGTCTTGGGCAAAGGGAAAGTGGCATAATAATTTTGATTTTCAACTGCGCACTCGCGGCCGCTTCCCAACAGTGGTATCAGAGTGCCGTTTTTGTTTTGATTAGTTCTCTCTCATTTAAACTTGAAATTGGGTGTTTAAAAGCTCTTTGGAAAGATAGCACCCTGAAACTTAATTTTAGGCACAAGTTTTGCATGATTTGGTTAAGATTTGAATTGTTAAATTGCATTTAAAGTTCACGAGTGTGCAGAAAAATGTGAATAGTAAATTTATTCAAATAAAATTAAACGCAATATCATAATTAAATATTAATCAAAGTTATTTAATGCCTAAAATAATTCCAACATATTAAAACTCATATGCTTGATGATTCTATGTAT
Organism: Zanthoxylum bungeanum; assembly: GCA_019454045.1. Classification (NCBI taxonomy): domain Eukaryota; kingdom Viridiplantae; phylum Streptophyta; class Magnoliopsida; order Sapindales; family Rutaceae; genus Zanthoxylum; species Zanthoxylum bungeanum. Next base: position 134,699 of record SKCR01038325.1, on the reverse strand, counting down.
GATTAGAATTGGCATGATTATTTTAGGTTGCAAGCATCTAGAGACTTTCTAAGAAATAGAGAGTGTATTGCTTATCCCTTAACTAAGTAATTATTTCGTGATGAACTTAGAGATTTATTACCTTTAAGGCTAATAAATATAAATCACTTGTTTATAATAAAAGATATTATAAAAGATACAAGTGGGTTGGGACCAAGGGGTTAATAAAACTTTCCAAACTAAAGTTAATTTAACCAAAGGTATTACTAGAGTTAGATAATGATTTGATGTCTTCCTTCACTCACTACCTTTTTATAGCCAAAAGGAAAAGCTATGAAGACATCTATATAATCATTTACTTAAAGCTTACCTTAAAGCATATTTAAAGTGTTGGACTAATTTGGAGGATCTATTGTTTATTCTTGTCACCGAGGCAATAAGAGCATAAGAGGTAATGGTATTTAAGAGATTTCGCTCCACCCTCCCTCTGGGGAATTTTCAATGGAGGAATCCATTTGACAGTAATTCACTTAAACTTGCTAAAATACTCAGTAATAATTGAAGTCTAAAATTTACCTCTCATTGTAAAGTATAGACCCAAATGGCTTAAACCGTATTGGCAGGACTAGGCTTTACCAGACTGACCAATACCAATTTGTCCCTAAATCGTACTACTGATAATAGTTTGACTTTTCTGAGTCATAAGACGCAGCGACCCTTAGGCGTGGTCTTAAAACTTAGTGGCAAGGATTAGGTGTCCACGAGGACTAGAATAAGCTATGACATGTTTGATTGCCCAACCCAATGATCAAGGAATTGTGATTTATATAATAAATTGGTTGAGACCCTACCTAATTATCATATTTTATAACGACCGGCCCTAGTCAGAGTTATGAAATGATGATAATGGGATCCTTACCTACAAGAAATCCATCATATTGGGGTTGATGTGATTTACTTAAAATTTTAAAATAATTGAGCGGGAACAACTTCATAATATTAAAAGCCCATGTTATTATGAAACATTAATGAAAACATATTCATAATTTTAACATTTTCTTTTAACAGGTGGGTTAAAATATTTCACAAACATTCAAATGGCAAACAGAGTATCACTTCGTTCCATCCTTGATGAGCATAAGCTCAAAGGGGACAACTACAATGACTGGTTTAGAAACCTTAAAATTGTCTTACAACAAGAAAAGATTTTCTATTTCTTGAGATTGGTCACGATCTAATTCATCATGGATCATGAGATTGGTCACGATCTAATTCTTCAGTCCTTACCAAAAGAATTCTCTAACTTTATTATGCAGTTTCATCTGTCTAATAAAGAAGCTACTTTAGCAGAATCGCACAATCTGATAAAGCAAGCAGATAAGGACTTGAAACCGGAGCTTAAAACCTTCGTCATGCTTACGGGTACGGACCTGAAGCCACGAGGCCCAAAGAAAAATAAGGGCAAGGCCATGGCTCCAGATCACCTAAATCCCAATGGTAAGGTGGAGAAGAAAAAGGGAAAGGGGAAATGTTTCTTTTGTGGAAAGTGTGGACACGGCCACGGAGGTGGGCGACGCTGCCCCGGCTCGCGGCCCGGTCGGGAGTACGGAGTAGCCCGCAGGGGACTAAACCGGAGAATAAATGGAGTCACCACCCAGTGTGAACTGGGAAATGATTTAAGGCCGCACTCACCCATCGCAAGGGAAGACCTCAAACCGTTGGGTTCGAAATGGTCCCTTACTTATGCCAATTTTAATGAAAGGATTTATGCAATAATGTAACCAAGTCTTATGCAACACATGCAAGGTAATTTCAATAAACACACGAATTTGCACACCCATAAACGTAAATAAAAATGAAGGTAGATGCATAATTCCATAAACGTATTAAACAATGAAGCGCAATAATGTAATCAACAATAACTGTAAAAGCATTAATAATAAAAGCGGAAAATTAAGTACGTAATGTAAAAGAAATAACTAAAGAGGTAAACATGCATGGAAGTAAATGTGAAGTGATGCGGCAGAATGAATAGTGATAACTAATAGGATGAATACAAAGCGATAAATAACAAACAAAAAGGTGAATAACAAAATTTGAAAAAAAAGGTGCGACCAAGGCCGACATCTATATGGGATCTTATATACCCGATTGAACGTATTTCACATTCAATCAGGCATACCTCATCTGGCGCGGCAAAACATCATGGTAAAGGTAGCCTTTAGGCTTTTATCCCTCAAACGGAGGACCTTTAATCCAACATGATTTGCCTATGCACACTAGATTACAATACATGAATAAGCACATAAATAATATGCGGAAAGTCAACGACTAAATAATAAAAAGGCGCGGTAAAATATTGTGGTAAAGGTAGCCTTTTAGGCTTTTCCTCCCTCAAATAGAGGGCCTTAAAACCAACGTAATTAGCCCATGCGCATCTAGTAACAATGCATGAATAAACAAAGGAATAAGATGCGAAAAGTAAATAACGGAATAATAAAAAGGCGCGGTAAAATATTGTGGTAAAGGTAGCCTTTTAGGATTTTTTCTCCCTTAAATAGAGGACCTTTAAACCAACGTAATTAGTCCATGCGCGTCAAGTAGAAATGCATAATTAAATAAAAGAGATGCGACCAAGGCCGACATCTATATGGGATCTCATATGCCCGATTGAACGTATTTCACATTCAATCAAGCATACCTCATCCGGCGCGGCAAAACATCGTGGTAAATGTAGCCTTTTAGGCTTTTTCTCCCTCAAATAGAGGACCTTTAATCTAACGTGATTAGCCCATGCGCACTAAATAGCAATGTATGAATGAATAAAAGAAGCAATATATAGAAAGTAAATGATGGAATAATAAACACGAAATTAAATAACAAAATTTAACACGTGCTTGAAAGTTTCTCAAGCGGTATGTGGAGTTGTATCCCAAGTACAGACCGCACTACCGTCCATTCAGATTCGGTTACGTAATTTATGTTTGGATTTCCATCCGATATACCGCAAGAGATAACACCAACCATTTAACATAACGCAATCATTAACCCAATGTATATATGAAATATGATAATGCATGTGATGAAATAACAATAAATAACGGAAGCGATAAATAATAAACTAAGTGCGAAACATTAAAGGAAGATAAATGACTGAAAATAAATGGTGGAATAATAAAAGAGAGATGTGACCAATAGTTAATGTTCTATATGTACATGTATTTGTAATATTTTCATTAATTAATAAAATGGCAATCTTTATTATACGTGTCTTACATAACGTATATGAATCATCAAACACTGTAATAAAGCCCTTGGAGTAATAAAATGATGGCTTCCACGCCTTATGAGAATCATTACTCTTAAACGTTCATAGTCATAGTTTTTTGAAAAATTTGGGCGTTCAATCAACATGGGTAATTGACATGATCGGAGAAATTTGACCACATGCATCGAATGGACATCATTTCAGAGTAGTGGTAGTAGACTACTTTTCAAAATGGGTGGAAGCTGAGTCATTTTGTAACGTCACAGCAAAGCAGATGGCAAATTTCATAGACCGGAACCTCATATGTCGATATAGAATGCTGCATCACGTAGTAACAGACAACGGAGTCCAGTTTCAAAGGGAAACGAAGGCAATGCTATAGAAGTACGGGATAGGACATCACAAGTCGTCACCTTACAGACCGCAGGGAAATGGAGCAGTTGAGGCAGCCAATAAGATAATAAAGAATATATTAGCCAAAATGACGGAGAACTACAAAAATTGGGCCGACAAACTACCGTACGCCTTGTGGGGGTACATAACTTCTGTGAGAACAGCAACATGAGCCACGCCTTACTCTCTGGTCTATGGCATGGAAGCAGTATTACTAGTGGAAGTTGAGATATAGTCCATGCGGTTATTAGTAGAAGCAGAGTGACCTGAACAAGAATGGACCTTGTAGAGATTTGAATAGTTAGCATTGCTGGATGAGAAGAGGATGAAGTCCTTACATCATATGCAGTTATACCAGAAGAGATTGGCTCGAGCATTCAACAAGAAGGTACTCATACTAAGATCAGAAAGGGTGATCTGGTACTTAAGTAGTCAAAGCCGTCGACGACAGACCCGAGAGGAAAGTTCAGACCCAACTGGGAAGGACCCTAGATAGTCAAGAAAGTAATGGGAAACGGGGCAGTAAGACTGTCAGATTTAGAAGGAAACGAGTTCGCTGAGCCAATCAACATTGACAGATTGAAGCAATATTTTGCCTAAGGAAGAGCAGACCGAGCGGTCACCGGGAGAACTGGCGAAAGACCTAACCCAACGGAATAGGAAATTCATCCATGCATGCATGCATACACGTAACGTACTTCCATTCTTTTTTTTGTGTATTTTGTTTCGTTTTGTATTCACAAGTTTCAAAGAAGAAAATGAGAAAGCGGCCAATGCAAGCCAACCAAAAGTAGCAACATAGCATCATCAGTTTCGGGAATTAATCCCAGGGTTGAGGCCCACCCCAGCATCAGTTTCAGGAATGAATCCCAGGGTTGAGGCCCATGTCACCAACATTTTTCAGGAATGAATCCCAGGGGGTGAGGCCCGTACTATCAGCAGTTGAAAGGAAGAATTCCAGTGGAGTGAAAAAAAAAAAAAAGAAGTCCTTGATGGTTAGGCATATGTCAGGTGATGAACTTGTTTACTGTGGGTGAAGCCTTGGAAGCGATAAGTGCGAGATGTGCTCTCATCCGATATTCTGAGTGATTGATCTCGGCTAGACTCGCGAGCACTTAATTACAGAATCTTAGCGGTAGAAGCCTGAGTAGTCGACGAGATGATTAGTTGAAGAGATGGCGGATCACTGAATGACCGTTTTCTTAGATGTCCATCATGATTTACTTATGTTACGATGTGTGATATGGTTGGAAACGAAATAAAAGTCTCTGAAGAAGAAAATATAAACCACCTATAACCGATAAGCGTGAAGCTACCCATGGGCGAGTATTAGGACCACTATGAGGAGAAATGATACCTTAAAGGGTAGGTGTGTTGAAAAAAAAAATGAAAAGACGAAAGAAAAGAAGAAGAAAACCATATCATATTGAGTACGATGAAGTAATTGCAGAGCATGATCAAGACATCTAGGTTGGTTAGACCCACTGATCCCATTCTTCGTGATAAAATCATCGAGTTGGCTTACTTAAGGATCAAGCTGTGAAAGAACCTTGGCACAGACACACACTGGGAGTCTAGTTCAGATCATTTATTCAGACGGTCGGATTTGAGTTGTATCAAGTACTTTGAAGGTTCTCTAGTTTCGACACTAGGCATCATTTGAGGATGAAAATATGTGTAGCTATCATGATTAACTCGTAAAAGGTAGTATAGTATGTTGGTATGCAACGTCACATCATGAGATCTACTCTGACCTGATGAAGGCAGCAAAAGACAGAAAGATAAACCAAGTCTAGGGGCAACCAGTCTACCCCTTCTCATACAGCACGGTTCGGTAATGGACCATCACATCAGCAATGCCTCAAGAATGAGGTTTAGCATGCCGGGAATGACACTCCGGGAATAGAGCACGGTTCGGGAATGGACCATCACATCAGTAATTCCTCGGGAATGAGGTTTAGCATGCCGAGAATGGCACTTCGGGAATAGAGCATGGTTCGGAAGGGGACCACAACTATCACAACAGCGACGTCTCGAGAATGAGGTTTAGCATGCCAGGAATGAAACTATTGGAATAGAGCATGGTTCGGAAGGGGACCAAAACCGCGATGCCTCGGGAATGAGGTTTAGCATGCCGGGAATGGCACTCCGGGAATGGAGCATGGTTCGGAAGGGGACCATAATCGCGATGCCTCGGGAATGAGGTTTAACATGTCGGGAATGACGCTCCGGGAATGGAGCATGGTTCGGAAGGGGACCACAACTATCACAACCATGAAGCCTCGGGAATGAGGTTTAGCATGCCGGGAATGGCACTCCGAGAATGGAGCATGGTTCGGTAGGGGACACCAACTATAACAACCGCGACGCCTCAGGAATGAGGTTTAGCATGTCGGGAATGGTGCGCTGGGAATGGAGCATGGTTCGGAAGGGGACCACAACTATCACAACCTGTAACGCCTCGGGAATGAGGTTTAGCATGCCGGGAATGGCACTCCGGGAATGGAGCATGGTTCGGAAGGGGACCATAATCGCGATGCCTCGGGAATGAGGTTTAGCATGTCGGGAATGACGCTCCGGGAATGGAGCATGGTTCGGAAGGGGACCACAACTATCACAACCGTGATGCCTCGGGAATAAGGTTTAGCATGATGGGAATGGACCATCACATCAGCAATGCCTCGGGAATGAGGTTTAGCATGATGGGAATGGCGCTCCGGGAATGGAGCATGGTTCGGGAATGGACCATCACAACCGCGACGCCTCGGGAATGAGGTTTAGCATGCCGGGAATGGCACTTCGGGAATTGAGCATGGTTCGGAAGGGGACCACAACTATCACAACCGCGACGCCTCGAGAATGAGGTTTAACTTGCCAGGAATGACACTCCGGGAATAGAGCATGGTTCGGAAGGGGACCACAACCGCGATGCCTCGGGAATGAGGTTTAGCATGCCGGGAATGGCACTCCGGGAATGGGGCATGGTTCGGAAGGGGACCACAACCGCGATGCCTCGGGAATGAGGTTTAGCATGTCGGGAATGACGCTCCGGGAATAGAGCATAGTTCGGAATGGGACCACAACTATCACAACCATGACGCCTTGGGAATGAGGTTTAGCATACCGGGAATGGCTCTCCGGGAATGGAGCATGGTTCGGAAGGGGACAACAACTATCACAACCGCGATGCCTCAGGAATGAGGTTTAGCATGTCGGGAATGGTGCGCTGGGAATGAAGCATGGTTCGGAAGGGGACCACAACTATCACAACCTGCAACGCCTCGGGAATGAGGTTTAGCATGCCGGGAACGGCGTTTTGGGAATGGAGCATGGTTTGGAAGGGGAACACAACTATCACAACCGTGATGCCTCGGGAATAAGGTTTAGCATGCCGGGAATGGAGCATGGTTTGGAAGGGAACCACAACTTATCAGCTCAGTTCGGTAGTGATTCCTCGAGATTACAGCATCTTACATGGATGAACCTCAGGGGCGCAGCACCTCACCACAAGATCAACTCAGTTCGAAGCAACAGGTAAGTCAAGCAGCAGCTGGCGAGCCAGGTAAGTAAAAAATGCATGCATAACTTTGATAGGATTTTCACTGTCACTCACTGCACAAGTCCCATCAAAGTGAAGGTGACTGTAGGCACTGTATTTTTGCATAAGTCTCGATGATGAGCCTCATATGGAGGCACTACCCGATAAGTTATGGAAGTCGTGGGAAATGGACGTCGGATGGGAAAATTAAAAAAATCAATACCTTTTTGGACTTAATTCGTTTGTTTAGCCTCGGGTTCGCTCGATGGTCCCCTATTTTAAAATTTATCCTCGACCCAAGACCCCCGTAACCCACACCAAGCCACACACCCAAGCCCACACACCACCAACCCAGACGCCCAAGCCAACCAAAGAACCAAACTCCACACGCCCAGGCCCACCAAATCCCCTCCAAAAATATCCAACACGTTAAACACATGTTAAAATCTAAATAAATCACCTTCCTAATTTAAATAAATCACATGCCTAAATTAAAAAATCAAATCAAATCTCATAAATCCCTTTCCTAAACTAAAACAAATCACCTTCCTAAATTGAATAGATCTTTTCCTTATAACACACTAATTGAAGATACCCCCCATGATTGCATGATTTCTTTCCTACCCAAATAAGGACAACCCTAACCCTTTCTTATAAAAAGGAGCACAAACCAAACCCTTAACTCCCTAGCACATTCAGGCCCAAGACACAAGAGAAGAGCCTCCCCATTACCGTGAAACATAGTCCCCAATTAGCCCTCCATTGCCATGAAACACCCCCCCCCCAATTATCCCTCCATTGCCGCAAAAACAGTCCATCAAACAACCCTTCTATACCGCAAACTTTAGTCCCTAAACACACCCTGCACTACCGCAAAACAGCCCCAACTTGAACCCTTAGAGCCACCGAAACACTGCACAACCAGACCACCAAAAACTGCACAACCAGACCACCAAAAACTGCACAACCTGCCACCGAAAATAGCCCCAAAACGGTACCCTTAAGTCATCGAACACAACCCCAAACTGCACCCTCAATTACCGAAAACACAGCCCCAAACTGCACCCTCAATGACCAAAAATAGTCCCCAGAACAGTCCCCTAACCACCAAAAAAACTGCAACAAAAATAGTCCCCAAACCGTAAAAATAGTCACCCAAAAATAGCCCCAAATTACCGCAAACAGTGACCAAAAACAATGACCATAAACAACAGCAAAAATAGAGAAAACAGCCGCCCAAAAGAGTGAAGCAACGAAGGAAAATATTGAACCAGGGAACCGGAGGATTGGCGGAGCATTAACCCTTCCGATGGCCGCGTAACGCACTTCCAAGAAGCGACTTAAAAGGTAAGACCTGAGGGCACCCTTTTATTTACTCTCGTTCATCTTTTTCAATTATTTATTAGTATTTCTTCGCATGCATATTGTTGGTTCATGCATGTTTTTGTTGTTGGATGAATGATTTTGTGTTATCTCATGTGGTATATCGGATGAAAACCCAGACGTAAATTCTATAGCCGAATCCGAATGGATGGTAGTGCGGTCTAAACTTGGGATACAACTCCACGTACTACTTGAGAAATGCTCATATTTTGTTTTATCTAATCTTGTGTTTATCCATGGTTCATTAGAAATATCAAATTATCTTAATGCATGATTTAGTTATTTCTTTCGCGTTAGGAACTTAATTGTATCTCTTCAATGTTTATGTTTAGACAATTATTATTTATTCATATTTCCGCATTTATCAACTTAATGTGTTCATGAGATTGCGTGCTTGCTTTTATTTTATTTACTTCTATGCATGCAGACTTAGATGTAGGTTTTACTACTATATATGCAAACTTAGATATAGGTTGTATGCAAACTTAGGTATAGGTTGTATGAAAACTTAGATATAGGTTATTCTTGCATGTGTATGTTGCTTAGACTTGGTTATATTATTGCGCGAATCCGTTCATTACAAGTGGAATAAGTAAGGGACCATTCCGAACCCAATGGTTAGATGTCTTCCTTTGCGAGGGGTGAGTGCGGCATTAAATCATTTCCCACTTCACACTGGGTGGCGACTCCATTATTCTCCGGTTTAGTCCTCCGTGGGCTACTCCGTACTCCCGATCGGGCCGCGAGCCTGGAACAGCGTCGCCGATTTCTGTGTCCTATAGCTACTAGCGGAGATCCGTCCGCTTGGTGCATCACATGGATGCATGAGTTGCTCGTGTCCATCAAACTGACCGCCGAAAGTTTTCACATGGAGTGTTTATCCCATATGTCTATGAGAACTTTCATGTATCGATTGTATGACTTTTCTTTAGAACTGAGGTCCTTACAATCTTTTGTGTTGATCAAATAACTTTGACATTCTCCTTCCCCAGTTCAAAAGATCTGGTCATAAGGGTATGGTTGGGTCATTTGTTGAAACACATAATGTTAGTAAAAATACAATAGAGAATCGCCACTCTCTCGGATAATATTTTCTTATAAGAGTAGTATTCCAGTTCGCGGGTTGATATGTGTGATCAGTGCTTGAGACTGTGGCCGCAGCGGAAGAATCATGTGAGATTCTTGGGTTAGCACGATTCATGACACTATCAACATCATACCTTTGACTATATGGGTAGACACTTTCCATACCCTAGGTCAAACGGTGGGGATACAGTGAGGCGATGGACCGTATCATATGTAAATCACATACAGAATGGGTATATATCTTTCTTTGTCATTTGGGGGCTTTGGCTTGTTGCTAGATGTCAACCTTGGTCATTGAAATCGAACGACCATCTGATCGGTGGATAATTTATGTTCGATTAAATTATCACGATTCATTTCATGTCCAACTTGAGGGGAACCCAAAAGGTCACACACAACAAAGTCGAAACCAATGGCTAACAGTGCATAGTACAAATTTAAAAGCATATATGATTGCTGTAGGAATTGTTCATAAATGGTTCAATGTGTTTAAATATTGAACAAATCATCTATGAGGTTCCATAGTGGCTTAGGGATTGGTGAATGACGATAGAGGCACTTTGGGAATTGGAATAAATAAATAAATAAAACAAAAAACATGAATAGTAAAAAAATTTATTTGTTATTTGTTTTGAATTCCAATTCGTCCTAAACTATTATTAGGGTTTTGTAATCTCATTAAACCACTAAATTAAGATCCAATGGCTAAGATTAAATTAGCTTTTATCCCACATCGGATTCTTAATTAATTTTGTTGTTTTTGGAGCACCTATATAAACCGAAAGAATTCTTTATAAATTTTTCCACCAAACCTTTCATATCTTGGGTTTATATAAGTGAGCAACTCTAAAGTTTAAGAGTAAGCCACTAATTTTGAGGATCCTTAAGTCTAATTGACTAGAGGGACCTCGAGTTAAAAGTTTTGAGGTATTTGCCTAGGCTAGCACCAAGGGCAAAATACCCGTGCACTCAAGGCGTAGTTTTGCCGTTGAGTTTTGGCTTTGGTGTGTGCCCCTTTGGAGGCTACACACTTGGGTGGCTCTTTGGAACATGGAATAGTTTGCTGAGTTCGAGAAAAGCTTGTAGATTGGAGGGAGGACTGAAGGAGTCTTCGGTTCAAGTAAGTCTTTTTTTCTTTCTTTATTTTAATTAGAGTTCTTATGATAGTTAGCATGTTTAGGTTTTTGTTATTTGCATGTTTTATGAGTTTTTATGCTTAGAATATATATTAACATGCCTAGGCTTGTAGAATAATCAAAACAAATGGGTCTTGGGCAAAGGGATAGCGACATCAAAATTTCTTCTTGATTTTCCGCTACGCACTCGCGGGCGCTTCCCAACACGTAGGTCCAATTTAATAAATTCTAAATTTATTACAAAAATTTCCAAAATTACCGTCACCCTTCTAATATCCATCTGATATACATTATTCATACAATACATCCATGTATTCACACAAAGAATGTTATTCAATCAATCTAATCCAATTAATTAATCTTTGAATTAATGACCATACAATGTTCAAACAACGATTTGATTTGCGTGAGTCCAACTCATTTAAGAATAAATACTCAAAGTACGTATTCTTGAATTATATTGAATTACAATTTTAATCCAATTTAATTTGTATTCAATACTAATTCTAATTTAATTCTAAATTAAAAAATTACACTTATTTATGTGTCTTTTAGACATAGATTCTAAATCCAATCTAAATGGGTTTCAAATGCCCAATTAACATCCAATGTCAATTTAATTAAAGTCCAATGGGCTTTTAATTAATTCTTAAGGAATGGGCTTCGGCCAATATGGATCAAACCCAAATGCCAAGGCCCAATTTAGGAATCACCATATTTGCCAAAAATCAATTTAGGCCCAATTAAAATATTAAAATGCCCAATTATTATATTTGGATTTTATGGAATGGTTTTAGGCCCAATTTGGATCCAATCCAATTGTCCTAAACCAAGCTTGGCCCAACCAAGCCCATTAAGCCCAAATACAACAATATTAGCATAATTCAAAATTAAAGACTAATTTTAATTAATACAAAATTCCAAATTTCACATTAATTTTAATTAAAGTGTAATAGCCATAATTAATTAGTTAAATCAATATTTCCAAAACACCAATTAAACTAAATAATCATGCTTTAATTAACCAACTCATGTCCAACCCAAATTGAAGCAAAATCAATTTATACTTGCTTTTTATAGTCAAGGAAATATGGCACAAAATAGTAATTAATTTGATTTCAATCCAATTAAATCAACAATGAATTTATCTCATGCTTTAAACACATCTAATGGTCTAAAATCAAAAAATCACCATGATACTCTCTTATGGTAGATTCAGCCAAGCTAGGAAATTTAGGGAAAAAATTATCCAATTCATTTTCTAAATTCCTAAGATGCATAAATCTAATTCATCATCATCAAAGCTCAACCAAACAACCAATTTGAAGAAATCATGCTCAAAACATAAAAACCCCAAATTAAAGTATATAAACCCTAAACTTAAATCATGATTAGAAAAGGCTCTGATACCATTGTTAGTGTTCCTAGAACATGCCAAGGATCTCTAATCATAATTCGGTGTGTGAATATTCAAAGAAGTTGCAGAATACTTACATTGAACGGATTTGATGGATGTATGAAGTTCAAAACTTTTGTGTGTTTGAGAAGAGCTCCAAGCCTTTCTTTGTGTTCCAAACTCAAGGGATTAGTTTCCCTAAGACCTTAAATGACTCCTTGAAAGTGCTAGCTTGAAGATATTTTGAAGCAAAATTTCCTAGAGAGGGAGGACGGTTCACAGAAATTGTGAGGGAGAGAGGAGAGTGTTTTTGGTTTTCTTCATATTTGATTTCTAAAATCAATTATCATTTACCAAATCCAATTTCGTATATGTCATTCCAACTGACAAAGTGTGTTGGACTTTTGATTGAGTGTGTTGGACTTTTGATTGAGTGAAAAACAAGCAATCTAAGCTTTACACTCAACCATCAACTACTTCCATCACTAGTCAAACTAGTGATGTAAGTCAAGTGGGTCCCACCACTTGTAAATTTCGAATTTAAGTAAAACAATCCAACACGCAACTTCGCTCGGGGCCGGGTTCGTCTAATTCCGAATTAACGAATTTTTCGTTGCGACATAATTAAATCCAATTTAATTAAATAATTATGGCTTGCAAAATTATTATTAAAGTCGCTTACGAATTAATTCTAAATTAATTCGTTTCCCCGAATTAAAATCTAATTTTAATTCCGCATTGAAATCTAATTTCAATTAATATATCGAATATATTATTTAATCGATTAATTCCAAATTAATCGTTCTCTCTCTTCTAATTGAATTTTATCCCAGATAAATTCTTACCGCAATTAATCCTAGATTAATTTTCTCTCTCTCATAATTAATCCCAGATTAATTATGTTCGAGTCTAATGTCATCGGTGAATCTTTGTAAAGTGACCCATGAGATTCATGGATATGTTGGCAGTAAATACGGTCGTCAGACTATCCGAACACGTGCGTACCCCGTACTACGTTCTTACCGATTTACAAGACATGGTTGGCTTCTAGCAAAGCACCGTGCCTACACAATTCTCCAGAAATATTCTTTTAAGGAATACATAATCTTTATCAACCATAATATACTACGTATTGCATATTACTATCCAGTATCGGATGTCACATGCTAGGCCTGGGGCTGGAATTGTGTATGCCCCGTACGAAGCATATATCGGATCACTAACAACTAGTCTCTTTAATCGGATAATCATGACCTTGTCATATTATCCCGATAGTTTCAACATATTAGAGTACCAGTTATGTATCCATGCGTGATCATCATCTCCATATGACTGAAGTGATACTTCCATCTTGACATCACACCCAATACACTACGATTCTCAATAAACCCAGAAGAGGCGTACAGAGAACCTATTAAAGCCCCGGATGACCAAAACCAAAGCGTACTGATTGTCGCAAGTATTAGCGATGCAAGTCTCAGGTTAAGACCAAATACACCTACCTTGATTCGGATTCCCATTGACACATAGTCATACTACCAATGGGATTCATGTTAGACAATTGTGACTCATAACATAACTATTTGTAAAAGATATTGTGGTTTTTGTACAAATTAACTATGTGACAAAGGAAATTGTTTTTTTATCATTTTTTAATTAGATTACTTGAATATATAAATGATAAAAGTCCTTATGATTAGTTCTGAATTAATAAGATATGAGACATTATCAATCCACGAAAGGTTTGATCATTAAATATCCCTAGTCGTAGTATTATCGAGACTGGACATCGATAATGCGGAATAGATTAGTATTACACATGTTCGCGTTATGGAAGTGTAACGAAATAATTCTCATATATTTGGATATTGGATACTCATGCAAGTGTAATAAGAGGTTCTTTTTACCGATAGTACGGGAACAGCTTCGCTCTAGATAGACCCATCGGAATCCCATTGGTAGTATGACTATGTTTCTATGGGAATCCGAATCAGGGTAGGTGTATTTGGCCATGACCTGAGACTTGCATCGCTAATACTTACGACAATCAATACGCTTTAGTTTTGGTCGTTCGGGGCTTTAACAGGTTCTGTGTACGCCTCTTCTGGGTTTATTGAGAATCATAGTGTATTGGGTGTGATGTCAAGATGGAAGTGTCACTTCAGTCATATGGAGATGATGATCATGTAGGGATACAGAACTGGTACTCTATTATGTTGTAACTATCGGGATATTATGACAAGGTCATTATTATCCAATTAAAGAAACTAGTTGCTAGTGATCCGATATATGCTTCGTACGGGGCAGACACAATTCCAGCCCCAGGCCTAGCATGTGACATCCGATACTAAGCTTGGCATAGATTATATATATTCCTTAAAAGAATATTTCTGGAGAATTGGGTAGGCACGGTGCTTTGCTAGAAGCCAACCATGTCTTGTAAATCGGTAAGAACATGGTACGGGGTACGCACATATTCGGATAGTCCGATGACCAGATTTACTTCCAACATATCCAGGGATTTCATGAGTCACTTCCCAAAGATTCACCGATGATGTTTGATTCAAACAGAATTAATCTGGGATTAATTGCGGCAAGAATTTATCTGGGATAAAATTCGAATAGAAGAGAGAGAACTATTAATTTAGAATTAATCGATTAAATAAATATTCGATATATTTATTGAAATTAGATTTCAAAGCGGAATTAAAATTGGATTTTAATTCGGGCGAACGAATTAATTTAGAATTAATTCGTTCGCCCGAATTAAAATCCAAATTTAGAATTAATTCGTAAGATACTTTAATAATAATTTTGCTAGGCATAATTATTTAATTAAATTGGATTTAATTATGTCACAACGGAAAATTCAATAATTTGGAATTAAACGAACACGAGCCCGAAATGTGTTTAGCGGGCCCACTCGAATTTTGAATTTTATAGTGGGGCCCACCAACTCACATCACTAGTCAACTTTATTAACTTTTGGTTGATAGAAGTTGGTGGTGATTATGGTAGCTTGTAAAACACATTTTGATTGACATTTTACCAACTTAATTTTTGGTAAATGGTAATTGACTTTTGTAAAATCAATTACACAACACAATACAAAATTGAAAAAACTCTCTCATTTTTCTCTCTAAAATGTCGTGAGCCTAATGTTCTTGGTTCTTGATTTTTGCTTCAAAAATCTTCATTGCTTGTACATTCAAAGATAAAACAAGGTGATAGGGAAACCAATCGCAAAAGTTTGGAACACAAATTAGAAGCTTGGAGCTCAACATACACAAAGGTTTTGAACTTCCAACATCCAACGAAACCGATCAATGTAAGGTTTTCCGCAACTTCTTTGAGTATTCACATGAATCATGACTTAGAATATCCTTGGCATGTTCTAGGAACCCAACAATGGTATCGGAGTCTTGTCTAAGCATGAAATGAACTTAGGGTTTATATACTTTAATTTGGGGTTTTTTTGATTTGAGCATGATTTCTTCAAATTAATGGTTTGGTTGAGCTTGGATGATGATGAATTAGATTTGTGCATCTTCAAATTTTAAAAAAATTGATTGGAGAAATTTTCCACAATTTCCTTGACTTGGCCGAAAGTATGACCCTAGATAAATCATGGTGTTTTTTATTTTAGACCATTCGATGTGTTTAAAGCATGATGAGTATATTGATTGTTGATTTAATTAGATTGAAATCAAAATTGGATATAAATTATGCATATTGTCGTGACTTCAGAAGCATGTATTAGATTGATTTTGCTTCAATTGTGTTGGACATGAATTGAATATGTTAAAGCATTATTAATTAGATAAATTGGTGTTTTGGAAATATTAATTTAACTAATTAATTATGGCTAATACACTTTAATTAAAATTAATCTGAGATTTGGAATTTTGTATTAATTATAATCAGCCTTTAATTTTGAATTGGGCTAATATTGTTGTATTTGGGCTTAATGGGCTTGGTTGGGCCAAGTTGTTTTATGACAATTGGATTGGATCCAAATTGGGCCTAAAACCATACCATAAAGTGCAAATAGAATAATTGGGCCTAATGGGCCAAAATTAATTTTATGGCAAATGGTGATTCCTTATTGGGCTTTGGTTGCCAAAGTCCATGCCTTAAGAATTAATTAAATGCCCATTGGACTTTAATTAAATTGACATTGGATGTTAATTGGGCCTTTGAGACCCATAAAGATTGGATTTAGAATCTAAGTCTAAAAGGCACTAAAAGAAGTGTAATTATTTAATTTGGAATTAAATTAGAATTAGTATTGAATATAAATTAAATTGGATTTAAAATTGTAGTTCGATATAATTCAAGAATACGCACTTTGAGTACTTATTCTTAAACGAGTTGGACTCGCGCAAATCAAATCGTTGTTTGAACATTGGATGGTCATTAATTCAAAGATTAATTAATTGGATTAGATTGATTGAATAACATGCTTTGTGTGAATAAATGGATGTATAATATGAATAATGTATATCGGATGGATATTATAAGGGTGAGGGCAATTTTGGAAATTGTTGTAATAAATTTAGAATTTATTAAATTGGACCTGCGTGTCCGGCCTTTTAGCTCTTGACTCTTTGTATTTCTCTTCTCACCAATTCCCCTCAATGTTAATAAGGTTTCTTTATTGTATTATTTAATTAGGTAGAAGTTTGAATAGTGCTAGCGGGGGAGAGGAAATGGGGAGATTTTTTATAGAAATAATTTGTTAAATATTCATCCGCATATCATTATTATTTATTTTGCACCTTATTATGCTTTTAGAATGCATGCTTAAGGGTGTATGATGAGACCTAATCAAAGATAATAAATTGGTTTCCAATTTACGTGGAAAAAAACCCTCAAACAAATATTAAGCGATTTCCTTCCAATGAGTGGTTATCTCTCAAGATCCAAGATTGGCATTGGTTTGTTGGCCAAAGTTAAGATTAATGTCCATCGCGGATGTGTTTGAACCACGAAAGCTTTGTTCCATATCGCATGTCTTGGGCAAGTTGTGACTTGTTGGCCAAAGTCAATGTCACTTCTTGTTCATCGATGTGGATTACGAAGCTTTCCCACTGTCAATGGGTCCCGCTTAACTGGAATCATTAAGCTTGTTGAGCCAAAGCCAAGGCTTAGTTGATTCAGAGGAAAAGGTTAGGAAATATATTGGATATATTGACATATATATTGTATATATGTTTCGGACTTGGAGGTCCACCTATCGGATCTAGGAATTGGATATGATCCAATTGATCTTAGAGATCTACCTAGTTAAATATCATACAGCTTGTTGGCCAAAGTCAAGGTTGTGTGTTATTTAACGGGATCTTAGCCTAGTAGGAAACTAGGTTTCCCGAGTACTCAACAGAGGGTTTGACGCTCGACGAAAAATAGTGGGCGGCCAGTATTGAATTTGCAATTTCGTTCAAATACTTGCCAAATACGCGCTTTCAAATTATTTTCGTCATTTTATATATTTATATTTGTTGGACTAATATTTTATTATTTTTTTGTAACAGTTGGAATATACCCAAAATCGTTAATTGAATAGTTAGACTTTTGCAATTAAGATGGCCGGGAAGATCAACGTTAGGGACATTTTCATGGGTGAAAATGTCTTTAATGGTGCGAACTTTCCTGACTGGGATATGAACCTCAGGATAGTCCTAGGGGCTGAGAAGATGCTCTATACAATAGAGAGACCTCTCGAGCCTAAGCCCGGAATTAAGCAGCCGTTTGAGCTTGATCTTTGGAAGACTCAAAGTGATGACAACTCAACTGCTCAATTTGTCATGCTCGCTGCAATGACCCCTCAATTTCATCCCCAGAACAAGGTATTGGATCCCTATACTATGATGTTGAAATTGAAGGACCTTTACCGATCTAACCTTAGATCGCAGAGGTATGAATTGCAGAAGAAGCTCTTTCGCTCTCGAATGTCATAGGGTACATCTGTCGAGCACCATATGTCGTAAATTATTGCTGACATCGAATAGCTGGGTCAGCTAGGCATAACCTTTAAGGCTGAGACTTCCATAGATTTGATCTTACAGTCTCTTCCTGACAGCTGGAGCGGGTTCATCATGAACGACAATATGATGAACCAAAAAAATACTCTTGGAGAGTTGATGGCAATGCTAAAAGAGGTAGAAAAATAGCTTTTAAAGGGCAAGAAGCGTGAGGCGCACTTCGCTTTGACATCTGAGTCTTCCAAGGCTTGGCGAAAGGCTACTGGAGGCGTGAAGAAGAAGAAGAAGAAAAGAAAGGGCAAGGCCAAATCATCAAAGTCTTCTGGGAAGGTAAAGGACGAATCCCAACATGTCTGCCTGTATTGTGGCAAATGAGGTCACTGGAAGCGTGACTGCCGTGAGTACAAGGCGCACATGAAGGATGTGAAGGCGGGCAAGGCTCCGGCTTCAGGTATGTTTTTTATTGAAATAAACATGTCTACTTCTAGTTTTAAAAATTGAATTTTTGATTCTAGTTGTGGTAATCATATATGTAATGATGTGCAGAATCTGCAGATTAGCAAGAGACTGGCTTAAGGAGAGATCGACCTTCGAGTTAGAAATGAGACTAGAGTCGCTGTTTTGGCTGTTGGGACCTATATTTTGGAACTGTCATCTGGGCATGTACTTAATTTATCAAACTGCTATTATGTACCTAGTTTGACTAGAAACATTATATCTGTATCTTGTTTAACCCATTGTGGGTATACTTTTGTATTCAGAAACGCAGGGTGTTTTGTTTATAAAAATAATTTTGAGATATACAGTGCTGATGTAAATAATGGTCTTTATATTTTGAATATAAATCAATCTCAAACATATAATATGACAAACAAAAGGCTTAAATTAAGTAACAAAGATGAAACTTATATGTGGCATTATCGTTTGGGATACATTAACAAGACTCGTATATCCACACTTTCGATGAGTGGATACTTGGACAGATTTGATCCAAATTCATATGACGTCTGCGAATCTTGTTTATTATGCAAAATGCCTAAAACACCTTTTAATGGTAAAGGTGCAAGTGCCACCGAACTGTTAGCCCTCATTCATATTGACGTATGCGGGCCCATGTCTAGCCAGGCTAGAGGTGGATATGAATACTTTGTAACCTTTACGGATGATGCATCGCGTTATGGTTATGTGTATCTTATGAGACACAAGTCATAAACTTTTAAGAAATTCAAAGAGTTTCGACACGAAGTAGAAAAACTAATTGGTAAAAGTATTAAAACATTATAGTCCGACCATGGTGGAGAATACTTGAGAAATGAGTTTCTTGATTACTTGAAAGAGTATGGTATTCTTTCACAGTGGACTACTCCTGGAACACCTTAATTAAATGATGTGTCCGAATGGAGAAACCAAACTTTGTTTGACATGGTAAGGTCTATGATGAGTCGCACTGATCTACCAATTTCCTTATGAGGATATGCATTCAACAGTACAATACTTATTTTCAATAAGGTTCCGTCAAAGTCTGTTCAACGGACTCCATATGAAATATGGACAGGAAAGAAACCGGGTTTCTCATTCCTAAAGATTTGGGGATGCTGGGCATATGTTAAACGTTTGGATGGTACCAAACTAGAACCCAAATCAGATAAGTGCCTATTTGTAGGTTATCCTTGGGAAACCAAAGGATATTAATTCTACCACCCATAAGAGAACAAGGTATTTGTTGCTCTACGTGCGGTTTTCCTCGAAAAGGAATTCCTAAATGCAGTGGTAAGTGGGAGGAAAGTAGAACTCGATGAAAATCGGAGTGATACTATTCATGGCACTGATTCCTTAACGGAACACGAACATTTCATCAGGGATGAGACTGTACCGCAATCTTCTAATACACATGAATCGCGTAGGTCGGAGAGAGTCAAAAAATAACCTGAGAGGTATTAGTTTCTGATCTCACCTCACGTTGATATTAATCTTATTGATGATAATGAGCCGGCTACGTATGAGGAAGTGATACAAGATATCGACTCCACTTTATGGCAAAAAGCCATGAAGTCCAAAATGGATTCCATGTATACCAACCAAGTTTGGACACTGGCTGATGCACCAGAAGGCGTAAAACCTATTGGTTGTAAATTGGTCTTCAAGAAGAAGACTGACATGGATGGCAACATACAAACGTACAAAGCTAGGCTTGTAGCGAAAGGGTATCGTCAATGACATGGTGTCGATTACGATGAAACTTTTTCACCTGTTGTCATGATTAAATCCATTCGTATAATGGTTGCTATTGCTGCATATTTGGATTATGAAATATGGCAGATGGACGTCAAAATTGCTTTCCTTAATGGAAACCTTTCGGAGGATGTTTATATGCAACAACCTGACGGTTTTGTGGTACCAAAACATGCAAACAAGGTTTGCAAGTTAAATCGATCCATTTATGGATTGAAGCAAGCATCGCGTTCTTGGAACCAACATTTTGATGATATCATAAAAGAATATGATTTTGTTCAAAACGAGGATGATCCTTGTGTATATAAGAAGGTTAGTGGGAGCGAACTGACATTCATTGTCCTTTACGTAGATGATGTATTGCTTATTGGCAATGACATTCTCATGCTACAATTGGTGAAAGTTTGGCTTTCATTAAAATTCTCCATGAAAGATCTGGGAGAAGCAGCCTTTATTATGGGAATAAAGATCTATTGGGATTGATCTAGAAAGCCGCTTGGACTCTTCCAGAGCACGTACATTGATGAAGTGTTGAATAGATTCAACATGGATCAGTCTAAGATGGGACTGTTGCCAGTGTCTCATGGCGTCTCTCTATCTAAGGACATTTGTCCTAAAACTAAAGATGAGAGAGACAACATGAGTCAGATCCCGTTCGCTTCTGTAGTTGGATCGATCATGTATGCCATGATATGTACGCGACCTGATTTCTCGTATGCTTTGAGCATGTGTAGTCGTTATCAGGCCGATCCAAGTGATGGTCACTGGGTTACGGTTAAGAATATCCTTATGTATCTTAGACGAACTAAGGATGCTTTCTTAATCTATGGAGATGGAGAACTTGAGGTAACTGGGTTTACCGATGCAAGTCTCCAAACCAATAAAGATGACTGTAAGTCGCAATCCGGGTACATATTTTATTTGAACAACGGAGCATTGAGCTGGAAATCTTCCAAGCAAGAGACTGTTGCCGATTCAACAACATAAGCAGAATATATCACTGCAGCTGAGGCAGCAAAAGAGGCTGTTTGGATCCGTAAATTCCTAATTGGATTAGGAGTAGTTCCGTTAGAAGCTGAGCCTGTTCCTTTGTATTGTGACAATAACGGGGCTATAGCGCAGGCTAAGGAACCGCAGTCTCATCAATGATCCAAGCATGTACTTCGATGTTTCCATCTAATTCGTGATGTCATACATCGTGGTGATGTGAAGATCGAGAAGGTGGCATCAGATGACAACATTGCAGATCCGCTGACGAAGGCTATTTCTCAGCAAAAGTTTGTGCGACATGTACATAGTTCAAGTGTTAGATACTTGAGTGATTGGCTATAGGCCAAGTGGGAGATGGTTGGACAATTGTGAGCCATAGCATCACTATTTGTAAAAGACATTGCGGGTTTTGTACAAATTAACTATGTGACAAAGGAAATTGCTATTTTATCATTTTGTAATTAGAATACTTGAATATATAAATGATAAAAGTCTTGATGATTAGTTCCGGATTAATAGGATATGAGACAGTATCAATCCATGAAAGGTTTAATCATATAATATCCCTAGTCGTAGTATTATATAGACTGGACATCGATAATACGGAATAGGCTAGTATTACACTTGTGCGCGTTATGGAAGCATAACGACATAGTTCTCATATATTTGGGTATTGGATACTCATGCAAGTGTAATAGGAGGTTTTGTTTACCGATGGTACGGGAACAGCTTCGCTTTGGATAGACCCATCGGAATCCCTTTGGTAGTATGACTATGTGTCTATGGGAATTCAAATCAGGATAGGTGTATTTGGTCTTAACTTGAGACTTGCATCGTTAATACTTGCGACAATCAACACGCTTTGGTTTTGGTCATCCGGGGCTTAACAGGTTCTGTGTACGCCTCTTCTGGGTTTATTAAGAATCGTAGTGTATTGGGTGTGATGTCAAGATGGAAGTGTCAGTTCAGTCATATGGAGATGATGATCACGTAGGGATACAGAACTGGTACTCTATTATGTTGCAACTATCTGGATAATATGACAAGGTCATGATTATCCGATTAAAGAGACTAGTTGCTAGTGATCCGATATATGCTTTGTAAGAGGCAGATAAAATTCTAGCCCCAGGCCTAGCATGTGACATCTGATACTGGATCGCAATACGCAATACTTAGAAAATCCGTAAATCCGGTGCTTTGCTAGAAGCCAATACGCAATATTGGGTCGGCACGGTGCTTTGCTAGAAGCCAACCATGTCTTGTAAATCCGTAAGAACGTGGAACGGGGTACGCACGTATTCGGATAGTCCGATGACCAGATTTACTGCCAACATATCCAGGGATCTCATGGGTTGCTTCCCAAAGATTCACCGATTATGTTTGACTCGAACAGAATTAATCTGGGATAAATTATGAGAGAGAGAAAATTAATCTGGGATTAATTACGGCAAGAATTTATCTGTGATAAAATTCGAATAGAAGAGAGAGAACGATTAATTTAGAATTAATCGATTAAATAATATATTCAATATATTTATTGAAATTAGATTTCAACGCGGAAGTAAAATTGGATTTTAATTTGGACGAACGAATTAATTTAGTTTTAATTCGTAAACGACTTTAATAATAATTTTACTAGTCATAATTATTTAATTAAATTGGATTTAATTATGTCGCAACGGAAAATTCGTTAATTCGGAATTAAACGAACTCGAGGCCGAAATGTGTTTAGCGGGCCCACTCGAATTTTGAATTTTAAAATGGGGCCCACCAACTCACATCACTAGTCAACTTTATTCACTTTTGGTTAGTAGAAGTTTGTGGGGATTATGGTAGGTTGTAAAACACATTTTGTCATTTTGAATGACATTTTACCAACTTGATTTTTTGTAAATGGTAATTGACTTTTGTAAAATCAATTACACAACACAATACAAAATTGAAAAAACTCTCTCATTTTCTCTCTACAATGCCGTGAGCCTAGGGTTCTTGGTTCTTGATTTTTGCTTCAAAAATCTTCATTGCTAGCACATTCAAATATCAAACAAGGTGATAGGGAAACCAATCCCAAGAGTTTGGAACACAAATTAGAAGCTTGGAGCTTAACATACACAAAAGTTTTAAACTTCCAACATCCAATAAAACCGATCAATTTAAGTTTTTCCACAACTTCTTTGAGTATTCACACGAATCATGACTTAGAAGATCCTTGGCATGTTCTAGGAACCCAATAATTATGTGGGGTCTATCCAGAGCGATGCTGTTTCCGTACCATCGGCAAACAGATCCTCCTATTACACTTGCATGAGTATCAAATACCCAAATATATGAGAACTATGTCATTACGCTTCTATAACGCACACAAGTGCAATACTAGTCTATTCCGCATTATCGATGTCCAGTCTCGATAATACTACTAGGGATATTTAATGATTAAACCTTACCTGGATTGATATTGTCTCATATTTTATTAATCTGGAACTAATTCTAAGGACTTTTATCATCTATATATTCAAGTAATCTAATTACAAAATGATAAAATAGCAATTTCCTTTGTCACATAGTTAATTTGTACAAAAACTATAATGTATTTTACAAACAGTGATGCTATGGGTCATAATTGTCCAACACCCTCCATGAGTCAAGTAGCTGCAAAAAAGAATAAACATGATTAGTGGCTCCAAAATCAACAATCCATGAAGATTTATCATCCTCCACTAATAAAGACTCAATTATAAGGAAATCATATCTACCTGTGGCCTTTTTCTCATTTAGCTTAGAAAGGTATTTTAGACAATTCCTTTTCCAATGCCCATCGTTGTTGCAATGGAAACACTTTCCTTTGGGCTTGACATTTATGGAGCTTCTCTTGTTCTTCTTTATGGGCTTTGCCTTAGCCTTCTCAGTGTTTTTCCTCTTTTTCTTTGCAGATTTGGGTGAGCTCATTAAGAAGCTGAGTCAAACTAAAAGTTAACTTGTTCACAACAGATTTGCTTTTAAACTACAAAAAACACTTCAGAAGAGTTTCCATAATCATGGTCATCTAGCTTCACTCGTCAATACGAGTGTAACACCCTGGTCGGACCGATCATACTCGATAAAGTGAATCATTATGCATAACAACTATAAAAATAGGTCTCACACCTTAGGAATCTTGTACAGAGGTCCCGGATAAATTTTCACATTAAGTACTTTTATTATTTTTCTGAGCTAATAGACATCTCTACCATATTGAGACCCTAAACTTTGTATACAATCTCTGATATTTTCGAATTTCATATAATCAGAAAGCTCAGACCAAGACCACCAACATATGTGTTTAACATTTTCCCAAATTCAGAACCGAACCAGGTCGAAAATGCAAGTCAAAGTCGCATAAACAGTAAAACCCCTGACAACTCTAGAAATTACTACATTTTTTGTAATATTTTATTAATAAAATCAGCCCCTCTTTTTCTTATATAAAGGGTACTATTCGTTTATCTCTTGGACCAAAAAACAGAAAAAAAAAAAAAAAAAAAAAAAAAGGGAAAAACATGAAGGAGCAAAGCAAAAACTCCTTCATTTTCTTCTCATCTCACACGATTTCTTTAAAGAAAAATCGGATGCAATCAAGCTTCTTTCCAAGCAAGTAAGCTCATCGAGGTCAAGTCTACTCCCACTATATTTCTTGAGAAGGAATTCATTATCTAGAAATCTAGCATTTCGTGAGACAAATGTTCTTTGTTCATTTGGGACGTAGAACACGTATGCTCTTGAGTTCAATACATATCCTACAAACTTACATTTAATTGCCCTATCATCCAATTTGTTAGTTTGTGTGAGCTTAACATATGCGTCACATCCCTAAACTCTTAGTAACTAAGACTATGACGTTTCCCAGACCATAACTCATATGTTGTTTGACTAACAGTCTTGGAAGGAACTTGGTTTAGTAGTAGTGTTGCAGTTTCTAAAGCAAGACTCCAAAATGAAAGAGGTAGATCTGTGCTTGGCATCATTGGTCGGACCAAATCTAATAATGTCCATTTCTCATTTCGGAGACCCCATTATGTTGTGGAGTTCCCGGAGGAGTCCACTGGGAAATAATGTCATTTTCTCCAAAGTAATCTTGAAATACGTCGCTTAAGTGTTCACCACCTCGGTCAGACCTTAGTGACTTAATAATTTTATTAAGCTGGTTTCCTACTTCAGCTTTGAAGCCTTTGAATTTCTCAAAGGCTTCAGATTTGTACCGCATAAGGTACACATACCCATATCGCGAATGATCATCGATAAAGGTAATGAAGTAAGAGAATCCACCTCTAGCGGTGACTGACATTGGCCCGCATACATCAGAGTGTATGAGTTCTAATGTCTCCGCTGCACGTTGTCATTTACCTTTAAACGGTAATTTGGTCATTGCGGAAGTCTCGGCAAACGGACTTCGGATGGGAAAATTGAAAAAATTAATACCTTGTTGGACTTAATTCGTTTGTTTAGCCTCGGGTTCGCTCGATGGACCCCTGTTTTAAAATTTATCCTCGACCTAAAACCCCCGTAACCCAAACCAAGCCACACATCCAAGCCCACACACCACCAACCCACATGCCCCAGCCCGCCAAAGAACCAAACTCCACACGCCCAGGCCCACCAAATCCTCTCCAAAAATATCCAACACGTTAAACACATGTTAAAATCTAAATAAATCACCTTCCTATTTAAATAAATCACATGCCTAAATTAAATAAATCAAATCAAATCCCGTAAATCCCTTTCCTAAACTAAAACAAATCACCTTCCTAAATTGAATAGATCTTTTCCTTATAACACACTAATTGAAGATACCCCCCATGATTGCATGATTTCTTTCCTACCCAAATAAGGACAACCCTAGCCCTTTCTTATAAAAAGGAGCACAAACCAAACCTTTAACCCCCTAGCACATTCAGGCCCAAGACACAAGAGAAAAGCCTCCCCATTACCGTGAAACATATGCCCTAATTAGCCCTCCATTTCCATGAAACACACCCCCCCAATTAGCCCTCCATTGCCGCAAAAACAATCCATCAAACAACCCTTCATTGCCAAAAACTGCAGTCCAAGAACACACCCTGCACTACCGCAAAATAGCACCAAACTGAACCCTTAGAGCCACCGAAAAATTGCACAACCAGACCACCAAAAACTGCACAACCAGACCATCAAAAATTGCACAACCAGCCACCAAAAACATCCCCAAAACTGCACCATTAAGTCATCGAACACAACCCCAAACTGCACCCTCAATTATCGAAAACACAGCCCCAAACTGCACCCTCAATTATCGAAAACAGTCCCCAGAATAGTCCCCTAAACCACCAAAAAAACTGCAACCAAAATAGTCCCTAAACTGTAAAAATAGTCACCCAAAAATAGCCCTAAATTACCGTAAAAAGTGACCAAAAACAACGACCAGAAACAGCAGCAAAAACAGAGAAAACAGCGGCCTAAAATAGTGAAGCAACGAATGAAAATATTGAACCAGTGAACCGGAGGAGTGGCGGAGCATTAACCCTTCCGACGGAGCATTAACCTTTTTATTTACTCTCGTTCATCTTTTTCAATTATTTATTAGTATTTATTCGCATGCATATTGTTGGTTCATGCATGTTATTGTTGTTGGATGAATGATTTTGTGCTACACACAAAAGAGAAAGTGTCACACTTTCAGATCTAGCCTAACGCTCGAGAAGTCACCTCTAGCTGACGACTTTAAACTTAGCGCTCGTAGGGAGGCAACCCATGTAATTTTTGTATATATTGTGATCTAGTGTGTTTAATTTTTGCAGGTTTAGTCATTTCACGATGGAAGAAGCTCTCGCAAATCTTCATAAGCAATTTCCTTCTCTCCCTCAAAAATCTCTGATGAAAGTCTACAAAGCTCGCTTGGAACGAATGAGACTACTGATGATCAAAGGTATTCCTAATGACATTCGTTGGGTAATTGAAGCACGAGTCCAATTGGCAGGTGAGTCTTCTGACTCTTTTATTTCACATCTGCCTGGTTTTGGAAGAAGCACCTATGCAAAGAAACGTAGAGCTAAACAAATGGGTGTTTGTTACAAATGTGCACGCTGGAATTGCAATACTCATTGTCATTCTTTAGGAATGGTGTCTGATAATCGCGAAGACAAAATTAAATTCATTACGGATGGCTTGAGTAAGGAGTCTTTAGATGATATATCTTTAACTCTTGAGACGCATCCCAGTGGATATGTTCACATAGCCATTCGCAAATTACATACACAATTCCAAAAAGAAAGACAATAAATAAGTTTTGGGAATCTGACTCAAAAAGACCATGTTTGCCAGTTTATAAGAAAATTGGATGGGAAGCTTGTCCCTGACGCATAGACGTCAATCAAGCCGTTACTTTTCTTGTATATATTATATCTCTTTGTCTTTTCTTAATAATTTTGATTTGTTTTGTTGTTTTCTTTTATTTTCTTCGACAGGATCCAGATCTTTTTGACTATCACGATATTATTTCACTACTAATCATCCTCTGGAAGATACTTGTGCTATTTTTACTCACCCTTTTC
Organism: Zanthoxylum bungeanum; assembly: GCA_019454045.1. Classification (NCBI taxonomy): domain Eukaryota; kingdom Viridiplantae; phylum Streptophyta; class Magnoliopsida; order Sapindales; family Rutaceae; genus Zanthoxylum; species Zanthoxylum bungeanum. The sequence continues at coordinate 106,751 of SKCR01038325.1, read as the reverse complement.
AGGTACTATAAATTCAGCCCGTCATTGCACTTTTGAAGGCATCCAGAGTTGAGAAAGAAATACATATAAAAAATGGATGCCACTTCAAGAAGACGAGTTGAAAACATCTGTGTGTTTTATGGTAGTAGTGTTGGTGTTAAGCCACAATACGTAGAAGCAGCACAAGAATTGGGTTGAGTCTTAGCTGCAAGAAATATGCACTTAATATATGGCGGAGGCAATCTTGGACTTATGGGGATCGTTTCAAAAGTTGTACAGGAAGGAGGCAGTCACGTTTTGGGAATCATCCCAAAACACTTGGCAGAAGCAAATCTTATTGAACCATCAAACGGAGAGGAACTGATCGTGCCAGGTATGTCTGAACGTTTGGTAGAAATGATTAACTGAGCTGATGCTTTTATTGCTTTTCCAGGTGGCTTGGGTACATTGGAGGAAATTTTTATTGTGCTATCTTGGGCGAACCTGAACATACACCAGAAACCAATTGGGATGTTTAACGTTGATGGATTTTATGATTTTCTTTGTGTGTTTCTTGATGATGCCCGGAGAAATGGGTTCGTGTCAAAACCTTTAAAAGAACTCCTCTTCACTGCCAGAACTGTTCCGGATCTAATTGACCAAATCTTAGCCTATGAAAAACAAATTGACCATATCATTTCAAAGATAAATTGGTCTGAGGACGATCGTGGTAAGAGGCGTCGGATTAATCTGGATCTTAACATTTAATTTCCTGTAGAATTTCAGCTAACCAGGTATTATCTTCTACACTCTTCTTCTACTGTTTAAGACATTGAGGACAATGTCTCATTTTGGTTTGGGGGAGGAAATTAGTTGATTAGTATCTGGTTTTTTTAGTTTTGTGTTGTTTTTAGTCCAAAATTTTTCGAAAAATACAAAATTTTTATTTATTTTTTACTAAAAATGTGAAATTGGTAAGAAATAGCTGAGTAAGGAGTTTTCACTCCTGAGACGTATCTCAAACCTAATTCGGAACAAGTTAATTTTTGTTTATTTCCTTTTGAATTATTTAATTTTTGAATTCTCCTTAACACTGACTAAAATGAATCTTCATATGCTCAGTTAGCAGATATTATCAACATGCATAGTAACATACAGACATGAGTTGTATTTGAAAAGTTTATAATATTCAGTGCTCTAGTTTAATTGGAGGAAGCATCTCAAAAAGCAATGGAGAAAAAAAAAATCCGAGATCCGAGTTATTAAGTCTGTAAGGGTGTTTTAACACCTAATGCCCTAAAACCAACTGGTTTGGGAGTCACTGCCCAAATCTCGTTACATGGATCAAAGATGCTGCAAAAATATATATATCTGAAGTATGAGTAATTAAGTTCGTAGGGGTGTCTTAACACCTGCTGCCCTGAAGCCAACTGGTTTGGGAGCCACCGACCTAACACTCGCTACATAGATAGAAGATATTGTATATAAATAAAAAATAGGGAAAAATCAAAGAAAAAATCTGAAAAATCAGAAAAATTATTCCATTGCTACAAAAAGGTGTGAAATCTGATAGAACTTTAGGACAAAAATATTACTCTCTTATCAACTGCACTTATGACTCTTGTGGGCAAAAATGAGTTGATTAATATTTTGTCGACTATGTATATGGAGAATGGTAAAAATAATCGGAGAATTTACTTATTCGGTAATTTAGAATGAAACAAAACAACTATTGATTTGGAGTAGAAGTTTCACCTGATTAGTCACTAAATTCTTTATTCTCTTTTCTCTTGTCTTTTTGCTTTTGTGTGCATTAGTTTCACTACCTTTTTACTTTTGTAAAACGTTTGTGGGTATCGTTGCTGTAAGCCCTCACGAGACTATAACTCGTCCACTAGGGACACCTAGGGGTTTAAAGGCTTGTTGCATATGCTAAATGCAACCGTGATCCTTACGAAAGTGGCTTAGTTTAATTTTAATTGTTTCTTGTATTTTATTTTATTTTTTTGCTCGAGGACTAGCAAAACGTTAGGTTTGGGGGTGTGATGAGCGGAAAATATATCAATATTTATCGCCCCTTTAACTTAATATTTTGTTTAGTTTCTCGGGTTTGATGAACGTTTTGCTGTGTTTTAGTTTATTTTGCAGATAAAATAATTTTGGATCTCAATGAAATCATTTAGGACGAAATATGGGTCAAATAAGGGCAATTATTGGACTTGATATTTTAATTTTGGAGATTGGAAACTTGAAAGGGCGTTTTTGACGAAGTGCAGTTTTGGAAATTCCAATTTTGCGCATCTGTCGTATTTTGGGCATACCTTTCTACTCCGATATCGGATTGAGCTGATTCAAGTTCCAGATTAAAGAAAATTCAAAGATCTACAGCTTTGAAAGACAAAATAGTTTCTAATTCTGACGATTTCATGCCCAAAATGGATGAACCATCCAGAAGTGTGTTGTGTGTAATTATTAATGTCACTTTCAATCATTTCCAAAGCAAAAAATAAATTAATAAATAAATAATAAAAATTATCAAATCATCACCAAACATGATAAGAGATTAGTGGATCAATTAATAATGGATTTGCTGGAGCAATTAGTGGAGCAATTAGTGGAGCAATTAATAATTGATTTGGTGGATGATTTGATGGAGGCAAAATTTTGCCTATAAATACCAAGCCATTTCATTTGTAAAATTCATACTTTCTTCTAAAGAATTCCTTAAGAATACTAAGAGGATTGTATCTTGTTTGTTTATTTACAACTTTCAGTAATTAATTTCCGCTTTCGCACTTTCTTTTCTTTACTTTTCAGTTTTTACTTTCCGCAATTTACTTTTACGCACAATACTTTTCTTTCTTTAATTTTCAGTTTTTACTTTTCAGTAATTTACTTTCAGCAATTTACTTTTCAGTAATTTACTTTTCAGCAATTACTTTCAGCAATTTACTTTTCAGTAATTTACTTTCAGCATTTAATTTTCAGTATTTAATTTCAGCATTTACTTTCAGCATTTACTTTTTAGTATTTAATTTTCAGTATTTTACTTTATGTCTTTTATTTTATTTAAGTTTTTTTTACTACCCGTAAATATGTGTCGTAACTAAGCCAGTTATCTGGGGTTGTGATGAAATCCAATATCACCAGTTTGTAAGGGGTTAGATTATAGTTTGGGTAATATAAAGATTTATTTATTGAGTCTTAATCTTAATGCTTTTTCATTACCTGGCCATTAATAAAATTGAACTGGGAAACTTAAAATGAACTAGACATAGGGATTTTAAGTTTAAGACCTTAGACTCAATAGTCCACGATCTTCCTTGAGGATAGATAACCCTTTAATAGATTTTCTTACAGGATAGACATATACCTGTCGGGCGGGGGTAGCCATAATTGGAACTTAAACTTAATGAATTCAGATAATTTGGTTGACATAGACATATGGTTCAATTGGGTTAAACTGGGTATTTATGTCTGACCATCGACAGAGGCTTACACATAATTTAGTGTTCCAGGTTAATAAATCAAGATATTACCCAACTTTAAGATAACTACTTCATCTTTAAAATGATATTGGAAGAAATCACAACCCTAGATAGTTTTTAATATTGAATTTTCTTAAAACCTACTTTCGAACAATTTTATTTACTTGTTTTTAAATTTAGAATCGTCACCATTTCAAATCAATCAAACAACCTGTTAGATACTAGTAATCATTTGACCTCATAAAATTAATAGATTAGATATTAAGTCCTCGTGGGATCGATATTTTTATACTACTTGAACGATATGTGCTCTTGCGTTATACGCGTGTGTAAGCACCGGTCAGCTAATATTGTTGTATTTAGGCTTAATGGGCTTGGTTGGGCCAAGTTGGTTTAGGACAATTGGATTAGATCCAAATTGGGCCTAAAACCATACCGTAAAGTCCAAATAGAATAATTGGGCCTTTAAAAATTTAATTGGGCCTAATGGGCCAAAATTAATTTTATGGCAAATGGTGATTCCTTATTGGGCTTTGGTTGCCAAAGTCCATGCCTTAAGAATTAATTAAAAGCCCATTGGTCTTTAATTAAATTGACATTGGATGTTAATTGGGCCTTTAAGACCCATAAAGATTGGATTTAGAATCTAAGTCTAAAAGGCACTAAAAGAAGTGCAATTATTTAATTTGGAATTAAATTAGAATTAATATTGAATATAAATTAAATTGGATTTAAAATTGTAGTTCGATATAATTCAAGACTACGCACTTTGAGTACTTATTCTTAAACGAGTTGGACTCGCGCAAATCAAATCGTTGTTTGAACATTGGATGGTCATTAATTCAAAGTTAATTAATTGGATTAGATTGATTGAATAACATGCTTTGTGTGAATACATGGATGTATTGTATGAATAATCTATATCAGATGGATATTAGAAGGGTGAGGGCAATTTTGGAAATTGTTGTAATAAATTTAGAATTTATTAAATTGGACCTGCGTGTCCAGCCTTTTATCTCTTGACTCTTTGTATTTCTCTTCTCATCAATTCTCCTCAATGTTAATGAGGTTTCTTTATTGTATTATGTAATTGGGTAAAAGTTTGAATAGTGCTAGCCGGGGAGAGGAAATTGGGAGATTTGTTATAGAAATAATTTGTTAAATATTCATCCACATATCATTATTATTTATTTCGTGCCATATTATGCTTTTAGAATACATGCTTAAGAGTGTATGATGAGACCTAATCAAAGATAATAAATTGGTTGCCAATTTACGTGAAAAAAACCCTCAAACAAATATTAAGTGATTCCCTTCCATTTAGTGGTTCTCTCTCAAGATCCAAGATTGGCATTGGTTTGTTGGCCAAAGTCAAGATCAATGTCCATCGCGGATGTGTTTGAACCACGAAAGCTTTGTTCCATATCGCATTTCTTGGGCAAGTTGTGACTTGTTGGCCAAAGTCAAGGTCACTTCTTGTTCATCGATGTGGATTACGAAGCTTTCCCACTGTCAATGGGTCCCGCTTAACTGGAATCATTAAGCTTGTTGAGCCAAAGCCAAGGCTTAGTTGATTCAGAGGAAAAGGTTAGGAAATATATTGGATATATTGACATATATATTGTATATATGTTTCGGACTTGGAGGTCCACCTACCGGATCTAGGAATTGGATGGGATCCAATTGATCTTAGAGATCTACCTAGTTAAATATCATACAGCTTGTTGGCCAAAGTCAAGGTTGTGTGTTATTTAACGGGATCTTAGCCTACTAGGAAACTAGGTTTCCCGAGTACTCAACAGAGGGTTAGAGGCTCGCCGAAAAATAGTGGGAGGCCGTATTGAATTTGCAATTTCGTTCAAATACTTGCCAAATACGCGCTTTCAAATTATTTTCGTCATTTTATATATTTATATTAGTTGGACTAATATTTTATTAATTTTTTATAACAGTTTGACTGTACCCAAAATCGTTAATTGAATAGTTAGACTATTGCAATTAAGATGGCCGGAAAGATCAACGTTATGGACATTATCATGGGCGAAAATGTCTTTAATGGTGCGAACTTTCCTGACTGGGATATGAACCTTAGGATAGTCCTAGGGGCTGAGAAGATGCTCAATACAATAGAGAGACCTCTCGAGCCTAAGCCTGGAATTAAGCAGCCGTTTGAGCTTGAGCTTTGGAAGACTCAAAGTGATGAAAACTCAACAGCTCAATCTTTCATGCTCGCTGCAATGACCCCTCAAGTTTATTTCCAGAACAAGGTATTGGATCCCTATACTATGATGTTGAAATTGAAGGACCTTTACCGATCTAACCTTAGATCCCAGATGTATGAATTGCAGAAGAAGCTCTTTCGCTCTCGAATGTCAGAGGGTACATCTATCGAGCACTATATGTCGTAGATTATTGCTGACATTGAACATCTGGGTCAGCTACGCATAACCTTTGAGGCTGAGACTTCCATAGATTTGATCTTACAGTCTCTTCCTGACAGCTGCAGCGGGTTCATCATAAACTACAATATGATGAACCAAGAAAATACTCTTGGAGAGTTGATGGCAATGCTAAAAAAGGTAGAAAAATAGCTTTTAAAGGGCAAGAAGCATGAGGCGTACTTTGCTTCGACATCTGAGTCTGCCAAGGCTTGGCCAAAGGCTACTGGAGGCATGAACAAGAAGAAGAAGAAGAGAAAAGGCAAGGCCAAATCATCAAAGTCTTCTGGGAAGGAAAAGGACGAATCCCAACATGTCTGCCAGCAGTGTGGCAAATGGGGTCACTGGAAGCGTGACTTCCGTGAGTACAAGGCGCACATGAAGGATGTGAAGGCGGGCAAGGCTCCGGCTTTAGGTATGTTTGTTATTGAAAAAAACATGTCTACTTCTAGTTTTAAAAATTGAATTTTTGATTCTAGTTGTGGTACTCATATATGTACTGATGTTCAGGATCTGTAGATTAGCAAGAGACTGGCTTCATGAGAGATCGACCTTCGAGTTAGAAATAGGACTAGAGTCGCCGTTTTGGCTGTTGTGACCTATATTTTGGAACTGCCCTCGGGACATGTACTTAATTTATCAAACTTCTATTATGTACATAGTTTGACTAGAAACATTATATCTGTATCTTGTTTAACCCAATGTGGGTATACTTTTGTTAGACATTATGTCCCATAGCGTCACTGTTTGTAAATGATATTGTATTATTGTACAAAATTAACTATGTGATAATGAAATTGCCTTTTGCCGTTTTGTAATATTATTTACTTTGACTTATAAATGGCGAAAGTCCATATGATTAGTACCTGGACTGAGAATGATATGAGACAGTATCAGTCCCCAAAGGTTTAATCATTAAATATCCCTAGTCGTGGTATTATCGAGACTGGACATCGATAATGCGGAATAGACTAGTATTGCGCTTGTGCACGTTGTGAGGGCACGACGGCATAGTTCTCATATATTTAAGTATTGGATACTTATGCGAGTGCGATAGGAGGTTGTGTTTTACCGATGGTACGGAAAACAGCTTCGCTCTGGATAGACCCCGCGGAATCCCATTGGTAGTATGTCTGCGTGTCTATGGGAGGCCGCATCAGGGTAGGTGTATATGGTCTTAACCTGAGACTTACATCGCTAGTACTTGCGACAATCGGTAAACTTTGGTTTTGGTGGTTGGGGACCCTAACCGGTTCTGTGTTACACCTCTTCTGGGTTTATCGAGAATCGTAGTGTACTGGATGTGATGTCAAGATGGAAGTATCGCTTCAGACATATGGAGGCGATGATCACGCAGGGCACAGAACTAGTACTCTATAAAAGGTTGCAACCGTCGGGACAATATGACAAGGTCAGGATTGTCCGATTTAAAGAGACTAGTTGCTTGATGTCCGACATATGTTCGTACGGGGCAGACACATCTCCAGCCCCAGGCCTAGCATGTGATCATCCGATACTGGATCGATGTACGCAATACTACGGTATTACTACGCCTGATACAGATCTTATATTCCTATAAGAATATTTCTGGGAATTGGGTAGGCATGGCGCTTTGCTAGAAGCCAACCTTGTCTTGTAAATCGGTAAAGACGTAGTACGAGGTACGTACGTGTTCGGATTATCCGACGACCGTATTTACTGCCAAAATATCCGGAGATCTCTTGGGTCGCTTCCTGAAGATTCACCTATGATATTTGATTCGAACTTAATTAATCTTGGATTAATTGCGGAGAAACTTTATCTCGGATAAAGTGCCTTATTTAGAGAGAGAGAACGATTAATTTGGAATTAATCGATAAAATCATTATATTCGATATAATAAACGAAATTCGATTTCGACGCGAGATTAAAATTAGATTTTAATTCGGGCGTACGAGTTAATTAAGAATTAATTCGTAAGCGACGTAAATAATAATTTCGCTAGGAGCGATTATTTATTTAAATCCGATTTAATTAACGTCGCGACGCTAGCTCGGTATTTCCGAAATATCGAACCCGAACGCGTGAGTGGACGTGGGCCCACTTTCATTGGGAAACGTGTGGGGCCCACATGACACTTGTCATTGATATGGCATTGCATGTTAATAGTGTATAAAACACTCTAAGGCATTGCATGGAGATAGTGTGCATTTCACTCAAAGGCATTGCATGGAGTTTGAGTGTTTGACACTCTAAGCCATTGCATGGTTTATGTTATAGATTTATTATTAATTTAATAAATTATAACATAAATATAAATTGATTTTTGGTAATACAAAGATTAATTAATCAAAACATTTTTACAAAAACTCTCTCTTCTCTCTCAAATTGCCGAGAGTTTCATAGACAAGGGCAAGGAAGATTTGATCTTCCACTTCTCCATTTTTGCTAGCACAAGCAAGGGATCAAAAGAGGTGATAGGGAAACCATCAAAGAGCTTGGAATACAAGAGCTTGGAGCTTGAAGTGTTCTTCTTCCTCTTGGCCGAATCCTCCACCATTTGGAGCTTCTACCATTTGATCTTCTACTTCATCACAAGGCATTGTAAGTATGATTCCGCCATACTTCATGTTTAAATATATATTCTTTATAGTATTTCACATGCTTAATCTTTGATTGGGACATATTATAGAAACCAACAATGGTATCATTGAGCTAGGTTTAAGCATGAAATACTTTAGGTTAAAATTTGGGTAAAATTGATTGAAGCATGTTCTTGTGAAATTTGATGAATGAGTATGCTTATATGTATGTTAAATGACATTATATGAAATCAATTTTATGAAAAATGCATTGGATGATTTTTCCCCAAAATTTCTACCTTGGCCGAATGGGTGTGACAAATTGATTGAAGCATGTTCTTGTGAAATTTGATGAATAAGTATGCTTGCATGTATATAGAATGATATTACATGGAATCAATTTTGTGAAAAATGCATTGGATGATTTTTCCCCAATATATTCACCTTGGCCGAATGGCATGATGAAATTGATATAAGCATGTTCTTATGAAATTTGATTAATAAGTATGCTTGCATGTGTATAACATTATGTTATATGGAATCAATTTCATGAAAAATGCATTGGATGATTTTTCCCCAAATACATGCCTTGGCCGAATGTATTACTACTTGGAGTGGTTTGATATTTTTTGTGTATAAGATCATTGGATGACTTAGAACATGTATGTGACGATGATTAGTAATTCAATCGGATTGAAATACAAATCGATACACAAAAACTCACCTTGGCCGAATACATAAGACATGTAATGGTGTTGATTTTTTGTTAAAATTAATGTTGGACATTTATTTTGAACAATACATGATTAATAAATTAAATGGGTATTATTGGAATATTTGGTTTAATATGTTAATCTTGATATTACACTTTAATTAATTGGATTTTAATGTTTGGAATATTAAAATTTAATTAATGGGCTTAATTGGTTAATTGGGCTTTTAATATTGTATTTGGGCATAATGGGCTTGGTTGGACCAAGTAGATTTGGGCCAAATGGATTGGATCCAATTTGGGCCTAAATCACTCCATTAAGTCCAAATATAATATAATGGGCTTTAATAATTTAATTGGGCCTTATGGGCTTGAAATTGGTTTTATGGCACTTAAGGGTGATTCCTTATTTGGGCTTGGTAATTGGGTATGACCCGCATTGACCAAAGCCCAAGCCTTAATAAATCAATTGAAAGCCCATTTGACTCGAATTAAATTAAACATTGGATGTTAGTTGGGCTTTGAGACCCAATAGAATTGGATTTAGAATCTAAGTCTTTAAAGCACATTAAAAGTGTAAACATTTAATTTGGAATTAAATAATTGAATTAGTGTTGAATACGAATTAAATAAGATTTAATAAGTAGTTCGATATAATTCGCGAATTCGTACCTTGTGTACTTATTCTCAATCGAGTTGGACTCGCGCAAAATCAAACCGTTGTTTGAACATTGGATGATCACTTAAACAAAGACTAATTAATTGGATTAGATTGGTTGTAAAAGCATGTCTTGTTTGAATATATATGTATGTGATGAATGAATAGTGAATATCGGATGGATATTAGAAGGGAAAGGGGAATTTTAGAAATTATTGTAAATTTGGAATTTATAAATTGGACCTGCGTGTCCAGCCTTATCTCTTTATCTCTTTGTATTCTCTTCTCACCTAATTCCCCTCATGTAAATGAGGTTTCTCTTATTGTATTATGTAATTGGGTAGAAGTAGAATAGTGCTAGCGGGGAGAGGAAGGGAGAAGGAGTGAGTGTTTGTTCTAGGAACAAGTTGTTTATATATCCATCCGCATATCACTATTACTTTACTTTACGCGCTTTATGATGTTTTAGAAGCATGCTTAAGGGTGTATGATGATGAGACCTAACAAAGATAAATAAATTGGTTGCCAATTACGCGAAAATCCCTCAATTTATATTAAGCGAATATCCTTCCATTGAATGGTTCTTGTTCAAGATCCGAAGTTGGCATTGGTTTGTTTTTGACCAAAGTCAAAACCTTTGTCAATCAAGGATGTACTTGAATCATGAGAGTTTTGTTGCATATCGGTGTCTTGTCCAAATCGTGATTTTTATTGGCCAAAGTCAAGATCACTTTTTGTCCAACGACATTGATTACGAAACTTTCCTTGTCAATGGGTCCCGCTTAACTGGAATCATTAGGTTTGTTTTTGGCCAAAGCCAAGGCCTAGTTGATTCAGAGGATATGGTTAGGAAAATGTATTAGATACATTGACATTATACATATGTTTCGGACTTGGATGTCCACCTAACCGGATCTAGGAATTGGATGAGATCCAATTGATCATGGAGATCTACCTATGTTAAATAGCATACAATTTTTATTGGCCAAAGTCAAGGTTGTGTGTTATTTAACGGGATCCTAGCCCACTGGAAATTCGATTTCCCGAGTTCTCTACAGAGGGTTAGAAACTTGAAGAAAATAGTGGGAGGCTATTATTGAATTTGCAATTTCATTCATATTTAGCCTTACGCGTCGTTCAAAATTATTTCATCAATATTTTAAATAATTAGTTGGACTAATATATTGTTATTTTTTATATGTAACAGTTTGACTGTACCCATAACATCGTTGACTTTATAGTTGGACTATAGTTGTCAAGATGACTGGCAAAGGTAATATCCGCGACATAATCATGGGCGATAATGTCTTCAAAGGGACAAATTGCCGACTGGGAAATGAACCTCAAGATAGTGCTTGGGGCTGAGAGGATACTGTATACTATTCAGAGACCTCTCCCGCCTAAACCCACTGAGCCACTGGAGCTAGAGTTATGGAAAACTCATAGTGATGATTGTGACCAAGCTCAGTCAGTTATGCTAGCTGCAATGACTCAGCATTTCAGACGCCAGAATAGGGACTTGGATCCCTATAACATGATGGCAAGATTGCGTGATCTTCACCGCACCAATAAGCGGATGAAGAGGTACGAGCTAGTAAGGAAACTCTTCCGCTCCCGGATGACAGATGGCGCATCAGTTGAAGCCCATGGGGCTCAAATGATTGCCGATATTGATGAGTTGGCCAATATGGAATAGTCTTGGAGGCTGATCTGACTATAGATATGATCTTGCAGTCACTTCCCGATACTTGGAAACAAATCATAGTCAACTACAAGTTGATGGATACTGACGACACTCTAGGAGAGTTGTTGTCTGTGCTGAAGGAGTCCGAAAAGGAACTCCTAAAGGGGAGCAAGCGCGAGGCGCATTTAGCATTGACCTCTCATGCGCCAAAGGGTGGCCCCAAGGCAATTGGAGGTGCAAGGAAGAAGAAGTTCAAGAAGAAGGGTAAAGGCAAGTTGACAGTGGCTTCTAGGAAGCCAAAGGACAAATCTCGCGACATCTGCCTCAACTGCGGCAAGAGGGGTCACTGGAAACGTGACTGCCGAATGAGCATTGTGCAGAGGGAGGATATCAAGGCTGGCAAGGCCACTGCCTCTGGTATGTTTGTTATTGAGATAAATATGAATACTTCTAGTTTTAAAAATTGGATTTTTGATTCTGGTTGTGGTGCTCATATTTGTACTGATGTGCAGGATCTGCATGATAGCAGGGTGCTGGCATCAGGGGAGATGGATCTACGGGTCGGAAACGGAACACCAGTTGCTGTTTTGGCCGTAGGCACTTTTGTTTTAGTACTGCCCTCAGGGCATGAACTTAAACTTTGAACTGTTATTTTGTTCCTAGTTTAACTAGGAATATTATATCTGTATCCTTGTTGACCCAGCAGGGTTACACTTTTGTATTCAGGAACACAGGGTGTTATTTATATAAAAATGATGCAGAAATTTGCACAGCTGTTGCAAATAACGGTCTTTATATTTTGAATATAAATGAATCTCCTAAAATGACAAACAAAAGGCTCAAAAGGAGTAATCTAAAAGATGAAGCTTATATGTGGCATTGTCGTCTGGGACACATCAACAAGACTCGCATATCCACACTTTCAAAGAGGGGTACTTGGACGAATTTGATCCCAATTCATATGACGTCTGCGAATTTGTCTTTTAGGGCAAAATGCCTAAATCACCTTTTAGCGGTAAAGGTGAACGTGCCACAGAATTGTTAGCTCTCGTTCATACTGACGTATGCGGGCCCATGTCTAGCCAGGCTAGAGGTGGATTTCACTACTTCGTAACCTTTACAGATGATGCATCTCGTTACGGTTATGTGTATCTTATGAGACACAAGTCGGAAACTTTTGAGAAATTCAAAGAGTTTCGACACGAAGTGGAGAAACAAACAGGGAAGAGTATTAAGACATTACGGTCAGACCGTGGTGGCGAATACCTAAGTTATGAGTTTCAAGATTACTTGAAAGATATGGTATTCTATCACAGTGGACTCCTCCTGGAACACCGCAATTAAACGGCGTGTCCGAACGGAGAAACCGCACCTTGTTGGACATGGTGAGGTCAATGATGAGTCGCACTGAGCTACCAATATCCTTCTGGGGATACGCATTAAACAGTGCTATACTTATTTTGAATAAGGTACCGTCGAAGTCTGTTGAACGGACTCCATATGAGATATGGACAGGAAGGAAACCAGGTTTCTCTTTCCTGAAGATTTGGGGATGCTGGGCATATGTTAAACGTTTGGAAGGTACCAAACTTGAACCCAAATCTGATAAATGCCTTTTCGTTGGATATCCTAGGGAAACCAAAGGATATTACTTCTATCACCCACAAGAGAACAAAGTATTTGTTGCTCTACAAGCATTTTTCCTTGAGAAGGATTTTATAAATGCATGCAGTGGTAAGTGGGAGGAAAGTAGAACTCGATGAAGATCGTAGTGATACTGTTCCTGGCAATGAATCAACGACGGAACAAGAACAGACCATCCGGGATGAGTCTGTACCACAAACTTCACATACACAAGGACCGCGTAGGTCGGAGAGAGTCAGAACAGTACCTGAGAGGTATGGGTTCCTGATCTCACCTCATATAGATATTAATCTTATTGAGGATAATGAGCCGGCTACGTATGAGGAAGCGATACAAAATATCGATTCCGCTTTATGGCAAGAAGCCATGAAGTCCGAGATGGATTCCATGTACACCAACCAAGTTTGGACACTGGTTGATGCACCAGAAGGCGTAAAGCCTATTGGATGCAGATGGATCTTCAAGAAGAAGACCGACATGGATGGCAACGTACAAACGTACAAAGCTAGGCTTGTAGCGAAGGGGTATCGTCAACAATACGGTATTGATTATGACGAAACCTTCTCACCCGTTGCCATGATTAAATCCATTCGGATAATGCTTGCAATAGCTGCATATTTCGACTTCGAGATATGGCAGATGGACGTTAAAACCGCTTTCCTTAACGGAAACCTTTTGGAGGATGTTTATAGCAACACCTGACGGTTTTATCGTACCTAGACTTGCAAACAAGTTTGCAAGTTAAATCGATCCATTTATGGATTGAAGCAAGCATCACGGTCATGGAATCAGCGTTTTGATGAGATCATAAAGGAATATGATTTCGTGCAAAACGCAGATGACCCTTGTGTATACAAGAAGGTTAGTGGGAAAGCACTTACTTTTATTGTCCTTTATGTCGACGACGTATTGCTTATAGGCAATGACATTCCCATGCTAACGTCGGTGAAAGCTTGGCTTTCATTAAAATTCTCCATGAAAGATCTGGGAGAAGCAGCCTTTATTCTTGGAATAAAGATCTACAGGGATAGATCTAGAAAGCTGCTTGGACTCTCCCAGAGTACATACATTGATAAGTGTTGAAGAGATTCAACATGGAACAATCCAAGAGGGGATTGGTTCCAATGGTACGAGGTACCTCTCTGTCTAAGGACATGTGTCCTAAGACTCGGGAAGAGAGAGACCACATGAGTCGGATACCGTTCGCCTCGGCAGTCGGATCGATCATGTATGCCATGATATGTACACGACCTGATGTCTCATATGCTTTGAGCATGTGCAGTCGCTATCAGGCCGATCCAGGTGAAGGTCACTGGATAGCAGTTAAGAATATCCTTAAGTATCTTAAACGAACTAAGGATGCTTTTAATTTATGGAGGTGGAGAACTTGCGGTATCTGGGTATACCGATGCAAGTTTCCAAACCGACAAGGATGACTACAAGTCGCAATCCGGGTACATTTTTTGCTTGAATAACGGAGCAGTGAGCTGGAAATCTTCCAAGCAAGATACTGTTGCCGATTCAACAACTGAAGCGGAGTACATCGCTGCATCTGAAGCAGCAAAGGAGGCAGTTTGGATCCGAAAGTTCCTAATAGGATTAGGAGTAGTTCCGTTAGCAGCTCAGCCCGTTCCATTGTATTGTGACAATAACGGGGCTATAGCACAGGCTAAGGAACCAAGGTCTCATCAACGGTCCAAGCATGTTCTTCGACGTTATCATCTGATTCGGGAGATTATACATCGTGGCGATGTAAAAGTCGAGAAGGTCACATCAGATGACAACATTGCAGATCCGCTGACGAAAGCTGTTCTACAGCAAGTTTTTGAACGACACATACATAGTTCGGGTATTAGATGCTTGAGTGACTGGCTATAGGCCAAGTGGGAGATTGTTAGACATTATGTCCCATAGCGTCACTGTTTGTAAATGATATTGTATTATTGTACAAAATTAACTATGTGATAATGAAATTGCCTTTTGCCGTTTTGTAATATTATTTACTTTGACTTATAAATGGCGAAAGTCCATATGATTAGTACCTGGACTGAGAATGATATGAGACAGTATCAGTCCCCAAAGGTTTAATCATTAAATATCCCTAGTCGTGGTATTATCGAGACTGGACATCGATAATGCGGAATAGACTAGTATTGCGCTTGTGCACGTTGTGAGGGCACGACGGCATAGTTCTCATATATTTAAGTATTGGATACTTATGCGAGTGCGATAGGAGGTTGTGTTTTACCGATGGTACGGAAAACAGCTTCGCTCTGGATAGACCCCGCGGAATCCCATTGGTAGTATGTCTGCGTGTCTATGGGAGGCCGCATCAGGGTAGGTGTATATGGTCTTAACCTGAGACTTACATCGCTAGTACTTGCGACAATCGGTAAAACTTTGGTTTTGGTGGTTGGGGACCCTAACCGGTTCTGTGTACACCTCTTCTGGGTTTATCGAGAATCGTAGTGTACTGGATGTGATGTCAAGATGGAAGTATCGCTTCAGACATATGGAGGCGATGATCACGCAGGGCACAGAACTAGTACTCTATAAAAGGTTGCAACCGTCGGGACAATATGACAAGGTCAGGATTGTCCGATTTAAAGAGACTAGTTGCTTGATGTCCGACATATGTTTCGTACGGGGCAGACACATCTCCAGCCCCAGGCCTAGCATGTGATCATCCGATACTGGATCGATGTACGCAATACTACGGTATACTACGCCTGATACAGATCTTATATTCCTATAAGAATATTTCTGGAGAATTGGGTAGGCATGGCGCTTTGCTAGAAGCCAACCTTGTCTTGTAAATCGGTAAAGACGTAGTACGAGGTACGTACGTGTTCGGATTATCCGAACCGTATTTACTGCCAAAATATCCGGAGATCTCTTGGGTCGCTTCCTGAAGATTCACCTATGATATTTGATTCGAACTTAATTAATCTTGGAAATTGCGGAGAAACTTTATCTCGGATAAAGTGCCTTATTTAGAGAGAGAGAACGATTAATTTGGAATTAATCGATAAAATCATTATATTCGATATAATAAACGAAATTCGATTTCGACGCGAGATTAAAATTAGATTTTAATTCGGGCGTACGAGTTAATTAAGAATTAATTCGTAAGCGACGTAAATAATAATTTCGCTAGGAGCGATTATTTATTTAAATCCGATTTAATTAACGTCGCGACGCTAGCTCGGTATTTCCGAAATATCGAACCCGAACGTGAGTGGACGTGGGCCCACTTTCATTGGGAAACGTGTGGGGCCCACATGACACTTGTCATTGATATGGCATTGCATGTTAATAGTGTATAAAACACTCTAAGGCATTGCATGGAGATAGTGTGCATTTCACTCAAAGGCATTGCATGGAGTTTGAGTGTTTGACACTCTAAGCCATTGCATGGTTTATGTTATAGATTTATTATTAATTTAATAAATTATAACATAAATATAAATTGATTTTTGGTAATACAAAGATTAATTAATCAAAACATTTTTACAAAAACTCTCTCTTCTCTCTCAAATTGCCGAGAGTTTCATAGACAGGGCAAGGAAGATTTGATCTTCCACTTCTCCATTTTTGCTAGCACAAGCAAGGGATCAAAAGAGGTGATAGGGAAACCATCAAAGAGCTTGGAATACAAGAGCTTGGAGCTTGAAGTGTTCTTCTTCCTCTTGGCCGAATCCTCCACCATTTGGAGCTTCTACCATTTGATCTTCTACTTCATCACAAGGCATTGTAAGTATGATTCCGCCATACTTCATGTTTAAATATATATTCTTTATAGTATTTCACATGCTTAATCTTTGATTGGGACATATTATAGAAACCAACAACTTTTGTATTCAGAAACACATGGTGTTTTGTTTATAAAAATAATTTTGAGATATGCAGTGCTGATGTAAATAATGGTTTTTATATTTTGAATATAAATCAATCTCAAACATATAATATGACAAACAAAAGGCTTAAATTAAGTAACAAAGATGAAACTTATATGTGGCATTGTCTTCTGGGATACATTAACAAGACTCGTATATCCACACTTTCGAATAGTGGATACTTGGACGGATTTGATCCAAATTCATATGACGTCTGTAAATCTTGTTTATTTGGCAAAATGCCTAAAACACCTTTTAACGATAAAGGTGCACGTGCCACCGAACTATTAACCCTCATTCATAGTGACGTATGCGGGCCCATGTCTAGCCAGGCTAGAGGTGGATATGAATAATTCGTAACCTTTACGGATGATGCATCGCGTTATGGTTATGTGTATCTTATGAGACACATGTTAAAAACTTTTGAGAAATTCAAAGAGTTTCGACACGAAGTAGAAAAACTAATTGGTAAAAGTATTAAAACATTACGGTCGGACCATGGTGGAGAATACTTGAGAAATGAGTTTCTTGATTACTTGAAAGAGTATGGTATTCTTTCATAGTTGACTACTCCTGGAACACCTCAATTAAACGATGTGTCAGAACGGAGAAAACGAACTTTGTTGGACATGGTAAGTTCTATGATGAGTCGCACTGAGCTACCAATTTCCTTCTGGGGATATGCATTCAACAGTACAATACTTATTTTGAATAAGGTTCCGTCAAAGTCTGTTCAACAGACTCCATATGAAATATGGACAGGAAAGAAACCGGGTTTCTCATTCCTAATGATTTGGGGATGTTGGGCATACGTTAAACGTTTGGATGGCCCCAAACTAGAACCCAAATCGGATAAGTGTGTATTTATAGGTTATCCTAGGGAAACCAAAGGATATTAATTATACCACCCATAAGAGAACAAGGTATTTGTTGCTCTACATGTGGTTTTCCTCGAAAATGAATTCCTAAATGCAGTGGTAAGTGGGAGGAAAGTATAACTCGATGAAAATCGGAGTGATACTGTTCCTGGCATCGATTCCTTAACGGAACACGAACAGTTAATCAGGGATGAGATTGTACTGCAATCTTCTTATAGACAAGAATCACGTAGGTCGGATAGAGTCAGAAAAGAACCTGAGAGGTATGGGTTTCTGATCTCACCTCATGTTGATATTAATATTATTGAGGATAATGAGCCGGCTACGTATGAGGAAGTGATACAAGATATCGACTCCGCTTTATGGCAAGAAGCCATAAAGTCCGAAATGGATTCCATGTATACCAACCAAGTTTGGACACTGGTTGATGCACCAGAAGGTGTAAAACCTATTGGTTGTAAATTGGTCTTCAAGAAGAAGACTGACATGGATGGCAACATGCAAACGTACAAAGCTATGCATGTAGCGAAAGGGTATCGTCAATGACATGGTGTCGATTACGATGAAACTTTTTCACCTGTTGTCATGATTAATCCATTCTCATAACACTTACTATTACTGCATATTTGGATTCTGAAATATGGCAGATGGACGTCAAAATCACTTTCCTTCATGGAAACCTTTTAGAGGTTGTTTATACGCAACAGCCTGACGGTTTTGTCATACCAAAACATGCAAACAAGGTTTGCAAGTTAAATCGATCCATTTATGGATTGAAGCAAGCATCGCGTTCTTGGAACCAACGTTTTGATGAGATCATAAAAGAATATGATTTTATTCAAAACGATGATGATCCTTGTGTATATAAGAAGGTTAGTGGGAGTGCACTGACATTCATTGTCCTTTACGTAGATGATGTATTGCTTATTGGCAATGACATTCTCATGCTACAATTGGTGAAAGTTTGGCTTTCATTAAAATTCTCCATGAAAGATCTGGGAGAAGCAGCCTTTATTTTGGGAATAAAGATCTACCGGGATAGATCTAGAAAGCTACTTAGACTATCGTAGAGCACGTACATTGATGAAGTGTTGAATAGATTCAACATGGATCAGTCTAGAGGGGACTGTTGCAGTGTCTCATGGATCTCTCTATCTAAAGACATGTGTCCTAAAACTAAATATGAGAGAGACAACATGAGTCGGATCCCGTTCGCTTCTGCAGTCAGATCGATCATGTATGCCATGATGTGTACACGACCTGATGTCTCGTATGCTTTGAGCATGTGTAGTCGCTATCAGACCGATCCAGGTGATGGTCACTGGGTTGCGGTTAAGAACATCCTTAAGTATCTTAGATGAACTAAGGATGATTTCTTAATCTATGGAGATGGAGAACTTGAGGTAACTGGGTTTACCGATGCAAGTTTCCAAACCAATAAAGATGACAGTAAGTCGCAATCCGGGTATATATTTTAATTGAACAACGGAGCAGTGAGCTGGAAATCTTCCAAGCAAGATACTGTTGCCGATTCAACAACATAAGCAGAATATATCACTGCATCTGAGGCAGCAAAAGAGGTTGTTTGGATTCGTAAATTCCTAATTGGATTAGGAGTAGTTCAGTTAGAAGCTGAGCCTGTTCCTTTGTATTGTGACAATAATGGGGCTATAGCGCAGGCTAAGGAGCCGCGGTCTCATCAATGATCCAAGCATGTACTTCGATGTTTCCACCTAATTCGTGAGATCATACATCGTGGTGATGTGAAGATCGAGAAGGTCGCATCAGATGACAACATTGCAGATCCGCTAACGAAGGCTATTTCTCAGCAAAAGTTTGAGCGACATGTACATAGTTCATGTGTTAGATACTTGAGTGATTGGCTATAGGCCAAGTGGGAGATTGTTGGACAATTGTGACCCATAGCATCACTGTTTGTAAAAGACATTGTGGTTTTTGTACAAATTAACTATGTGACAAAGGAAATTGCTATTTTATCATTTTGTAATTAGAATACTTGAATATATAAATGATAAAAGTCCTGATGATTAGTTCCGGATTAATAGGATATGAGAAAGTATCAATCCACGAAAGGTTTAATCATTTAATATCCCTAGTCGTAGTATTATCTAGACTGGACATCGATAATACGGAATAGGCTAGTATTACACTTATGCGCGTTATGGAAGCATAACAGCATAGTTCTCATATATTTGGGTATTGGATACTCATGCAAGTGTAATAGGAGGTTCTGTTTACCGATGGTACGGGAACAGCTTCGCTCTGGATAGACCCATCGGAATCCCATTGGTAGTATGACTATGTGTCTATGGGAATTCAAATCAGGATAGGTGTATTTGGTCTTAACTTGAGACTTGCATCGTTAATACTTGCGACAATCAACACGCTTTGGTTTTGGTCATCCGGGGCTTAACAGGTTCTGTGTACGCCTCTTCTGGGTTTATTAAGAATCGTAGTGTATTGGGTGTGATGTCAAGATGGAAGTGTCAGTTCAGTCATATGGAGATGATGATCACGTAGGGATACAGAACTGGTACTCTATTATGTTGCAACTATCTGGATAATATGACAAGGTCATGATTATCCGATTAAAGAGACTAGTTGCTAGTGATCCGATATATGCTTTGTAAGAGGCAGATAAAATTCTAGCCCCAGGCCTAGCATGTGACATCTGATACTGGATCGCAATACGCAATACTTAGAAAATCCGTAAATCCGGTGCTTTGCTAGAAGCCAATACGCAATATTGGGTCGGCACGGTGCTTTGCTAGAAGCCAACCATGTCTTGTAAATCGGTAAGAACGTGGAACGGGGTACGCACGTATTCGGATAGTCCGATGACCGGATTTACTGCCAACATATCCAGGGATCTCATGGGTCGCTTCCCAAAGATTCACCGATGATGTTTGACTCGAACAGAATTAATCTGGGATTAATTATGAGAGAGAGAAAATTAATCTGGGATTAATTACATCAAGAATTTATCTGGGATAAAATTCGAATAGAAGAGAGAGAACGATTAATTTAGAATTAATAGATTAAATAATATATTCAATATATTTATTGAAATTAGATTTCAACGCGGAAGTAAAATTGGATTTTAATTCGGACGAACGAATTAATTTAGATTTAATTCGTAAGCGACTTTAATAATAATTTTACTAGTCATAATTATTTAATTAAATTGGATTTAATTATGTCGCAACGGCAAATTTGTTAATTCGGAATTAAACGAACCCGAGCCCGAAATGTGTTTAGCGGGCCCACTCGAATTTTGAATTTTAAAATGGAGCCCACCAACTCACATCACTGGTCAACTTTATTCACTTTTGGTTAATAGAAGTTTGGGGTGATTATGGTAGCTTGTAAAACACATTTTGTTATTTTGAATGACATTTTACCAACTTGATTTTTGGTAAATGGTAATTGACTTTTGTAAAATCAATTACACAACACAATACAAAATTGAAAAAACTCTCTCGTTTTCTCTCTACAATGTCGTGAGCCTAGGGTTCTTGGTTCTTGATTTTTGCTTCAAAAATCTTCATTGCTAGCACATTCAAAGATCAAACAATGTGATAGGGAAACCAATCCCAAGAGTTTGGTACACAAATTAGAAGCTTGGAGCTCAACATACACAAATGTTTTGAACTTCCAACATCCAACAAAACCGATCAATGTAAGTTTTTCCACAACTTCTTTGAGTATTCACACGAATCATGACTTAGAAGATCCTTGGCTTGTTCTAGGAACCAAACAATTCCGAGGGGTCTATCCAAAGCGAAGCTGTTTCCGTACCATCGACAAACAGATCCTCCTATTACACTTGCATGAGTATCAAATACCCAAATATATGAGAACTATGTCGTTACGCTTCCATAACGCACACAAATGCAATACTAGTCTATTCCGCATTATCGATGTCCAGTCTCAATAATACTACGACTAGGGATATTTAATGATTAAACCTTACGTGGATTGATATTGTCTCATATCTTATTAATCTGGAACTAATTCTAAGGACTTTTATCATTTATATATTCAAGTAATCTAATTACAAAATGATAAAATAGCAATTTCATTTGTCACATAGTTAATTTGTACAAAAACTACAATGTCTTTTACAAACAGTGATGCTATGGGTCATAATTGTCCAACACCCTCCATGAGTCAAGTAGCTGCAAAAAAGAATAAACATGATTAGTGGCTCCAAAATCAACAATCCATGAAGATTTATCATCCTCCACTAATAAAGACTCAATTACAAGGAAATCATATCTACCTGTGGCCTTTTTCTCCTTTAGCTTAGAAAGGTATTTTAGACAATTCCTTTTCCAATGCCCATCGTTGTTGCAATGGAAACACTTTCCTTTGGGCTTGACGTCTATGAAGCTTATCTTGTTCTTCTTTATGGGCTTTGCCTTAGCCTTCCCAGTGTTTTTCTTCTTTTTCTTTGCAGATTTGGGTGAGCTCATTAAGAAGCTGAGTCAAACTAAAAGTTAACTTGTTCACAACAGAGTTGCTTTTAAACTACAAGAAACTCTTCAGAAGAGTTTCCAAAATCTTGGTCATCTGGCTTCACTCGTCAATATGAGTGTAACACCCTGGTCGGACCGATCATACTCGATAGAGTGAATCATTATGCATAACAACTAAAAAAAAATATGTCTCACACCTTAGGAATCTTGTACAGAGGTCCCGGATAAATTTTCACATTCAGCGCTTTTATTATTTTTCTGAGCTAATAGGCAGCTCTACCATATTGAGACCCTAAAATTTTTATACAATCTCTGATATTTTCGAATTTCATATAATCAGAAAGCTCAGACCAAGACCAATAACATATGTGTTTAACATTTTCCCAAATTCAGAACCTAACCAGGTCGAAAATGCAAGTCAAAGTCGCATAAACAGTAAAACCCCTGACTATTCTAAAAATTACTACATTTTTTGTAATATTTTATTAATAAAATCAGCCCCTCTTTTGCTTATATAAAGGGTACTATTCGTTTATCTCTTGGAATAAAAAAAAAAGAAAAAAAAAAGAGAAAAATGTGAAGTAGCAAAACAAAAACTCCTTCATTTTCTTCTCATCTCACACGATTTGTTTAAAGACAAATCGGATGCAATCAAGCTTCTTTCCAAGCAAGTAAGCTCATTTTTCCTCTTTCCCCTTTCATTTTTCAGATTTGAGCATCAATAATCTTTCCCCATTTTCGCACTTTAGGAACCCTAGGTTTCAATTTTTTTCATTTTGGCTTCAATAGAGTTGTTTGCATGTATTTTAATGTATTTCATGATAGTTTACACATTGATTAAGCTTAGATTTCGAAAATTCCCAATTTCCCTAACTTGTAAGGGCTGTCCAAGTTTCCAAGTCAGTAGGGGGCTGTTTGTGTTGGTTTTTTTAATGAATAATCTTAGTTGAAGTGTTTGGATGATGTTTTGGCTTGTTATATATGGACGAATTTTGTGATTGTGGAGGATGATGATTTTCGACCAAGATATGTAGAGAGTTGAGGGTTGTTTTTGCATGTGTTATGAAGTCTTAGATGATGTTGTTAAGTAATAGACATGTAAAGTGGGAGTGGAGATAACTAAGATTGTGTAAATGATGAAGTTTTGGCATTTGGCACACCAAGTGTTCGCTGAAATTCCATGCTCATATCAAATTAAGAAATTTAGCATGATTTGTATGTGATAAAGAGTGTTTATAATAGTTGAAATTATGTTGAGGGTTGTTGGATTAAATATATTAAATTAGACGGTGAAATAAGGAAGGGGGATAGCAAAGTCACTTTTTGTCCCGTTCTGGACAGACTGTGTTTGGTCGCTTATAACTTATGTTATATATGTCTGATTGATGAATCGTAAAATGCTGGATAAACTAGACACATAAGTGAGTAACGTATCGAAACTTCAGAATTTTTAGCCTTAAGACGAGGCCCAACCGAATTTGTGAAATTGAGTGACATGCTGCCTCTGTATCTAGTTTTATTTTTCTGAACGACCCATGAACTTCGATTTATAACTTGTGCTTCTGAAATCAGAATTGAGATCTGTAATAACTTATAAAAACTAGACACAAAAGATCTATTCTATTCAAATTTCAGACCCGGATTCTTTCCCATTTAGTTATAGTGAATTTTCAAAGTTAGGCGTTGAGTAGTGAATTATTAGTGACTATTAGAATCTAAATTTCCGCTCATGCACTTGTGTAACTCGAAACCTTAGCCCGAATAAAATTCGTAAACCACGTTTATAAGTTAGTAACTCAAGGAAGTCAATTATTCATGCATTGCATATTTTATTTATTGATCGGAAGCATATCTCACAACTTATGTTCTAATAAAGTTTTACCGATTATAGGTTATCGGTAGGAACCACGACTTTCTTCGACACCGTGAAGTAGTGTCAATTTGTTTCCAAATCTATGAGTGGATATTTCATTTTCATATTATTTTATTGATTTTATAAAGTTATATGAATTTATTTATATTTAAGTTATACTTTGAGATGAGACAAAGTTGCCAAAATATTTTGATGAGTTAAGAATATTTTTGGACCAGTTAAGAATTGTTATTATGCTTTTGATATTTTGAGATGAGTTCTTTTATTATTTTATTTATTGATTGGGGGAAAACCCAATCTAAGAGACTTTTTGACAGATACATCAGACATGTGCGCATGTAGTTTCAGGACTAGGGGGACGGTGATATATAACGCCACTATATCCTAGTTTCAGGGCCCGGATGACAATATTGATTAGCGCTGCTGTCTCTAGTTCAGTGACTTGGGGGATGGAAATAAGTAATGCCCCAAGTCACTAGTTAGGCTTGTGGGGGGACGGCGATACATAATGCTCCCGTACGTCAGTTGTTTTCCAGATGAGATTTTCAGAAAAAACAGTTCTATGAAAACATTTTAGAAAGAATTAGTTTTACGAGGGATCTCAAAGTTTTATAGAAAGAAATAAGTTTCTAGA
Source organism: Zanthoxylum bungeanum (assembly GCA_019454045.1). NCBI lineage: Eukaryota > Viridiplantae > Streptophyta > Magnoliopsida > Sapindales > Rutaceae > Zanthoxylum > Zanthoxylum bungeanum. Next base: position 81,828 of record SKCR01038325.1, on the reverse strand, counting down.
ATAGTTTTACCGGAAGAGATTTGGTTTTAGACAAAGAAAAGAGTTTTCAGAAAGATGCATTTTCTTGTAAAATGAGATGATTTTAATTTCAGTTAATAAATTTTCATAAAGACTTTAGTTCGTGTTTTAAAATATCTACTCACTAGGTCATTCAAACAGTCTAACCCCCCACTCTCCAGTGCTTTCTGTTTTCTAGGTCTATTCAGAGGACTAGCTCGAGAGGATGGATATTGATTGATGCCACTAGTGTTAATGGGTCCACTCATTAGTCAGGTCTGAGGTATATGGCTCAGTGAATATTGTAATGGTTTAGGTGCATGTCATGTAAAAGTTGCATGAGAGTTTAAGGTTGTCAGAATCGAAATCACCAGAGGTTAGCATAGCAAGTTCATAGTTGTAAAAATAAAGATTTTTTAATTAATTTAAGTTTGGCATGTAGCCCTCGAGTATAATTGTGTTATTTTTGATTGACAAAAAACAAGAAAAGCATTAGAGTTCAGTTTGTCAGTCAGTTAGTTAAAGGTTGAGGGTGATAGGGTAAAATGTCACATGCCGGTAGCATCTTCGTGTGGGGCATTTTACAAAGTTGGTATCAAAGAATGGTCTAGGGAGTCAGTGACGGCATTGGGTAGAGTGTCAGGGTCTTGTATACGTAGTATGCCCGGGGTACTTATATGCGAGACATTACCTCTCCAATATTTGATCCTCGAGTATGTCCTTAAGCTTTTAGAGAGGTTAGTAAACTTTCCAGGAATCATTTGAATATCATTCCTATTTGAATATCAGTCCCAAAATCGGAAACTAAGATCCTTATTACAGTAGAATCCTTTTGTAACCATTCATATATGACACCTGAAGTTTAGACATGATAAGTGATAAGAACAACTAATGAAGTTTTCGAGATCATACACCTGAAGCTTTAAAAAGAGAGAAAGCTAGAAGAAACTGCAGAACTATAAAGACAAGAAATACATTTACACTTTGAAAAAGCCGAGATAATAGATTGAATCGAAATAGAATTGATAATAAAGAAAATGTGTGTGTTTGTAGTACCAAAGAGAATAGAATGAGTAGAAACAACATAAGAATGACAGATAAACTCAAGTAAGGTTTCTTCCATCATCAGAAGATCCCAAAGAGTATACCTAATAAATTTTGAGATCTACGTATATATTGCAAGCGTTCTGAAGGATGGAAGGTAGTTAAATAAGTAAAAGAAGCAAAAATCCAATCTAGTTGTGAAGATTCCTAATCGGTTTGAGATACGTAAAAGTATGTAAGGGTTTCGAATACCCTAACCTAAAATCGAGACTTAGTAAGACCAATATCATAAAAAGAACCAAATTGGTTATATTATCAAAGGTTATATCATTTATCAACATACAATGATATATGAATCATTATTCATATTCGAAGTTATGTTTTGTGTATTTTTATTGTGTTATTTTTGTTATTTGATAGGTAAAATACTGCTCGGAAGCTCGATAGAAAAAGCCAGCATTGGGAAAGGGCAAAAATGGAAAAATAGCTTCCGCGTCGCGACACGAAAAAGGTCTGAGAGTTGCGATGCACCTAATAAGATGAAGACACCGCGGGACGCGCTATTCTCTCAACACGTGTCCCCAACGTGGCACCACGTCGCGACACACCGACCAAATTTTGCCTATAAATTGAAGCTTCCAGTAGAAGAAATTTTTATGCTTTCTTTCCGAATTCCTTTATGGATTTTGGAGAGAGAGTGTCTTGTGTGTTTATTTATTTAAAGCTTTTTGTAATGTCTTTTTCTTTCAGTAATAAAATTACGAGTGTGTTTAATTACAAAATGAGTAGCTAATTTCTTTTCGCTGGGTAATGAGTGAAGCTTTTATAATGAAAACTTAGATCAATATACAATACATTATAATAAATAAATTTTAATCTAATGATTAAAACTTGATTTAGATATAGATTAATTATTGAAAAAATTTGCTACCGCCTATATGGCTGGTTTTATCTTGCTACTGCATATATGGCTGGTTTTATCTTGCTACCACATATATTGATGGTTTTATACGATTTTGGCATAATTGAGTACCTTGGCAGGACTTGGTATAGACAAACGATCACTACCTATATGGCTAGTTTTATACGGCATCACCGCCTTTATGGCTGGTTTTATATATTTTTGGCATACTTAGTACCTTGGCAGGACTAGTTATCGACAGAAATGACTACCGCCTATATGGTCGGTTCTATATATTGGCATAATTAATTTCTGAGATAAATTAATTGGGTAACAAGGAAAATTTATATATTATAATTAAGTGAGATTTCTAGATTTGAAATATTAAAAGTGGATCCCCTATCTCCAGCATTTCATTTTATTATTGCATTTTTATTTAAAAGTTTCAAACAACTTCAACAAATCAAATATTTTTCTTTTCGCTCTACTTATCATTCTATTTTACTAAATTTAATCCATGTGGATCGACCCCAGACTTACCGAGGTATTTTATTAATTCAACACTCTTATATTTGGTAGTAAAAGACCACTTTTTGAGCGTGTCAAGTTTTTTGCGCCGTTACCGGGGATTTATTATTTAGTAACTAGAATATTTTTCTTTCTTTATTTTATTTTTTTAGTTTATTTGTAAAAATTGTATTTGTTTTTGTTTTATTTCTTGTTTAGGTTACATGAGACACTAGTCTCGATCATCCAGCAGAAGACTAAATAGAGAATCTACATCACCTTCATCATTTGTCAAAATAGTCGAAAACCAAATTGAAAATCCAATTGGAAATCCACTTATCCGAGTTGAAAACCCAGTTAATCAGGAAGAAAACAAGTCTCAGCATGGATATCCTAATCATCCTAGGACATTCAGACAATTCATGAATCCCACTAGGACATGATCACCATCTTGCATTGTTTTTCCTCTAGATGCAACATATTTCAATTTTAAATCAGGTATCATGTATCTTTTACCAATATTCTACGGTCTAGAATCAGAAAATCATTATCAGCACTTAAGGGAGTTTGAAGAGGTATGTAACACTTACACATACCAAAATTGTAGTATGAATATAATTCGTTTAAAGTTTTTTCCTTTTTCTTTAAAGGATAAAGCAAAACTTTGGCTGCAAAACTTTAGGTCGGGATCTATTAGAACATGGGATGATTTACAAGAATAGTTTCTTAAGAAGTTATTTCCCCCCTCATAGAACAAATTCCTTTAAGAGTAGAATCACAACCTTTACACAAGTGTCGGGGGAAAGAGTTTACCAATTTTGAGAGAGGTTTAAAGAGATGTTAAATATTTGTCCACATCATGGGTTTGAAATATGGAGGCTGGTTGCCTATTTCTATGAGGGGTTAACACCCCAAGGTAGACAAGTAGTGGAGATGATGTGTAGTGGTGAGTTTAGGGATTAAGATCTCGAATATGCACTATATTACCTAGAACAAATACCAGAGAATGCATAATAATGGGAAACAATTGGCACCTAAGATTCGTCTATAAAACCACAACCATCTGGCAGAGGTATGTTTAACCTTAGGGAAGACCATGACCTTGCTGCCAAGTATGCATCTCTATCTAAAAAAATTGAAGCTTTAGAAGTAGGGAATAATGATCATGTTAAGTCAGTTCAGGAAGTCACATATCAAATCTGTAATTATAATGAACATGTCACACAAGTTTGCCCATCTTTACCAGCCCTACAAGAGCGTCTCCATGACCAAGTCAGTTCCATAAACACATTCAATAGACCAAATCCAAACCCATACTCACAAACCTACAATTTCGGTTGGAGAAACCATCTAAACTTCAATTTGAGGACTGATAACCAAGCAAAATCCTCACAACAACCTCCCCAGGTTCACTAGAATTTCTGAAATCCCAGAATTATGCACCATATGTCCCACCACATAGGAAAACCATTGAGGATACCTTGAATGCATTCATGGAAAAACAAGAAGTCGTCAATAACCAAAATGCACAAACGATGAACCATTTAAGATAAAATTTTGCTAAAATTACATTTGCATTAACCATTAATGAGAAAGGAAAGTTTCATGCATAACCACAGTCAAATCCCAAGAGTCATTTAAATTCTCACAAGGGTAGTTCTGGAAATCAACACTTAGACCAAGTCAAATCTGTTATTACTCTCGTAGTGGTAAGGACATCCACATACATATTCTTGAACCTCGCAAAACTGAGAATAAAATAGATTCAGATGGTAAGGAAGGTTTGATGAACCATTACCTATCGTTGATAATAATAATTTGTCACATGCACCTTCATTTCCTCAAGCATTAAAAATAAAGAAATTGAACCATTCCCCAGAGATTTATGAGATATTCAAACAGGTAAAGGTCAATATTCTTTTGTTAGATGCCATCCAAAAGATACCATCTTATGCCAAATTTCATGAAAGATCTATGCACCGTTAAAAGAAAACATCAGGTAAGAAAGAAAGTTTTTCTAGCTGAACAAGTAAGTTCCATTCTCTCAACTAATAATGCATTAAAATATAAGGACCCTGGTTGTCCAACTATTTCTTGTATTCTTGGAAATCAAAACATTGAACATGATTTGCTTGATCTTAGAGCTAGTGTAAATTTACTTTCATTTTCAATTCACCAACAACTTAATATCGGTGAGATGAAACCAGCCTCAACTACTCTTTTACTTGCCGGTAGATCACTTAAGGTACCAAAAGGAATTATGGAAGATGTGATATTGCAAATCGATAAATTCATATATCATGTGGATTTTATTGTCTTAGAAACATAACTTGTGGCAGACAGTTATAAGCCAATCCCTATAATATTTGGTCGTCCATTTTTAGCAACAGCTAACGCTTTAATTAATTACAGGAATGGAATCATGAATCTATCTTTTGGTAAAATGACATTGGAGCTAAACATTTTTAACATGTGCAAATAGCCATATGATGAGGACAATGAAATCGAAAGCATAGAATCAATTGAGCCAATTGTGGATGACAATATTCATGGGAGTTTATCGGATCCCGTGGAATTTGTACTTCTAAATTTGTTGAGTCAAGTGCGCAAATAGATTCAGATATTACTAATGATTTTCTACTTGACTCTACGCAGGTTTTGGAAGACGATGGAAAGATACAAAATTTGGAAGAACTATGAACACTAGAAGAAGGAAAACACGAAGAAAAACCCAAATTGGAATTAAAAGCTTTGCTATAAGGACTGAAATATGCATTTCTAGAAGATAAACAAACTTACCATGTGGTAATTTCCTCTCTTCTTACAAGCGATCAAGAAGATAAACTTTTAAATGTGTTGAAATAACATAAACTAGGAATTGGATGGACTTTAAGAGACATAAAAGGTATTAATCCATTAATTTGCACACACCAAATACATTTAGAAGATAATGGTAGGACATATCGTCAACCTCAAATAAGATTAAACCCTCATATGAAAGAAGTAGTGAAAACATAGGTCCTTGTTAGACATTATGTCCCATAGCGTCACTGTTTGTAAATGATATTGTATTATTGTACAAAATTAACTATGTGATAATGAAATTGCCTTTTGCCGTTTTGTAATATTATTTACTTTGATATAAAATGGCGAAAGTCCATATGATTAATACCGGATTGAGATGATATGAGACAGTATCAATCCATAAAGGTTTAATCATTAAATATCCCTAGTCGGAGTATTATCGAGATCGGACATCGATAATGCGTAATAGACTAGTATTGCGCTTGTGCACGTTGTGAGGGCACAACGGCATAGTTCTCATATATTTAAGTATTGGATACTTATGCAAGTGCGATAGGAGGTTGTGTTTTACCGATGGTACGGAAAATAGCTTCGCTCTGGATAGACCCCGCGGAATCTCATTGGTAGTATGTCTACGTGTCTATGGGAGGCCGCATCAGGGTAGGTGTATATGGTCTTAACCTGAGACTTACATCGCTAGTACTTGCGACAATCGGTAAACTTTGGTTTTGGTGGTTGGGGACCTTAACCGGTTCTGTGTACACCTCTTCTGGGTTTATCGAGAATCGTAGTGTACTGGATGTGATGTCGAGATGGAAGTATCACTTCAGACATATGGAGGTGATGATCACGCAGGACACAGAACTAGTACTCTATAAAAGGTTGCAACCGTCGGGACAATATGGACCAGGTCAGGATTGTCCGATTTAAAGAGACTAGTTGCTTGATGTCCGATATATGTTTCGTACGGGGCAGACACATTTCCAGCCCCAGGCCTAACATGTGATCATCCGATACTGGTTCGATATACGCAATACTACGGTATACTACGCTTGATATAGATCTTATATTCCTATAAGAATATTTCTGGAGAATTGGGTAGGCATGGCGGTTTGCTAGAAGCCAACCTTGTCTTGTGAATCGGTAAAAACGTAGTACGAGGTACGTACGTGTTCGGATAATCCGACGACCATATTTACTGCCAACATATCCGGAGATCTCTTGGGTCGCTTCCCGAAGATTCACCAATGACGTATGATTCAAACTCGATTAATCTTGGATTAATTACGGAGAGACTTTATCTTGGATAAAGTACTATACATAGAGAGAGAACGATTAATTTGGAATTAATCGTAAAATTATTATATTCGATATAATAATCGAAATTCGATTTCGACGTGAAATTAAAATTAGATTTTATTCGGGCAAACGAGTTAATTTAGAATTAATTCGTTAGCGACGTAAATAATAATTTCGCTAGGCGCAATTATTTATTTAAATTCGATTTAATTAACGTCGCGACGTAAGTTCGGTATTTCGGAAATATCGAACCCGAACGCGTGAGTGCACGTGGGCCCACTTTCATTTGGAAACGTGTGGGGCCCACATGACACATGTCATATTATGCATTATTTAACTCTAATGCATTGCATGGAGATAGTGTACAATGCAATCAATGGTTTTGCATGGAAATTGAGTGTTTGACACTCTAAGCCATTGCATGATTTGTGTCATAAGTTTATTATTAATTTAATAAATATTATGGCATAAATATAAATTGATTTTTTGTAACAAAAATCATAGAACTCCTCTCTCTCACATTGCCGAAACTGCATGCAGTTTTGGGCTCTCCATTTCTTCATTTTTGTGGCAAGATTTGAAGAAGTTGTGCATTCAAAATCACAACAAAGGCTAGCACCTTCAAGGGATCATACATAGGTGATATGGGAAACTAATCCTTGAGCTTGGGAGGATCAAACAAAGCTTGGAGCTGCACTTTCCACCTTGGCCGAATTCATCACTGCACAAAGGAGAAGTTTTCATTTCATCAACGCATCCGCATTCCGTTTTTTTTTGTGAGTATGATTCCGCCATACTTCAATATTGTTCATTCATTTATATATATTTTGTTTGCTCTTGTTGATCTTGGGGCTTGGTAATAGAAACCAACAGTCCTTACCTTATATGTGATAATAAGTGGGTAAGTCCTATAGAAGTTGTACCCAAAAAGTCTAGAATTACTATTGTAAAAAATGATAAAGGAGAATTAATCCCAACCAGCATTTCATCTAGTTGGCGTATGTGCATTGATTATAGAAAACTGAATGACGTAACTAGAAAAAATCATTTTCATTTGCCATTTCTTTACCAAATTTTAGAAAGAGTAGCTGGACATCCATATTATTGTTTTATTCATGGTTACTCGGGTTATTATCATATTTTAATTGCTTTAGAAGACAATGAAAAGACCACATTCACATGCCCCTTTGGAAAAGACAAGGAAAGAAGTCTGTGATTATGTATAGTTAGGTAATTGACCTGCACAGGTAAGGATTTTCGTTATTGTTATGATATGAAGTGAGTAGTTTGATGATGATGATGTATGTAATTTATGTATTGATGCATGTAACTAAATGGACTCGTAATGGTATGTATATGTATGGATGTATGTGATGGTATGAACCTGTATCGATATAAATGCATGTATATAAATGAATGTGGAAAGGTATAAGTATATGAACATGTATTTGTATATGCATACGATGTTATGACATGAAGATTGATAAAGGCTATGATACGTGAAATCAAAGTAATATGTATATTCGTATGTTTGGAATATTTGTATGTACATGAGTGTTGAATGAAGTTTTAGAGTGTTTGTTTTGGATGTTCTTATGTATGAAAAGTTGTGCGATGAGTTTGGTGTGTCGTAATATGTATGCATGAATATAGGTTTAATTGGTTGATGATTTCGTAGTATAGTAGTCAAGCTGGTTAGGAATCCGTTCTGATGAAATTCATCTCATACATATTCTAAAATAAGCAATGAGTCTCGTACGAGCATTATGTGTGTGTAAGCCAGCCATATGTATGTATTGTTGGATGATGTGATCTTGGATGTACCGATTGGTATGTGTGCTTCGTGGTTGGTTGTATGATGTTTATAAATATGTCTGGCTGTATGTATGTAAATGACAGAACTCGTGATATGTATGGATTGTTTATGCTTATGTGAAATGAATGGATGATTTGAAACCGATCCATATATCAGAGGTTGTAAAGTGTGTTTTCTAAATTGTATTGATATGTACGTATATGTGTAAGGATTCAGAAATTGTATTGTTTGTATATAAAGAAGTATGATATGGTATGAGTGAATGTATATGAAACCACGCAAGTATTAAGCTGTTATAAGGTTATCATGGATTAAAGAAGATAAAGAAAGATAATTTGATGATATTTGATATTGAAGGAAGTTTGTTACATTTACTGATTGATGATATTTCAAAGATATTTATTGTGATAAGTATTAATATATGACTTCATGTTTCAACGTTGAAATGGTTTCGATGTTATGTGACGTACTTTGTGATTTCGAATCCATGATTTGTGTGTTTTGAATGTATAGTCATTATATTGACAATATGTAATTATGTAAATATGAAAATTTGATATGGGTATAGTATAAACGATAATAGAATTTTGATAATTCTAAGACTCGTAATAACTTGAAAACTTAGAAAAATTTCTAGTGTGATTGATTTGTATGCTTTGTTTATAATGTTTACATGATTACTTAATGAGTTTTTAAAATTCACACCAAATCGGTTTGCTAGTGTTGCAGGTTGGATTCCAGATGGGTCAACCACTTCATCTTTGGAATTTAAAGTTTCGATGGTTTATGATGTGGTGGGCACAAAGCCCTTGATTGTTGCTAGATGATGTGGACGGAGCCCTTAGGATATGATTTTGATGAGATTTATGTGGACCTGAGGTCCTTTTATTTGTTTGGAGTATTCTTGGATTGCCTTTTATGCTGGACTGCGATTCAGGTTGTTCGGTTTTGGGATACATCATGCCTGATTTTTCGTAAATTTAGAGGCTTATAGAGATGGGTCAATCCTGTCTCTTGCCGGTAGCATTTTTCCTCTGACGGGGTGTTACACACAAATAGAGACAACTTCAAAATGATGATTCACTAATATCTGTGTGTTTTGTGATACTAGCTCCGAATCTAAACTAGAATTTGTTGAGGCTGCGAGAGATTTAGGCAGAGTTATGACAAAAAGAAACATGCACTTAGTATATGGCAGTGGCAATATTGGATTGATGGGGAGTATTTTAAAGGATGTACAAGAATGTGGCAGTCATGTTTTGGGGATCATTCCAAAACCCTTAACATATGACAACATCATCAGAAAATCAAATGGAGAAGAATGTATTGTCCCAAGTATGTCTGAAAGGCTCACTGAAATGATCAATCATACTTATTCTTTTATTGCTTTACCAGGTGGACTAGGAACGTTAGAAGAAATATTCACAGTTGTGTCATGACAAACTAGAATATTCATCAAAAACCCATTGGGCTGTTTAATATTAATGGATTTTTCAATTTTATTTTTGTATTTCTTGAAGATGCCAAAAGAAATGGGTTTATTTCAAAACTAGTAAGAGATATCTTCCTAACTGCAAGAAAAACTGATGATTTAATTGACCAACTTTTAGCTTATGAACCAAAAACGACCCCATTCTCTCAAAATTGAACTGGTCCGGTAACGATCGTGGCAAAAAGCGCAAAGTAAACTTGGATCTTAATCTATAATATTTAGTCATAGATGCAATTGTCAATTCCACACTAATCAGGTAATATCTTCTAAACGCTACTTCTATTTCCTTTAAACATTTGGGATAATGTCTCATTTTGGTTGGGGGGAGGGGATAAGTTACTAGATTATTTTCATGTTTCATTAAAAAAAAAAATTTTTTACTTTGTTGTTATTTTGTGTGTAAAAATATATATACATATATATACACACAAACTATCAACAAAATTGTTTATTTTAACCAAGTTGAATTGCCTTTCAGAGGTGGCTGTGTAAGGGGTTTTTGCTTCTGAGACGCATCTCAAAAATAATTTGTAACAAGTTATTTTTGTTCATTTCTTTTTGAATCATTTAAATTTATGAATTTTCCATAATATTGATTAAATTTGATCTTTATATGCTCATCTGACAGATATTATGAACAACATGGTAACATATGATCATAGGTGGTAAGTGAAAATTCTATAATATTCAGTTCTCTAGTTTGTTGGAGGTAACACCTCAAGGCAATTAAATTTATGTTTTTAAAAAAAATTAAAAAAATAGATCTTATTAGTAACCGGACATCTTGCCTCAGTAAGCAGTGATTGTTCGCGTCAAACGGTATAGCTTGATTTAGTTCAAAAAAATTATAAATATTTTACTTACTAACCAGACATCTTGCCTCAATAAGCATTGATTGTTCATGTAAAACAGTTGGGCTTGAGTTTGTGTTTGAATAAATTCGTTTTCGTAGCCTTTTTAGATCGAGCAATTAAGTCTGTTGGGCTGTTTTAACACTTAGTGCCCTCTTAGCCAACTGGTATGGGAGTCACTGGCCAAAGCTCTTTACAAGGGTTAGAAAGAAAGCTTAACGAAATCGGACACTTTTCCATTTTATCTGAGATCCGAGCAATTAAGTCTGTAAGGGTGTCTTAACACCTAGTGCCCTAAAACCAACTGGTTTGGGAGTCACTGGCCCAAAGTTCGATACAAGGATTGAAGATATATTTTTAAATAACCTTGCATTGCCAAAAGGTGTGTACTCTAATGTAATTTTAGGACAAACGTATTTCTCTCTTTTCGATAAACAATTGTGAATATTGTGGGCAAAATCAATTGATTAAATACCTTGTTTTATGAGTGTATGAAAGAATGGTAAAAAGTACAAGAGAATTTATTTATTTGATCATTTAGAAAGAAAGAAAACAATCTTTAACTTGGATAAGAATTTTTCTTTTATATTTTGTTTGAATGAGGTTAAATAAGGTATAGTAAACCTGAATGAGGTTACCGCAGAATAAGTAATGAAGTGTCTTATTCATTGACGAGCGATAACAAAATATCGAACTCTAACAGACAAACTTCCATATAGGAATATCTACACATGAAGTTTCTTGTCAGTGTTCGATATTCTGTTATCGCTCGTCAATGAATAAGACATTTCATTACTTATTCTGTGTTAACCCCATTCGGGTTTACTATACCTTGTTTAATCTAGGGTTCCGTTGTGTAGTTATCATGAATTTGACTGAGAGTGAAATGTCACCTACAATATTATTACCTCATAATATTACACCTACAATATTATCACATTTAGTTCAGACAGATTCCTAGGATTGTTTATGAGGATAACCGCTATTAGCACCTTATTATATTATAGTAACAAACATATTTTCAAGGATAGATTTTAAGAGTCCTTAGTAATAACGGTGGGCACACGATTTCAAGAGAAGAAATGGGTTAAATTTCTAAGGTAATGAGATAGTGTGAAGAAAGCACTGGTTGAATCTGTGTGAACTGAATGTTATAATATTGTAGGTGGAATATTGTGAGGTAATATTATGAGAATAACAGTATAGGTAATAATGACAAAGAATGAAAGAAGCCAAACCTTAGCGGTAGGAGTAATATGATACCATGAACAAAGAACAAGCTAAGATAAGTTAGAGGTTATATATAGTAGAACGTGACTTAAGGATACTATTTTAAGTAACGTAAATTTCGGAGGGAGTTGGTAACGTAGTAGTTTCTCATATAATTGACGTTTATAACTAATACCAAAGTTTTCACAGTAGATTAAAAAATTAGTAGAGAAACCTTGGCCATTAATTGAATGTATACAACGTTATTTACTAGAGAGATCATTAAAGAGACTATATTATAACAAAAGGTGAAGAACCCGAGGTATGCTCAAAGTCAGGGAAACGAAGGTCATTAGGACTTGATTGGTATTAGAGGAAATGAAAGAATGATAACGAAAAGAAGGAAATATGGGACGACATTTAGCTAGCAGGAATCATACATAGGTCATGATATGGAAAGATCTAGATGGTTGATGTATGAGAAGCTACAAATTGAGCAATAAATTGCTTTAGTAAATAACAAGCCTAATTATATAGTTATTATGTCATTATGAGGATTTCCAAGGGTTGGAAAGGAAGCGGGGCAGATTACGTATCCCTAGCTAGATCAAGACTTCAAGGTAACATTCGTTATATATGGAACTAATCAGAGTAATTTTAGGTTGAAGAATAAGTGGCATAGTTCTATAAATTTATTAGAAACTTAGTAGCCGGTAACAACTCGCGACCCAAGGACTAAGGATTGAATTTCTGAAGGCTACTCAGTTTTAGGTATATGATAGCGTCTTAGGTAACATATAATGAATGATAGTTTAGTCGCTTAGTTAACACACTGATTAAGATTCGAGAAGAATCCATTTTAAACAGGTGGTGAATGTAACACCCTGGTCGGACCGGTCATACTCAGTATAGTGACTCACTATGAATAACACCTATAAAAAAATAGGTTTCACACATTAGGAATCTTATAAGGAGGTCCCGGACAAATTTTCAGATTCATGACTTTTACTATTTATCTGAGTTAACAGGCAGTTGTTCCGTATTTCAGCCCTAACCTTTTCATAGGTCTCCGATATTTTCAAATTTTCTATCATCGGAAAGCTCAAACCAAGTCCAACAACTTATGTGTTTTACGTTTTCTCAAATTCAGACCTGAACCAGATCGAAAATGTAAGTCAAAGTCGCATGAATAGTAAAACTCGTGACTACTCTAGAAATTACTACATTTTTCATATTTTTTTTAATATTTTATCAGCCCCTATTTTGATTATATAAATGGTACTATTCCTTCATCTTTTGGCTTAAAAATTAGAAATAAAAAGAAGAGAAAAATATGAAGGAGCAAAGCCAAACCTCTCACATTTTCTTCTTATCTCACACGGTTTTTTTGAAGACAAATTGGATGCAATCAAGCTTCTTTCCAAGCAAGTAAGCTCATTTTTCCTCTTTCCCCTTTTCATTTTTCAGATTTGAGCTTCAATAATATTTCCCCATTTTCGCAGTTTATGAACTCTAGGTTTCAATTTTTGCATTTTGGTTTCAATATAGTTGTTAGCATGCATTTTAATGCATTTCATGATAGTTTACACTAGGATTAAGATTAGATTTTGAAAATGCCCAATTTCCCTAACTTGTAATGAATAATCTTAGTTGAAGTGTTTGGATGATGTTTTAGCTTGGTATATGTTGAAGAATTTTGTGATTGTGGAGGATGGTGATTTTAAGCCAAGCTATATAGAGAAAATAGAGTTGTGTTTATATTTGTTATGAAGTCTTGAATGATTTTATTAAGTAATAGACATGTAAAGTGGGAGTGGAGATAACTAAGATTGTGTAAATGATGAATTTTTGGCATTTCGCGCAATAAGTGCTCGATGAAATGCCAAGTTCATATCAAATTAAAAAATTAAGCATGATTTGTAAGTTATAAAAAGTGTTTATAATTGTTGAAATTATGTTTAGGGTTGTTTGATTAAATATATTAAATTAGATGGTGGAAAAAGGAATGTGGATAGTGAAGTCAGTTTCTGTCCCGTTCGGGACAGGCTGTGTTAGGTTCCTTATTACTTGAGTTATATATTTTCGATTGATGAACCGTAAAATTTTGAACATAAAGGAGTGACATATCCAAAATTTATAATTTTTAGCCTTAAGATGAGGCCGAATCGAATTTGTGAAGTTGAGTGACATGCTGCCTCTGTACCCAATTTGTTTTCTGAATAGCCTCTGGATATCGGTTTATAACTTGAGTTTCTAAAATCAGAATTGAGATCTGTAAAAACTGATATAAAGTCGACACAATAAGGTTTATTTTCTTAAAATTTTAGACCCAGATTCTTTCCCAATCAGTCACAATGAATTTTCAAAATTAGGCGTTGTGCAGCGAATTCTTAGAAACTATTAGAATCTAAATTTCTGCTCACGCAGTTGTGTAACTCCAAACCTTAGCCCGTACTTAGCCCGTACTTATAAGTTAGTAACTCAGGGAATCTAAATTCTTAGAAACCATTAACGAAAGCAGTTTTGACGTCCATATGCCATATTTCGTAATCGAAATATGCAGCAATAGCAAGCATTATCCGAATGGATTTAATCATGGCAACTAGTGGAAAAGCTTCGTCGTAATCGACACCATGTCGTCGACGATACCCTTGTTGGTTTCTATTACCAAGCCCCAAGATCAACAAGAGCAAACAAAATATATATAAATGAATGAACAATATTGAAGTATGGCGGAATTATACTCACAAAAATCGGAATGCGGATGCGTTGATGAAATGAAAACTTCTCCTTTGTGCAGTGATGAATTCGGCCAAGGTGGAAAGTGCAGCTCCAAGCTTTGTTTGATCCTCCCAAGCTCAAGGATTAGTTTCCCATATCACCTATGTATGATCCCTTGAAGGTGCTAGCCTTTGTTGTGATTTTGAATGTACAACTTCTTCAAATCTTGCCACAAAAATGAAGAAATGGAGAGCCCAAAACTGCATGTAGTTTCGGCAATGTGAGAGAGAGGAGAGTTCTATGATTTTTGTTACAAAAAATCAATTTATATTTATGCCATAATATTTATTAAATTAATAATAAACTTATGACACAAATCATGCAATGGCTTAGAGTGTCAAACACTCAATTTCCATGCAAAACCATTGAGTGCATTGTACACTATCTCCATGCAATGCATTAGAGTTAAATAATGCATAATATGACATGTGTCATGTGGGCCCCACACATTTCCAAATGAAAGTGGGCCCACGTGCACTCACGCATTCGGGTTCGATATTTCCGAAATACCGAACTTACGTCGCGACGTTAATTAAATCGAATTTAAATAAATAATTGCGCCTAGCGAAATTATTATTTACGTCGCTAACGAATTAATTCTAAATTAACTCGTTTGCCCGAATTAAAATCTAATTTTAATTTCGCGTCGAAATCGAATTTCGATTATTATATCGAATATAATAATTTTACGATTAATTCCAAATTAATCGTTCTCTCTCTATGTATAGTACTTTATCCAAGATAAAGTCTCTCCGTAATTAATCCAAGATTAATCGAGTTTGAATCATACGTCATTGGTGAATCTTCGGGAAGCGATCCAAGAGATCTCCGGATATGTTGGCAGTAAATACGGTCGTCGGATTACCCGAACACGTACGTACCTCGTACTACGTTTTTACCGATTCACAATACAAGGTTGGCTTCTAGCAAAGCGCCATGCCTACCCAATTCTCCAGAAATATTCTTATAGGAATATAATATCTATATCAAGCGTAGTATACCGTAGTATTGCGTATATCGAACCAGTATCGGATGATCACATGTTAGGCCTGGGGCTGGAAATGTGTCTGCCCCGTACGAAACATATATCGGACATCAAGCAACTAGTCTATTTAAATCGGACAATCCTGACCTGGTCATATTGTCCCGATGGTTGCAACCTTTTATAGAGTACTAGTTCTGTGTCCTGCGTGATCATCACCTCCATATGTCTGAAGTGATACTTCCATCTCGACATCACATCCAGTACACTACAATTCTCGATAAACCCAGAAGAGGTGTACACAGAACCGGTTAAGGTCCCCAACCACCAAAACCAAAGTTTACCGATTGTCGCAAGTACTAGCGATGTAAGTCTCAGGTTAAGACCATATACACCTACCCTGATGCGGCCTCCCATAGACACGCAGACATACTACCAATGGGATTCAGCGGGGTCTATCCAGAGCGAAGCCGTTTTCCGTACCATCGGTAAAACACAACCTCTTATCGCACTTGCATAAGTATCCAATACTTAAATATATGAGAGCTATGCCGTTGTGCCCTCACAACGTGCACAAGCGCAATACTAGTCTATTTCGCATTATCGATGTCCGATCTCGATAATACTCCGACTAGGGATATTTAATGATTAAACCTTTATGGATTGATACTGTCTCATATCATCTCAATCCGGTATTAATCATATGGACTTTCGCCATTTATATATCAAAGTAAATAATATTACAAAACGGCAAAAGGCGATTTCATTATCACATAGTTAATTTTGTACAATAATACAATATCATTTACAAACAGTGACGCTATGGGACATAATGTCTAACAATCTCCCACTTGGCCTATAGCCAGTCACTCAAGCATCTAATACCCGAACTATATATGTGTCGTTCAAAAACTTGCTGAAGAACAGCCTTCGTCAGTGGATCTGCAATGTTGTCATCTGATCTGACCTTCTCGACCTTTACATCGCCACGATGTATAATCTCCCGAATCAGAGATGTAACGTCGAAGAACATGCTTGGACCGTTGATGAGACCTTGGTTCCTTAGCCTGTGCTATAGCCCCGTTATTGTCACAATACAATGGAACGGGCTCAGCTGCTAACGAAACTATTCTAATCCAATTAGGAACTTCGGATCCAAACTGCCTCCTTTGCTGCTTCAGATGCAGCGATGTACTCCGCTTCTGTTGTTGAATCGGCAACAGTATCTTGCTTGGAAGATTTCCAGCTCACTGCTCCGTATTCAAACAAAAAATGTACCCGGATTGCGACTTGTAGTCATCCTTGTCGGTTTGGAAACTTGCATCGGTATAACCCAGATACCGCAAGTTCTCCACCTCCATAAATTAAGAAAGCATCCTTAGTTCGTTTAAGATACTTAAGGATATTCTTAACTGCTATCCAGTGACCTTCACCTGGATCGGCCTGATAGCGACTGCACATGCTCAAAGCATATGAGACATCAGGTCATGTACATATCATGGCATACATGATCGATCCGACTACCGAGGCGAACGGTATCCGACTCATATTGTCTCTCTCTTCCTGAGTCTTAGGACACATGTCCTTAGACAGAGAGGTACCACGTACCATTGGAACCAATCCCCTCTTGGATTGTTCCATGTTGAATCGCTTCAACACTTTATCAATGTATGTACTCTGGGAGAGTCCAAGCAGCTTTCTAGATCTATCCCGGTAGATCTTTATTCCAAGAATAAAGGCTGTTTCTCCCAGATCTTTCATGGAGAATTTTAATGAAAGCCAAGCTTTCACCGACGTTAGCATGGGAATGTCA
Organism: Zanthoxylum bungeanum; assembly: GCA_019454045.1. NCBI lineage: Eukaryota > Viridiplantae > Streptophyta > Magnoliopsida > Sapindales > Rutaceae > Zanthoxylum > Zanthoxylum bungeanum. Next base: position 64,331 of record SKCR01038325.1, on the reverse strand, counting down.
TTGCCTATAAGCAATACGTCGTCGACATAAAGGACAATAAAAGTAAATGCTCTCCCACTAACCTTCTTGTATACACAAGGGTTCTTCTGCGTTTTGCACGAAATCATATTCTTTTATGATCTCATCAAAACGCTGATTCCATGACCGTGATGCTTGCTTCAATCCATAAATGGATCGATTTAACTTACAAACCTTGTTTGCAAGTCTAGGTACGATAAAACCGTCAGGCTGTTGCATATAAACATCCTCCAAAAGGTTTCCGTTAAGGAAAGCGGTTTTAACGTCCATCTGCCATATCTCGTAATCGAAATATGCAGCTATGCAAGCATTATCCGAATGGATTTAATCATGGCAACGGGTGAGAAGGTTTCGTCATAATCAATACCATATTTGACGATACCCATTCGCTACAAGCCTAGCTTTGTACGTTTGTACGTTGCCATCCATGTCGGTCTTCTTCTTGAAGATCCATCTGCATCCAATAGGCTTTACGCCTTCTGCTGCATCAACCAGTGTCCAAACTTGGTTGGCGTACATGGAATCCATCTCGGACTTCATGGCTTCTTGCCATAAAGCGGAATCGATATTTTGTATCGCTTCCTCATACGTAGCCGGCTCATTATCCTCAATAAGATTAATATCTACATGAGGTGAGATCAGGAACCCATACCTTTCAGGTACTGTTCTGACTCTCTCCGACCTATACGGTCCTTGTGTATGTGAAGTTTGTGGTACAGACTCATCCCGGACGGTCTGTTCTTGTTCCGTCTTTGATTCATTGCCAGGAACAGTATCACTACGATCTTCATCGAGTTCTACTTTCCTCCCACTTACCACTGCATTTATAAAATCCTTCTCAAGGAAAAATGCTTGTAGAGCAACAAATACTTTGTTCTCTTGTGGGTGATAGAAGTAATATCCTTTGGTTTCCCTAGATATCCTACGAAAAGGCATTTATCAGATTTGGTTCAAGTTTGGTACCTTCCAAACGTTTAACATATGCCCAGCATCCCCAATCTTCAAGAAAGAGAAACCTGGTTTCCTTCCTGTCCATATCTCATATGGAGTCTGTTCAACAGACTTCGACGGTACCTTATTCAAAATAAGTATAGCATGTTTAATGCGTATCCCCAGAAGGATATTGGTAGCTCAATGCGACTCATCATTGACCTTACCATGTCCAACAGGTGCGGTTTTCTTGCTCCGTCGGACACACCGTTTAATTTGGCGGTGTTCCAGGAGGAGTCCACTGTGAAAGAATACCATATTCTTTCAAGTAATCTTGAAACTCATAACTTAAGTATTCGCCACCACGGTCTGACCGTAATGTCTTAATACTCTTCCCTGTTTGTTTCTTCTCACTTCGTGTCGAAACTCTTTGAATTTCTCAAAAGTTTCCGACTTTGTCTCATAAGATACACATAACCGTAACGAGATGCATCATCTGTGAAGGTTACGAAGTAGTGAAATCCACCTCTAGCCTGGCTAGACATGGGCCCGCATACGTCAGTATGAACGAGAGCCAACAGTTCTGTGGCACGTTCACCCTTTACCGCTAAAAGGAAAGGTGATTTAGGCATTTTGCCTAAAAGACAAGATTCGCAGACGTCATATGAATTGGGATCAAATTCGTCCAAGTACCCACTCTTCGAAAGTGTGGATATGCGAGTCTTGTTGATGTGTCCTAGACGACAATGCCACATATAAGCTTCATCTTTTAGATTACTCCTTTTGAGCCTTTTGTTTGTCATTTTAGGAGATTCATTTATATTCAAAATATAAAGACCGTTATTTGCAACAGCTGTGCAAATTTCTGCATCATTTTTATATAAATAACACCCAGTGTTTCTAAATACAAAAGTGTAACCCTGCTGGGTTAACAAGGATACAGATATAATATTCCTAGTTAAACTAGGTACAAAATAACAGTTCAAAGTTTAAGTACATGCCCTGAGGGCAGTTCTAAAACAAAAGTCCCTACGGCCAAAACAGCAACTGGTGTTCCGTTTCCGACCCGTAGATCCATATCCTCTCCCCCGATGCCAGCACCCTGCTATCCTGCAGATCCTGCACATCAGTACAAATATGAGCACCACAACCAGAATCAAAATCCAATTTTTAAAACTAGAAGTATTCATATTTATCTCATAACAAACATACCAGAGGCGATAGCCTTGCCAGCCTTGATATCCTCCCTCTGCCCTTTGCCCATTCGGCAGTCACGTTTCCAGTGACCCCTCTTGCCGCAGTTGAGGCAGATGTCGCGAGATTTGTCCTTTGGCTTCCTAGAAGCCACTGTCAACTTGCTCTTGCCCTTGTTCTTGAACTTCTTCTTCCTCGCACCTCCAATTTCCTTGGGCCCAGCCCTTGGCGCATGAGAGGTCGATGCATAATGCGCCTCGCGCTTGCTCCCCTTTAGGAGTTCCTTTTCGGACTCCTTCAGCACGGACAACAACTCTCCAAGAGTGTCGTCAGTGTCCATCAACTTATAGTTGATGATGATTTGTTTCCAAGTATCGGGTAGCGATTGTAATAGCATATCAATCGTCAACTCTGCCTCCAAGACAATGCCCATCTTGGCTAACTCATCTATGTCAGCGATCATTTGAGTCCCGTGGGCCTCAACTGATGCGCCGTCTGTCATCCGGGAGCGGAAGAGTTTCCTTACTAGCTCATACCTCTCCATCAGCTTGTTGGTGCGGTGCAGATCACGCAATCTTGCCATCATGTTATAGGGATCCAAGTCCCTGTTCTGGCGTCTGAAATGCTGGGTCATTGCAGCTAGCATAACTGACTGAGCTTGGTCACAATCGTCACTATGAGTCTTCCATAACTCTAGCTCCAGTGGCTCAGTGGGTTTAGGCGGGAGAGGTCTATGAATAGTATACACACACCCTCTCAGCCCCAAGCACTATCTTGAGGTTCATTTCCCAGTCGGCAAAGTTTGTCCCTTTGAAGACATTATCGCCCATGATTATGTCGCGGACATTACCCTTGCCTGTCATCTTGACAACTATAGTCCAACTATAAAGTCAACGATGTTATGGGTACAGTCAAACTGTTACAAGCAAAATAACAATATATTAGTCCAACTAATTTTAAAATATTGACGAAATAATTTTGAAAGATGCGTAAGGCTAAGTATCTGAACGAAATTGCAAATTCAATAATAGCCTCCCACTATTTTCTTCAAGTCTCTAACCCTCTTGTGGAGAACTCGGGAAATCGCATTTCCTAGTGGGCTAGGATCCCGTTAAATAACACACAACCTTGACTTTGGCCAATAAAAGCTGTATGCTATTTAACTTAGGTAGATCTCTATGATCAATTGGATCTCATCCAATTCCTAGATCCGGTTAGGTGGACATCCAAGTCCCAAACATATGTATAATGTCAATGTATCCATTACATTTTCCTAACCCTATCCTCCGAATCATCTAGGCCTTGGCTTTGGCCAAAAACAAACCTAATGATTCCAGTTAAGCGGGACCCATTGACGAGGAAAGTTTCGTAATCAATGTCATTGGACAAAAATGATCTTGACTTTGGCCAATAAAAATCACGATTTGGACAAGACACCGATATGCAACAAAACTCTCATGATTCAAGTACATCCTTGATTGACAAAGGTCTTGACTTTGGCCAAACAAACCAATGCCAACTTCGGATCTTGAACAAGAATCATTCAATGGAAGGAAAATCGCTTAATATTGTTTGAGGGATTTTTCGCGTAATTGGCAACCAATTAATTTATCTTTGTTAGGTCTCATCATCATACACCCTTAAGCATGCTTCTAAAACATCATAAAGCGCGTAAAGTAAAGTAATAGCGATATACGGATGGATATGAACAACAACTTGTTCCTAGAACAAATCACTCCTTTCCTCTCCCCGCTAGCACTATTCTACTCTTACCCAATTACATAATACAAAAAGAGAAACCTCATTTACATTGAGGGGAATTAGGTGAGAAGAGAATACAAGAGACAATAAGAGAAAGGCTGGACACGCAGGTCCAATTTATAAATTCTAAATTTACAATAATTTCTAAAATTACCCTTCCCTTCTAATATCCATCCGATATACACTATTCATACATTACATCCACATTCATTCATTCAAGGCATGTTATACAACCAATCAAGTCCAATTAATTAGTCTTTAATTAGGTGACTATACAATGTTCAAACAATTGTTTGCATTTGCGCGAGTCCAACTCAATTTGAGAATAAATACTTATAGTATGAATTCACGAATTATCGAACTACTCGTCAAATCCAATTTAAGTCGTATTCAATACTAATCCTTATATTTAATTCCAAATTAATATTTACACTTTTATTGTGCTTTTATGACTTAGATTCCAAATCTAATTCTATCGGGTCTCAAAGCCAATCAACATCCAATGTCCGTTTAATTAAAGTCCGATGGTCTTTCAATTGATTTCATTAGGCTTGGGCCTTGGTCAATGTGGGTCAAACCCAATTTCCAAGCCCAATAAGGAATCACCCTCATTTGCCATAAAAATCAATATCAAGCCCATAAGGCCCAATTAAACATAAAAGCCCATTTATTACATTTGGACTTAATGGAGTGATTTAGGCCCATTTGTGGATCCAATCCATTTGCCCAAACCTACTTGGTCCAACCAAGCCCATTATGTCCAAATATAATAGTTTTAGGCCCAATTCAAAATTAAGCCCAATTAATCAAATTTTAAATTCCAAATTTTATAACTTAATTAATTAAAGTGTAATGTCATGATTAATCCTTTAAATCAATATTTCCAAAATATCAAATTAATCCATTAATCAATTTTTATCTTAAATACATGTCCAACATTATTTAATCAAAAAATCAAGTCCCTAATCCATCAATCCTCCATCAGCATTCGGCCAAGGTGATTAAAATGGTTCCGATTTCGTTTTCAATCCAATCGAGTTACAAATCATCATTCCATATTGTTTCAAGTCATCTAATGTCTTAAAATTAAAAAATCATCTAGTCCATATGCTTTGCATGTATTCGGCCAAGCCTCATTTGGGTTGGAAAAATTAATCCAATTTATTTTCCATGAAATTGATGATGTATAATCTAAATAACATACATCTAAGCATATTTAATAAAGCAAACTCATCAAATCATGCTTCATACAATTTTCCCCAAATAACATCCTAATATATTTGCATGCTTTTTAAGCTCAATGATACCATTGTTGGTTTCTATTACCAAGCCCCAAGATCAACAAGAGCAAACAAAATATATATAAATGAATGAACAATATTGAAGTATGGCGGAATCATACTCACAAAAAAACGGAATGCGGATGCGTTGATGAAATGAAAACTTCTCCTTTGTGCAGTGATGAATTCGGCCAAGGTGGAAAGTGCAGCTGCAAGCTTTGTTTGATCCTCCCAAGCTCAAGGATTAGTTTCCCATATCACCTATGTATGATCCCTTGAAGGTGCTAGCCTTTGTTTTGATTTTGAATGCACAACTTCTTCAAATCTTGCCACAAAAATGAAGAAATGGAGAGCCCAAAACTGCATGTAGTTTCGGCAATGTGAGAGAGATGAGAGTTCTATGATTTTTGTTACAAAAAATCAATTTATATTTATGCCATAATATTTATTAAATTAATAATAAACTTATGACACAAATCATGCAATGGCTTAGAGTGTCAAACACTCAATTTCCATGCAAAACCATTGAGTGCATTGTACACTATCTCCATGCAATGCATTAGAGTTAAATAATGCATAATATGACATGTGTCATGTGGGCCCCACACGTTTCCAAATGAAAGTGGGCCCACGTGCACTCACGCGTTCGGGTTCGATATTTCCGAAATACCGAACTTACGTCGCGACGTTAATTAAATCGAATTTAAATAAATAATTGCGCCTAGCGAAATTATTATTTACGTCGCTAACGAATTAATTCTAAATTAACTCATTTGCCCGAATTAAAATCTAATTTTAATTTCGCGTCGAAATCGAATTTCGATTATTATATCGAATATAATAATTTTACGATTAATTCCAAATTAATCGTTCTCTCTCTTATGTATAGTACTTTATCCAAGATAAAGTCTCTCCGTAATTAATCCAAGATTAATCGAGTTTGAATCATACGTCATTGGTGAATCTTCGGGAAGCGACCCAAGAGATCTCCGGATATGTTGGCAGTAAATACGGTCGTCGGATTATCCGAACACGTACGTACCTCGTACTACGTTTTTACCGATTCACAAGACAAGGTTGGCTTCTAGCAAAGCGCCATGCCTACCCAATTCTCCAGAAATATTCTTATAGGAATATAAGATCTATATCAAGCGTAGTATACCGTAGTATTGCGTATATCGAACCAGTATCGGATGATCACATGTTAGGCCTGGGGCTGGAAATGTGTCTGCCCCGTACGAAATATATACCGGACATCAAGCAACTAGTCTCTTTAAATCGGACAATCCTGACCTGGTCATATTGTCCCGATGGTTGCAACCTTTTATAGAGTACTAGTTCTGTGTCCTGCGTGATCATCACCTCCATATGTCTGAAGTGATACTTCCATCTCGACATCACATCCAGTACACTACGATTCTCGATAAACCCAGAAGAGGTGTACACAGAACCGGTTAAGGTCCCCAACCACCAAAACCAAAGTTTACCGATTGTCGCAAGTACTAGCGATGTAAGTCTCAGGTTAAGACCATATACACCTACCCTGATGCGGCCTCCCACAGACACGCAGACATATACTACCAATGGGATTCCGCGGGGTCTATCCAGAGCGAAGCTGTTTTCCGTACCATCGGTAAAACACAACCTTCTATCGCACTTGCATAAGTATCCAATACTTAAATATATGAGAACTATGCCGTTGTGCCCTCACAACGTGCACAAGCGCAATACTAGTCTATTCCGCATTATCGATGTCCGATCTCGATAATACTCCGACTAGGGATATTTAATGATTAAACCTTTATGGATTGATACTGTCTCATATCATCTCAATCCGGTATTAATCATATGGACTTTCGCCATTTATATATCAAAGTAAATAATATTACAAAACGGCAAAAGGCAATTTCATTATCACATAGTTAATTTTGTACAATAATACAATATCATTTACAAACAGTGACGCTATGGGACATAATGTCTAACAACCCTTTCGCTACAAGCCTAGCTTTGTACGTTTGTACGTTGCCATCTATGTCAGTCTTCTTCTTGAAGACCCATTTGCATCCAATAGGCTTTACGCCTTCTGGTGCATCAACCAGTGTCCAAACTTGGTTGGTGTACAAGGAATCCATATCGGAATTCATGGCATCTTGCCATAAACCGGAGTCGATACCTTGTATCATTTCCTCATACGTAGTCGGCTCATCTTCCTCAATAAGATTAATATCCATATGAGGTGAGATCAGAAACCCATACCTCTCAGGTTGTTTTCTGACTCTCTCTGACCTACGCGGTCCTTGTGTATTTGAAGATTGTGGTACAGTTTCATCCCTGATGGACTGTTCATGTTCCGTTAAGGATTCTGTGCCAGAAACAGTATCACTCCGATTTTCATCGAGTTCTACCTTCCTCCCACTTATCACTGCATTTAGGAATTCCTTCTCAAGGAAAACCGCATGTAGAGCAACAAATACTTTGTTCTCTTGTGGGTGATAGAGGTATTATCATTTGGTTTCCCTAGGATATCCTATAAATAGGCATTTATCCGATTTGGGTTCAAGTTTGGTACCTTCCAAACGTTTGACATATGCCCAGCAACCCCAAATCATCAGGAATGAGAAACCCGATTTCTTTCCTGTCCATATTTCATACGGAGTCTGTTGAATAGACTTTGACGGAACGTTATTCAAAATAAGTATTGCACTGTTCAATGCATATCCCCAGAAGGAAATATGTAGCTCTGTGCGACTCATCATAGACCTTACCATGTCTAACAAAGTTCGATTTCTCCGTTCGAACACACTGTTTAATTGCGGTGTTCCTGGAGGAGTCCACTGTGAAAGAATACCATATTCTTTCAAGTAATCAAGAAACTCATGGCTCAAGTATTCGCCACCACGGTCCGACCGTAATGTCTTAATACTTTTGCCTGTCTCGTTTTCTACTTCGTGTCGAAACTCTTTAAATTTCTCAAAAGTTTCTGACTTGTGTCTCATAAGATACACATAACCATAACGCGATGCATCATCCGTAAAGGTTACAAAGTATTCATATCCACCTCTAGCCTGGCTAGACATGGGCCCACAAACGTCACAATGAACAAGGGCTAATAGTTCGGTGGCACGTGCACCTTTACCGCTAAAAGGTGATTTAGGCATTGTAGGCACTGAATATTTGCATATAAGTCCCGATGATGAGTCTCGTATGGAGACACTACCTCTTTAATTGTGGAAGCCGCGGGAAATGGACGTCGGAAGGGAAGAGTCAAGAATTGACACATTGTTGGATTTAATTAACTGGAGTAGCTGCGGGTTCGCTTGTTGGACCTCCGTTTTAAAACACATCCTTAGCCCAAAACCAAAACCACACACCCATTAAAGCCCAATCCAAATAATTAAAACATTTAAAACACATGTCACAAATTAAATTAAATTAAATCCAATTAAATTAAAACAAATCACCTTCCTAATTTAAATAAATCACATGTCTAAATTAAACAAATCAAATCAAATCAAATCCCCTTTCCTAAATTAAATAAATCCCATGGATCCATTGCCTAATTAAACTAAATCATATCCTTATCAAAAGAGAAAAAATCAAATCAAATTAAAAGAATTTCCTAATTAAAAGATATCCCATTAATACACAAATCATTCTCCTTTTCAAACAAGGTAAACCCATCTCTTTGCCTATAAAAAGAACCCTTAACCTCACTTTTCTAACCCTAGCTCATTCACACGAAAACACGAGAGAAAATAACCTAGCTGGTCACACGCCTTTGCCCTCACGAACACTACTCATGCATAACCCGACACTCATCCCTTAGCCTCTCTTTCTTTCACGCACCACAAGCCCTTCAACGCCACTTGCCCCTCACAAGCCTTCACGCCCATAACAGCCTTCTCACGCATAAAGTCCTTCAACACCAGCCCTTCAACACCACATGCCCCTCAACAAACCTGCCTCATGCCATCCACACTCAATCAGCCCCTCCACTCACGCACATGCCCTCACTCAACACACAGCCTCACACACACACTCAACAAACGTCCTCCACTCACGCACCTGCACTCACTCAACACACAGCCTCACGCACACACTCAATCAGCCCATCCACTCACGCACATGCACTCATCAACAAACGCCAAAACACCCACACTCATCAGCCCTCACGTTACTGCCCCTCAGAAGCCTTCACGCTACTGACCAGCTTGCCCCATAAAACACTCACAAAACCTGCACCAAAAAACTGCACAAAAACCTCCTCAAAAATCATCAAAACAGCAGCCCAAAACACACACAAACAGTCCATAAATTACTGTAAAATAGTGGCCTAAAAATAGCTGCAAAAAAGCAGCGAAACGGAGTGAAAACAGCAGCCTGAACAGCAAAACAGCGAGGAAAGACGTTGAGTTAGTGAACCATAAGAGTTGCGGATCATCCACCCTTCCAACGGTCGTGTAACGCCCTTTCGTGAGACGAAAAAAGAGGTTAGACCTCAAGGCACCCTTTTATTTATTATCTTTCATTTATTTTATTTATTTTAAATATTATCGCATGAGAGTCGTTTGAGGCATGATGTGATTGTTGGATGAGCGGAATATGTGTTCCCTTTTATGGTATATAGTATGGAAACCTGAACGTAAATTCCGTAGCCGAATCAGAATGGACGGTAGTGCGGTTTGTACTCGGGATACAATGCCACGTACCACTTAAGAGACACGTATTTCGTCTCATCCAAACTTGTGTGTGAGCATGTTGTAGTTCGTAGGTTATTTATTTGTTATTAAAGCATGATTTAGCTTAGTTAGTTGTTTATTTTTAAGTATGATTAGTTATTCGTTTTGCATTTGGAATTTGCATTAAGTTTATGTTGTTGTTTGCATTTCGCATTATATAATTGAAATATGTTCATAAGATTGCCGTGTGTTGTCGTGTGTTATGATGACTTACTTTCCGAGCATGCAAACTTAGACATAGGATTTATCTTTATGTGCATGAACTGATATAGGTTATTCTTGAGCATTTGACATAGATTCGGTTAAGATATTACACAAATCACATCATTACAAGTGGCATAAGTAAGGGACCATTCCGAACCTAACAGGTTTGAGGTCTTCCCTTACGAGGGGTGAGTGCGGCCTTAAATCTTTGTCCCGATTCACACCGGGTGGCGACTCCATGTAATTTCTCCGGTTTAGTTCCCCGCGAGCTATTCCGTACTCCTAACTAGGCCGCAAGCCTAGAATAGTGTCGCCGATTTCTGTGTCCTACAGTCTGGCGACTCCACTAGGGATAGAGAATCGGCCCCGAAATAATGTCTTGTAATGATTGTGATTTGTGCTTTAGTTAACCGTGTTTACCATGGGTTGAAAGAGGTTTAATCAAAGGCATTATTACAGCTTGGTAATGGTTTGGTGTCTTCCTTCATTCACTACCTTTCTATAAGGAAAAGCTATGAAGGCACCTAGATAATCATATACTTGTAGCTTGCTGTGATGGACTAATTTGGAGGACTCGTTGTTTATTCCTGTCACCAAGCGATAAGAGCCTAAGAGGCTTGGGTATTTAAGAGAGTTCGCTCCACCCTCCCTCTGGGGAATCTACAACGGGAAATCCATTTGACAGTCAGTCATGCACCATAACTCATTGGCACGTACCGTAAGGTATAAAAAAGGTGCGCTCACTTGGTCGCTTGAAACCTTGAGTGGGGAGTCCTAGTTGTGGGCAATCCTTCGTCAGCGGGAGCCTTTGTCTACATCCCTGTAGACCCACGTGTGAACTGTAGTTGTAGGACTAATAGAGACTATTCCTTTATATTTGTGTTTATGACCATCGTCATTTGGATTCAGTTGGACTTGTTGTCATGATATATGGCCTTCTTGGGCCATTTAAACTGGGATGAGTCTGTGTTTTATGGTAATTGGGCCAAAAGCTTCTAAAATGCCGATGGGCCATTTTGTGTTTAGGCCTCGTATCATTTGAAGTTGTTTAGCCATGTTATCGCAAAATGTAAACTTGTTGGGCCTTTTCAACTAGGACAAGTTTGCACCGCGCAATAGTATCATTGAATGCTTTAAAATGATAATGGGTCGACTTATATATTCCATGCATCGTAATCTCATGCATCTCATGCATTCGCTCACTATGTTAACCCCTGTGTCTTAAAAGCCATCATAGATATCCGTTGGGTTAGGAAAAAAAAAACTTGACAAAAAATAGTTTAGCAAACATGGATATCGTGGAAATGGAAACTGAGGAACAAAGAACTTTATTGCAAGTATAGAAAGACCATTGGGGGGCCTCCAGAAAAAAAAAAGAAAAAAAAATGAAAAAAATGAAAATGAAAAAAAAAAGAAAAAAATGAAAATGAAAAAAAAAAGAAAAAAAATTTGTTGTTTGTTTTTAGTCCTTGATAGTTAGACATAAGTCCAATGATGAAATCGTTTGCTTTAGGGTGAAATCTTAGAAACGATAAACTCTTGATGTGCTTTTATCTGATACTTTGAGTGATTGATCTATGTTAGACTCGTAAGAACTTCACTATAGGTTCTTAGCGGTGAAAACCTGAGTAGTTGGCAAGGTGACTAGTTGAAGAAATTATAGGTCGGTGAATGACCATTTGCTTAGATGTATATCTTGATTTTCTTATGTTATGATGTGTGGTATGGTTGAAAATGAAAGAAAAATCTCTAAATAAAAGAATTGAACCACCTATAACCGATAAGCGTGAAGCTACCCATGGGCGAGTATTAGGACCACCATAAGGAGAAATGCTACCTTAAAGGGTAGGTGTGTTGAAAAAAAAAAGAGAAAGAAAAAAAAAGTTCAAAATGAAAAGAAAAAAAGAAAAAAAGAGACAAAAGAGAAAGAAAACCATACCACATTGAGCACAAAAAAGCAATTGCAGGCAAAATTGAGACATCTAGGTTGGTTTGACCCATCGACCACAATTTTTGAAACAAAATCATTGAGTTAGCTTACCTGGGGATGAATCCGCAAAAGAACCTTTGCATATACACACTTTGAGTCTGGCTTAGATCATTTATTCAAAGACTTGGATTTGAGTTGCGTTGAATGTTTTGAAGGTTCTCTGGTTTCATTACTAGGCATTGTTTGAGGACAATGATATGTATAACTATTGAGACTATTTCGTAGCATAGTATGATGATATAGAATGCCCCGCCATGTGGTTCATCTTGAACAAGTGCAAAGAGCGGAGAGCAGAAATTTAAACCAAGACTGGGGGCGACCAGTCTACCACCTCGTGAATCCGGGACATAACAAGATATTGAGCCATGAAACCAGAGAGAAGACTGAGCAATCACCTGGAGAACTGGAGGAAGACCTAACCCAACGGAATAGGAAATTCATTCATGCATGCATACATACACGTAACATATTTTGCATTCTTTTTTGTGTTTTTTTTTTATTCATAAGTTTCAAAGAAGAAAAAGAGAAAGTGGCAAAGACAAGCCAACCAGAATCATCAACATATGAGTAGTAGTTTTGGGGATGAGTCTCAGGATTGAGGCCCATATCAGTTTCAGTTTTAGGGATGAGTCCCAGGGTTGAGGCCCACATCGTCAGTTTTGGGGATGAGTCCCAGGGTCGAGGCCCACATCGTCAGTTTTGGGGATGAGTACCAGTTTTGGGAATAAATCCCAAGGCTGAGGCCCACATCGTCAGAATTTGGAATGAATCCTAGGGTCGAGGCCCACATCGTTAGAGTCTTGGAATGAATCCTGGAATGAATCCCAGGAGGCGAAGCCCACGTTATCAGCAGTTTTTGGGACTAAATCCCAGGGGGCGAAGCTCGCATAACCAGCAGTCTTTGGGAATAAGTTCCAGTGTCGAGGCCCACATCAGCATCAGTCTGGGGGCGAGGCCCACGTCAGTATCAGTTTGGGGTGAGGCCCACATTAGTATCAGTTTGGGACAAGGCCCACATCAGTGTGAGTCTGGGGGCGAGGCCTACATCAGCATCAGTCCGGAGGCGAAGCCCTTATCAGTATCAGTTTGGGGCGAAGCCCATATCATTATCAGTCCCAGGGTTGAGGCCCACGTCAGTATCAGTTTTGAGGATGAGTCTTAGGGTCGAGGCCCACATCAGCATCAGTTTTGGGGATGGGTCCCAGGGCCGAGGCCCACATCAGCATCAGTGTTGGGGATGAGCCCCAAGGCCGAGGCCACATCAGCATCAGTTTTGGGGTACGTCCCAAGGTCGAGGCCCACATAAGTATCAGTTCAGGGCGAGGCCCACATAAGTATCAGTTTGAGGGCGAGGCCCACATAAGTATCAGTCTGGGGGCTAGGCCCACATCAGTATCAGTTCAGGGTTGAGGCCCACACATCATCAGTGTCAGTTTTAGGATGCGTACCAGGGTCGAGGCCCACATCAGTATCAGTTTTTTGGGATGAGTCCCAGGGTTGAGGCCCATACATCATCAGAAAACCGGGAATGACACTCCGAGAATGGAGCACAGTTCGAGAATGAACAAGCTGGGAATGGCACTCCGAGAATGGAGCAAGGTTCGGGAATGGACCACCTCACACAGTAACGGTTCGGGAATGGACCACCTCACAGCATGGTTCGAGAATGAACCATCACATCATCAGTATTAGTCTTGCCGGGTATGGCACTCTGGGGCGAGGCCCACATCATTATCAGTATCAGTCTGGCCGGGTATGGCACTCTGGGGACAAGGCCCACATCAGCATTAGCAGCAGTTTTACCGGGTATGGTACTCCGGGTATGGAGACATCAGTATCAGTCTTGCCAGGTATGGCACTCTGGGGGCGAGGCCCACATCATTTACAGCATCAGTCTTGCCAGGTACGGCACTCCGGGTATGGAGACACAACATCAGTTTTGCCAGGTATAGCACTCCGAGAATGGAGCACAGTTCGAGAATGAACAAGTCGGGAATGGCACTCCGAAAATGGAGCACACTTCGAGAATGAACAAGCCGGGAATGGCACTCCGAGAATGGAGCACAATTCGAGAATGAACAAGCCGTGAATGACACTCCGAGAATGAAGCACATTTCGAGAATGAACAAGTCGGGAATGGCACTCCGAGAATGGAGCACAGTTCGAGAATGAACAAGCCAGGAATGGCACTCCGAGAATGGAGCACAGTTCAAGAATGGACCACCTCACACAGTAACGATTCGGGAATGGACCACCTCACAGCATGGTTTGAGAACGAACCATCAAATCATCAGTATTAGTCTTGCCGGGTATAGCACTCTGGGGGCGAGGCCCACATCATTATCAGTATCAGTCTGGCCGGGTATGACACTCTGGGGACGAGGCCCACATCAGCATCAGTAGCAGTTTTTCCGGGGATGGTACTCTGGGTATGGAGACATCAGTATCAGTCTTGCCAGGTATGGCACTCTGGGGCGAGGCCCACATCATTTACAGCATCAGTCTTGCCAGGTACGGCACTCCGGGTATGGAGACACAACATCAGTTTTGCCAGGTATAGCACTCCGAGAATGGAGCACAGTTCGAGAATGAACAAGTCGGGAAAGGCACTCCGAAAATGGAGCACACTTCGAGAATGAACAAGCCGGGAATGGCACTCCGAGAATGGAGCACAATTCGAGAATGAACAAGCCGTGAATGGCACTCCGAGAATAAAGCACATTTCGAGAATGAACGAGCCGGGAATGGCACTCCGAGAATGGAGCACAGTTCGAGAATGAACAAGCCAGGAATGGCACTCCGAGAATGGAGCACAGTTCAGGAATGGACCACCTCACACAGTAACGATTCGGGAATGGACCACCTCACAACATGGTTTGAGAACGAACCATCAAATCATCAGTATTAGTCTTGCCGGGTATAGCACTCTGGGGGCGAGGCCCACATCATTATCAGTATCAGTCTGGCCGGGTATGGCACTCTGGGGACGAGGCCCACATCAGCATCAGTAGCAGTTTTGCCGGGTATGGTACTCCGGGTATGGAGACATCAGTATCAGTCTTGCCAGGTATGGCACTCTGGGGGCGAGGCCCACATCATTTACAGCATCAGTCTTGTCAGGTACGGCACTCCGGGTATGGAGACACAACATCAGTTTTACCAGGTACGGCACTCCGGGTATGGAGATATCACAGCAACCCCTCGGGTATGGGGTTTAGCTTGCCAGGTACGACACTCCAGGTATGGAGATATCACTGCGACACTCTAGGTATGGAGACGCAATCGCGACACCTCGGGTATACGGTTTAGCACGCCAGGTATGGCATAACCAGATCAACTCAATTCACAGCAACCACGACACCTCGGGTATGTGGTTTAGCACGCCGGGTATGACACAATCAAATCATTTCAGGGAACAAAGCCCAATCTCTACACAGTTCGGGAACAAAGCCCGCAGGTGCTTTGGGAACAAAGCCCACAGGTCGAGGCACCTCGCCATCACATTCAGCGTAACGGGAACAAAGCCCAATCTCTACAAAGTTTGGGAACAAAGCTCACAGGTGGTTTGGGAACAAAGCCCAGAGGTCGAGGCACCTCGCTGTGGGGCACAGAAACTGGACGACGCATGCTGTCCCGGGCTCCCAGCCCGGTCGGGAGTACGGAGTAGCCACGGGGGACTAAACCAGAGAATAATGGAGTCGCCACCCGGTGTGAACCGGGAAAATGAGATTTAAGGCCGCACTCACCCCTCGCAAGGGAAGACCTCAAACCGTTGGGTTCGGAATGGTCCCTTACTTATGTCACTTGTAATGAAAGGATTTATGTAATAATTTAATCAAGTTTAAGTAACACTTATTTCCAAGAGTATCATGCTTCTAAATTCACATTCATACATCAACAAGTTCATCACAACATGCAACATCACATGCCAATCTCATGAACATTTCTCAATCATATGATAGGGAAAACTAAGAACAACCTAATCATGCTTGAGTACTATCTCATGAACATATTAACCAAATAACATGCTAACAACCTAATCATGCTTGAATATCATCCCAAGAACACATCGAATGGGTGAATGCAGGAATACAAATAATATGATTGGCTACATAATGCAAGGGGGATCACCCAAAAGGCAGTTGTGCATGAAATATGATGAGACAGACTTAGTTCAGTGTGTGCGCGTTCGTGTAGCGTTCGTAAACGCGTTCGAACGGTAAACAGAAGGTTCGCGTTCGTGTAACGTTTGATAACGCGTTCGAACGGATCCAGACCTGATGAAACAAAATGCATGCGCGTTCGAGTAGCGTTTGTAAAACTCGTTCGAATGGGAAACAGAAGGTTCACGTTCGTATGGTATTCGAAAACGCGTTCGAACGGGAACAGACCTGATGCACAAAATGTGACGCAATACATACATAAAAAAAGCAAATAACGAAATACGAAGCGCGGCGAAGCATCGCGGTGAAGGATTTTAACCTCTCCAATTAGAGGACCTTTCATCGCACTTACTAAGCCCATGCGCTTATCTCAATGCATATAAAAATAAAGACAATAACCTTAGACTTCATATACCCGATTGAACACATCTTACATTCAACCGAATATACGTTAATCGGCGCGGCAAAGCATCATGGTAAAGGATTTTAACCTCTTCAATTAGAGGACCTTTCATCGCACTTACTAAGCCCATGCGTTCGATCACATCATGCATACAAAAATAAAGACAATCATATCAAACTTGGTATGCCCGATTGAACATATCTTACATTCAACCGAACACACATCAACCGGCACGGCAAAACGTTATGGTAAAGGATTTTAACCCCTCCAAATAGGGGACCTTTAATCCGACTTACTAAGCCCATGCGCTCGATTGTATCATACATAAAAAAGTAACATGCAGAATAAATAAATAAATCAAAGAAACATAAAACAAAAGAATGTGCCGTTTACTCAAGTGGTACGTGGAGTTGTATCTCGAGTACAGATCATACTACCGTCCATTCGGAATCGTCTATGAAATTTATGTCCGGGTTTCCATCTTATATACCACAAGAGGCGACACATTTTCCATTTCATTCAAGCCACAACATGCATCCAC
Source organism: Zanthoxylum bungeanum (assembly GCA_019454045.1). Taxonomy (NCBI): domain Eukaryota; kingdom Viridiplantae; phylum Streptophyta; class Magnoliopsida; order Sapindales; family Rutaceae; genus Zanthoxylum; species Zanthoxylum bungeanum. The sequence goes on along the minus strand of SKCR01038325.1, from coordinate 47,105 downwards.
AAACGACTCTCATGCGAATAGAATTCAATAAACAATTAAAAAACGAATATAAACTAATGAGAAAAGTGCCCTCAGGTCTAACCTTTTAAATCACCTCTCGGATGTACGGTACACGATCGTCGGAAGGGTGGATGCTCCGCAACTCTTCCGGTTCACTGGTTCACTGCTCTCGTTCGTCGTCTTACTGTTTTGAGTCGTCGTTCTCCATCTTTTGCTGCTGCTTTTGACTCCGATTCGCTACCGTTTTGCTAAAGTTTTGCTGCTGTATTTTAGTTACTGTTTTTGGGATGTTTTGGCTACTGTTTTGGGTGTGATTTTCAGTGGTGTTATGGTGTGGTTCGGGGGCTATTTTATGTGTGTTTTAGGGCTGCTGTATGGGCTGTTTTTCGGTGATACAAGGTTGCTGAATGTAGGTCTGGTTTTCGGTGATTAGGAAAGAGGATCAAGAGAATTTTTGTGTTATTTCTTGAGTATGCGTGAACTCCTAGGGTTTCTGTGTGTGTTGTGATTTTCGTGTGAGTTGTGTTTATATTATGTGTATGAGCTAGGGGAATCATGTCTTGGTTAGAGGTTGTTTATATATAGAATGGCTAGGGCTTCACCTTGTCTCACAAGGAAGGGATTTGATTTGGTGTTGAGCAAGGAAATGATTAGATTGAGGGGGGACAAATTTGGTTTGGATTAGGAAGTCAATATCTTTAATTTGTTATAATTGATTTTAATTAGACATGACATCTTTTAAATTTGGTATGTGAGTTTTAGATTTCTTTTGATTTCACCATGTGTTAAATATGTGTTTTAAGTGGGCTTGGGCGTGTGGGCCAAGGCTTGGGCGAATTGGGCTTAATGTGAGGCTAGCAACAAAACCAGAATTACCGACACCGTTCGAACGCCTCCTCGAACGCGGCATGAACGCCCGCAATCTGTTTGGAGTTCGAACGTATACACGAACGCAGCACGAACGAAAACAGTGAACCTTGTTTATTCTGAATTTCCCATTCCGATGTCCATTTTCCGTGACCTCCATGACTTAAAAGGTAGTGTCTCCAAATGAGACTCATCATAGGGACTTATGTGCAAAAATGCAGTGCCTACAGTCGCCCCCACTTTGATGGGACTTGTGTAATGTGTAACAGTGACAATCCTATCAAAGTTATGCAATGCATTTTCACTTACCTGGCTCGCCAGCTGCCACTTGACTTACCGTGTGTTGAGTTGAGTTGATTTGGTGGTGAGGTACTGCGACCCTTGGTTCATTCCCGAACCGTGCTCCATTTTTAGAGCGCCATTTTCGGCATCTTTTATGTGTGTGCTCCATTTTGGAGCGCCATTATGTTTATGTTTATGACCATCGTCATTTGGATTCAGTTGGACTTGTTGTCATGATATATGGGCTTCTTGGGCCATTTAAACTGGGATGAGTCTGTGTTTTATGGTAATTGGGCCAAAAGACGTGCTCTCGGACTGATGTTCCATCCTTCATCCTAGCAGTCATCGCTGAGACCATGGCCTCATGGCATTGACGCTCCGAAGGCTGCCCAAACATGCCCTGCAATGACTCCATCATCTGAGATGTTAGAGCCATAGGTTCATGCTTTGTAGCAAGAACCTCAGACATCCCTGCTAACAAGTAGCAGCGGGCTTTCTCATTTGCTGCGACCCATTTCTGGTAGGAATCGCGCATAGCTTGGCCAGCATTTCTAGCCGGCTTGGGAGGACTCTCCTCCGTCAGGATAAACTTTAGGTCTTCACAGACCAGGATAACGTTCATGTTACTTTTCCACTTAACATAGTTTTCTTCCGTTAATTTATCATTTGAAAGTATGGAAATAATAGGAGAAACCATGGCTGAAAATAAAATAAACATGCATTTAACATTCATTCATTGCATATTAAAATCATCAAATAATTTTGGCATAAAATTAAACATGATGCATTAACCATGAATAATGAATTAGAAACCTAAGAGAATTACTATGCCACAGAAATCTGTCATCCCACAAGTAAGTGCCGCCGTAGGGTAGGTCAAGTACTTGCATGATAGATCGAGACAATCTCAGTCAATTTAATATATACGAGAACAACTCTTATTCCTATATTAACCAACTACCGTTTCATTCGATCAAGGAATTTTATTAACAGTTAATTATTCCTTTGTGAGTGTAACCCGTCGTTTCGGGATTCTTGGACTTAACGAGTGAAGTACCGCCGTAGGGTAGGTCAGTTCACAAGATACATCTAGAATCCCTATCCTCTCGGAACCCAAACCTGATATTGACTCAAATGGACACCATCCGTAGGGGGACGAAAACAAAGTCGTCTCGAGGCGCCTTTTGAATCTAATATTTTTGGACTAACAACGGAGATCGCGGGATATACTGTCGTATATCCCTCTCCCACTCACTATTTTTAAAATTAAGGTTTCTATCTAAAATATCTAATATTTTATTTTAACTAGTGTGGATAAATTTATGGCGGCTAAATCATAATTTTATTTACACTAATTTGTCATAAGTGAGCTAATCAATTTTAACTATTAAAATTGTATCACTAATATTTCATAAGTCTCTACTAATAGTTTTACTCAATTAAAATAATTTAATTATAGTGATATTAGTGAGTTATTATATTTTAACTCTTAAAATACTAGACACTAATAAGTTTAAAATTTATGGAATTCTAAAAGGTCAAAATTTTAATTAAAAATTTTAATAAATCTTAGTGCGTTATAAAATCCAATGGTACGTGAAATTATATCCCGAGTGCAGACCATATTACCGTCCATTCGGATTCGGCTATGAAATTTATATCCGGGTTTCCATCCTATATACCAATGGAATTTATTATGCACCAATTAAGCCCAATATATTAGAATTCAAATTTTAAACCATAAATCCAATTAATCTAATTAATTGATTTCTATGCATATCATATTTTAATTTAACATTTTAAATAACATAAAATCATATTTTTATTTGTACAATGATAATGCATCTATGACATGTTATGGCATGTAAAATGTAAGAGTGGGCATCCTAAGCTATATGACATGTTATTCAAACAATTCGAAATAAACATACATATAACATAAAAAATATTTTGCATTGACCGGGCTCTTATTTTTCCTATACTAATCTAATTAGTACATAAGATTCACCAAGGCATTCCTTGGTCTTCAAATCCTGCTTCAAAGTGGTGTTGGCTCCTTTTACGACTTCGGTGCTCCAAATTACAAAAATTGAAATTTTAAATTAAAAATAAAATTACAACAAATGTAAAAAATGGCCTTATGGCCTTACATCCCAAAAACAAAACCAACTACAAAAATAAGAGCCGGAAAAATTTACGACCAATGCAAAATCCATTCATCACATGAAATAATAAAATCATTTATCATATGAATATCACAATGTGCCCACTCATCTAAACATGCATATAATATTTATAACTCATATAAATATATTAAAAACAGAAACTTTAAATGAAAAAGAAAAGGATTAAGAACACTTTTCAACCTCGCACTTGATGCCAATTGTAGGAAACACTTTCCTCGCGCAGCGGAAGCGGCTTAGGCACACGGATCGGACTTGAAAATTTTTTATGCTTTCCCCTTCCTTTTGCTGAATCTGACTAGCAGGTATACTGAAATTTTTCTTCTATTTCGGACAAGATTTCAGCCCCGGAATACCCCTGAAACAGTCCCCGAACAGCCCCCGATCTGCAGTGAAAAACTGGACTGTTTTGGACTCGTTACACAACGGAACTGCACACAAATCAGTCCCCTATTTGCGTGAACTGCAAGGGTGTATAAGGTCTGATTTTTCCACTCAAAAACAATCTCAACTCAGCCCCAAAATATCCCCAAAGTATTTCCCAAAAACCCGAATTAAAACAAAACAAAACAAGCCCCGAAACGAGTAACCAAGGTGCGGCAATGAGGTGAAATAAATCCTCACTGTCGTGACCTATAAGATTAGAGGAAGAAGATGATTTTTTCTTCACCACAAAGTCTTCCGTGCTATGACTCGTTACCAACGGAAAATAGTGTGGGCTACACTCATAAAAACGAATCCCTAAACAATTTACAGATATCAAACACACTTAATTTTGTTTTTCTTCTTATTGTTCTTCAATGGTGTTTCTCAACTTTTGAGAGAATAGAGAAGAAGATGAAGATGCCTAGGGTTGCAAGAATGGGAGAGCTCCCAAAAAGAAAATCAAATATTCTTTTTATAATTAGGTCAAATTATTTCCAAAATAAATCAACTAATCCCCTCCTCATAAGGTGAAATTCGGCCAAGGCATAATTTTATCAATTAATTTTGTAACATGTAATATTAATATCCATAAAGGAATTATATGTTACAAAAAATAATTAGTTATTACCTTTTCAAAAAGGTGTAATTACTAAAGCCAAAGCCAAGGATTTATTATTTCCAAAACAATCAAAATCTTCCCCTTATTGCATTACAGAATTCGGCCACGCAAGTAATAAAATAAAAAGATTTTGTAACATCAAGTCTTTAATTCCATAATTAAAAGATATGTTAAAAAATCAAATAGTTACTACCTTTCAAAAAGGTGTAACTTCCAAATTAATGCCAAGGGTTTCCAAAAACCCAAAATTTCGGATTTCCAAGTTTAGCCTTCATTAAATTATATCATATATATTAATAATAATTATCATATAATCATTTATTATATTAATCATATATTACCTTTTAATATATAGTTCAAAGTGTGACTTAATTAATATTATTAATCATATTAATAATATTTATTCTTTTGTAAGTATATAATTGGACTATCCAATTATGCTAAATTTGTTATAGTATATTGAGCTAGCACGAGGACCAAATGGACCTACGGTTCCGAGCTCCAATAATCTCGAAATATTAATTAAGCTCTTAATTAAATATTTCGAATTATTAACTCCGTGTTATTCAACTAAAAACCCGAAGTTGCATTCTCGTTGCCGCAGATGATATATTAAGCCGAACTAAGTCGGTGTCCACCGATATAGTCATTACATATGAATTGACCTTTCACGAGTATCTCGTAATTAGATTCGGGTCATAATGTCCGTTATACCCCTCTAATTATTTTTACCTTAAGTACCATTGATTCTCTAATGAACGATTTATTCATAACTATTATGAATTTTAATATTTCTATTCGTAATAGAAAGACTTGAGCGCTCAAATCGTTCAAGCACCGAATCAACCCTTAAGAAAGATACTCCTCTACTTCTCGCAAGAAGGAGTAAACTCCATGTCTATGTAAAACGTTCCCAGCTACACAACAGACCATGTCCCCAAAGTACGTAGCTATTGGTCGGGACTGCTACACCAACCTCACCTTTGTAAACCAAAGGACATGGCCTCACATGCATGAGTTCGTAGTACACTCAGGATTAAGATCAATCCATATATGACCATCTAGTAGATCGAAATGACTTTCTTTGTTTAACGGATATTATAAGAATGTCATTTCCATCTGGGTCTAGTCCCAAATGATCGCATCATACAAGGTGCCTCCATTCTCATGTCTCTACATGGACAATCCGGATCAAGATCGTCATACAAATATAGAATGGACCCCAGCTATAGATAAACCATAAACAAAGTACCCGTTTTATTTGCTCTCTATGGACTATTTAAGATTACTAACTTTAGACTTTAATCCTCTTGTGTATGACACTCATACAATAAGTCTGAAGGCACATAAGTAATCTAGGGTATTTAAGATGATATATAATATGCGAAAATTAAACAAAAAATTTTGATAAATGAATAATGCATCTATTATTTCAAAACACATAAAACCGTTTACATCACATGTAGCTCTAGTGCATACATTCCAACAGCCACAAACTAGAACTAGGGGTGCGGATCTATGCTACCACCCAAGCTCTGAAACTAAGGTTTGGGGGCGTTACTTATCGTCGTCCCCCTAGTCCTTCTCTAGGATTTGAGGGCGTTACGTATCGTCGTCCCCTCAGTACTCTATATGTGCACATGTCTCTATATCCGTCAATTCCATACTTACTCAAGTTACATAATGGGGTGAGTTTTCCCCTCATGCCTCGGAAAACATAAAACTCAGGTTTGAAAAACATTTCTTTTCTAAATCACTATTATCTGAAAAACAACTGTAAATAAATAATGGCTAACGCCCTATGTGCTGGAAAAGTAAGTCTCAATTTATAAGAACAAAATAAATCAATAAATAAAATCAACTTGAAGAAAGAGGTGTCCACTCACTGTCTTGGCATCTGGCTGGCATTCACTTGCTGAGGAAAATTTATGGTTCCTACGATGACCCTAAAATCGACAATTTGGTTAAAAAATAGGCTGGGATAATCCAAATTAGCTTAAATTTTCCAACTCAAGCTCTTACTTAATCTTTCAAAGCATATTATTCTTGTATCACAGTAACTGATACGAGACCCTAAGGGTGGTCTCTAACATACTAGGGTGGAACTGAGGTGGTTTAAATCAGTTTTTAGGAAAATTTTGACCTCGCGTCGCGACGCGTACATCGCATAAATAAATCTCAATTTTCATCACGCGTCACGATGCGGGTTCCTTCTTGCATCGTGACGAAAACCTGATTTTCCAGGTTCTGCACTAGTTCTTCACTGGTTTTTTTAGCCAAAAACATCCTCAATTCTTCCATATCACTTCCAATACACAATCCAACAAATCACCTCAATTCCACACATACAAAACTACCAAGTTAACATCATTAACTACTCACTCATTTAATCACAATCCATTATTCTTAAATTAAACTGTAAGCTTTTCCAACTCAAACACTTACTCCAAACTCATTTCTTTACTAATTAACCACTTAATATGCAACACATAACATCATCATAGATCAATTTCACACATTATTAACCACCAACTCATCAACAAATAACTTTTAATCTAACTAACACACTTCACTTAATTCTTACCCAAAAATTAGTAAGTTAGGGATTTTACCCCAATCACCATTTTTAGCATTATAACCATTCATTCACCATCACAACTAAGCCAATCAATCTACTTTAATCATCAAAACTTAAAAACTCCAAAAAATAAGAAAATGGGTCAAATGGGTTTCTTACCTCTTTTCCTTGTTTTCTATAATCCCTTGTGTCTTCCATGATTTCCCTTCTTTTTTCTTTGCTTGGAGAATGGCCTTGAACCCTTACTTCCTCTTCTTTCTTCTTCATCTTTCCTCATCTTCTTCTTCCTTTCTCCTTTCCTTCCTCTCCTTCACGTCTTCTTGTTTCTTTCTTTCTTTCTTTCTTTTTGCTTCAAAATTCATTAAACCTTGAATAGTACTCCTCTTATATAGTAGGACTTTAATGATATTTAGAATAATGTAGAAGAGTGTAGAAAAATAGAGAAAGTTTGAGATTTTTGCATTTGGGTCCGAAATTACTATTCATCCTAATTTTTGACTTGTATTTTTGACCTACTTCTGCTCCGAATTTGGAAATATTTTCAACACGGACGTTGTAGGTCTCTATCTCAGCTTTCCGTCGATATAGCATTCATAAAAAGCCGAGTTAATATGAAAAAGTTACGCCCCAAATACCACGGACTGTCCAAAGGGAACTCTGTACAGTCTCGTCCCGGGACTTCGAGGTATTTACCGATTGTTCCCAAAGTCATTCCATGAATATATTTAAGTCGCAACATAATTTATTTTATGTGCCTTCGTCCTGTACGCAACAGTACCATTGTATGTAGTAGTAAAACTACCGGTCGTTACAAATGATTAGACATTCTAATCAATATCTCTTTCAAAAAATGAATCATCATTTACGAAAGATGAATACTATACATAAGACACACACTAACTATCAAACAGTTATACTAACTGTCATACAAATAGTCTTGTTCTGTCCTTTATTAAATCATATCTAATGTACGATTAATGGGAGCATATGTAGGCACTGCATTTTTGCATATAAGCCCGATGATGAGTCTCGTATGGAGACACTACATCTTTAGTTGTGAAAGCCGCGGGAAACGGATGTTGGAAGGGTAAAGTTGGAAATTAGCATTTTGTCAGATTTAACTCGCTTGTTTCGCTTCGGGTTCGCTTGTTGGACATCTGTTTTTAAACACACCAAGCCCAATCCAAAATAATTAAAACATTTAAAATGCATGTCACAAATTAAATTAAAACCAATTAAATTAAATTAAATCACATTCCTAAACTAAATAAATCCAATTAAATTAAATTAAAACACATGTCACAAATTAAATTCATTTCCCAAATTAAAAGATTCAAATTAAATTCCATAAATAAAATTCCTAATTAAAATAAATCACATTCCTAATATAATTAAATCACCTACCAATTTAAATAAATCATATCATTAATTAAAAAGAACAAATCAATTCAATTCTCCTAATTAAAGATTTTCCCTATCACATAATAATTAAAAATATCACTCAATTAATACACAAATTCTATTCATTCTCCAACAAGGTAAACCCCCTCCCTTGGCCTATAAAAAGAACCCTTAACCCACACATTAAACCCTGGCCCATTCTCACAAAAAATCACAAACAAACAACAAACCCTAATCCTCTTGAACCTCCCTCTTGCCTCTCTCGCTCTCGGCCACAAACCAGAACAAAAGAGAATAAACCCTAAACGTAGCAATCTCTCTCTACCTTCTGATTGAACACACCAAACCAGACTTGCAACATGAAATAACACCTCTCTCTTGCCTCTCTCGATCTCGGCCACAAACCAGCCAACAAAACAGCCGAAACCCTAAATCCAGAACACCTTCAACGCTTAAGCCATCTGCCCCACTAGCGCGTAGAACAATCACCCTTTTAGCCTGCCTTCTCACGCAACATATTACAAGCCATCAGCCCACTCACGCCTGACCAACGCCAATCAGCGCTCAAACTCCTTCAGCACTCACGCCTGACCAACACCAATTCAACGCAGCCACGCTTCACGCCTCAGTTCACTCACGAACCAGGACCACTCACGCACAAATTCCACTCACATTGCCTTCATCAACCCACTCACGCCACATGCCCTTTGGCCTCACCGCTTCAACGAACTAAGATCACTCACCTCACAAAAAGCCAACGCTCACAGCCTCCAGCCCTCCACGCATTGTTCACTCAACTGAATCCCACATCGCTCAAAAAACGTATTAAACACCTGCCTCTCGCCACAAGCGCACTTAGCCAAAGCCAGCTTCCCTCACACACGCACTCACCTTGCCCACGCCAACCTTCAAATCACGCCACACCCTGTGCACCATAAGTCCCCATCGCCGACAGCAGTCCACTCAAAATAACCTAAATTGCACGCCTATTTCCTCGCCAAAACTACCCTTGAAACTGACTAAAAACAACCCCAAACTGTCTCCATAAACAGCCCTGAAAACAGCCCTTTTACCACCCAAAACAGTCCCGAACTGCACCCTAAAAAACTGCCCAGAATCCCCTTCAAAAATCACCAAAACCGCTGCCCCTAAACCCCCGAAAACCGCACCAAAATAGTCCATTAATTGCCTTAAAATAGTGACCGGAAAATACCTTGAAAACAGCAGCAAAACGGAGTCAAAACAGCAGCCCAAACAGGAAAACAGCGAGGAAAGACGTTGAGTTAGTAAACCGAAAGAGTTGCGGATCATTCACCCTTCCAACGGCCGTGTAACGCGCTTTCGTGAGACGACAAAAGAGGTTAGACCTGAGGGCACCTTTTTATTTATTATCTTTCGTTTATTTTATTTATTTTAAAATATTATCGCATGAGAGTCGTTTGTTGAGGCATGATGTAAATGTTGGATAGGCGGAATATGTGTTCCCTTTTGTGGTATATCGGATGGAAACCTGGACGTAAATTCCGTAGCCGAATCCGAATGGACGGTAGTGCGGTTTGTACTCGGGATACAACGCCACGTACCACTTGAGAGATACATATTTCGTTTCATCCAAACTTGTATTTGAGCATGATGTAGTTTGTAGGATATTTATTGTTTAAAGCATGCATTAGCCTAGTTTATTATTTATTTTCAAAGCATGATTATGTTATTTTTATGCATGATATTTCGTTTAGTTTATGTTTATGTTTAAATAGTTATTTTTTTTATTTTGGTTTAATGGTTCAATATGCTCTGTGTGTTATATTGTGTGTTTGCCGTTTAATGACTTACTTTTCAAGCATGCAAACTTAGATTAGGAGTTATTTTGATGAATGCGTATTAGATATAGGTTATCATTGAGCATATATGTTGTGTAGACTCGGCTAATTCATTGCACAAATCATATCATCACAAGTGACATAAGTAAGGGACCATTTTGAACCCAACGGTTTGAGGTCTTCCCTCGCGAGTGGTGAGTGCGGCCTTAAATCTTATTTTCCCAGTTCACACCGGGTGGCGACTTCATGTTATATCTCTGGTTTAGTCCCCCGCGGGCTATTCCGTACTCCCAACTAGGCCGCGAGCCTAGAATAAGGTCGCCGATTTCTGTGTCCTACAGCATCTCTCCAGTCTCTTAGTTTTATATCATAGATAAAACTTTATATCGAATATAATAGAAACCACTCCCACTACTTTCACGGAGAAAATAAAACTCAGGTAAACCTTTTACCTCATTAACATCTCATTATTACCTTAATAACGATATTGTCATTATGATGTAAAATACTAGAAAGAAATTTATACGCTCCCACTAACCCTTCTGTCTCATATGTATTCTCTTTGCTTTGATAAGATCGGACAATCTGACTGATATCAAAATTAGAGAACACAAATTTCGAAAAAGCTCATCCGAGTCTACAATAGGCTCTATAAGCTAATATACTAAATTGTAATCTTAGTATAATACAAACTCCAGGGCCATTCCAAAAACGAACTCTTCAAACTAAGAAATCACAATGGATCTCTTATCTGAAGAAACCATTCAGAAACGCCACTTTGTATTCTTTAGGTAAAATACACAATTTAATATCATCATTAATGGACAGATCTTAAATTATTCAATCAGTGCGACTAGAGACAAGTTTCCTCATAATCTACAATAGATTGTTGAGTATAACTTTTCTCACTGTCATACTATAAAGGTCAAACCTTTATTAAGCTCAATGTGCTTTTGCTGCGTAAACAATTTGCACATTTTATGAACGATTCATAATAAAAGCTCAATCAAGTTACAAACTTGATCGTAGTAAGTTATGAACAATTTTAGATCTATGGTTTAACGCTAATTTCCGGAATCGATATCAAATATCGTTCCCAGTATAAGTTATAGGATAATTTTCTTCGATAAGAAAACAACAGAACCATTAAGTATCAAATACTTTGCAAATGATTCTGACATCCTATTGCACTTATTTGGAAGTAATAAAAGGGTATTTTCATCTTATTAATTATGTAGTTCCATTTATAGTTTATCACTGTATTTGACTTCAATAAGTCAAGTCTTTTCTACAATAGTCAACATCCAATGTTACACACTAAGTAATAAATAATTTTTTTACTCGAGATCATAGAAAAGATATTCTATCAAATAGATTACAATATTCTATTAAATAAAATAAATGATAAACTTCTACTTGTACCTCTGAGGCGTAAGTAATATCAATTATATAACCATTATACAAAAGATAGACTCAAATCTCAAACATTTCAAGATTCAATTTTTCTACGTATACACATCATATATGTAACTGTAGAAACTAATGGAACATTAATTAAAATGATGAATTGGTGTTACTGGAGCATATCTCCAAGAGTATTAAAACTAATTCGGTAACACTCAATATCAAACGAATCAAATTATATAAGATCTGATTACTCCCACTTATCAATTCCCTCAATATGGAATCGTGGAAGAATTATATTAAGTAAGAATCATATTCATCGAATAACCTTAGAACCTATTGCCATAAATTCATATATTTGATCATATCAAACCTCTTTGAACAATTAAAAGACTCATGATGAATTTTAAATGTACAGTTTTCAAAACATCAGATCGAATATCTTTGAACCAGTCAAAATATTCTATCTGCGTTTCATCAGAAACACGTAACTAAGTCATGACAGTTCATCGACTAAGTTACGAAGTAAAGAAAACTACCTTAATTAATTTACAATTCATTAAATTACATACATCCAATGTATCAATTTAATAAAATTTCTGGTCCAATGACAGTCATTGGTTAAATGAGATTTAGTCACGTTAAATTGATAAGGATATGTGGTGTGATCTCATATCAGACCATCCTTTACTATATGGAATAATTATCCAATACTTAAGTGATAAAATCTCATAAAATAATGTTCTAAGTTATTTACTTAACTGAATATTTATCTTAATATTTATCTACTCATTAATGACACAACTAGTCATTTTAAAAATATGTAACAACTGTTATCAAAGAACAAGTAATTATCAAATAGTCGCAAGTTCTGATATCAAATATCGAAACAATCATTCAATAATATTTTAAATAACTACGGAAGATCTGATATCCAATATCTACAGTTGTCGTATTATGAAAATCAGTATTTTCTATACACAACTATATGCATATTTTTTTCTTTAACTTTATTATTTACTTTCAAATTATTTACAATATTTGCAAATAATTGAAAAATAAATAGTGTCTGACACGTGACCTCTGAATGTCACTAAAGCCAAGAAACATCATTATTAGATAAACAAATACCTAATGAGGTTTTCTTAATGCCATTGAAGAATCTCGAGACATAAACCAATTCATGTCAATCTTTAGTGCATAAGAAACTATTATGTCTAGAAAGATTATATCATAATCTATTCTAATCTAGAACCAATTCTAGAAAACTGTAACCATATTTTGTAACATCCCAGATTTTTGGAACAGATCTAGACGGGTCCCGGACTGAAGTTATAGTCTCGGAACAAGATGATTTTAAGGAATAAGAGTTCAAGCGATGTTATATGGGTCGGAATAATATAAACTGAAGATTTGTGACATTAGAAGATGCATCGTCTCAAAAATCAGTTACGCGATTTTTATTATACGCGTAAAGTTTACGGTTTTGGTCACAGAAATATCAAATGAACTCCAATTGAATTGATTCTTGAACCATCAGACTCTTTTTCCGAGACGAATAATTTTTGCGTTGAACATTTTTAAAAAATCGCATTAGAAAGGCTTCGAAAATATTGATTTCCAAAAATACACTTTTAAGTGGGGGTATTTTGGTAATTCTTGGTTGGTGATATTGTGTGTTACCATTTCATCTTTAATAAGAAAAAGAAAAACAAAATACAAAAAGGGAAATACGAGTATACGGCCCGAGCCATATACTGGCTCGTCGGTTGGTGATATTGTGTTGTTGATCCTGGCTCGTCGGTTCGTTTCACGGCCCGAGCCATCCGCCAAATCGAAGCCCTCGACGAGTACTACGAGTATACGGAGTCGCTTTCTCCGAACAGCAGCCGGTTACATGCAAAACGATGAGGGATGCGCGTGTGAATAGTAAAACCCAGATGAACATTAGCTCCGATCGGAATTCCGACGACACCAGCGCATTCGTATGGCCGTTGGGAGTCCGAATATGCTCTCAGAATTTCGGTACAACTCTCTGTTTAAAATGCGTTATTTTAAAGTTTATCGATTTATATTCGGATACTTCCAGTAGCTCCGTAGTGTAGCGAATTGTCATTAAATGAATTGGATGAGACAAAATATGTTAAAACGATGCATGTGGTAGAATCCGGGCGGGAACAGAATAAATTAGATCGATCCGGTAGAATTAGCGAGTTTCCGATAAAAAGAGTTTCTCGCGCGACTGAGCATAGATGACTGTAATTATGAAGATGATATAAATATGGTATTGCGAGGGTAATTAAGTCATTATGGATAAGTTCGGAGGTTTCGAGACTCTTCCGTAGCGTTTGCGGAAACTTTTCCGCAAGATTTACCGTAAACGCGTAAAATGATAATATAAGCTATCTAGTTAGTTTAGAACAGTATAGAAAGGCATATTAGAGTAATGAAGTTTAAATGGTAGAATCGGAGAGGATTAGTGTATTCCGGGAAATTTCGGAAGTTTATTATAGACGAGTTAAAAGTTCCGCAAATTGCGGTTCTGACCATGTTTGTTATTTTGTTGTGACAGATTGGACCAGGATCATGAGTGTCTGCCTAGCCAGGTAAGTAATCCATGCGATGATTACTTGTGACGTGTTCAAATTGAATTTAAATAATAAAGAAACTTTATAGATATGTGTGTAAACATAAAACATGAAATGTGTATATATATATAAGTAGTAAGATATTAGCAAGCCTTAGATTGAATGTATAAGAATGATAAATATAAGATTGATAAGTATATGTATTCGTAATATATGATACTTGGGATTGGGGGTTATAGAAACTACACCATAGGGATTGGGACTAGTGACATGAATGAATGTATATATATTTGAAATAATGGAAATATATGTATGCGGATTGTAGGTGTGCAATGTATAACTATAATAAGCAATTGAGTATGAACATGGTTATGTGCGCAAGAGTATAATTAACCAAGTAAATATGTAATGTATGTATTAATATAAGAACGTTGATATGCATGGGTAAGTATAACCTAGTAAGCATGTAAATTGGCGTGATTAAATATGTATGTGTGTATAATGTTGGGTTTCTACTATAGTCCTAAGATCATTCAAGCATTGAAAATAATGTGAATACAATAAAGAAGTATGGCGGAATCATACTTACAATGAACGGATTTGCGATGCGAAGAATACAAAATTTTTTTGCTCCTCCATTGAAGCTCTCGGCCAAGCCCTCCATGGATGTCCTCCAAGCTCCAAGCTTTGTTTTGAGATTCCATGCTCATGAATGGGTTTCCCTATCACCATTGATTGACCTCTTGGATGTGCTAGCATCTTGGAAAAATTTGCCACAAATCTTCCCTTTTGCCACTTCTTGTTCTCGGCCAAGCCAAGAACATTTGAGAGAAAAAATGGCCCTTGGCCGAATGTTGAGGGAGAGAGAGGGAGAAGATGAAGTTAGTTTTTTGTGTATTTGGATTTCAAAAATCTAATACCAAAAACCAAAGTAAAAAAGGTACAAGGCATTAAAGCCTTCCATCTACTTCCATCATTCAAAAATTGACAAGTTGTCAATCACTAAAAAGGGGACAAGACTCCCATCACAAGAATGACTAATGATGTGACGCGTGATGTGACTTGTGAGCCGCACTTAAATTCAAAATGTGAGTGGGCCCGCAAACACTCCCGGGCTCGGGTTCGCTAATTCTGAATTAACGAATTTTTCGTTGCGACGTAATTAAATCAAATTTAATTAAATAATTATGCATAGCAAAATTACTATTCACGTCGCTAGCGAATTAATTCTAAATTAACTCGTTCGTCCAAATTAAAATCTAATTTTAATTCCGCGTCGAAATCTAATTTCGTATAATATATCGAATATATTATTTTATCGATTAATTCAAAATTAATCGTTCTCTCTCTTTAAATAATATTTTATCCCAGATAAAATATCTCTGTAATTAATCCCAGATTAATTTTCTCTCTCTTATAATTAATCCCAGATTAATTTTGTCTGAATCATACGTCATCGGTGAATCTTCGGGAAACGACCCATGAGATCCCCAGATAAGTTGGCAGTAAATCTGATCGTCGGACTATCCGAACACGTACGTACCTAGTACTACGTTTTTACCGATTTACAAGACATGGTTGGCTTCTAGCAAAGCACCGTGTCTACCCAATTCTCCAGAAATATTCTTAAAGGAATATGTAATCTATATCAGGCGTAGTATACGTAGTATTACGTATTGCGATCCAGTATCGGATGTCACATGCTAGACCTGCGGCTGGAATTGTGTCTGCCCCGTACGAAGCACATATCGGATCTCTCGTAACTAGTCTCTATAATCGGATAACTATGACCTTGTCATATTATCCCGATAGCTGCAGCATATAAGAGCATCAGTTCCGTATCCTACGTGATCATCATCTCCACTATGACTGAAGTGATACTTCCATCTTGACATCACACCCAATACACTACGATTCTCAATATACCCAGAAGAGACGTACACAAAACCTGTGAAAGCCCTGGACGACCAAAACCAAAGTTTATTGATTGTCGCAAGTATTAGCGGTGCAAGTCTCAAGTTAAGACCAAATACACCTACCCTGATTCGGACTCCCATAGACACACAGTCATACTACCAATGGGATTCTGAGGGGTCTATCCAGAGCGAAGCTGTTTCCGTACCATCAATAAACACAACCTCCTATTACACTTGCATGAGTATCCAATACCCAAATATATGAGAACTATGCCGTTATGCTCCCGTAACAGCCAAAAGTGCAATACTAGTCTATTCCGCATTATCGATGTCTAATCTCGATAATACTCCGACTAGGGATGTTTTAATAATTAAACCTTAGTGGATTAATACTGTCTCATATCTTATTAATCCGGAACTAATCATATGGACTTTTATCATTTATATATCCTGGTAATCTAATTACAAATGATAAAAGAGCAATTTCCTTTGTCACATAGTTAATTTGTACAACAACACAATATTTTGTACAAATAGTGATGCTATGGGTCAAAATTTTCCAACAATCTCCCACTTGGCCTATAGCCAATCACTCAAGTGTTCTACACTTGAACTATGTACGGCTCGCTCAAATTTCTGCTTAGAAACTGCTTTCGTCAGCGGATTTGCAAAGTTATCATCTGATGCGATTTATTCGATCATCACATCGCCACGATGTATGATCCGAACGAATCAGATGAATAGTTGAAGTATATACTTCGATCGTTGATGAGACCATTGATTCTTTAGCCTGTACTGTAGCCTAGCTCAGCTGCTAACAGAACTACTCCTAATCCAATTAGGATTATTATAGATCCAAAGTGCTTCTATTGCTGCCTCAGCTGCAGCAACATTCCGCTTTTGTTGTTTATTCGGCAACAATATCTTGCTAGGAAGATTTCCAGCTCATTGTTCCGTTATTCAAACTATATAGTACCTTTATTACGACTTATAGTCATTTTTTTCGGTTAGGAAACTTGCAATGGTGAACCCAGTCACTTCAAGTTCTCCTTCTCCATAGCTTAAGAAAGCATCCTTAATTCGTCTAAAATACTTAAGGATATTCTTAACATCAATCCAGTGACTATCACTTGGATTGGCCTGATAGTGACTCCATATGCTCAAAGCATATAAGACACCATGTCGCGTACATCTGTTTCAATGTACGAGTTCTCGGAGAGTGCCAACAACCTTTAGATCTATCCTAGTATATCCTTATTCCTAGAATAAAGGTTGTCTCTCCCAAGAATTCTACGGAGAATTTTCATGAAAGCCAAGCTTTCACCGATTGTATTATGGGAATGTCATCATTATGTAGGACAATCACTGTCAGTGCGCTCCCACTAACCCTCTTATATACACAAGAATAATTTCGTTTTGAATTTAATCATATACTATTATGATTACATCAAAACTACAGTTCCAAGAACGCAATGCTTGCTTCAATCCATAAATGGATCGAATTAACTTGCAAACCTTGTTTGCTCATTTTGGTACGAAAAAACCTTCAGGATGTTGTAAACATCCTCCAAAAGGTTTTCGTTTAAGGAAAGCGATTTTGACATTCAGCTGCCATATTTCATAAATGAAACATGTAGCATGAGCAAGCATTATCCAAATGGATTTAACCATGGCAACGAGTAAAAGGTTTCGTCTTAATCGACACAATGTTGATAACGATACCTTTTCATTACAAGCCTAGCTTTGTATGTTGGTATGTTTCCATCCATGTAGGTCTTCCTTGAAAACTAATATAGTACCAATAGGCACAATGCCTTCAGGTACTACAACTAGTGTCCAAACTTAGTTGGTATACATGAAATCCATTTCGGACATCATGGCACTTTGCCATAATAGGGAGTCGATACCTTGTATCACTTCCTCATACGTAGCCAGTTTTTATTCCTCAATAAGATTAACATCTTTATGAGGTGAGATCAGAAACCCATACCTCCTAGGTTGTTTTCTAACACTCTCCGACTTGCGCGGTTCTTGTGTATTTGAAGATTATTGGTACAGTTTCATCCTTGATGAACTGTTTGTGTTCCGTTAAGGAATCGGTGCCTAGAACAATATTACTCCGATTTTTCATCGAGTTTTACTTCCCTCTCACTTACCACTGCATATAGGCATTCCTCTTAGGAAAACCGCATGGCGAGCAAC
This sequence comes from Zanthoxylum bungeanum, assembly GCA_019454045.1. NCBI lineage: Eukaryota > Viridiplantae > Streptophyta > Magnoliopsida > Sapindales > Rutaceae > Zanthoxylum > Zanthoxylum bungeanum. The sequence goes on along the minus strand of SKCR01038325.1, from coordinate 28,819 downwards.
AATTACATTGTTCTCTTGTGAGTTGTATAAGTATTATAATTTGGTTTCCCGAGGATAACCTACAAATTATGCACTTATCCGATTTGGGTTCTAGTTTGGTATCATCCAAACATATGCCTAGCATACTCAAATCTTCAGGAATAAGAAAACCCAGTTTCTTTCCTGTTTATATCTAATATGAAGTCTGTCAAACGGATTTTTATGGAACCTTATTCAAAATAAGTGTTGAACTGTTAAATGCGTATCCCTAGAAGGAAATGGTAGCTTAGAGCGACTCATGATTAACCTTATTATGTCCAACAAAGTTCGGTTTCTCCGTTCGGATACACCATCCAATTGAGGTGTTCCGGGAGCAGTCCACATTGAAAGAATACTATACTCTTTCAAATTATTGAGAAACTTATTGCTTAAGTATTTTCATCATGGTCCAATCGTGATGGTTTAATACTTTAGCCGATCTGTCTGTGTACTTCGTACCGAAACTCTTTGAATTTATCAAAAGTTTATGATTCATGTTTCATAAGATACACATAACCAAAACGCGATTCCACATCCGTAAAGGTTACAAAGTGTTCATATCCACCTCTAGCCTAGCTAGATATGGGTCCACTTATGTCACTGTGAACGAGGGCTAACAGATCGGTGGCATTTTTACTTTTACCAAGTAAAAGATGTTTTAGGCACTTTGCCTAATAAACTAGATTCGTAGATATTATTTGAATAGAATCAAATCCGTCATAATACCCACTCTTCGAAAGTGTGGATATACGAGTCTTGTTTAGTGTGTCCAAGACAACAATGCCACAAATAAGTCTCAACTGATTAATTCAGTTTGAGCTATTTGTTTGTCATGTCATATGTTTGAGATTCATTTATATTCAAAATATAAATACTGTTATTCACATCTAATGTGTTTATCTCAATATCATCTTTATAAAACACTTTAGTGTTCTAGAATATAAAGGTATATCCGCAACGGATCAAACCCTGATATAGAGATAATATTTCTAGTCTAACTAGGTACATTATAACAGGTTCCTAATTTAAGTACATACCCGAAGGGTAGTTCCTAAACTTAGGTTTCTACGGTTAAAACAGTGACTCTCGTCTCGTTTCCGATTCGCAGATCAATCTCGTCTGAAGCCAGTCTCCTGATTATTAGCAGATTCTGAACATCAGTACATATATTATGTACCACATCTAGTATCAAAATCCAATTTTGAAACTAATAGCGAACATGTTTATGACAAACATTCTTGAAGCCGGAGCCTTGCCCCTCTTCATTTCCTTAATGTTTGCCTTGTCCATACAGAAGTCACGCTTATAGTGACCCCGTTTGCCATATTTTAGGCAGACATCTTGGGATATTTCATTTGTCTTCCCAGAAGACTTGTGATGATTTTGCATTTTCCCTTTTTAGAAGCTCTGGATGTGCCTCCTAGAGCTTAGCCATCAACTCTCCAAGAGTTTACTCTTGATTCACAATGAACCTGCCCCAGCTTTCGGGTAGAGACTATAAGATCAAATCTTTGGTAGTCTCGCCTACATAGGTAATGCCCAGCTAACCTAGCTGATCGATGTCAGCAATCATCTGTGACACCTAGTGCTCGACAGATGTACCCTCTGACATACACGAGCTAAAGAGTTTTTTTATGCAATTTATGAAGGGGTTATTTAGGGGGTTAATCCGGTAACGCAACGGAAGCGGTGAAAATACGATTTTCAGATTTCAAAAATTTTTCTCGGATATATTAAATAAACATATTTATTTAATATTCCAATATTCAAATTATGAAATAAAATTTCAAATGAATCAAATTCAAGTGAAATTACCAAATTACCCTTATATGCTATTTTGTCCATTTTAGTCCGAAATTGATCCAATCAATTTTGAATGATTCTAAATCATTTCTAAGATGAACTTATCATGTTCAAAACATCAAAACACATAAGCCACAAAAATCCCAAAAATCCCTCACAATGCCGTGAGCCACATTTGGTGGCATTATTGACCATTTGGTCATTTCATGCTTCAAAACTCATCTAATGAAATCCAATCAACATGAAACTTTGCATGCATCTTATAAACACCAAAATGCTCAACATATCTCAAAACCCCCAAATTTGGAATTGGTTATAAACCCTAATTTTTCAATTTCCACAAATTGGACAAATTAGGCCATTTACATTAAATCAAATATTTCAATCATCAATCTTTCAACTAATTCAAGTCTCAACACAATGAAACAACTCAAGATCAAATCTAGGTCATTTAAGAGTGGGTCAACAACTCTAGAATAGCAACATGGTTTAAACCTTAAAAGAATACATATAACTACACTAGTTACATTCTTTGTTCATCATACATGCTCAATATTTTCAAACAAATTTCCATCATCAAAAACACAAGAAATAAAGAAAAGAATAACTTAAGAAACTCACAAGATGTAGCCTAGATCCTAAGGAACAAATTCCTTTCTAATAGTAAGTTTAAGAAACTTACAAAATCCAAGCTTTTTCTTTAAGTTATCTTTTCTCCTTCACTTTTTCTTTGTCTTTCTCAATGGAGTTTTTGTTTTGGTAAAGTGTATATTAGGTTAAGTGAAATGAAAAATGAAAAACAATTTATATGTGTAACAATTACACCTTGGCCGAAATTAATAGCCAAATTCAAGAAATTGTAATTTCAATTTCATTTCAATTATCATTATATCAACTTGCATAAATATCTTCTAACACCTTTATTAGATATTTATTTAAGTCAAATATGGCAACTAAAGTCATTTACTTAATATATCCTAAAGTAAAATATTTATATTTAATTAATTTAATCATTTAACAATTAAATAATTAATTAATTAATCAAATACAAATATATTAAATATATGTATAATATTTACATTAAATATTAAAACATATATTCATTTAGGAAATAAGTCAAATATCTCATTTTGACTATTAATTAATGTGTATTTGAATTAATCAAGTATTAAATGTAAATACACAATAATTACGTAAATGACTATCCAGTCCCTCTTGCACGTATCTTGCGTTTAACCTTTAAACGACTTTATAAATAATCAATATTATTTATTTATGTTGCTCTAGTGCTCTACGAGTATGTTTCATTATTGAGACTCTCTAGGTTCAGGTATATCCGTCACGAAATCAAATTTCATGTACATAATCTATCCACCCGTAGATTATGACGATCACGGATAATCTCGCTAAACCATACAGGTCGAGGTCATGGCAAATGTATAATTCCTCCGTCACAGGTATCCGGATAAATCCCAGAGATATAGATGTAAACGTCAAATCTCTATCGGGACTATCCAGTCGACTATTCTATTAGCAATCTCAAAAAGAATGTTTAGAACTAGCTTCTAAACTTACCACGGGCCCATGGTTTTATCTGATTGCTAATCATATGGACTACCTATGCTCTGGTACACAGAACTGACGGATCCTATCTTGATACATATAGGACACCCTGAGGATCTATCTACACCCAACGAACAGGCGGAGGTCTGATCTAAATAGATCGGTGACGTGACTGCCATCTAAGTGTAGAAGATGTCTCAAGTGCCCACTATGGAATCTCAAGTCTAAGAATCACAAGTGCTACTCAACCCAAGAAGATTCTTATTGACGCTGGTGTACCATCCATTAAGAATCTTTGGTGAGTCGTTCAGTGTTTATCCACTATAAACACCTACACGTCTATACTAGTCTCCAAGACTTTTGGTTCATTGAGAAACCATTGGAATCATATATTCCAGTATACGACATGTACCGGTCTCAACGGGTTTACTATACTGACCAAGTAGTGTAAACCTTGACCAGGAACTATCTGAGAATGACAACGTCATGATACGACTCAATGTCCGTTGCGACGCTTTTGCAACTGTACCATGACTAATCATTCTAAGGTCATTACGTCTTTACCATATAAAAGATTAGATTATATTATAGAAACTGCATATATTATTACTGATAATAACGTTTTACAGAAGTATTTAACAAAAATACAACCGGGAATTGGCGCTCTGAGCACCAACCCCTACAATTTATACTTCTAAGATTTAAGAATAAATCTATGAAGATCTTTAATTTCATTATCATGGTACAAGGATATAATCCTTAATTCTGACGACGGAATTAAAGTGTCATTGCATCTAGCATAAAGGATTGAGCACTAAAGTTATCATCACATGAATCTTCCAAAGATCATGTTCTACTAATTGCTCAACTCCGGGCTTAGGCACAAGAGGTTTCTCTATCAAATAAAGTAACTTCTTAGTTCCCAGAACTATCCTGAGGTTATATTCCCAATCTGAAAATTAAAGCCGTTTAATGACATTTTCTCCCAGGATTATGTTTTAAACATTAATCTTTCAGTTATCTTGATTCCAATAGTCCAATTATCTAATCAACGATTTCAGGTACAATTAAATATAATGATTACTATAGTCTAACTATATAATCAACTATAATTTGATTGGTTAAATTCAAATATATTGATTACTAAAATCCAATTATATAATCAACTATAAATGAAATAGTTTGAATACAGTCCAACTGTTTAATTAAAACAACGATTAAATATTAGTCCAACTAATTTTTTTTTTTAAGTATTGACGAAAAATTGAAATGAGCGCGTATTGGCAAGTATCTAAACGAAATTGCAAATTTAATACTTGCCTCCCACTATTTTTTGGGGAGCCTCTAACCCTCTGTTGAGTACTCGGGAAACCTTGTTTCCTAGTGGGCTAGGATCCCGTTAAATAACACACAACCTTGACTTTGGCCAACAAGCTGTATGATATTTAACTAGGTAGATCTCTAAGATCAATTGGATCTCATCCAATTCCTAGATCCAGTAGGTGGACATCCAAGTCCGAAACATATATACAATATATATGCCAATATATCCAATATATTTTCCTAACCTTTTTCCTCTGAATCAATTAAGCCTTGTCTTTGGCACAACAAATTTAATGATTCCAGTTAAGCGGGACCCATTGACCTTGGAAAGTTTCGTAATCGATGTCGATGGACAAGAATTGATCTTGACTTTGGCCAACAAATCACAACTTGGACAAGACATGCGATATGGAACAAAGCCTTCATGATTCAAACACATCCGCAATGGACAAAGGCCTTGACTTTGGCCAACAAACCAGTGCCAATCTTGGATCTTGAGAATGAATCATTCAATGGAAGGAAAAACGATTAATATATGTTGAGGGTTTTTCGCGTAATTGGCAACCAATTAATTATCTTTGTTAAGGTCTCATCATACACCCTTAAACATAATATTTTGATGTGTGGTAAATCTATCACTATTTCCCACTCATTTAACTTAATATTTTGTATAGTTTCTTGAGTTTTGTGAATATTTTGATGTGTTTTGTGTTATTTTGTAGATAAATAAAGTTTCAGGACATTCTGGAGGTGATTTGGGCCAAAATAGTGAAATTTGGATGAAAAGGGCATTTTGGTAATTTCCCGCGTCGCGACGCCTAACGTGCACCAAGTCATGTTAATGTTCGTCGGGTCAACGGGTCAGAATTTGAGAAGTTTGACTTTGCTAACGTGCGCCGTGCCACGTGTCACCATCACGGCCGATCTGCTAACGTGCGCCGTGACACGTGTCATCATCCTACGGTGCCGACAATTACTATTTCCACGTGTGCCACGTGTCGCCACATCATCCGGTCAACGAGTCAACTCTACCACGTGTCTTGCCACGTCATCAGTTCAACCGAGTCAACATGCCACGTCATCATCAGCTAATCACCCGTGACACGTGTCGCAATCCTACGGTGCCGACAATTGATCTCAGCCGCCTTACCACGTCAGCGCCACATAATCGCCACGTCATCATAATAATTGAGCTCTTAGCCGCCTCGCCACGTGTCGCCTTATCTTCTTATCTGAATTGCCACGTGTCAAAACCAGAGCATGCCACGTCGACTGCAGCTGGCGTAGCGACGCCAATGGCCTTGGCGTCGCGACGCTGGAACCCCACCGAGGCCTATAAATTCAGCTCAAGATTTCAGAATTTGTTGTACCATTCTCTCTTATTTCTTTGATGTAAATAGGGAGTTTCTCTCTCTAGTGTCTTTAATTTAAGTTTTGCAATTAAATTTTAATTACTTTTTGTAATAATAGTAATTTACTTTCTTTACTTTTTACAGTTTTTTCTATTCACCATGAGGAGGTAACTTCCCCAGCTAGGGTGAAAGGTAATTCTTTTACTATTGCTATTTAGATTAATCTCCCTTAAAAATAATATATTCACTATTTAAAATTTGACTTAAAAAGGATACCGCTATATTGGTCGGTTGGTAATTTAATTTTAATCTGGTTTAAACCTGACTAATCAATGATACCGCCAGATTGGTCGGTTGGTAATTTAATTTTGGTTCCGCCTTTATGGCTGGTTTATGGACAAATATTATCGTCTTAATGGCTGGTTGGACTTAATTTGACTTAATCAGGATACCGCCAGATTGGTCGGTTGGTAATATTATCACAAGTTTATATATTATTTTATGGGAGATATCTAAATTAGTAGTAGTAAAAGTAATTCCTTTTACCTTAGCATTTTATTTTATTGTAATTTACTTTTCAGTATTTACTTTACCGCATTTTTACTTCATGTCTTTTATTTTCAAGTTTTTACCAGCCCTATTTATGTGTTGTAACTAAATAAGTTATCTAGGGTTGGGATGAATTCTAATATCACCGGTTTATAAAGGGTTAGATTATAGTTTGGGTAATATAAAGATTTATTTATTGAGTCTTAATCTTAATGCTTTTTAATTAACTGGCCATTAATAAAATTGATTAGGTAAATTGAAAATGAACTAGACATACGGATTTTAAGTTTAAGACCTCAGACTCAATAGCCCACGATCTTCCTTGAGGATAGATAACCCTTTAATAGATTTCCTTACATGATAGGAATATACCTGTCGGGCGGAAGTAGCCTTAATTGGAACTTAATCTTAATGAATCTAGGTAATTTGGTTGACATAGACATATGGTTCAATTGGATTATACTAGGTATTTGTAATTGACCATCGGAAGAGGCTTTTACATAATTTAGTGTTTCAGGTTAATAAATCAATATATTACCCAACTTTAAGATAACCACTTCATCTTTAAAATGATATTAAAAGAAATCACAACCCTAGATAGTTTTTAATATTGAATTAAAACCTACTTTTGACAATCTTATTTACTTGCTTTTAAATTTAGAATCGTCACCATTTCAAATCAAATCAATCAATCCGTTAGATACTAGTAATCATTTGACTTCATAAAATTAATAGTTTAGATATTAAGTCATCGTGGGATCGATACTTTTTATACTACTTGAACGATACGTACGCTTGCGTTATACGTGTGTGTTTACGCCGGTCAAGTTTTTGGCGCCGTTGCCGGGGACTTATTTATCTTTTACTATTTGTTTAGGGGTTAGATACCTTTACTTGTATCTAATTTCTTTTTACTTATTGTTTTTGTTTTCTTGTGTTTCAGGTTTTCAGAAACTTCATTAGGTGAACCAGAAGTTTTGAACTACGACCGCTTGACCCAGAAATTGAAAGAACCATCAGACAGTTGAGAAGGGAAAGGCGAGAAGACCAAGAAGCTTTAGTCAACATGGAACCTGAACCTTTGGAGGTTGAACCACCAATTCCCATTCGAGACAGAACCATTCTGGTGGTTGACAGACTCATTTCTTGCATTGTACTCCCTCCCTTACCAGCAAATGCGGGTGACATCAAAACATGCATTCAGATGATTCAGCAGTCAGTTGAGTTTGGGGGGAATGCAACTGAAGATCCTAATGCCCACATCAGCAACTTCCTGGAAGTTTGTGGAACTTTCAATTACAACCGAGAAGCTGAAAAAGCAATGAGACTGTGTGTTTTCCCATACTCCTTGAAGGACAGAGCTAAAGCTTGGCTACATTCACTACCAACAGGTTCTATCACAATTTGGAACACTTTAGCCACCAAATTTCTTGCAAAGTACTTTCCACCAGCCAGAACTGGAAAACTGAGGAATGATATCACATCCTTTGTACAACAAGACTCTGAAACTCTCTACGAAGCTTGGGAAAGGTATAAAGATTTACTCCGGAAATGTCCTCACCATGAGATTCCAAAATGGCTTCAAGTCCAAACATTCTATAATGGACTTTTTGGAATAATGAGAACCACAATCGATGCTGCTGCTGGAGGAGCTTTAATGGAAAAAGGAGAAGATCAAGCCTGGGAACTAATCGAAGAAATGGCCAACAACAATTTTGTGTGGCCAACAGAAAGGAGAATGATCCAAAGAATTGCAGGAATTTGTGAAAGTGGAGCCAATACAGCAGTCAACTCCAAGCTAGATCAGATATGCAAATTTATGGAGACTCTTACCACTGGATCCACAAGTTCACCATATGGAGGAACACCAGAGTCGAACCAACTTGAAGAAACGGTGAATTTTGTCAACAATTTCAACAGACAGGGGAAAAATCCATATTCCAACACCTACAACCCAGGGTGGAGGAATCATCATAATTTTTCATGGACCAACAATTCAGGCCAACAGAGGAACTATCCACCACCTGGATTCCAGCAACAGAACAAAGGCCGGGAGCAGGCAAATGAACCAGGAATAGCAGAAGTGCTGGCTCAGTTAAAAAAGTACGATGTTATCTTTCAGAGCCAATCAGCTTCCATCAAAACACTAGAGAATCAAATCGGACAACTAGCCAATGCTCAGAGTTACAGACCACCAGGTAATCTTCCCAGCAACACAGAACCCAATCCAAGGAACCGAGGGAAGAAGCAATGTCAAGCCATTACTTTGAAAAATGGTACTGAAATTAACAAAGATGTTGGAATCAAGATGTCCCAAGAAGAAGTTCCAAAAGAAGTTGAGAAACAGATGGAGGAAAAAGAGGCAAAGGAAAAAGAAGCAAAGGAAAAAGAACAGATCACTCCACCTCCACCTTTTCCTCAGCGTCTTCAGAAAAACAAACTGAACAAGCAGTTTGCTCGATTCCTGGAGGTTTTCAAAAAGCTGCACATCAACATCCCATTTGCAGAAGCCTTGGAAGAAATGCCCAGTTATGTAAAATTCATGAAAGACATTCTTTCACGAAAACGGAGATTGGGAGACTACGAAACAGTAGCATTAACGAAAGAATGGAGCGCCATTATTCAGAGGAAACTTCCCCCGAAGTTGAAAGATCCTGGCAGTTTCACAGTTCCATGCACCATTGGAGAACATTACATCGGTAAGGCTTTATGTGATTTAGGAGCCAGTGTTAACTTGATGCCTTTTTCTATTTACAGGAAACTACAGATTGGAGAAGCAATGCCTACCTCAGTTTCATTGCAACTTTCTGACCGAACACTCGCATTTCCAAGAGGTGTTGTTGAAGATGTGCTGGTGAAAGTAGACAAACTAATTCTCCCAGCAGATTTCATCATCCTTGACATGGAAGAAGACAAAGAAATGCCTATCATTCTTGGGAGACTATTTTTGGCTACAGGTAAAACTGTGATTGATGTGCAAAAATGAGAACTGACCATGAAAGTGCAGGACCAAGAAGTGACCTTTAATGTTTTCAAAGCCATGAAATTCCCGAGTGATGAAAAGGAAAAAGAATGCTTCAGAGTTGATGTTGTTGAAAGTATCGTTCAAAATACTGAGACAAATCCCACAGATACACTTGAAGCTTGCATCACCAACATGACTGACAGCGAGCTAGATGCTGAAATCCTGGAATGTATCAACTACCTTGACAAACCATTCCGATTCAAAGCAACACCACCAGTTGAAAGTTTGGAAATGCCAAAGAAAGATCGAACCAAGCCTTCGATTGAAGAACCACCACAGTTGGAGCTGAAGTTACTTCCGAGCCATCTCAGGTATGCATTTCTTGGAAACTTTTCTGAATTACCTGTTATTATTTCTTCTTCACTAACATTGGAGCAGGAAGAAAAGTTGATGAGAGTGTTACGAGAGCACAAGAAAGCCATTGGCTGGACTATAGCAGACATTCGAGGCATTAGACCATCATTTTGCATGCACAAAATCTTGATGAACGATGAGTACAAACCCACAGTGGAGCATCAACGGAGACTCAATCCAATCATGAAGGAAGTCGTGAAGAAAGAAATCATCAAATGGTTAGATGTTGGCATCATTTACCCCATCTCAGACAGTAGTTGGGTGAGTCCTATGCAGTGTGTACCAAAGAAAGGAGGAATTACTATGATTAGCAATGAAAAGAATGAGCTAATCCCAACACGAACAGTAACTAGATGGAGAGTATGCATGGACTACAGGAAACTGAACAAAGCCACGAGAAATGACCATTTTTCGCTACCATTCATTGACCAGATGTTAAACAGACTGTCAGGACATGAGTTCTATTGCTTTCTGGACGGATATTCAGGGTAAAATCAGATTGCTATCGCACCAGAAGACCTGGAGAAAACTACCTTTACATGTCCCTATGGTACTTTTTATTTCCGCATGATGCCATTTGGATTATGTAATGCCCCTGCCACATTTCAGCGTTGCATGATGGCCATATTCTCAGACATGCTTGAGAAGAGTATGGAGGTTTTCATTGATGAATTTTATGTATTTGGAGATTCTTTTGATCATTGTTTGCAAAATTTGGAACAGGTGTTACAAAGGTGCGGAGATACAAACTTGGTACTTAACTGGGAGAAATGCCACTTCATGGTGCAAGAAGGCATTGTTCTTGGACACCGGATCTCACAAAAGGGGATTGAGGTAGACAAAGCAAAGATAGAGACAATTTAAAAACTACCTCCACCAACATCAGTTAAAGGTATTCGAAGTTTTCTTGGACATGTAGGTTTTTACAGGAGATTTATCAAAGACTTTTCCAAGATTGCTAAACCTCTATGCAATCTTCTGGAGAAGGATGTGCCTTTCAACTTCACCAAAGAATGTTAGGAAGCTTTTGAAATCTTAAAACAGAAGCTGGTATCCACCCCCATCATTGTAGCACCAGACTGGACCCTTCCATTTGAAGTGATGTGCGATGCTAGTTATTTTGCTGTAGGTGCAGTTTTGGGACAACGTAAAGCAAAGATTTTCCACACCATTTATTATTCGAGCAGAACTCTAAATGAAGCTCAACTCAACTACACAACCACCGAAAAGGAGTTTCTCGCAGTTGTGTATGCTTTTGACAAATTCCACTCTTATATGTTGGGTCAAAAGTGGTGGTCTACACAGATCATTCAGCAATCAAATATCTGATCACGAAGAAAGATGCCAAACCCAGATTGATCCGTTGGATACTTCTTCTGCAAGAATTTGATGTGGAGATTAGAGACAGGAAAGGAATAGAGAATCAGGTGGCAGATCATCTATCGAGGCTCGAGAATGGAGAAAGAGCTGACAAAGATCTGTCAATCAAGGAAACTTTTCCAGATGAACAGCTTTTTGCCATAAAACAACAGGAAGTCCCTTGGTATGCTGACTATGTCAACTACATTGTGTTAGGAAAATGGCCGTTGGAATGGAGAACTCAGCAACGGAAGAAGTTCTTCAAAGAAGTCAAGCATTATGTCTGGGACGAGCCGTACCTGTTCAAACGGTGTGCTGATCAACTACTGAGACGATGTGTTCCACATGAGGAAATTAACATTGTGTTGCAGCACTGTCATTCATCACCATATGGCGGACACTTCAGCGGAAACAAAACTGCAGCCAAAGTCCTACAATCAGGTTTGTTCTGGCCCACTCTTTTTAAAGATGCTTATCTTTTTTCTTTTCAATTTGACAGGTGCCGGAGAATGGGAAATATTTCCAGGAGAAACGAATGACCGTTGCAAAACATTCTAGAAGTGGAAATATTCGATGTATGGGGTATTGATTTCATAGGACCCTTTGTTCCATTATTCGGAAATCTTTACATCCTGGTTGCTGTAGACTACGTCTCCAAATGGGTCGAAGCAATTGCACTACCATCCAATGATTCAAAAGTCGTGATCAAATTCCTGAAAAAGAATATTTTCACTCGGTTCGGAACACCTCGGGCAATTATCAGTGATGGTGGCTCTCATTTCTGCAACAGATACTTCGATGCACTCCTATCCAAATACAGAGTTACTCACAAGGTTGCCATAGCTTACCATCCAAAGTCAAATGGACAGGTTGGGGTTTCAAATAGAGAAATCAAAAGAATCCTAGAAAGAACCGTTGGATCAACAAGGAGGGACTGGTCAACAAAACTAGATGATGCATTATGGGCCTACAGGACTGCTTACAAGACACCCATTGGTATGTCCCCATATCGATTGGTGTTTGGGAAAGCATGCCATCTGCTAGTTGAGCTTGAGCACAAGGTGTACTGGGCACTGAAGAAGTTGAATTTTGATTCACAAGCTGCAGGAGAGAAAAGACTTCACCAACTTAACGAATTGGAGGAATTTCGCCTACAGGCTTATGAGAATGCCAGATTATACAAAGAAAAGACAAAGAAATGGCATGATCAAAAAATAGTGCACATACAGTTGGAACCAAGACAGCATGTGTTGTTGTACAACTCGAGGTTGAAACTTTTCCCTGGAAAGTTAAAATCTAGGTGGTCAAGTCCATTTGTGATCACTCAGGTTTTACCTTATGGAGCTGTTGAGTTACTGGATCCTAACACCAACAACACATTCAAGGTTAACAGTCAGTGTGTCAAACACTATTGGGGAGAATCATTTGAGCGACAAAAAGAAAGTGTCACACTTTCAGATCCAGCCTAACATTCGAGAAGTAAAAGTCTAGCTGACGACTTTAAAACTTAGCGCTCGCAGGGAGGCAACCCATGCAATTTGTGTATATATTGTGATTTGGTGTGATTTAATTTTGTGTGTTTAGTTTTTGCAGATTAAGTCATTTCAAGATGGAAGAAGCTCTCGCAAATCTTCACAAACAATTTCCTTCTCTCCCTCAAAAATCTCTGATGAAAGTCTACAAAGCTCACTTGGAACGGATGAGGTTACTAACAATTCAAGGTGTTCCTAATGATATTCGTTGGGTAATTGAAGCACGGGTCCGATTGGCAGGTGAGTCTTCTGACTCTTTTATTTCACATCTGCTTGGTTTTGGAAGAAGTACATATGCAAAGAAACATAGAGCTAAGTAAATGTGTGTTTGTTACAAATGTGCACGAAGGAATTGCAATACTCGTTTTCGTTCTTTAGGAATGGTGTCTGATAATCGCGAAGACAAAATTAAATTCATTAGGGATGGCTTGAATAAGGAGTCATTAGATGATATATCTTCAACTCTTGAGACGCATCCCAGTGGATATGTTCACATAGCCTTTCGCAAATTACATACACAATTTCAAAAAGAAAGACAACAGTTAAGTCTCGGGAATCTGACTTAAAAAGACCCTGTTTGCCAATTTATAAGAAAATTGGATGGGAAGCTTGTCACTGACGCATAGACATCGATCAAGCTGCTACTTTTCTTGTAAATATTATATCTCTTTGTCTTTTCCTAAATAATTGTAATTTGTTTTGTTTTATTTTCTCCGACAGGATCCATACCTTTTTGACTATCACGATTTGTTTAACTAATAATTGTCATTTGGCAGGTACTAGTGCTATTATTTTACTCACCCTTTTCAGATGTTATAAATTCAACTCATCATTGCACTTTTGAAGACATCCAGAGTAAAACATGGAAGCCACTTCAAGAAGACGAGTTGAAAACATCTGTGTGTTTTGCGGTAGTAGTTTTGGTACTAAAGTACATGAATTGGGTCGAGTCTTAGCTGCAAGGAATATGCACTTAATTTATGGCGGAGGAAATCTTGGACTTATGGGATCGTTTCAAAGGACGTACAGGAAGGAGGCAGTCACGTTTTGGGGTTCATCACAAAACTCTTGGCAGAAGCAAATATTATTGAACCATCAAATGGAGAGGAACTGATCGTGCCAGGTATGTCTGAACATTTAGTAGAAATGATTAACCGTGCTGATGCTTTTATTACTTTGCCAGGTGGCTTGGGTATATTGGAGGAAATTTTTATTGTGCTATCTTGGGCAAACCTGAATATACACCAGAAACCAATTGGACTGCTCAACGTTGATGGATTTTATGATTTTCTTTGTGTGTTTCTTGATGATGCTCGGAGAAATGGGTTCGTGTCAAAACCTTTAAAAGAACTCCTCTTTACTGCCAGAACTGCTCCGGATCTAATAGACCAACTCATAGCCTATGAACCACGAGTTGACCCTATTCTTTCAAAGATAAATTGGTCTGAAGACGATCGTGGTAAGAGGCGTCAGATTAATCTGGATCTTAACCTTTAAATTCCTGTAGATTTTCAGCTAGCCAGGTATTATTTTCTAAACTCTCATGTTACTGTTTAAGACATTGGGGACAATGTCTCATTTAGGTTTGGGGGAGGGAATTAGTTGATTAGTACCCTGTTTTTAGTTTGTATGTTGTTTTTATTTTTAGTCCAAAATTTTTCGAAAAATACAAAAAAATTGAAAAATTTTCAAAAATTACAAAAATATTTTGTGTTTTTTTTTGTGTTTTTGTGTTTTTATTTTGACTAAAAAGGTGAAATTGGTAAAAGATAGCCGAGTAAGGAGTTTCCACTCCTGAGACGTATCTCAAACTTATTTCGAAACAAGTTAATTTTTGTTTATTTCCTTTTAAATTATTTAATTTGTGAATTCTCCATAACACTGACTAAAATGAATCTTCATATGCTCAGTTGAAAGGTATTATCAACATACATGGAAACATACGGACATTAGCTAAAATTGAAATGTTTTTAATATTCAGTGCTCTAGTTTAATCGGAGGAAGCATCTCAAAAAGTGATGGAGTAAAAAAAAAAAAAATTTCTGAGATCCGAGTTATTAAGTTTGTAAGGGTGTTTTAACACCTAGTGACCTAAAGCCAATTGGTTTGGGAGTCACTGGCCCAAAGCTCGTTACATGGATCAAAGATGCTGCAAAAATATATATATCTGAAGTCTGAGTAATTAAGTCCGTAGGGGTGTCTTAACACCTGGTGCCCTAAAGCCAACTGGTTTAGGACCACCAACCAACTAACACTGTTACATAGATGGAAGATATTGTATATAAATAAAAAATAGAAAAGAAAAATCAAAGAAAAAAATCAGAAAAATGAGAAAAAATTATTCCATTGCTACAAAAAGGTGTGAAATCTGATAGAACTTTAGGACAAAACTATTACTCTCTTATCAACTGCACTTATGACTGCTGTGGGCAAAAAAAATGAGTTTTTAATATTATATTGGCTGTGTATATGAAGAATGGTAAAATGATCGGGGAATTTACTTATTTGGTAATTTAGAATGAAACAAAACAACTAGTAACTTGGAGTAGAAGTTTCACCTGATTAGTTACTAACTTTTTTATTCTATTTTCGCTTGTCTTTTTCCTTTTGTGTGCATTAGTTTTACTACCTTTTTACTTTTGTAAAATATTTGTGGGTATCATTTTTGTAAACCCTCACGAGACTACAACTCATCCACTAGGGACACCTAGGGGTTGAAAGGCTTGTTGCATACGCTAAATGCAACCTTGATCCCTACGAAAGTGGCTTAGTTAATTTATTTATGTTATTTTATATTATGTTTTGCTCGAGGACTAGCAAAATGTTAGGTTTAGGGGTGTGATGAGTGGTAAATCTATCACTATTTCCCACTCATTTAACTTAATTTTTTGTATAGTTTCTTGAGTTTTGTGAATATTTTGATGTGTTTTGTGTTATTTTGTAGATAAATAATGTTTCAGGACATTTTGGAGGTGATTTGGGCCAAAACAGTGAAAATTGGACGAAAAGGGCATTTTGGTAATTTCCCGCGTCGCGACGCCTAACGTACACCAAGTCATGCTAATGTGCGCCGGGTCAACAGGTCAAAATTTGAGAAGTTTGACTTTGCTAACGTGCGCCGTGCCACATGTCACCATCACAGCCGATCTACTAACGTGCGCCGTGACACGTGTCATCATCCTACGGTGCCGACAATTACTATTTCCACGTATGCCACGTGTCATCCTACGTGTGAGTCAACTCTACCACGCGTCTTTCCAAGTCATCATCCACGTCATCAGGTCAACCGAGTCAAAATGCCACGTCATCATCAGCCAGTCACACCGTGACACGTGTCGCAATCCTACGGTGCCGACAATTGATCTCCGCCGTCTTTCCACGTCAGCGCCACGTCAGCATAATAATTGAGCTCTTAACCGCCTCGCCATGTGTCGCCTTATCTTCTAATCCGAATTGCCACGTGTCAAAACCAGAGCATGCCATGTCGACTGCAGCTGGCGTAGCAACGCCAAAGGCCTTGGCGTCGCGACGCTGGAACCCCACTGAGGCCTATAAATTCAGCTCAAGATTTCAGAATTTATTGTACCATTCTCTCTCATTTCTTTGATGTAAATAGGGAGTTTCTCTCTCTAGTGTCTTTAATTTAAGTTTTGTAATTAAATTTTAATTACTTTTTGTAATAATAGTAATTTACTTTCTTTACTTTTTACAGTTTTTTCTATTCACCATGAGGAGGTAACTTCCCCAGCTAGGGTGAAAGGTAATTCTTGTACTATTGCTATTTAGATTATCTCCCTTAAAAATAATATATTCACTATTTAAAATTTGACTTAAAAAGGATACCGCTATATTGGTCGGTTGGTAATTAATATTTAATCTGGTTTAAACCTGACTAATCAATGATACCGCCAGATTGGTTGGTTGGTAATTTAATTTTGGTTCCGCCTTTATGGCTAGTTTATGGACAAATATTATCGTCTTAATGGCTGGTTGGACTTAATTTGACTTAATCAGGATACCGCCAGATTGGTCGGTTGGTAAATTATCATAAGTTTATATATTATATTTTGGGAGATATCTAAATTAGTAGTAGTAAAAGTAATTCCTTTTACCTTAGCATTTTATTTTATTGTAATTTACTTTTCAGTATTTACTTTACCGCATTTTTACTTCATGTCTTTTATTTTCAAGTTTTTACCAGCCCTAGTTATGTGTTGTAACTAAATAAGTTCTAGGGTTGGGATGAATTCTAATATCACCGGTTTATAAGGGGTTAGATTATAGTTTGGGTAATATAAAGATTTATTTATTGAGTCTTAATCTTAATGCTTTTTAATTAACTGGCCATTAATAAAATTGATTAGGTAAACTGAAAATGAACTAGACATACGGATTTTAAGTTTAAGACCTCAGACTCAATAGCCCACGATCTTCCTTGAGGATAGATAACCCTTTAATAGATTTCCTTACATGATAGGAATATACCTGTCGGGCGGGGGTAGCCTTAATTGGAACTTAATCTTAATGAATCTAGGTAATTTGGTTGACATAGACATATGGTTCAATTGGATTATACTAGATATTTGTAATTGACCATCGGAAGAGGCTTTTACATAATTTAGTGTTCCAGGTTAATAAATCAATATATTACCCAACTTTAAGATAACCACTTCATCTTTAAAATGATATTAAAAGAAATCACAACCCTAGATAGTTTTTAATATTGAATTAGAACCTACTTTTGACAATCTTATTTACTTGCTTTTAAATTTAGAATCGTCACCATTTCAAATCAAATCAATCAATCCGTTAGATACTAGTAATCATTTGACTTCATAAAATTAATAGTTTAGATATTAAGTCCTCGTGGGATCGATAATTTTTATACTACTTGAACGATACGTACGCTTGCGTTATACGTGTGTGTTTACGCCGGTCAAGTTTTTGGCGCCGTTGCCGGGGACTTATTGATCTTTTACTATTTGTTTAGGGGTTAGATACCTTTACTTGTATCTAATTTCTTTTTACTTATTGTTTTTGTTTTCTTGTGTTTCAGGTTTTCAGAAACTTCATGAGGTGAACCAGAAGTTTTGAACTACGACCGCTTGACCAATTATACATTATTCATACATCACATCCATGTATTCACACAAAGCATGTTATCAATCAATCTAATCCAATTAATTAATCTGAAATTAATGACCATCCAATGTTCAAATAACGATTTGATTTGCGCGAGTCAAACTCGTTTTAAGAATAAGTACTCAAAGTATGAATTCTCGAATTATATCAAACTACAACATTAAATCCAATTCAATTTGTATTCAATACTAATTCTTTATTTAATTCCAAATTAAATAATTACACTTTATAATGTGCCTTTACGACTTAGATTCTAAATATAATCTTTACGGGTCTCAAAGCCCAATTAACATCCAATGTCAATTTAATTAAAGTCAAATGGACTTTCAATTAATTTATAAGGCATGGACTTTGGCAACCAAAGCCCAATAAGGAATCACCCTTTGCCAAACATCAATTTAGGCCCATTAGGCCCAATTAAAATTTTAAAGGCCCATTTAATCATATTTGGACTTTATGGAAATGGTTTTAGGCCCTATTGGATCCAACCAATTAACCTAAACCAAACTTGGCCCAACCAAGCCCATTAAGCCCAAATACAACTTTATTAGCCCAATTCCAAATTTAGCCCAACTAATTAAATTACAAAATTCCAAATTTCACAATTTAATTAACTAAAGTGTATAAGCTATAATTAATTACTGAAATTAACATTTCTAAAATACTAATTTAATCAATTAATCATGCTCATCATTATCAACACATGTCCAACATCATTGAATCAAAAAATCAATTCATTTCCATGCTACTTTGTTCACGACAATTTGGGGATTTTTTGTCCGATTTCGATTTCTATCCAATTAAATCCTAAATCAACATTTCCCAAGTCTTTCAATTCATCCAATGATCAAAAAACAAAATTACCATGACATTTAAGGCATGTCCAACTTTCGGCCAAGTCTAACATTTGGGGAAAAATTGTTCCAATTTAATTTTCATTAAATTGATCACAAATAACTCTAAGTTATTATCATTCAAGCATACTCAATCAAACAATTTCATCAAATCATGCTCAAATCAATTTTACCAAAAAATATCATGCTTAATCAAGGCTTTGATACCATTGTTGGGTTTCTATTATAGTCCCAAGATCATTCAAGCAATGAAAATAATGTGAATACAATAAAGAAGTATGGCGGAATCATACTTACAATGAACGGATTTGCGATGCTAAGAACATAAAAAAATTTTGCTCCTCCATTGAAGCTCTCGGCCAAGCCCTCCATGGATGTCCTCCAAGCTCCAAGCTTTGTTTTGAGATTCCATGCTCATGAATGGGTTTCCCTATCACCTTTGAATGACCCCTTGGATGTGCTAGCATCTTGGAAAATTTGTTCACAAATCTTCCCTTTTGCCACTTCTTGTTCTCGGCCAAGATAAGAACATTTGAGAGAAAAAATGGCCCTTGGCCGAATGTTAAGGGAGAGAGAGGGAGAAGATGAAGTTAGTTTTTTGTGTATTTGGATTTCTAAAATCTAATACCAAAAACCAAAGTCAAAAAGGTACAAGGCATTAAATCCTTCCATCTACTTCCATCATTCA
Source organism: Zanthoxylum bungeanum (assembly GCA_019454045.1). Lineage (NCBI taxonomy): Eukaryota > Viridiplantae > Streptophyta > Magnoliopsida > Sapindales > Rutaceae > Zanthoxylum > Zanthoxylum bungeanum. The sequence continues at coordinate 9,257 of SKCR01038325.1, read as the reverse complement.
AAAATTGACCAGTTGTCAATCACCAAAAAGGTGACAAGACTCCCATCACAAGAATGACTAATGATGTGACGCGTGATGTGATTTGTGGGCCGCACTTAAATTCAAAATGCGAGTGGGCCCTTAAAAACTCCCGGGCTCGGGTTCGCTAATTCCGAATTAACGAATTTTCCGTTGCGACGTAATTAAATCAAATTTAATTAAATAATTATGCCTAGCAAAATTACTATTCACGTCGCTAGCGAATTAATTCTAAATTAACTCGTTCGCCCGAATTAAAATCTAATTTTAATTCCGCGTCGAAATCTAATTTCGTATAATATATCAAATATATTATTTTATCGATTAATTCCAAATCAATCGTTCTCTCTTTAAATAATATTTTATCCCATATAAAATATCTCCGTAATTAATCCCAGATTAATTTTCTCTCTCTTATAATTAATCCCAGATTAATTATGTCTGAGTCATACGTCATCGGTGAATCTTCCGGAAGTGACCCATGAGATCCCCGGATAATTTGGCAGTAAATCCGGTCGTCGGACTATCCGAACACATACGTACATAGTACTACGTTTTTACCGATTTACAAGACATGGTTGGCTTCTAGCAAAGCACCGTGCTTACCCAATTCTCCAGAAATATTCTTTTAGGAATACATAATCTTTATCAAGCGTAGTATACTAAGTATTGCATATTACTATCCAGTATCGGATGTCACATGCTAGGCCTGGGGCTGGAATTTTGTCTGCCCCGTTCGAAGCATATATCGGATCACTAGTAAGTAGTCTCTATAATCGGATAACTATGACCTTGTCATATTATCCCGATAGCTGCAGCATATAAGTGCACCAGTTCTGTATCCTACGTGATCATCATCTCCACTATGACTGGAGTGATACTTCCATCTTGACATCATACCTAATACACTACGATTCTCAATATACCCAGAAGAGGCGTACACAAAACCTGTTAAAACCCTGGACTACCAAAACCAAAGTATATTGATTGTCGCAAGTATTAGCGGTGCAAGTCTCAGGTTAAGACCAAATACACCTACCCTGATTCGGACTCCCATAGACACACACTCATACTACCAATGGGATTCTGAGGGGTCTATCCAGAGCAAAGCTGTTTCCGTACCATCGGTAAACACAACCTCTTATTACACTTGCATAGTATCCAATACCCAAATATATGAGAACTATGCCGTTATGCTCCCATAACACGCACAAGTGCAATACTAGTCTATTCCTCATTATCGATGTCCAATCTCGATAATACTCTGACTAGGGATGTTTTAATGATTAAACCTTAGTGAATTAATATTGTCTCATATCTTATTAATCCGGAACTAATCATATGGACTTTTATCATTTTTATATCCTGGTATGTTGGACAAAATGACCCATAGCGTCACTATTTGCACAGATCATTGTGTTGTTGTAGCAAAATGACTATGTGACAAGGAAATTGCACTCTCATCATTTGTGATTAGATCACCATAAATATATAAATGAAGAGAGTTCCCTATGATTAGTTCCTGGACTGAGAATGATATGAGACAGTATCAGTCCCCGAATGATTAATCATTAAATATCCCTAGCCGTAGTATTATCGAGACTGGACATCGATAATGCGGAATAGGCTAGTATTGCACTTGTGTATGTTATGAGGGCACAACGACATAGTTCTCATATATATAAGTATTGGATACTTATGCAAGTGCGATAGGAGGTCGTGTTTCACCGATGGTACGGGAAACAGCTTCGCTCTGGATAGACCCCTCGGAATCCCATTGGTATTATGATTATGTGTCTATGGGAGGCCGAAATCAAGGTAGGTGTGTATAGTCTTAACCTGAGACTTACATCGCTAAGACTTACGATAATCGATAAACTTTAGTCTTGGTGGTACAGGCTTTAACCGGTTCTGCGTACATCACTTCTGGGTTTATCAGAAAGTCGTAGTGTATTGGGTGTGATGTCGAGACGGAAGTGTCACTTCAGTCATTATGGAGATGATGTCACACAGGATACGGTACTAGTGCTCTTGAGTGTTGCGCAACCAATCGGGATATTGTGACCATGTCATAACTATCCGATTATAGAGACTATGTTACCAGACATCCGATATGTGCTTCGGACGGGGCAGACACTTATCCAGCCCCAGCCCTAGCACGTGACTATCCGATACTGAGCCGATGCACACAATACAATCGTATACTACGCTTGATAACAGATCTTTGATATTCTTAATTGGATATATCCGGATAATTGGGAAGACTTGGTGCTTTGCTAGGAGTCGACCTTGTCTCATAAATCGGTAGAACGTAGTACTTGGTACGTACGTGATTCGGATACTTCGACGACCGTATTTACTGCCAACTTATCCGGGGATCTCATGGGTCGCTTCCCGATAATCCACCGATGACGCACAACTCGCACTCTTGAATAATCTGGGATTATATAGAAGAGAGAGAAAATTAATCTAGGATTAATTAGGGAGATATTTTATCTAGGATAAAATATCGTCAAAAGAGAGATAACGATTAATTTGGAATTAATCGATTAAATTAATATATTCGATATATTAAACGAAAATAGATTTCGACGCGGAATTAAAATTAGATTTTAATTCGGGCGAACGAATTAATTTAGAATTAATTCGTTAGCGACGTGAATAATGAATTCGCTAGGCGTAATCATTTAATTACGACGCGACGAAAAATCGTTAATTTGGAATTAACGAACCCGAGCCCGGGTGTGATTGCGAGCGCATTCGTATTTCAAATTCGAGTGCGGCGACGCAAGTCGCATCAAGCGTCAAAGACATGTCACTTTATTAAAGTTGATATGACTTAAAGTTGACATAAAGTGTAAAAGCATTTTGGAGGGAAAACTTTATGCTTTTGGCTCCAACTTTTTGCTTAATTTTGAATTAAAGCAAAAGGTAAATCATTTTATATTTTGGAAAATATAAAAGGAAAAAGGCTTTGCACTTTTGGTAACAAGTTAACACATTTTTTATCTCTCATCTCTCTCACGCACAAAGCCATTTTCTTCACTGGTTTTGAACCAGTTTGGGCGTGAACAATAGGGAAGCAAGAGTGGATTTTCATGGTGAAAATTCAAGTGCTAGCACACTTACAAGTCTTGCGAAGGTGGTAGGGAGGTTCGACCATGAGCCGGGATCCGTCCGACGAAATTAGGAGCTCCATTTCGCAGCTCAAAAACTGAAGACAGAAGGCAGTGGACTGCATGCAGTGGGCGTACATGGCAGTGCGTTTTTGGCTTCATTCGTCTTCGATTCAACTCAACCAACCAATGTAAGTATTCCGCTATCTTCGTTGGTGTATTCATGCATGATTTTCATGTCTTGCTTGATCTTGTGACCTAGATTTTTACCTTCAATGGCATCAAGAGCTATAGGTTCAAGCATGAAATTTTAGGGCTTAAAATTTGGGTAAATGTTTGTTGAGCATGATTTGAATAAATTGTTGTTTAAGTATGCTTATAACATGTTTAATTTCATTTTGGTTGGACCAATTTGTTGAAAAATGATTTGGAATTATTTTCCCCAAATTTTTCATCTTGGCCGAATATGAATGTAATATTGGGTATTTTGATTTTGAGCATGATTTGGTTAAATTGATTAATTGAGCATGTTTAAATGATCTTTAATTGAAGATTGATTGATCAATTTCAACAAAATGTGATTGGATCAATTTTGCCCAAATTTGTGATGTTGGCCGAATGCTATATGATTTTGGGTTCTTGGAAATTTTGTTTTTGATTCATTAGATGAATTGGAATCATAATGTTTGATGTTAATTTGAGGTCAATTGGATAGTACTTTGAATTGGAAAAAAACCCCAAAATCTTATGTTGGCCGAATGTGATGGATATTTGGAAATCTTGGATTTTTTCATTTTAATTCATTGGATGAGTTATAATGATGTAGGATGATGTTGATTGAGATTGAATTGGATTTAATTTTGAATTGGATAAAAATCCCTAAATTAATCACCTTGGCCGAATAGGTATAATGCCCTAATGTCTTGGTAATTTTGATTTTGTGACATTGGATGTGTATGAAATCAAATTGGATGGTGATTTGATGTCGATTGTGGGTTCGATTGGATTGAAACCAAATCAGACACAAAATCCCTCCTTGGCCGCGAGAGCTTTGTAGCATGTAAATGGGTTTGATTTTTCAATTTGTGTGTTGGACATATAAAAATGAATTAAGCATGATTAATTGGACTAATATGGTGTTTTAGAAATATTGATTTAGTTGATTAATCATGTAATACACTTTAGTTTAATTGAATATGAAATTGGATTTTGTATATTTAATTATTTGGGCCTAATTTTGGAAATTGGACTTTAATGTTGTATTTGGGCCTATTGGGCTTGATTTTATCAAGTTGGGTTTAGGCCAAATGGATTGGATCCAATTGGGCCCAAAACCTTAACCATAAAGCCCAAATACGACTTAATGAACCTTTAATGTTTAATTGGGCCTAATGGGCCAAAACTTAATTTAAAGGCTTATGGGGTAAATCCCGGATTGGACTTTGGTTGCGGATTTGACCCGAGTTGACCAAAAGTCCACGCCTTGAAGAAATTAATTAAAAGCCCATTGGACTTTAATTAAATTAATATTGGATATTAATCGGTCTTTGAGACGCGTTACGATTATATTTGGAATTTAAATCGTAAAAGGTTTATTAAATAAAAGTGTAATATTTAATTTGGAATTGAATAGTGAATTAGTATTAAATACATGATAAATTAGATTTAATGATGTAGTTTAATTTAATTCATGAATTCGTACTTTAAGTACTTATTCGCAAAACGAGTTTGACTCGAACAAAATCAAATCGTTGTTTGAACATTGGATGATCACTTAATTATCAGATTAATTAATTTGATTAGATTGATTGATAGCATGCTTATGTGTGTGAATACATGGTTGTGTTGAATGAATAATGTATATCGGATGGATATTAGTCGGGTGGGCAATTTTAGAAATTGTTGTAATAAATTCGATTTATTAAATTGGACCTGCGTGTCCAGCCTTATCACCTCTGTTCTCTTTGTATTCTCTTCTCACCTATTCCCCTCTATGTATATGTGGTTTCTTTAGAAGTGTAGTGTAACGGGTAGAAGTAATACTAGTACTAGCTTGAGTGAGAAAGGGAGAGATTTGATCTAGGATCAATGTGTTAAGTATCCATCCGCATATCATTATTATTTATTTTCATACTCGCTTTATTATGTATTTAGAATGCATGTGTTAAGGGTGTATGATGATGAGACCTTAACAAAGATAATTAAATTGGAAGCCAATTTGCACGCGAAAAAACCCTCGTTAAATATCATGCGATTATTTTCCTTCCATTGAGTGATTCTTGCTCAAGATCCGAGATTGGCAGGGGTTGTTGGCCAAAGTCAAGCCCTTGTCCGTCAAAGATGTGGTTGAATACGAGGCTTTGTTCCATATCGGTGTCGTGTCCAAGTTGTGGTTTGTTGGCCAAAGTCAAGACCACTTCTTGTCCATTGACATTGATTACGAAGCTTCCATGTCAATGGGTCCGCGCTTGACTGGGATCACTAGGTTTGTTGTGCCAAAGCAAAGGCCTAGTTGATTCAGAGGAAAAAGGTTAGGGTATACATTCGATGTATAGACATATATAAGATATATGTTTGGGACTTGGATGTCCACCTACTGGATCTAGGAGTTGGATGAGATCCAATTGATCTTCGAGATCTACCTAGTTAATTATCATACGATTTGTTGGCCAAAGTCAAGATTGTGTGATATTTAACGGGATCCTAGCCCACTAGGAAACACGGTTTCCCGAGTACTCGACAGAGGGTTAGAGGCTCGACGAAAAATAGTGGGAGGCAAGTATTGAATTTGCAACATTCGTTCAATTACTCGCCATACGCGCTCAAACAAATATTACTCGTCATATTAATTAAAAGTATTAGTTGGACTAATATTTTATGTTGTTTTAAAAATATATATATATAGTTGGACTATATACAAACTCATTCAATATATAGTTGATTTTATAATTGGATTATAGTAACCAATATAATTGAATTAAATGATAGTTGATTTTATAATTAGATTATAGTAATCAATATTAAAATTATAGTTGATTAAATAATTGGATTATTGTAATCATTATAATAAATAGTACCTTATTAAAATTGATTAAATAGTTGGACTATTGAAATCAAGAAAGAATTGAAAAGTTGAATGTTTAAAATATATATAATCCTTGGATTAAAAGTTTTAAATGATTTTATTTTCATATTGGGAATTCATAATAGATTACTTTATTGGATAAAATAACTTGTTATATCTAGGCTATAATTAAGCAAATAAGTAGAGCATAAAATCTTTGGAAGATTTATGTGATGATGACTTTAGTGCTTAATTAATATACTTATCATAAATCTATTTTAGATTTAAAAGTATTAAATTGCAATTAATAATTCTTAGAGAATTGATTTGACTATTCTAGAGGTGAAAAGTCAAAGTTTGCAATTGGGCGTGTTGCACAAGGTGCACATTGTTTCGATATTCCGAAACCCAAGGCTTGGCCAAAGGTTTGTGAAATATTGAAAAGATAAATGACATATCCTAAAGTGACTACCATTTGGATATGGAAGACACGAAGGAATTAAAGAAAGGGTGAGGCTCTTACTTTAAAATATTTGTCAAAGTTATGTTCACTACTAGTATTGAAATTAGATTTTAAATACTTAGTGTGGTACATAAAATATATGTATTGATGTTCAGAATCCGCTATGAGCTGGATACTGACTTCAAGCCGAGATTTCTCTGCAAATCGGAAACGGGACGAAAGTCGCTGTTTCGACTGTAGATACCTAAGTTTAGGAACTACCCTTTGGGTATGTACTTAAATTAGGAATTGTTATAATGTAACTAGTTTGACTAGAGACATTTCTCTATATCAGTGTTTAATCCGTTACAGATAAAACCTTTATATTTAGAACACTAAGTGTTTTATTATATAAAGATGATTCTGAGATATATACATTAGATGTAAATAACAGAATTTATATTTTGAATATAAATAAAATCTCAAACATATAAAATGACAAATAAATAGCTCAAATTGATTTGATCAATAGAGACTTATTTGTGGCATTGTTGTCTAGGACACAATTAAACCAGACTCGTATATCCACACTTTTGAAGAGTGGGTACTAGGACTGATTTGACTATTCAAATAAGGTCTGCGAATCTAGTTTGTTAGGTAAAATACCTAAAATACTATTTACTTGGTAATAGTATAAAGGCCACCGATCTGTTAGCCCTATTCATGGTGAAGTTTGTGGGCCCATATCTAGCTAGACTAGATGTGAACATGAATATTTCGTGACCTTGACGGGTGTAGCATCGCGTTATGGTTATGTGTTTCTTTTGAAGAACACAGATCGTAAACCTTTTGAAGTTTCGACACGAAGTAGAAAAGCAGATCGGCTATAGTATTATTCCACCACAGTAAGACCGTATTGGAAAATACTTAAGTAGTAAGTTTCAGACATACATGAAAGAGTACGGTATTCTTTCATATGAGGACTCCTCCCGAGACACGTCAGTTAGACGATGTGTCCGAACTAAAACCGAATTTTGTTGGACATGATAAGGTTTATTACGAGTCGCTCTGAGCTACTGTTTCCTTCAATAGGATATGTATTAACAGTGCAAAACTTATTTAGAATAAGGTTCCATATAAATCTGTTGACAGATATCATATAGGATATGAACAGGAAGAAACGGGGTTTCTCATTCCTAATAATTTGGGTATGCCAGGCATAACGTTTGGATGATACCAAACTAAGAACCCAAATTGGATAAGTGCCAATATAGGTTATCCTAAGGGAACCATAAGTATAGTACTTATAAATCTCACATGAAACAATGTAATTGTTGCTCACCATGCGGTTTTCCTGAGAGGAATACCGATATGCAGTGGTCAGTGGGAGGATAGTGATACTCGATGAAAATCGGAGTAATACTGTTCAAGGCACGAAGTCCTTAATGGAACACAAACAGTTCATCAATAATGAATCTGTACCATTAATCTTCGAATACACAAGAACTGAGTAGATCGGAAAGAGTCAGAAAACAACCTAGGGTATGGGTTTCTGATCTAACCTAATAAAGATGTCAATCTTATGAAGGTATACCATCCGACTACGTTTTTGAGGAAGTGATACGAGGTATCGACTCCCTATTATGGCAAATTGCCATGAGTCCGAAATGGATTCCATGTATAACAACTATTTTTGAATACTAGTTGTTGTACCACAAGGCATTGTGCCTATTGGTACATTAAACGTCTTCAAGGAAGACATACATGGAAGGCAACATACGAACGTACAAAGCTGGGCTTTTGACGGAAAGGTATCGTTATCAACATTGTGTTAATAACGGTTCGACCTTTTACCTGTTGCCATGGTAAATCGATTTTGAAGATGCTTGTAGATAACTGCGTATTTCATTTATGAAATGTGTCAGTTATAGATCAAAATCGCTTTCCTGAAAAGGAAACCTTTTGGAGGATGTTTACAACATCCTGACGATTTTGTATAACCGACAAACAAGGTTTGCGGGTTACTCGATCCATGTTTGGATTGAAGCAAGCATAAGGTTCTTGGAACTGACGTTTTGAAATAATCATAATGGTTTATGATTTGACTCAAAACGAAATAATTCTTGTGTATATAAGGAGGTTAGTGGGAGAGCGCACTGACAGTTAAATTCCCATAAAACAATTGGTGAAAGCTTGGCTTTCATAGATATTCTTTCAATAGAAATTCTCCGTAGAATTCTGGGGAGTAACAACCTTTATTCAAGGAATAAATCTACTGGGATAGATTTGGAGTTGGTTAACACTCTCTGGAAATTGTACATTTAAAATGTACTTGATAGAGTGTCTCATACGCTTCGAGCATATGGAGTCACGATCAGGTCAATCCAAGTGATAGTCACTGGATTGAAGATTAAGAACATCTGTTAGTATCTAATAGAACTAAAGATGTTGTCTTAAACTATGGAGAAGGAGAACTTGAAGTGACTGGGATCACTGCTGTAAGTTTCCAAACAATTAAATACTACGGTACTATAAAGTTTGAATAACGGGACAGTGAGCTTGAAATCTTCCAAGCAAGATAATTGTTGCCGAATAAACAACAAATGCGGATTATTGC